>OU426988.1:54837791-56037791 GCA_911387755.1 Chrysotoxum bicinctum | reverse complement strand
GAAAATATTATGATACTATTAGGAGAAACGGTGGAAAATTGTCCGCTAGTTCTGGTTGGTTTTGCAAGAACTTCCAGATAGTTTGATGAATTCATGATAGTTTAATGGGTGCCAGTTTGATGAGCCGACACATTTGTGCTGAATTTGACTTGAAATTTTGACTGTTCTTTTTTGCGTGGGTTTTCCGCAGTCCATGTATGAAAATTTGTGATCCTACGCTACGCGTGTGATGTTGATTGATTCATAAGTTTGTAACAGCTTTGAGTATTCTACCATCAGCCGGAATTCTTCTTGCTTGTGCAGCTCCCGCACTAGGTCGTGTATGTGAAAGTGACACCGGTTCTCGAAGTCTGCGATATATATATTTCCAAATACTCCTTCACTAGGTTGGTAGGAATTAAGATAAGGGTATTTTTGTAACGCACTAGTTAAATTTTCATTTCACAGCCCATAACCGTTAATAGTCTGTGTATTCTTGGTTTGTAAATACGGGTATTTCAAATAGCGTTTCTAAGCCCCTCTAACGTCGGTTTAAAACATTTAACTGGTGACTTAAGTTTTGTCTTATCTTTTATACAATTTTTGTTTTGAAAATTTTCTGAATTGGCCCTCATAACACAAATCTAACACTTTCTCAAAACTTTTTAAAGGAACAGAGTAAGGAATGAGAATTCTTACAGGCTAATAGCTGTTCAAGATTACAAAAATATTGCTGCAGTATTTACTCTTGAAAAGCAACTCTTATTGCCAACTGTTGTTAGAACCGTAGGTAAAAAACCTTAAATTCCTTTTTTATATGCTGCAGGATTTTCCTAGTATCATTAAATCTAATCTAAAAATAAAGTCCTATATGAAGTTTTTTCCACTCATATTAACAGATCAATACGAGTATTCGTTAACATGAATCAGGGTAGGCTTTTTCTTAAATCCTCGAAAAATGCTGTCAATATTGGAGTTAGAATAAACCCAAGAATCATACATATCTCAAAATATCTTTGACGAATTAGGGCGAAACCTGTATAGCAAATTAAAGCAAAGCTCCTCTAACTTTTTTTTTTTTAATTTCGTTTATATAAAGTCATATTTTCTCCAGAAATCAGACAGCAATTTAAACACAAAAATGTATGTATTTGAAACTTTTCTTCTAATAACATTGGCGCAAAATTTTAAACAGTCTATTATTAAGATATACGTATGAAACTACTTAACAATTTGCTAACTCTAAAGTAGTTTACTAACTCATTCTAAATTTTAACCATTTTCTAGCTAGTAGCGTACTAAAGCAATTTTCTTAATAAATTGCTTCTGAACACACCTATAACAATGACAGTTCGTGCAATAAACGAAGTAAATAGACCTTTTGCGTCGCAGCGTTGTGAATAGCACAATCCTAAGAAAATAAATAGGTATTCGATGATTTTAACTTAAATAAAAGGGTAGAGAAAGTATATGATGCTGTATTCGATTACAATTTGCAAAATCGTTGTTTTAACCTAGTTTCATACTAAAACAGCTTTAACATCGTACTAATTCAACTAAAATTTTGCATCATTATTAATTTTGTACCTACTAATGTCTAGTACATAGTTTTAAATTCCAAAATTCTGTTAGAAAAAGCTAAGAAATTTTTGGAATAAAATTGGTTTAAATGGTACCTCCCATAGAAGCATTTTTCGTTTTCGATTTTCTCAAAACCGTTTCAAATGGTTTTGAAACATTATTTTACGCAAGTTCTCTTGGAAACTTTAAATAGTATTGTGTATTAAATTTTAATAAACTAAATTTTGTATGAAAGTTTTTATAATACATATTCTATAATTTACTGAAATAAATCAGCCAAGTAGAAGACTTAGCACTATTAATGGACTTGTGGAATTATTGATTCAAAATAGCTTTTTTGGCCGTTAGTCCACAAAAATTGGCGTTTCGTCCCAGCGATCTCACATAGACTCATCAGTTGACTGTGAGGACAAATTTATTTTATGCTTATTAAAATTTTTCTCCAATAACATTCACTTTTAAAATTCTCTTGAACATAAGAGCAAGTATCTGCGACCCAATCATGTATTTTATTTTAATAAGAATTCTCGTGGATTATTACATAATTTCCTACTTTTGCAGGGCAAGTGCATACGACGCATTAAGTATACACTTTATCTACAATATGCCTTCCCTTTTTCTTTTGATGATTTAAATTTTTTCTGCATCACTCTGGTATGACAATATTGAAAGTGCACCTTTTAATGCCATCACAGTCATTTCAATTAGTACCGCTCCGTTGGATTTACCTCTAATTCTCATACTGATGCAGCTTGCTGCCTCAAATTAAGCCGCTTCAAATAGAATTAAAATTTCAACAACAAAAGACGTTTTGATTTACAAAAGCTCTCTCACTTAATCCAAGACTGGATTACACTTATGTATCTACATTATTCTGCAATTCCGCGTATCTATTTCCAAATAATTCAACCTCTCACTGTAATCGCTCGTTTTACGTTCAGTAAAATTAAGGCAATTGCGAAATGTTCACTGTCAACTGGATCGGTTTATATATTAAATTGAACTGGCAGTGTCTGTCAGAATTTACTTGGCCAGAATTTTCAACAGTTTTTTGCTATTGATGGAATGAATTAAAGGTGACAATAAAACCAACATTTGACAATCACATTTTTTTTTATATTATACCCCTTGAGTGGTTATGAATACCCTTATGATCTTGAAATTAGGAAAGTAAGATAGGATGAGAAAGGAGATACCAATACACATTGGTTTTGAACGTCTGCACATTGAAATGTGTGGGAAATATTGAACCGGGTAAAGCATTCCACATTCGTGTTGTGAGGCTAAAAAAAGAATTTCTGCACTTGACAATACGTCCGAAGTTGGGCTCAAAGGTAAACGGATGAGCATTCCTAGAAGTACGAGTATTAGGCTAGTCGCGCACTGGCAACTGTGATCGAAATCAAATAGTTTAATCACCAGTTGAAAGAGAACCGCGCACTGGCAACTCCTTACTCACGCTCACAATCTTTTTTTTCTTGCTCTTATAGAAAACAGCTCAACTGTTGCGAAGGCAATCGTTTAGTTTGTGTCAAAACACAAACTTTTTAGTTGTTCGAATCGAGTTGCTCTAAGTACGCGGTGTCTCATATAAGCCCATATGTTTCATTTTAGCAACTAAACAGTTGCGAAATTAAAAATTGAATGTGCGCGCCTGGCCTTACGGTTGAATTATTTGAGGGGAGGAATGCAAGGGTATTTCACTAGAGCACTATTTATGAAAATAAATCAGAGTAATGCCGGTCAACTGGCCGGCAGAGACAGGAAAAAAATGTACAGTGAAATTTCAGGTTGAGCAAAATAAAGTAAAACCAATTTATATTAGTAACTAGGTGACTCGGTGAACTTCGTATCACCTACATATGTGTATTTTAAAAAAATATGGTCAAAACCTAATACTGAATTTGTATCTACATTGGATGGAACATAGTTACAGTATTCCCCGCTTAATTGCACTGACCATTTTGTCAGATTTTTCGGTCAATTATCCGGGTGGTTCAATTAACGAAACCCCACTTAATTGACCGTACTGTTCAATTAAACGAAACTCGTATAATTGCACGAGTCGGTCAACTAAAAATTAAAATATTCATCCCAGAAATTTACTATGAACATTTCATTTTCAACTTACGAAAACCTTGAAAAAACTGAAAAAGAATACACACACAAAAATATTTGAACACGTTTTAATTAAAAAATAAGCATACATACTAGGGTGGGTCAAAAAAATCAATTATCTTTTTTTTTGGATCCGACACATGAAAACAAGTTCCTAGGTACCTCTAGAAAGTACTTACCAAATAATAGCTCTTAATATTGACGGGAAGATTATGCTCATCATACTCGTAGTTTTCCATTTTCAATTTAGTATCATATAAAAATGGTCATATCTTATCAACAATAGATCGTTTAACCAAACGCATAGTCAATATTTATAGGAAATTGAACGCTCTACAAAAATGGTCTTATATACTTTTTTCATTAATCCAACCATTTAAAAGATATTCAACGTCAAAGATTGAAGTATTTTAAGGAAAATAACTTTTTTTTTTTTGAATTTTGTAACTTTATAAAAAATAATTATTGTCAAATGAGTTTCAATTATTTCTATAGGAAATGGAACGCTCTAAAAAAAAGATCTCTGTAGTTAATCGATTACTCTAGCCATTCAAAAGATATTCGCAGTAGAATTCCTATGCCTATTGATTTTAGTAGTTTTTCAATACATATTCCCAATTTATCCAGTTAATTTTTGAATTTTAAGATAGTTCATGTTCTATTTCAGGAAAAGAAGGTTTTTATTTCAGAAATATAATTTAACATGTCAGCAGAAAAAAAATTCTATTTCACCATATGAAATTTTATAATTTAATACAGTATTGATACAAAATGATTCAAATTTGATTCAAATATAAGTCTTTAATTCGGTCATCGAGCACTTTTAAAGACTTCTGATCAACAATATCGAATAACATTTTGAGTTCATTCAGCAATATTGCTTCTTTCTTTTTTTGTGCTGGCGATTTTTTATGCGTGCAGTTTTGTTATCCTTAACCATTTGTTATGACATCGAAGAATTCTTTTCACTACATTATCATTACTAGAAGTCGGAATATCATTTTTTCTCCATAGCTCTATAACCTGATCTGCTACATTTTTAGCACTTTGTTTCACAGAATATTTAAGGATATTAAGCTGATGAAAAAATACACACATAACCTCTTTCACTTTTGGTAATTTTAGTTCAAGAATTTTCGACATCGGTATGCCAATTAAAGGGATTTCTTTATTCATATTAGATGATTAGAATCTGAATCGCATTAATCAATAATATATTAAAACTCAGCTGTTAGTTAATTGGTTTTAGTTATATACACAAGAAGACAACTCAGAGCTACAAAAACTATGTATGCAATGTAGAAATATAAGGGGAAACATAGAAATGACCTGAAACCACAGATGGCGCTAGTATGACAAGTACTGAGTAACAGAACTACCAACATTCGAAATTAAATTTTCAAATTCTCCAAACAAAAAATATTCAATTATTAATTTTGTGGAAAAAAGGAATTTAAATGACATTTTAAATAAACCCGTTGAAAAATATTAAATAACAATCCTAAACTGTAATAAAAGTTATAAAAAGAAAATATCGTTAAAAATTTGATTAAAAAAAAATATATTCTAAAACAAAAGATAAGATATAGCTTTCAAACCGTCATTCTATCGAAATAAACTCAAATTCTCATGAATATTGTCAAAATTCATAAATAAACTGGATAAATTTTGAATATTTATTAAAAAACTACTAAAATCAGTATGCATTGGAATTCTACTGCGAATATCTTTTGAATGGATAGAGTAATCGATTAACTACAAAGATCTTTTTTGTAGAGCGTTCAATTTCCTATAGAAATAATTAAAATTCATTTGACAATAATTATTTTTTATTAAGTTACAAAATTAAAAACGAAAAAGTTACTTTCCTTAAAATACTTCAATCTTTGACGTTGAATATCTTTTAAATGGTTGGATTAATGAAAAAAGTATATAAGACCATTTTTGTAGAGCGTTCAATTTCCTATAAATATTGACTATGCGTTTGGTTAAACGATCTATTGTTGATAAGATATGACCATTTTTATAAAATTGAAAATGGAAAACTATGATGAGCATATTCTTCCCGTTAATATTAAGAGCTAATATTTGGTAAGTACCTTCTACAGGTACCTAGGAACTAGTTTTCACGTGTCGGATCCAAAAAAAACAATACTTGATTTTTTTGACCCACCCTAGTACCTACCAAAGAACCATTTTTTTTAATTTTGAATTTCTCATTATCGGCATAACGGATTTTAATAAATTTTTTCATAGAGAAGCTTCTAAAAAGTTTAAAAGACATTTCATTTGAAGACTTTAAAAAAAATATTTTTTAGATAATAAAAAAAATCTATTTTTTTTTTTTGGAAAATTTGATATGTATTTCAAAAACGGCTCAATATTTTATTTGTAATTTTTTGTTAAGAAACCACTACAACGACTTATAATATTTGTTCTTGCATAAACTAACATCAGCTTGAATCACACATGGCATCCTGTTTTTAGCTTTAACTACTAAAGGAATTGTTTAAGTTATTTAATAAATGAATTTCATGCTAATGAATAGTTTTTTTCTAACAACATTCATTTTTGAAATTCTTAGTCTTTTACATAAGAGCAAGTTCGTGCGACCCAGTATAATAGGTATCGCTATTTTTACATTAAATACAATTTTTTCTGGCATCTTGTAGATTGTATTAAAAGCTTTGAATCGTCAAGTTCTGATTCCAGAAAAGTATGAATTTTCGCAAGTAAAGTTTAAAATTGTATTATTATTAAATTTAGGTTTTATATAACTAATTTCCTTAAATTTTTCAAAAAACAAAATTTGGGATGCAATTTTAAGTATTCAGAAATATAGATTTTAGGAAATAATTTAAAAATAATAATTCGTTCGAAAATCAAATAAACGGTTCTATGACAGGTATTGTAATTAACATTTTTATCCCAAAAACTTTGTTGACCAAAATGTAGTACATGCCCATAAAAGCCCACCTATTTTTTTTTGTATCACAATCGTTAGATCCGTTTTCGACATATGTAAATAAGGTCTTGCATAACGGCTGTACAGCAGGTACCGTTTGTTTTGGAGCTGAACAAAATTTCTGTTCCTCCTCTAGGGAATCACCGAAGACCCTTAAGTAAGTAAGTCGAAATACAGACAAACAGATATGGGCTTATCCCTGTAAATTTTAACTTCTTGAGTTTGAAAAAAAAAACAAAAACAAAAATTAAGGCACGCATGTAAATTTGAGATTTTCTTCAATTATAGACCACGAATAAATAAAAAACTTCAAAATAACTCATATGTATTGCTTGTTGAAAAGTATAGAAGTATAAAGTATAGAAAAATGAATTTAAAATAATTTATTTTAAGAACCGTGTTAATTGATTTGGTTGTTATTTTTAATCTTCACAGCCTTTTTTTCAAACTTATTTGTTTAACACTTTTACCATTTTTACTTGCGACTTTTACATAGGTACTATAAGGCAAGTTATGCATTCGTAAAAAAAATCGAACTCGAGATTTTGATCAAAGTTGACATTACGATGATAGCGAAGACCAAAAAAGTGGGTCTCGCAATTCTGTCTGTCTGTCTGTCGGTTTGACTACAGCCTAAACGGCTCGGCCGATTTTCTTCAAACTTGGTAGATATGGGTTTTAATTTTTTACCCCCGGACGTTTTTTTTTTTTTTTTTGTAAGACCAAAAATAACGGTACCTGCCATACGATTTTTTTTCGAAATTTTATAAATATTTTTTTTTCTCAAAAACTGTCCCACAGAATTTTAAAAAAAAAATTTGAAAAATTTCATTTGGTTAAAACTAGCTAATGGTTGAAAAAAATTTTACAAAAAATTGTTATTTTTGGTAGACCCCCTGGGTCCATTTTTTTTGTTTTTGATTTTCTCGAAAACGGTACAGCCGATTTAAATAATTTTTTTTATGCCAAAGCTCCTCTAAAGTTTGAATATTATTGCATATTCAAATTTTCAATTTTTATTTTTTTGGATTTTTAAAAAAAAATCAAAATTTTTTTTTGGAAACTCAATATTTCGAAAACCCCATGCTCGATTTTTTTCAAACTTGTCAAAAAAAAGTTTTTTAACATAATCTACAAGATTTGAGAAAAAAATTTTGTTTCATCTAAAACTAACGGTACCTTCCATACAAATTTTAAAAAATTGTTTTCGAAAATCGTATTTTTCTCGAAAACGGTTCCGAGAATTTTGCTAAAATTTTTTTTCTTTTGATTAATCTTTACGATCTATAATTTAATAAAAAAATTTTTTAAATCTAGATATTACTGACTGTACCTACCATAGAACGATTTTTTCGAATTTTGAATTTCTCATTATCGACATAACGGATTTTAATGAAATTTTTTATAAAAAAGCTCCAAAAAAGTTTAAAAAACATTGCATTTAAAAACTTAAGAAAAAATATTTTTTCAATTTTTAGAAAAAAAAAGTCGTTTTTTTTTTTGAAAAATTCGATATCTCAAGAACGGCTTATTATTTTTTTTTGGAAATTAGGCTTTTATTCGTACAATAATAAAAGCTTAAGGTTGGCGTACCAAAATTTTTTCTTAAAAATGTTTAAAAATTTTGTACATAAAAGCTTATTTTTTTAAGGAACCACTACAACGACTTATAATTTTTGTTCTTGAATAAATTCATATTTGCATAGCATTCTGTTTTTATCTTCTTTAATAACATTCGTTTTTAAAATTCCTAGTCTATTACATAGGAGCAAGTTCGTGCGACCCAGTCGTGCATTTTATTTTTAGAGTTTCTACAATTTAAATTACGCTCATTGTAAAAGTATAATCAAATAATGCTTTGGAGTGCTAGTAAAAAATGTGCCTTTTTTGAAACAGTTACGTTTTTTACGTTCGTTTTATTAATTTCATAAAATTTGTACATAATGAAGCACGCATTGAAGCCAAAGTTTTTTTTACTCTAGATAGCTTAAATAATGATGTAGACCATAAAAAAATGTCCCATGATCAATGTTAAAAAAATAGAAACGAAAATTTGTGACAATTAAA
Organism: Chrysotoxum bicinctum; assembly: GCA_911387755.1. NCBI lineage: Eukaryota > Metazoa > Arthropoda > Insecta > Diptera > Syrphidae > Chrysotoxum > Chrysotoxum bicinctum. Next base: position 56,029,081 of record OU426988.1, on the reverse strand, counting down.
GATTTACGAAAAATCACGCATGGCAGTTTTTTCTAAAATTTATATCATACAGGATTATTTATAAGGAAGACGCACTCAAAATGAATGATTTCAATTAATTTTGACCTTCATTTATCTGAAAAAACAAAAATTGTACTAAGTAATCTTCTGTTAAACATTATTTTTGCAATAATACAAAAAGTTAATTATCCACGCACGCAGCCAAAAGTCTCAATATTCGATGATTTTTTCGATTTCAAACACTTTCGCACTATCTCGATGATTCATTTTATAAATTGAATACATAGTTAAAACTCAATGATATACAGGGTGATTTGCATAAGGTGTGACAAAAAGCTAGGGCGTGTAGGTTGGACTTAGACAGAAAAAATCGTATGGGAGGGGGGGTCTATTTCCCCCCGTTTAGGCGGGAGGGGCAATTTAAGAAAAAACTCACTTAAAACAGAAAAAAAATTATTAAAAAATAACGGTGACACCTACAGAGTAGTGCTATAGCATTTTGAAAAGCCAGAAATACATTCTTTAATTTTATTTTTAAATAAAGTTGTTCGAGTGAATAGTTTTTGAAAAATTAATTTTCAAAATCAAAATTTTGAAAAAAAAAATTAAATTTTTTTTTTTAAACAAATTTTTTTCAAAATTTTGCGTAATTAAGTATTATTTTTTTATTCAATATTCAATGCTCATATTAATTTTTAATCAAAGACAAAAAACCGGATGTCAAAATGTTTTGTAGTTTTTGAGAAAATCAAAAATAACAAAAACTACTTTTGTTCCAAGAAAAGCCTTTTATAAGACATCAATCAACATTATTATAAGACATCAATTTTATTTATTAATCCTTAATATCTTTTATTCTATGTTTAATTTCAATTCATTTTAAATAATTTCCTTTCGCTATAAAAAATCACATAATGTAAATAACTTTTTTTAATTTTTGGCAATACTATTTGTATACAATAATTATTTGGCATCACCAACTGCGCAAAAGTAGTATTCAAACGAAAACAGCTGTTGAGGCTTTTATTTTTGAAAGCTCTCTTTCAAAATAGTATAAAAGGCAGCACACGATGCCAACCAAATCACTTTTATTTGGTATTTCAGCGAGCGAAGGTTTTCTAGCGATCCCGTCCTCGAAAAAGTATTAAATAAAAGGTTTTGAGATTCTAACAAGCAAATTAAATCATCACAACGTTTAGCCTGTTTATTTTGGTTACTACGGTTTTACAAACCGCATAAACAATTGAATTGGTTCAGCGTAGTTTTGTTGCCATTTTATTATTTTATTCTTTCATAGCCTTCTTTAATATTTGTTTTCCTTTTGTTTTCTTCTTAATAATAATAAAATTAATTTACTTGTTCTTTTTAATAAATAAAACTTGCGTTTTATTTGTTTAGTTTTTTCTTTCTTTCTTTTTTTTTTAATTTCCTTTGTTCGTCCGCTTGTTCAGCGTTTACTGCGGTCTTCGGACAGTATAAGCGCGGCAAAGGGTCAAACAAAGCTACATTGACAACTAAATACTACCTATACTTCGAAGGAGTGCTGCTATATTCAATATAGCCAAACCCACAATACAATTAATTTGTAACTAGGAAAGAATATTCTCCTACACTTTTACGTTTTTGGATTCTTAGGTGAATTTACGATTGAAAGGATTAACTTTCTTTTTACTATTTTTTTAATTATCGTCTTATAAGCATACAATAATGTGACAAAGTACTGGATTAACCATATTTCACACATTTTTTCATTGAAAACACCTGCGTGAGAGCATTGGATTAATATTGACCTACGAATGTTTTTTAAATAATGCAACGTTACACGCCCTAACTAGTGACAGAAAAATGCAATTGCGAAATAAGAACAAAAATGTTCCTGAATCTTGAAATCAATTAAAAGAAGAAATACATGCATATTTAGATAAAATAAATAATTACTGTTTATTTAAATTTTTAACTTAAAATGCTATAGCATTACTCTGTAGGTATCACCGTTATTTTTTAATAATTTTTTTTCAGTTTTAAGTGATTTTTTTCTTAAATTGCCCCTCCCGCCTAAACGGGGGGAAATAGACCCCCCCTCCCACACGATTTTTTTCTTGTCTAAGTCCAACCTACACGCCCTAGCTTTTTGTCACACCTTATGCAAATCACCCTGTATATAATATTATATAAGTTTCAAAACGTGAATATTTAATAATAATGTCTATACATTTCGACGCATGGCAAAAGTTAAAATTTGCACGGATAAGCCCATATACATACATATACAAGTACATACGTACATACCGATAGATATACTTTTTTGTCAGACCCACTTTATTCTTGTTCTCTATATTATCGTAATGTCAGCTTTGATCGAAATCTTGTATTCGACTTTTTTTTCAAATGCAGAACTATAGGGTATAGTACATACTTACATATAACGCAAGTAAATATAGGAACATACATATATCCTTTTTCCACAATTAATCTATCAAATAGCATCATCTTATACTGTATACAATTTTATTTTAAGGCAAATTATCAAGTACTCATTAAAAAAAACTGCACCCAATCGGCAACACCCCGGATGAAATAAATATCTACGAGTAGGTAGTTTGGAAAAAATGCGCTACATCTTTGTCAGCTGTTATTTGCGTGATATTAGTGAAAAACTAGCCATTTTAACCGGCCATAATACCTTTGATAAGAATATATAATTAGTTATATCAACTTACTTACTTACTTAGGTTTGCATGTTTAATTTGGTCGCAGATTGTGGGGATTTTTCCTAAATATTTATCCCTTTAACAAATATTTTCCATTTATCTAAGTTTAAAATAAACTCCAAAAATGTCTTTGTAATGGTGCCTATCTCTGAAGAAGCTTTATTTTTAGCTTTATAAGAACACAAATATCTAAATGTAAACAAAAATAAAATGAAGAAATTGGCCCTAAAGCTCAAAAAAAAAATTTAAGTTAAATATTTTCCTTCTGAGATACATTTATGTAGATTTTTTTTTGTATTTGCTCTTGAAATGTTTTGGGTTTTTACCTTTAATTTTTGTCTGTTTTTAAAGAAATTTAATAACAATGGATTCCTCATAAGCCGTTACCAAACAATTAATTTGTGAATAAATGTATGCTTGGTAACACTTGTAACACTTTTGCTTGTCGCTATGCCAAAAATGTGTCTCGTTCAAGATGTTATTTCACCAAAGTTCGATCTTCAGGCTACATATAGAGCACCCGATTAGCGAACTCAATGCATTGTTAATGGTTGTCCGGATAAATCATTAAATGGCAAACCTTACTTAATATTTTGACAGCTGGCTGGATGTCATTGGTAACTTTGACAGCTACTGAAACTCAACAGAAATAAGGTAGCAATTGGAATACACAAAGAAGGAAAGCGCTATTTTGCCTCCCGAATGGATCCCGCTTAAGTTGGGTATAGACTTTGGAAAAACCTACGCGAAATTGGTGTTGGTAAACAAGAAGATTCAACTTATGGTAATATTGATTGTAATAGGAAACTTATCTCTTCCATGTTCAGAGGTCATTGATGATACAACGACCTCAGATGAGAACAGCTTGTTTTCGTTTGCATGTTTTATTTTTTTTCCAGCAGATGACGTCTTAAAGAGTTTCATAAATATAAAGTCAAATGTAGTTGGATTAGATGAAATTCACCGGTTTTCATTAACGCTATAATACTCAAATAAAAGGTGGGCCATCTAGTGGTTTTTTTTTAAATCATAGGTTATTTTTACAGCTGTTCCCTGTTTGAAATTTTGACATAAGGTCAGTATCACACCTCCGCGGAACAAAATGAGTCGATTTACGCTTGAACAACGTTGTCAAAAGTGAGTGCTATGTAGCCCAAACAGTGCGTTTTTTTGAAAAGAAGTTTTGGCCGAAATGAAGCACCCAACGTGCTTGATGTACGCAAGTTTGTGCAAAAAGTTCGTGAGACTGGTATGCTAGTGGATAGAATGTGGCTGCCGTAGCCGAGTGTGTGAGACTCACAGCTTCACGAAAATCAACTCGCCATCGATCTCAACAGCTCAACATTTCGCGCACTATAGCCTGAGAAAAATTCTGCACAAAGATGTCGTAATGTATCTACTGCGAAATTGGCCGAGGCAGCCAATTGAACGACGTTGTGTTCCATAATTAATGGCAATGATTTCTCTAATAAAGCCATAATACATGGAAAAAATTTGATTTTGTTTATTTTATTGCATTTTTAAAGAGAAACTTGTATTTGGCCCACAATTTACTCTCAAATACATAACACAACTTTTGAACACAATCTTAATATCTAATGTTTTTTCTTCTGCTGGGAAACATGCGAAAATTATACCAATTCCAAAAAATCAAAATGAGCTTAGGCCTATTGTCATTTAACCATTTCTGTCTATGGTCTTGGAAAGGATAATGAATTTCCAGATACGAACATTCTGTTATGTATTAATCAGTCCGGTTTTCATCCAAAACACATCTCTACCATAACTCTTATAAATGTTTGTTGAAAAAATAATTGACTGTGATAATGTTACTTTTCTGGTTCTCTTGGACTTTTCTAAGGCGTTTAAAACGCAGTCCACAATAAATTCGTGTGTAGCAAGCTGATTTAATTTCTCGATTTTTTCGGCTATGTTGATCTAAAAATATTTGAATTGCAGATCTCAAACAGTTTTGGCAAATCGATGTGTGTCTGAACTTTTCGTGTTAAGCAGGGGGGTGCCACAGTGTTCAGTACTTAGACCCATGTTGTTCTCCAAACCAAACGGCCAAGTAGATATTTATACTGATGAATTTCAGATATGAAATACCTTTCTAATAGGTATGGTTGAAAATACAGCAATTAAGGTCAATGAGGATTTAGTCAAAGTACATATAGTTGGTCTCAGAAAAATGGACTATGCGTGAATCCGCTGAAATCTAAGGGTTTTGCTTAACTTTCTTAAAATATACTTACATAAATAATAAGGCAATCGAGTTTGTCGAATCAGTTAGAAACTTAGATGCGTGTGCTGTCATGAATTAATCGAAAGTTGTCACCAATAAATGGTGCGAAAGGCATCACATTGTCTTGCAAAACGTTTTCCACGTATATCTGAGCGTTCACACCGTGCGAGCTTCATAACTGACGCCTTCCCAAACAATTATAAACCCTCCTTGGAAACCCACTGTTTCGGTTACCAGGCATGGAGCAAACCTTTCGTTTGAGAATAGGACGTCTGAGAATATGACGTCCCTCCATTCCTCTGCAGTTCAAATAACATATTTTCGCGCGAAACAAAGTCTTGTTGTACGGTGCTGTAAGAGCAATTCAGCGGCGCGATGGGCGGAAAGATCTAATATGCAATTCTGCTAATCTTTATCTGAGAGTGGGTTCACTCACATTAACATTCCTCACCTCAAAAAGACGTGTACGACCTTCAGTAGAGGTGCAGAAACTATTTCTCTGTATGTTGCTGTAGACAAAGCGATCATACCGAGCTGAAGTGCATCGATGACTACATTGACCGGGCCTCCTCGTGTATGAGCCAATTTCTCAAAATTGTCTTATGGCATCCGCAATCGTAGTTTTAGGTACACCAAGCGTACGAGCAATGCGACGTTGGCTATACCCGGCATCAGTTAAAGCCACTGCTCTAGCTAAACCAGGTACATCGAGTGGCATTTTTCTAGAGTCACAAATAATAAATTACCAGTATAAACCTTAATTTACCGATATTTACTTATTTTGGTACAAAAGAACAAGGAATGTTAGCAAGTTTAAGTAACTGTAACAATATTAAAAAAACGCTTAAATTGCAAAAAACGTTTCGATGACACAATTATTTGGGCGAAATAAAGGTTTTAGTGTTTTGTTACTTGCGAAAATATCCGTTGAACAAAAAAACAAATCAGCAGTTAAATCATAGTGAACTTCAAGAGTCAGGCTGATGAAAATGCAGGTGGTCGAATAATGGTTTGTGAGTGTATTTGGATTAAGAAAAATACGACCACATTTCACAATTTTCCAAATCAATATATAGCGTCAATCTTGAAAATCTATTCAAACTAAGAACGTAAAAATAACTTAACAATGTCTAGAGGCTATATCAATCATTTTTAGAGAGATGTCTGTGTGTGTGTGTGTACGTACGTGCGTACCAGCGTTGCCACAATGTGCCCGATCGGGCCATTTGGCCCCCTGTTTTACATTTTGGCCCTTTGCCCGGGCCAATTAGAAATGGCCCCCAAATCTAAATTTTAGAAGATTTAACATCACATCATATCGTGGTTAATAATAATTAAAAAGCTTTCCCAATAATGAAGATCTTCTCATAAAATATTTGCGTTTGCAAAAAGAATTTGATTTTTTAAATAAATTTTAATATATGGACTACTTCTTAATTCGAACTGAATCGAGTCTAAAACTTAACAATAATTTTTTTTGTCATTTAACAATGATAAAAAATGTTCAAATGTTATCCAGAACTGCATGAAATATTCTGGAAATACATCTACTAACATTTTAAAAATTTGCAACTTTTTTGTAGACTTTTTTTCACTTCGTTTATGATCCCCAAAGTATTCCCTATAACATTTCTGCAATTTCATATTTAAATTCAATCAATATCGGTCACTTAAACTTAAGTAACAAGTGAAAACTGGGCAGCTGCTCTATCGGGACCATTAACTTTTTTGTTTAATAATTCTCTTGAAAAGGGTTATTTTCTTGATGATTGGAAAATCTCGTACGTTATTCCTATTCATAAATTAAGATCCAAGCAAGATGTTTCTAACTATCGCCCCATTAGCAAATTATCAACGATACCGAAAATTTTGGAAAGCCAACTTTTGTTCTTAAAGAAATTATTTCCCAATTTCAACATGAATTTGTTGCTGGATTAACAACGACCAACCTCACAATATTAATTTAATAATCAGATTATTAGTAATTTCCACTCAAATATTTTTAAGTGGTTTGAATCCTACCTAACGGAAGAAAATAGTTTGTGCGTATTAATGAAATACTATCAGATGTAATTGAGGTCACATCAGGAGTACCACAAGGAAGTCACTTGGGTCCTCTTCTATTCTTGCTGCTGATCAATGATATCACTGATTTCTTAAAAAATGTTTCTTGTTTGATGTTTGCGGAATACAATAACATATTCAGTCGTGTTACGTCAATTAATGATTGTCATTTACTCCAATGTGATCATCATCGCTTGTCTGAATGGTGTTTAGCTAATCAGCTTTTCTTGAACGTATCAAAGTGTCAATCTTTATCATTTTTATGAGCCCATCATCTATTCCTTTTCAATATTCTATAGAAGGTACGGAACCCCCAATACTTAACGAAAAGAAAGATCTCGGTATCATCTTTGATTCGAAACTCTGCTTTAAATCCCATATAGACTGTGATTGCTAAGGCTAACTCTATGTTAGGATTCATTAATTGGAACTCTAAAGAGTTCACTGATCCTTTTACTCTTCGATCTCTTTTCTTAGAGTATGTAAGGTCATCGTTGGAATATTGGTGTGTAATTTGGGATCCATTTTGGCAAATTCATTTTAATAGGATTGAGAACATACAAGCAAACAATAGGTATTCATACCCCAACTTATAAAACTCGATGTCAACTTCTAAACTTACAATCTCTTGTCGTTCGTCGTAAAAATTTTGCAATAATATTTTTGCGCGATATTAATGCATCCCATATAAATTACCTTTTTCTTTTTTCTCTTGTAAATGTGTATGCATCATCAAGGCATCTGCGATCCCGTTTCCTTTTTAATGAACCTCATCATCAGGTAAACTATAATCTAAATGAACCTTTAACTCGATGCATTAGAGAAGCCAACAGTATTATTGGTAATAATGTTGATTTTTTTCTCAACAAAATCGAGAATCTTTTAAGAAACACATATTGCTTATGTATATCTAATTTGAAATCTACAAATATTAATAAATTGTAGTTTAATGTTTTAAGGACAGATTTTTAAGTAAAATATTTGGCCCCAACTTTTGTCAAATGGCCCTCAAAAAATTTCTAAATGGCCCTCTCTACTTTTTCCTTCGCGGCAACGCTGGTGCGTACGTTCGTACGTCCGTACGTTCTGGTACCATTTTTCGTCGTCGATATCGACGATATCGATAAGGTCATACAGATTTGGTATGAATTTGGAAAAAAATGAACATACCGTTATTTTTTTAAATAAAAAAAAAACTGAAAAAAAAATTTCATAACCCAGATATTCTAAGAACGGAAAACAATTTGAAACTCAAAATAATTTTATTTTACGAAAAATAATGTGTTTGACAACTGGTGAAAATTTCAAAAAAAATCAGTTTACAGTTTTTTTACAAAAAAATAAAAAACTATATAAAATTCTATTGAAAATTGGTAAAAATTGTTTTTTGACTCAAATTTATCGAGAACTAGTAGTGATATTGTCTTCTAATTTAGTTTATTTTATACATAATATAATTTTGTACAATTGGTAAAATGTTGACAAATATTGAATTAATAGTTTTTTTTTGTAAACAAATGGGAAGTTACGAGTATCAGTGTGGGTCGCACGGCTCTTTTTTTCGAAAGTTTGTAAAGATTTTTTTTCTCAAAAACTGTTCGACAGATTTAAAAAAAGAAAGATGCAAAAAAATTTCGTTTAGTTAAATCTAGTGGTTATTAATGGTACCCCCTGGAACCATTTTTTTGTTTTTGATTTTATCAAAAACGGTATAACCGATTTCGATCATTTTCCTTATGCCAAGGCTCACCAAAAATTTAAATAGAATTGTGTATTCAAATTTTCCAAAAAAATTTCTTGGATTTTTAAAAATACATATAGTTTCAAATTTTGTTTTTAAAACCCAATATTTCGAAAACCCCATTACAGATTTTTTTAAACTCTATAAATAAAAGTTTCTCTATATAATCTACAAGATGTGAGAAAAAAATATATGTTACCTAAAAATATCGGTATCCAGCATACCAATGTTAAAAAATGGTTTTCAAAAATCGTGTTTTTCTCAAAAACGGGGTCTAGAATTTTGATACCATTTTTTTTCTTTCGATTATTTCTTACGATCTATAATTTAATAAAAATAAAAATAAAATAAAAAAATTGAAAACAAGATATTACTGACTGTACCTACCATAGAACTATTTTTTCAAATTTCGAATTTCTCATTATTGGCTGAAAGTATTTTAATGAAATTTCTTATAGAGAAGGCTCTAAAAATCTTGAAAAATATTGCATTTCAAAATTAAAAAAACAATATTTTTTTAATTTTTGAAAAAAAAAAAATAATTTTTTTTTGGAAAACTCGATATCTCAAAAACGGCTCAATATATTATTTGATAATTTACATTTTATTCGTCCAATAATAAAAACTTTAAGTTGGCGTACTAAATTTTTTTCTTAAAAATGTTTTAAAAATTTTGTATATAAGAACTTATTTTTTTAAGAAACAACTACAACGACTTATAATTTGTGTGCTCTCATAAATTCATATTTGCATAGCATTTTGTTTTTATTTCCTACTTACTAAAAGAGTTTAAATAATTAATTTTATCCTTATGAAAAGTTTTCTCTAATAACATTTGTTATTAAAATTCCTAGTTTATTTCATAGGAGCAAGATCGTGCGACCCAATTGTGCATTTTATTATATACATACCTATCTCAATTCTTTCTCCATTTCCATTTTCATCTTTAACTTTTTTTCAAATAATTATGATTTAATATTTCAAAGTTAAAAATAAAGTTTTTTATTTGCTGTAAATTGTTAATAATTAGTTACACATTATCATGTAATTAACTAATCAAGCTTATGCTATCTAAGAAGATATTAGGTGTGTTTTATTATCCACAAATCTATCTGGATCCGGATCTGGATCATCCCTTGAAAATAAAACGATACGGATCTCACTGACAGCAGTGTTATAAGCCCGTCTCTTTTTATCCTTGGGTTTGGAAATTTTAAATTATGTCTTGTCTTTTTTCTTTACACTATAGCTTACACTACCTTACCATAAAAAGCCATCTACTCGCCAGTGTAATAACTAATTTTTGGATCTTTGAAATAGATCCCGATAGAAAACAGGATCCCAAATTGTTTTTGTAATACATGTTAAAACTTAATCCAGATCCGGATCCAGATAGATTTGTGAATAATAAAACGCACCTATTGTATCTTATTGTGTAAATCTATGACAATAAATATAAATGAATTTGAATAAATACTCGTAAATGTATGCACTTCTCAATCGAACATACATATCTCAATTGCTTCGAAATGCAAAATATATTCGAGTTCAATTCATAAGGTTCCTTGGCCGGCCTTCAATGATCGATGCCAATTATTCCAAACGGCTATCCTTCAAAAGTAACTTCAATGAACTGAAATTGATGCAAGGCGTTACGCAAGAGTGAATGTTTCTTAAAATAAACATAGCAGCTTTGCTTTAATTTCGAATAGTCTTGCCATTGGTTTTAGCATCATCATCTAAGCGGCTATATCAGAAACATGGAGTGAGTCACGTCATCAATAAATTAATTATACATAGTTTAATGAACTTCCAAACGATCCATAGCTCTGTTGATTGTTGAACCGTTACGAACTTTCAAATGAATTTGCCTGACACAGCAGAATTTCCTGTCCATTAGTCTTATACATATTTCGTTCAAATAATTTGATCGCTGTTTTGTGGTTGTCTTCAATTAAAAGTGTAGCTATGTGTGTCTTTTTTTTTTGTACCTAAGTTTTCGAAAGGTGTGTTTTTTGGAATCATTTTACCTTGTTTACTTGTTAAAAAAAAATACACAAATTAGAATCAATGCAGTGCTAAGTGCAGTGGCATTGAATGCGACTAGCATTAACACCAAAGCGATAGTAAACACGTCATCGTGATGTGACCTTAGCGGTAGCGGCGGCGAGGCGGAACGAAATGGGGTTTACTCTATGATTTTATGTGTTTGTTATACAATTCAAAATGAGACGATCGTAATTCCACTCCAACAACTGTCAATATTAATTTTCAATGTAATTGAATATTATTACAGTGTCAAGTGTATTGGTTTACATTGCAATACCGTTGTGTCAATTTAACGCCGCATTATGGCGGTGGTGTTAAATGTCAGTCAAAGTCAGTCAGTAAACTTTGGTCAATGAACCGAATGTGATATACTTTTTGAAAACAGTTTCAGGTTTCGAGCGAGTTTTAAAATAATGTATGCAATTGTTATTTAAATGAATGAAAATGTTTGGAATACAGTATAAACTCATTCAAGTAAGCACAGCTGTCAAAAATACAAGCAAAATTTAATAAAACAACGAACGATAGTAATTTGCATGACAAGTCCAACAAAAAATAACAAAACAAACAAAATTGTCACTGGTGTGCAAATTTCGAATGTTGCTTAGAATGGACTCAGGTTGTCGATGAGGAATGTTCAGATCATTTAATACCAAGCATTTATTTGTCTCATTCTCACCTGAGAAACTGTCTTCATGTCAGATTACAGAAGTACATAGCGTGATAAAAGGTTTTGAACTACTGGAAATTTTAGTGTTTCCAGAATTGACAACGTTATGAGGAATCGTCCTGCACGGTCAGTAAATGCTACAGAAAACGACCCCGTTTCGGTATTGTTTTGTCCAAATCAAGAGTGTTTCAGAAATCTATGGCAAAGCGCATACATACATACTCGTACCACCAAATGAACTCTTTTATGTAGTACATATTGGGTGTCATCTTGCAACAAGGGCTACAGGCATATGAATACAAAATGTGCTTTCGATTTTTCGGAAAGCGAATTCTAAATAGGGATGTGTAGATACCTTAAAAGGATTAAAACATTTTTGATGAGTTCTTTTCTTCAGAGCCGCAGCTAGCCAGGGGCGTATTTACCCTTTTAGCCCTGGGCTACAGCCCGAGGCGGCAAGGCTGCTAGGGGCGACTTGCGCTTGGCCAATTTATAATATTTTTTGAAGCGATTGAACTTTCAAAACATATAAGCAAAAGGGCGCAAGCCGCCCTTAGCAATTGGCCAATTTATAATATTTTTTTGAAGCGATTGAACTTACAAAACATTCAAGCAGAAGGACGCAACAATTGTTTAATTTACAATATTTTTGAAGGATAAACAAAAAATACAAAGATTTTAAGAAATGCGATTTTTTGAGTTTTTCAAGCATGACAATTTTTTCAGTGCCGTGAGTGTCCGGCTGTGAGAGAGTCCACTGTAACATGTCACTCACTTTTTTCACGATTTACTATTCTTAGTTTTTATAAACGATTTTTTATAATGAAAATTCATAATAAAAATATTTACAGACATGTACCTATTCTTTGGAACAAATTCCAATGAAACGAAAACATTATCTAAAACAAAAAACACTTGTTGCTATGTAGCTCTAAAAAAATTTGCTAGAAAAACTTTGGCTGGACGGATCTTAATTTTTTGTTTCTAAGCCATCTACAAAGAGTCCCTTTTTATTAAAAAAAAAATATAAAAATCCATCAAGCTGGATTCTAGATATAAGGTCACACACAATTTTTTATTACTTATACCTAGCAAATCATGCCTCAATTTTTTTTAGTTTTGGCTGACTCGTGTCCCTATTTATACAAATACCCTTCCCCTCGTCAATAGCTTTGAACGACTTAAGAAACAATGTAATTATTGTTTTTTATACAATAGTTTATAATGATGGATAAATAAAAGGATAGGTATTATTTTAAAAACTATTGGCGCAAAATTTTGGTCGAATTAGTACTATTTTAGTATAATACTAGATTAAAAAGACGATTTTGCTAATTTTAATCAAATTTAGCATCATGCTATCTACGAGTATAACATTTTACTAAAGTTAAAATCGTCGAATACCTATTTTATCTTTTTAGTATCGTGCTCACTTGTGCCAATTGAAGTCCGTTGAGACAGAAATATTGCCTTAATTTTGGGTTGCTATACTCAAGCAATTCAATATTGTATCAAAAAAAAATTGAAGGTGTTGATACAGACGTTGAAACTGTGTCCAGGCTCTACGAGGCACTCATATCGTTTGTGAGAAAAACGAGAATGCTTTGATGTTTTTGAAGAGATGGAAAAAAGCAAAACCTCTGAAAATTACAAAATGGACCAAAAAAGAATCGTCAAGACGAAAAAAACGAGATGATGAGTGTCGCGAAGGGGAGGTTCTTTTTTGTGATCGTGGAAATTCAAAGTTAATACATTCATTCCTATTTGCGACCAATTATTGAGTGCGCTGAAGAAAAGAAATTCATCCTATGAAGCAATAACAAATGGTTTTATTATTTTTATCTAAGTTTGATCACATCAGTGAAGAAGCAATTCGAAAAAATGCAACCACTCTTCAGAAATTATATCTAACCGGTTGCTCTTGGGGAAGATTTTCAAGAAGAGTGTGTTTTACTTAAACATTTTTTGGAGGAAAACAACTCTGAAAATATGAATTTAAAGCAGCTTAACCTTCATATTAGAGTAAAAGAATTGAAGGAAGCATTTTGATATGCTGAGATTGCTTTAATAGTGTACTTGTGCACTGCAGTGTAGAACTGTGTAAATCGTTCATTTCAAATGATCGAATCGTTCAACAATCTACAACGAAAATGATTCGATCATTTGAATCGATCGATCATTCGATCATTTTCATTTCACTCAAATGATTCAATACTGTTCCGATTCGATTTTCATTTGGATTTCGATGATAAGATTGATTCAAGCCATAAATTGTCAATTGATATCGAATGATGCTACTATGTCCATTGATTAAAAAGCGTTGTTGCTCCTTAAAAGATCAATTTTAGGACTAATATCTACTGAATGACTTGATACTATCGAATAGATTAACTTTTAGATACTATCGCATCTGTAAGTCAAAAGTTTTTATTCGATAAGTCCCATTACTAGTTCAATTCCCACAGTAAACATACCAGATCCTGGGCCCGTATTGCGTAAGAGTAAAGTGATCACTAAATTAATTGATTGTCGTTTTGACAATCACTCTCTCATTATTTCTTTATTAATATGAAAGAGACAGCTATATTCAAAATGACAGTAAAAAAATTGACAATCAACTATTACCTTACGCGATTCCACCCCTGGTAACTCAAATAACACCAAATCGAATCGAGAAAATTATGGTTAATCGAGTTAACTGATATTAAAGATCGAGACTCATTGAAATGATTGAGATTGAAATAGAAAATCGAGAATCATCTAAATGATTGAGATTGGGATCGATTAAAATGAAAATTTGTGATTTCGACCTATACTTTTCGATGATCGGATCGAAAAATCAAATCGATCCTGATTGACACAGCTCTACTGCAGTAACGAATTGTAGTGTAGAAAGATCGTTTTCCGTATTGAAACAAATAATTTAAGGTCTCTCATTAGCGCCTTAATAGTTTAGCTATATTAAATACAGAAGCTGAATTGGCAAAAAATTTAGATAACGAATCTATTGTTAATGAATTTTTTAATGAGTATACACACAAAAAAAATTGAAAACATCAAATACTAGTATTATGCATTTTGTGTTTTTTTATTACTTTATTTTCACTGTTCTAAAGGGCGGCAAAATTTATCAGCCCGGGGCGCCAAATCCTTAAATACGCCTCTGCCGCTAGCGTATGTGCAATATGTGCGGCGCACAAGGGCCCCAACGTCTAGGGGCATACTCCAAAAGTTTTCCTTAAGCTATTGGAACTTGTTTACATTTCACCGTTCACTACGTAGTTCCCACGCACAAACTACTACAAATCTTTATTCATATTTTTTTTTGTGACTGTCGCCTCTCACACCAAATAACCTCTTCGATTGCAGTCATAGTCTAAGCTGCTTATCGCCATATTGCCATAGATTGACACTTGGGAAATAGCTTTCCACGCAACCTACATCTCGAAAAGGATTTTGATTTTTTTAGATTTACAGCCCATGTACATATCCCATAAAATAAAACGAAAACAGTGTCCCGAAAACATTAATTTTACTAATACTCGTATTTTTGTACGAATGGGTATCAATATTCTGATCGCAATTATATAGCTAAATATCGTTAATCTAAGTTGGTAACTTAAGAACCTCTCAAACTCATTTACAGGAGAGACTAACCCAAATCCTAGTCTGACTACGTTCATTGTAGCTGTAGCTTAAATTTTTCAACTGTGAAATGGAGAATAAATAAAACTTCCACTTATTCAACGTAAACACCCCCGGCACCCGAAACATGGGGCGGCAATTTAAGGTTCTTGCACAAGGGCGCACGAACAGCCAGCGGCGGCACTGCTTTTCTTTTCCGAATGCTTTAAAACGATGGAATGAAATTTGGTAAAGTGGCAGGGCTTAAATGGCATACAAAGACAAAAATATAAAATTTGAGGTTTTCCATTCAGGGGGCGTGGTATCCATCCACTTTCTGAGAAAAAGTTTAATTTATATGGAGCACTTGCGAGTGCTGTAGAATGATGAAATTTGGTAGAGCGGTATATAGCTTAATGTACTTACATTCAAAGCGAAAAAAATGGCTTTTGTTAGAAGTAGTGCTCGATTTCGTACTCTATGTTATGTTTATGTTAACATGAATGAAAAAAGAAAAAAATTTGCATACCTGAAAAAATTATGAGTTTACATAAAAAAAAACTCTTAAATGTGATGTGAACTATAATCAAACCACTTATTAGGCTTTTAATTGGTGGGCTACCTTCATTTAAAAAAGAGTTAAAATCGACACAAAAACATCATCGGATCCTCAACAATTATTAATTTTTTATAACTTTGAGCGGATGTAGGTACCTACTAGTATTTATAAATTAGATAGAAACAATTGAAGCGCAAATAAAGACAACCAATAACAAAAATAAAATATGCCAAAAGAAATAGGAAGATATCTTCTTCTTTCTTTCCCTTCTATCTTTTCGTATCTTTCGAGATTTTGGCATGGAAAAATATTAAAATCTCTGCAAAGAGGAGTGAGATCAGACCAAAAACATAAATATTAAAAAAGAGCCAAGTTCTTCTGTACAAAAATCTTTGTGTAACAACTTAGCCGTGAAAAGTACTGATATCTAAAAGTACGCCAAGTTCTTACTTCATGAAGGTTTAATACCGAATATTTACAGTAGAATAATATTGAAACAGCTACAATGTAATAGAGAAAGTTTATTATTTAATGATTACTGACTAAAATTTGATGGGTTTACTGGTCAAGTTTTTAAAACATTTCGAATTGAGAATAAAAAAAAACTTGGCCAGTAAGCCGAAGCCCATCAATTTTTAGTTCACATTTGTAAATGACTACTATGGGCCTATCTAATTATGCTTATTATTTTTTGTTATCAATCACACCCAAAAATTGCTGTGGGCTCTCGGTCTACTAGAGCCTCGCATATGTGTTACGTTTTTCGTTCTGAGCATGTTCAGAGTGCGCTCCATGAGCTCAGAATAAAATAACACAAGCATTTGACAGATGGAAATTAAAAAACAATGGCGACAACTAAGTGTTCAGGTGTGTTTCAAAAACAACTCAGAGCGCTAAGAGCACTCTTGGTTCAGAGGATGTTCAGAACATGCTCGAACTCTGTTCAGAGATCTGTTCTGTCCTAAAAAAGAAAAACGCCTATTTATGGGGAGAGTTCTTTGTAAAAGAAAAAGAGGCAGATGTTACCTTTGCCCAAGAGCAGGAGAACAGAAAAGCTCAATCACCTCTGATTGTTGTGGTAGATATTGTTGCCTTCGGGACACAAATAACGTACATACGAGTATGTGTCAAATTTCTCTCGGAACTGCCAACAAACTTAAGCTAAATTAGTATTTCTATGTTCTTATTGAAATTAAAAACTTGATTATTGGAAAAATATGATTTATGTTAGAATTTCAGTTGTGGAGTCCAAATGAACCTCATGTCGGTGTATGGACTATTTCCAGAAAAAAAAAATTACAAACAATTCTGTAAAATTTCAGTGATCTTGAACACTTAAAAAATTAAGATAAAATTGCATTTTGTTCTCTTATTTATTTGAATCAAGCTAATTAATATCTAGCGTACAAAAAATATTACTTAGAATTAAGAATTTATAAATTATACAATATTATAGAATATTTTTTTAAAACTATTATTTGAGACATCACAAAAATTTGTTAATAAATTATGATTGACGTTATACAAATTAAACATTGTATTCAATGGTGAATTCTGCTCATAGTTGGTACGATAGTGTTTTATGTAAATTAGGCCACGAAAACCTCTTAGATTTCGATTTGGAACATTAAAATTAACACGACACAAAAGGTTTAAAGCATCGATATTACCATCAATAAGATTAACAATAAAAACAAAACATAAATAAGAACGTCTGCGCTCCAGACTGGGTAAATCTATGAGTTTTAAACGGCTGCTATATGAAGGAAGATTCAATGGATTCTGCTAGCCTAAGCCTCTAAGGGCAAATTTTAGGAATCTTTTTTGAATTTGTTCAATTCTTATTTTGTGACAACTGTAGTAGGGGGTCCATACCTGGCAAGCATACTCTATAATGGGTCTGACAAATGTAGTAAATAGTTGTTTGATAACATAAGGATCAGAAAACTGACGTGATTCCCTTTTAATCCAACCTAATATTGAATTGGCTTTATTACATGCCATATTGATATGCTGTGTGAATTCGAGTTTCTTATCGAACAATACACCAAGGATAGATACATCATTTACATTTAATAGACTTACGCCATTGAAACTATAGTCAAAAGATAAAACGGACAATTTTCTTGTAAAATTTATAATCTTACACTTATCGATATTTAACAACAAATAATTACGTGCACACCAATTATAGAAAGCATTTAGATCAATTTGAAGCTTTTCACAGTCAAGATTGCTAGAAATAGTTTTAAATATGTTAACATCGTCTGCATACATAAGACAATTAGAGTACTTTAAAACTGAAGGAAGATCATTTACAAACAATATAAAAAGAACTGGACCCAAATGGCTACCCTGGGGAACACCAGAATTTACGACAAAACTATTTGAATGGTAGCCCTTAAAATTCACTGAATAGGATCTGTCAAGTAAATAAGATTTTAGCCAAGCAATGAATTCTACGCTGAACCCCAGCCTACTCATTTTATTAAGCAAAACTCTATGCGATAGTTTGTCAAATGCCTTACTAAAATCTGTAAGAACACAATCCGTTTGTTTTTTGTTTTTAAAGGAATCGACACAAAACTCCGTTAACTCCATAAGTAGGGTGACAGTCGAACGGCCCTTTGAGAAACCATGTTGGTTATGAACAATAAATGATTTTGTGTAAAAGCTTAATGTTTTGCAAACAATTGCTTCAAAAAGTTTGGGAATGGCCGACAGTTTAGCTATTGGACGGTAATTAATAATTAGATCCTTTTTACCTTTTTTATGTAAAGGAATTATAAAAGATTGTTTCCATACATGAGGAAACTTACAAGTAGACAATGAACAGTTAAAAAGAACAGAAAGTGGCATCGACAAGTTATTGACACATTTTTTCAGAACTGAAGCTGGTACCCCATCAGGACCAGACGCGTCATTATCTTCTAAATTAGCTATAAATTTCATAATATCGTCAATAGTTATATGAAAATTTATATCAGTCAAGTGAGAATATGATTTCAAATGACCAAATAATTGATCATTTTCGTCAAGATTATCACAGTTTAGGTTATCACAGTTCGAAAAGTTATCACAGTTAGAAGAATCACAGATGTATGCACTTTGAAAAAAGTCTGAGAATAGTTGTGTTATGATACGTGGGTCATGGTCTGAGATATTGTTATGCATAAGAACGGACGGATAAGGACAAGATTTTCGTTTGCTGTTAATAAAGTTCCAAAAGGATTTAGGATCCATTTTTAAATTACTTTGAACCTCAGTATTAATCCCAAGGAAAAAAAGTGAAAAACAAAAAAGTTATGAGTGTTTAAAAATGGACCAAATGACGTAAAAAAGGGTTAACATCGTACTAATTTGACTAAAATTTTGCGCAATTTTCTTTAAAATTCTTTGTTGATACTTGAACATTTCCCTTAATTTTTCAAAAAAAAATATTTTTTTTCATTGGTGCAAAAATAAAAGGCAACGACGACGGATATTAAATGTAAGATAATTACCTCAATGGCATTCGTCATGGTCATAGAACAATTTGTTTCCATTCCGCAAGAAAGCTATGCGAAGTATTTTCTTACATCGAGAGTGAATGGGGTTTTATTTACAATCGCTTTTGCGGATGCTTTACAATTACAATAAGATGACAACCTTTGAGAGGGGTAGGTAAGCAGGCAAGCAAGCAAACAAGCCGTGTTAGATAATAACGCAGTTAGCGGGTGCAACACTGTAAGTGATTGCAAAATGATGCGCTTTGTCAATTGTAAAACCGATAAGAATCGTGTTTAATGATCATCATGCCTGCAATTGGCTTTTATACTTCTCTGGCTGATTTTAATTGGCTTTTGATTTATCAAAACTGAGTTTGTCATAGTCATCGTTGATGTCATTGTCACTGCCGAGTGTAGGGTGCCGGCTTCGCTGCTGCAACACCTGCCTGTAGTTGATTGGAAAGTAAATTCAAAATTGCTATCTAGTTCTCAGCTGTAGTTATGTACGACTACGAATATAAAAATAGACTGCTATAGAATAGGTAGGGTCGATCTATTAATGTATTGATACTACTTCGAACAATAATTATATTAATTGATTTTCGATTGACAGTTAACGACATCAGTCGTTTAAAAGAACGTTTTGCTATTAGAACATTGAAGGCCAGTGTGGTATTTTTGCATTTGTAGGCTTCAGTAACTCTGAATTGCGGATTTATTCATTACTCAGTTTATGATTCTCAGGAAAACTTTTACTTTCGAGAAGGAAAAGAAAACACAAAGGTCTGTTCTAAATTTCCAAATAAAAAAAGATTTAAATGTCAAATTTTGTATTTGTATGTAAATCAGGTAAGCAATAGGTCCATTAGGGTGTTCCTTCAAAAAAGGTTCAGAAGCTTTAAAAGAAGTCTGTAAGAATTTGAGTTTATCACCTGCAATTATTATAACTTCAATAATGACAAGTCTCACAATTAATCAAGTAGACTTTTTAACTTGTGATATCAAGATTTGTCTGTCTGTTTGGCTAGAGCCAAAGTTGTTATTTCTATTCCACAGATTTAAATAAAAATAAATTGAAACAATCCAAAAATGTTAAGATATAAATTGTGCCTTCAATCCAATTTTACTTGAAACATAAACTATGTATGTATGTACAAGAACACATCAAGTGATTTCCTTTTAAAACATATGTGTGTTATTTTGATACTGACAGCTGTTTGCCGCCCGAAATCTTGACCGAAAGTCAGTATCATCCCTCCCCGGAACAAAATGAGTCGCTATACGCTTAAGCAACGTTGGGAAATATTGAAAACTTATTTCCAAAGTAAGTGCTATGTAGCCGAAGCAGTGCGTTTTTTGAAAGGAAGTTTTGTTCAAAAAGTTCGTGAGACTGGTATTCTACTGGACAACGCTCATGGTCCCCGTCGTCTACGGTGCGCTCGGATTATTCGCTAACAAGGTTCAATCGACTTAGAAAATGAAGGCGCACGATTATCCACTTGAACGACATTGTGTTCCATAATTAATGGGAATGTTTGCTTCGACTAATAAGGCCATAATACGGTGGTGACAAAATAAAAAGCATGTACTCTTAAATTTCTGTGATGCAAGTTTTTCCAACTTTCTTAAACTTCAAAGAGCTGTTTCTGTTTATAAAGAAGTAAGAACAAATATACATATCTCTGATTTAAAAATAAAATAAAGTTTATTGAACTCATAAGAAAACTACAACAAATTGATTTATACAATTTAAGTATGTATATTAGGTCAAAATTAATAGCACATTTTAACATAATTTAAAGAAAATATCTGGTATTTGCCGGGTAACCCTTATTTGTAATCACAGCGGAACGTCGTCGTTTCATAGACGAAGGAAGACTCCGGCATCGTTCAACTGGTACTGAGTACCAGGCTTGCAGAACTTCCTCTCAAAGTTTGTCGAAATTTGTATTAGATCAATTTATCGCTTTGTCCAGGATATTCCACAAGTTCTCAATAGAACTACGATCTAGGGACTGGGCTGGCTTATTCCTTAACAGCGATGTTTTGGATGTATAAGTTTTGCTTCACAGACTTAGCCACATGCTTAGGGTCGTTATCCTGTTGAAATTTACACTTCGAGGGCATTTCCTCCGGTAGAATTGTATTGCGTAGAATTTCCTTGTATTATAAATGGTCCATAATACCCTTTATCTGATGAAGTGGCCCTATACCATGCCAAGAAACACATCCCCAAGCAAGAATGCTACCCCCACCATGCTTAACAGGCTTTATTGTGTATATTCTGTACATATTCCTGGTTGATTCCGTGTCGCACATAGTTTTTCCCATCTGCCCCAAAGCGATTAAGTTTACACTCATCGCTCCATCAGATATTTCTTCAACAATTTTGAACTTTTATAATATGCTTCCTTGAAAACTGCAGCCAACGTGACAGATTGTGTTTACATGACGTCAGGTTTTTTTCTGGCAAATCGTCCAAACAACTTTTTTATACGCAGGCAGCTTTTAAACATACTCCCAGACACATGAACACCAAGATCTTTTTCATTTGCATGTTAAATTTTTGGAGCTTTGGGACAATGGTAACATCAGTTCGAGGGGTGGTTTTTCTGAGCCCACTCAGAGAACCTCCTTCTTCTTGGCAATGGTGAAGACCACTTATAACATTCTTATTCATGAGGATCAATATGAAAATGTGCTTCGTCAGTTAAAATAAAATGCACGACTGGATCGCACGAACTTGCTCTTATGTAAAAGTACTTTGGAATTTAAGATACATTTTATAAATATAAAACATGGATTTAATGAGATAATAATGTTCAAATGCATAAAATTGTCGTCTAATTTGTAGAAAAGTATGAATTTATGCAAACAAACTTAAAAATATTGTTTCATTATTAAATACATATTTTATATAAGAAACTTTCAAGAAAAAAATGTGGGATGCGAGTCTTAGATATTTAATAATATTGATTTTAGGAAATAATTTCAAAAAATAATCGTTCATAGGTTTTGAAGATATTGATTTTACAAAAAAAAAATTTTTTTTTAAAAAAACCAACAAATATTATTTTCGAATATTTTTATACACAATATTATTTAAAACTTATGGGGACTCCTGCTGAAAATTTTTGGTTAAAATCCTTAGAGCCGTTAATGAGAAAGTCGAAAATCAAAAAAACGGTTCTATGACAGGTACCGTTAATAACATTTTGCCCAAATTTTTTTTACGAAAATGTAGTCCATGTCTAAAATATAACACCTAATTTTTTTTATAAAAATCGTTAGAGCCGTTTTCGAGATAAATAAGATTTTGCATTACGGGTGTATGGGGGGTACAGTTAGTTTTGGGGCTAAAAAAAAATTTCAATTTTTCCGCTAGAGGATCACCGAAGACCCTTAACTACCGAGATTGAAAGAAATAGGTCCAGTGGTTTAGGCTGTAGTGAGAGGTACAGACATACAGACATACAGACAGACAGACGGAATTACCGGACCCACTTTTTTCGTCTTCGCTATCATCGTAATGTCAACTTTGATCAAAACCTCAAGTTCGATTTTTTTTTCCAAATGCAGAACTTGCCCTATACCTAGTACCTATATCGCAAGTAAAAATGGTCACAACCGTTCGTGCTGTTCGAAAACGTTCCAAAATTGATCTTGTTAAAGTATTCAGAAAGAATATGTACGCATCTTTGTCGGGAAATTGCACGATTTTAATGTTTTATTAATGAAACTTTGTTAATTTTTCAAAATATCGTGCATTATTGACTTACGTCGACTGTGCATAACTTCCTGTCAAGTTAAATGTCCTGGGGTCGTCGTCGTCGTCGCTGTAGTTGATGATCCTGTAGAATTCCGTTGATTGTTGTCCTTTCTCATCTAAGCTCCTGAGGCCACGACCAGACAAGTTCGGCAAAAGCAAAACGCCCAAGAGTTCATGAAGCACCGCACTTTAAGTATTGATCAACCGCCAATGCGTGCTGCGTTCCCGACCAATAACCATTTGGTAAATAACTAATAACCTTAATTAAAAAGTACCCCAATTCAAACTTTAAAATTTCCCACTAGACTTTGATTATTGATTTTCTCTCAGGGGTGAATATTTCGTTGTGAAAATTATCAATTAAGTCAACAATTTGAGTTAATTACAATTATAGCCGAACATTGTCAAATTTCCACCATTATTATCATCATCAATTTCGGATCACACAGAAATAATTATAGCACCAGCTCTAATGAAACATTTTCCTGTGAAAGAGTATGGAGTGCTTAAAATTTTAATTATCTTGAAAATTTAATCACAGTCAATTTCTGCTTACTTCATCGATGTATCTATGTATGTACATACAACACGGTGACAAAGTGAACGAAGTAATTAAAAACTTTTTGGCCAATAGCAGATGCTTTACTGATTTGTATGCTTAAGTATGTTTGCAGGAATTCAAGTAAGGGTAGATGTCCCTCTAGCTCTTCTTCAGGAAAAAATGCTTTAAAGTGCCAAGGATTGATACAAACGTTAAAAATCCATCAGCAAACAGAGAAGATAGCAAAGTTAGGGTTCGTCGCAAGTTGCATCAGCTTATTTACATATAAACATACATACGTACATTCTTGCTCAAAATTAATTTCGTGATGGAGTAGAAAATGAGTATCCATAACTAAAACACTCTGACACAGCACCAAAAAATAAACTTAAAATAGCATAATGCAAATGAGTAAGATACCCACTTATTGCACTCCTCGTGTCGAGCTATATACGATAGTATGTAGTTTCAAAAATGATTGTCCTGACAGAGATTAATTAGAACGTGATGTGCATTTTAGATGCAAAATCATACACTGGTTTGATTAAATCGATGTGTAAATTGGATAATGATTTCACGTAGCTTCTAAATGTTTTGAATAAAACAAAGCCACATTTGTGCTTACTTCAGTTTTACGGGAAATCAAGCCACATAAAACGAACCCAAAGAATTGGTAATAGTGTTCTTTAAAGAAGTATGCGAGCCCTTAACAAACTTAGTAAGGGCATTGTGGGCATATTTGGTTTGATGATCTGCCTCTTCAGTCTGGAATTAGGAGTTTCCTACTTATTAAAATTTAGGTACTAAGAAAAGTAAAAAGATCCTTCAACAACGAAGTGCAAAAATAAAATGGTAGAATCAAAGGCCACGGTAGTTCCCACCCAAGTACACCCTTTTTACAGGAATAAACTCAGGCGATTTTTGACCCTTCCCTATCTTCGGGACCAATGAAGTCAGAAACTTAAAATTCCGAATATTTGCTAAGCTAGTCGCTAGTCGCAACAGGCGCCTCAGCAAATTTCAATTTTCTAGCATAAGCGGTTCCTGAGATATAAGGCCTCAAAAATCAGAAAAACCGTAACTGACTGACTGACTGATTAACAGATCATCAAAATTATGGAGCACTTCCCGACATCGTAGAATCTTGTAATTTTGCACAACTGTAGGTAGAAAATTTGAGGTTTTCCATTCAGGGGCGTGTTATCCGCCCACTCCCTCAGAACTGATGTAAATTATATATGGCACACTTCCGATTGCAGTAGAACAATGAAATTTGGTAGAACGGTAGGGCTCAAATTGCATATAAAGGACCAAAAATAAAAATTGAGGTTTTCCATTTTATTTATATGGAGCTCTTTCGATTGCTGTAGAATGACGAAATTTTGTAGAGCGGTATAGCTTAATGTACATTCAAAGCCGAAAACCCATCAAATTTTAGTCAGTAATAATTAAAAATTAAAATACTTTAAATATTCGGTATTAAACCTTCATGAAGTAAGAATTTGGCGTACTTTTAGATCAAAATACTTTTCACGGCTGACTTGTTACACAAAGGTTTTTGTATAGAAGAACTTGGCTCTTTTTTAACATTTATGCGTTTTTGGTCTGATTGGAAATATTTCCGTCTAAACGTTTTATAATGGTCATTCTCTTGCAAAGAACATGAAAAATGTTTTATTTCTGAAGGATTTAAAATGCAACTTGATGTCGATTCGAAGTCTGGCTGAGAAAGAATACCGTCAAGGGAAAAGGCATATGCATCGATCAATGGAGTACCTATGTTTCAAGTGCACACCAGAGGAAAACTGTATGAAGTTAATCTGGATATTGACGGAAATAAATTTGCTGGCATCTTAGTTGAGAGAAATGTGAAATGTGCGTTTTGGAATTCATAGTGATGTCTGTGGTCCTATGTCAGCATCGGCATATGATGGGATGCACATATTTTGTTTCATTCACTAACCATTACTCGAGAGCCTCAATAGTTTTTTGCATACAACAAAAAATTGACGTTCTCACAAGTTCAAAGAATTCATAGCCATGGCTGAAGCATTACATTGCAAGCTAAATAAGGCACTTTATGGCTTAAAGCAAGCGTCCCGAGCATTGAATAACAAGTTCAACAGTTTTATGATTCGCATTGTATTCAAGCGATGTGAGTCAGCTCAATGTGTGTATGTGAAGAACCAAAATGGAATGGACTTCTACGCAGGGTTGCAAAAGCTTAAGTCACTTGTTAGCTTAAGCTTGGCTTTAATTCACAAGCTAGTGAGTGACTTATGAATTAAAAAAAATATAATTCAGCAGCTACGAACTTATGAATTAAAAAAAATTTAATTCAGAAGTCAGTTGGTGACTTGTGAATTAAAAAAAATTAAATCATAAGCTTCTTAGTGACTTATGAATTAAAAAAAATTAATTCAGAACCTACTAAGTGACTTATGAATTAAAAAAATTTAAGTCATGGGCAAGTAAGTGACTTATGAATTAAAAAAATTCAAATCATCAGCAAGTAAGTGACTTATGAATTAAAAAAATTTAATTCAAAACCAACTTAGTGACATATGAATTAAAAAAATTTAAGTCATGGGCAAGTAAGTGACTTATGAATTAAAAAATTTTAATTCCCAAGCTACTAAGTGATTTAGGAATTAAAAAAATTCAAGTCATGAGCAAGTAAGTGACTTATGAATTAAAAAAATTCAAATCATCAGCAAGTAAGTGACTTATGAATTAAAAAAATTTAATTCAAAACCAACTTAGTGACTTATGAATTAAAAAAAATTTAATTCATAAGTTAATGGATAAATGCTGATTAGAAAAAATATGAAATGGATAATTTATAAGCTAGCGTGATAATCTTATGATTTAAAAACTAGATTTGAAAGCTTTCGTTAATAATTAAATAATTATGTAGTCAAAACAAGCTTAAAAATTTCCAATCTACCAACTAACTTATGAATTAAATTTTTTTTAATTCACAAGTCACCAACTGACTTGTGAATTAATTTTTTTTAATTCATAAGTCACTTACTCCCTGATGACTTGATTTTTTTTAATTCACAAGTCACTTAGTAGGTGGTGAATTAAATTTTTTTTAATTCATAAGTCACTTTGTTGCTCATGACTTAAATTTTTTTTAATTCATAAGTCACTTACTCCCTGATGACTTAATTTTTTTTAATTCATAAGTCACTTGGTAGGTGGTGAATAAATTTTTTTTAATTCATAAGTCACTTAGTAGCTTAGGATTTAAATTTTTTTTAATTCATAAGTCACTTTGGGGGTTGTGAATTAATTTTTTTTTCAATTCATAAGTCACCAAATATCTTATGAATTAATTTTTTTTAATTCACAAGTCATCTATAGACTTATGACTTAAGGATTTTTTAATTCAAAAATTCGCAACCCTGCTTCTACGTCCTTTTTTACGTCGATGATATATACATAGGCTGAGTTCGTATTTGTAAAATTTCCGCATTCATGCAAAAATTGCGTTCATAATTGTAAACAAACAGTATCATTTCTGCATGAGCATTGCAACACTTGTGTTCATAAAAGTAAACTAACAGTCAAAATGCGGTCAATTTGGCATGCGTTTTTTTTATGTTGCTGAATTTGCAGGAAAATGCCAGAGGAACAAATGTGAGTAATTTTTTTGAAATTATTTTATAATCTTAAAAATATCGATTTTTTGGAATATGCCTAAGAATCTTTCTGGCAGGTTCTTTTATTCAAAAATGTTTTCCTTCGTCTTCGGTTTTTTAATTTTCTAGTTTTTACCAATTTTTGTCCAATGTTTTCAAAATCGGTTCCCTCCAAAAAACTGAGGACAATAAGCTTTAAGATTTTGTTTTTACCATCCATTTCTGTCAAATCTCTTCAAATCCATAAATCTCACCATAACTTCAAAATTGCTGCTGTACAGGACCATGGTCCTGCCAGTACTCACATATGGATCCGAGACCTGGGTGCTTAGCAAAAGGCACTCCGACCTCTTAGCTGCGTTCGAGAGAAAAGTCTTAAGGGGAATTGTTGGCCCCATATGTGAGGAAGGATGATTCCGGAGACGGTACAATCATGAATTGTACGCTATCTACCTTGAAGCAGATATCGTGACAAAAATTAAGCTCGGTAGACTCCGGTGGGCAGGGCACCTAGCTCGCATGAGCGAAGATGAACCTGCTCGGAAAGTTCTTTGTGGTACATTCTATGATAGACGACAGCGTGGTAGACCATGCTTGCGCTGGAGAGATGGCGTAGACCAGGACGCCTGAAGCTTTGGGGTGCGCAACTGGATGGCGTCAGCTCAAGACCGGGATAGGTGGAGAGACTTGTTGAAAGATGCCAGGATGATGATGAACTCATTTTAAACAAAGTGTGATGACTGTACACATGATGTTGTAATTGAGTTCACAAATGTATTTGAAGCATGTTTTAGGCAGGGTAGGGCAACAAACACTGCAATTACGAACTCAACCATCCAGTTGTTTTGTAAGAATATTAAAATGATCAACATCATAAAGCAGATGTTGTCAAAAGAATCTGAAATGACTGACATGGGAAATGCAAGTACTTTTCTGTGAATACACATTCAGCAGAAGAGATAAGATGGATCGATTGAACTGAGTTAGCGGCAATATTTAACAAACGTATTGCACAAATTCGACATGAAAGACTGCAAGCCAAGAGCTACTCCAATCGAAAAAGATTTACACAAAGATGAGGGTGACAAAAACAATTGTACCTACAAGTCATCCCTATCGAGAATTGATTGGTTACTAAAATTTACGCAACTATGGGTACAAGACGAGATTTATGTATGTGCTGCAACTGGATACATGAGTCGATTTTAAAGTTGTTTTGATGAACGCCACTATAGTTATGCGAAACATATTTTACGATATATTCACGGAACAACTGATTTAAAAATGGTGTATAGAAAACAAGATGCAGCAGAAACGCTAGTTTGTTATTGCGATGCTGACTGGGGAGGTGATAAAAATGATAGAAAGTCCATTTCAGGTTACGTATTTAAGTTGTTTGGAAACACTGTGTGCTGGGCATCAAAGAAGCAATCAATAGTAACTTTTTCGTCAACAGAAGCTGAGTTGATAGCATTAACTGAAGCAGTATGCCAACTCAAAAGGATTCGTAAGTTGCTGGATGAACTAACTAAACGTCGAATTTTTTGTTCCAGTAGTGGTATTTGAAGACAACAATTCATGTATTGAAATTGCTGAAGATTCAAAAGAAAGCAAGCAAATGAAACATTTGGACATCAAATATAATTTTATTCGCGATGAAATAAGCAAAAACTAACTAGAGATCAACTGGCTGATGTGATGACAAAAGCACTCGGAAGAACTTTGTTTTTAAAACATCGTAAAGAACTAAATTTGATTTAAATAATAATGTCAAATGAATTTTGCAATTTCAATTGGGTTTATAGTTTTTATTAAATTAAGAGGCGGTGTATAAAATATTTAAAATAATTTATTGAAAACTACTCGTATATTAATCTAAGTTTTTTTTTAATATTATGTCTTATTAAACTGAGAAATATATTTAGTCTTCAATGAAACTTCTTAGAATAAAATACTTCTGTACATATTTTATAAAGGATTGAATTCTTTCTTTCTCCTTATTTTGATCTCAACCCACATAATTCTGCTTATCAATGATGATGGAAGCTAAATTGTCTCGACATCAGTACAATGTCATAAGGAGTAATAAAAAAAATTTCTACCCACAGAACGTACAAGTCACTGAAATTAATGCCCAAGTTCATATGCAAAATCTCTTGGATCATACAACTGAAAACAATGTAACTTATCAATCAAACGATCTAGATTCCCTGATCGTAGACCATTATAGCATTTTCATAGTATCATTCATATACTCGTATTATTCATTTTTACCATCGCCAAACTATTCTAATATTCATAAAATATTGTTAAACTCTATCCATAACCGTAAATATGAATTGTCAAATGACAACACTGCTTTTACAACATCATTTTTACACAAAAGTCAAATATTAACTTTTCCAATGTTTCGTTGTCTTCAATACGAATTCGAATCTACAAAATTTTCTTATCAAAAAGTGTAAGTGTGGTTTATTTCGTATGGAAGTAGGTTTTTTTAATGAACTTGCAACTTATATTCATTCAGAGAATATTAATTGAATTTTGACGGGGCCAGACAAACTACTTTTATGTGCTTTTAGTAAAAACTAACAAAATATTTTTCTTTTGGACCTTTTTAGAATATCTCAAAAATGTGAATTGCTGGAATTTTTTTTATCTTCGAATTCAATTTCAGAACACCAAATTCTTAAAAATTAATGTTTGATCATATTTAGGTAAGAAGAAAGTTTTTTTTTTCAAAAACAAGTAGAATTAGTCAATTTAATTTTAACTAAGCTTTTCCAGGTTTATTTATAGATTTCTGTATTGTCAAACTCTACCTCTACGTTATTTCTTTCGGTACAAAAACACAAAACACATATTAAATACTCGTACTTAAAACCATAAAATGGCCATTTTTTTATTTATAGCAGCTTTTAATCATTATATCCAAAATAAACAAACTACAATTGATATTTCAATTCAATTTTCGATTGGCTAGCGTTACCACTAAATAATTTTATTCGAGTACCAATTACGCAGTTGTCAGCAGTTTGCTTAATCATCAATAAAATGGAAATGAAAATGTTCAATGATGCATTTCAGTGATAGCTATAACTTCCTTCAGTTTTGTTTGACTTCCAATTACGTTGTACTAGTTTCTGGTGATCGCTCCAAAGGCGAAAATCATAAGATGAGACGAATCAGATTCAAAGGAGTTCCCTATTCATCGTATTTTCGATTCGTTGAGCCATTGGATTTTCAGAATGAATTTTGTTGAACCATGGTTTCAATAAAGTTGCGATTGCTAACGGAGTATCTTACTCAGTTAAGCCCATTCTTTATTAATATTTTCTAGTATGAGCTTTTGTACTTCTTTTTACAGCGTCTCCTGTTTCCTGTATCACTACCGTTTTTAATTTTGTAATCACAAGATGAAATAAGACAATTACCAATGAAGATTCGTAAATTATTTCGGTTTAAGTGAAGTGATTGAATTTAATTTACTTGAAGGCTAAATAATATAATAATTTTATAAGAGTCGGTAAACATCGACCAATATCTGCGTCTTAGAAGGGTACGGCAGCGGCATCTAACTGATGAGCCCACTGTCGTACCTGGGCGAAACGCACCTTGCAGTTGAGGTCACTTCACTCAAAAAATTTATTAGTAAAATGGCTACGAATGATATTCGTAAAGAAAATATTCGTGCATTGTACGAATATTCGTAAGATGTACGAAGTATTTGTACAGTGGTATATCTACGAATGCATTTGTAAAATTTTACTAATAACTGTCGTACTATCCACGAATCTATTCGTTTAATACATTAATTTCATTCGTAAACAAGAAGTAAAAAATTTGTTTGAGTACATTGTACGAATTATTGTGTACATATAACTAATAACATTTGTTAATTTCTCGTACGAATGACTTCGTACTTTAAACTTTTACATTCGTAGTATTTACTAATAAATTCGTACTATTTACTAAGTAAAACTAATATTAGTAGACAGAATTCATTCGTAGGTAGACCGTACGCATTATGCGTAGAATGTACTAATAACTTCGTATTTTTATGAAGTGCATTAGTATTATTTACTAATCATGAGTAAAAAAAATAATATGTGTTCAGCTCTAAAAATGAAAGGTATTCCATTCGTCAACACGTTGAAACGTGTTTTTGCATAGTGCGTGAATTATTTATAAGGTAATGGACGCGTCACACTTTTTTGCTGCAGTGGTCTGAATTAATTAATAGTTTTGTAAATTCATACGGTGTATGTATAAGATACAAATCTTGAAGACTAGACCAACATCTGCTTTTTTCGAAAAGACGAGGTGAGTACCTAGACATACATACATATGCCTTAAAGCTTATTTAATATTTGACATACAGCATCCAGAAGCAGCAGCGCATACATACATATGTGGGAATTTTTTGCTAAAAGAATTTTAATGTAAGTACAAATTTTTTTCGGAAGATTTTGAATGTCAAATTTTAAATTTATTTTCAGTGGCCCTTTGAAAATAAGGAGTTTGGACATATTACCTACTGTGATTGTTAATTATATTAATAATGAATTACAGTAGACTCTCGTTAACTTGAACATATGATAACTTGAACATTCCAATAACTTGAACAAATATTTTTTCCCTTTACGCATTCTATACCTTAAACGGACTATTTTTAAGACTCAATACCTTGAATTTTTCCCCTAAGTACTCTATAAGTTGAACAAGTAAAATTTATGCGAACTCTGTAACTTGAACAAACTTTAATATTGAATTTCTTAAATTTTTGAATCTATGCAAGGTACCTAGGATGTTGGTACAGAATGCAAACGGTTTTTATAAAGGGGAATCCCAGGAAATTTCTTTAGCATTTCCGTATAAGGTTTTATTCTTCATAATCGGTGAATTTCTGAATTTCATTTGAACACGTGCGTATTTAGGAATCGAAAAACGTTTCAATTAAAATTATTTATTAATAATATCATTATTTATGTTTTAAAATCATTAAAATGAATCATTATTAAATAAAAACAACAATTTTTTAACTTGATCCAGTAACTTGCACAATCCTATAGCTTGAACACTCCTGGTTTCGTCCGTGTTCAAGTTAACGAGCGTCCACTGTAATTAATTTTCAGATACTTTATATTTTTTTTTACCTTTATTTATATACTCGTATATGATACTAAAATGAATTAAAAAACTTATTTTTAACTTAAAAAATACATTACCTTTGTTAATATTTCTTACAATAAATATTTAAGGAAATTTCAGAGAACATATTTAATGACAGTAAGTTCTACAATAATATTCGTAAAATATACGAATGGAGCTGTATAATTTACGAATAAATTACAAGGGCATTAGTAAATGTCACATTGATATTCGTACAATGTACGAATAAAGCTGTATAATTTACGAATGAATTACAAGGGCATTAGTAAATGTTACAATGATATTCGTACAATGTACGAATGGAGCTGTGTATTTTACGAATAAATTACAAATATTACGATAATATTCGTACATTGTACCAATAGTATTCGTACAATATACGTTTGTTTTTCTACGAATACTAATAAAATATTAGTAATATGTACTAATAAACCTCTATTCTACGAATACTATTCGTGGCTGAAAACCACGAATAAAATTCGTAGAATGCACGCATGAATTAGTAATATTTACACACGGAATTTTTTGAGTGTTGAGCTTTCAATTTAAGACAAATAACCTGTGCTTCCTGTCCAGTATTACTTCCTGTCCAGTATTACTACTGCAGCTATTTTGTTTATTGAAATTCCCCAATCGTTGCACGTTTTTGTAAGCATTTATGCTATGTATTCTGATATGTACCTTTAATCAAGTTGATAAACACCTAATGTAACCAATTGGAATTCTGTTTCTATTCCAAAATGAGTTGTGAAACCTAAGAAGCTGCGCATTTGAATATCAGACCAAATTTCACTCGTTAGTGTAAGATGCTCAACACTGGCAAGCTTTGATTGCATTTCGTCTAGCCAACGTACCACTGTTGTTTTACTTGGAACTTTGTAAATAGGACAAGTTACTTTCAAAAGATTTTTAAAACCTTGATTCTTGAGAACGGAAAAGAGCTGGTTATCCTTGCATACCATGTGAATATTTTGTTTGCCATTTCACCTGTCGAAAAGGTATACAAATAAATGTCGTAAAATATAAAAACACAGCATTGTTCATACATAGTTGCCATTATTTTTCGAAATAACTTTTCTTGATTTTTTCTTACCAAATGAAAAAAAAAGTTTGCAAAGTTTTTAGTTCGATTCGCTGTGCATACCAAGGGGCATTATCTCTATTTCAGATTTGTGCATGACTTTTTCAGTTTGGGGAAAACAAAAAAAAAAGAACGAACAATTAATTTAATCAAAAAACAGAAAAGCATGGCGGAGACATTTCACAAAGCAATTTATCCAAAGCAATTGAACGTAAAAATTAAATTTATTTTCGAAAATACTACGGATCTATATATATTTCCACAGGTTGAGTTCTTCTTTTCCCTTCTTTAATTATAATTATGAATTTTTGTTTTCTAAGCTGAAAACTTTAAAAATAAACAATAAAAACCAGGACAAAGTTTGAGTATAATTTTCCTTCAACACTATACATACCGTTACTTAATTTGTTGAAAATTATTATCTTTGCATAACCACCAATGCTATTTTATGTTGGGTTGGAGAAGTGATGAATTATTACAAGTTTCCAAGGTTATCTATTCTTGAAGAAAAAATATTTCTATAGTATATATTTCAACGTTATGAAAACAGAGTCTCATTATTCAGTTGCATTATTTTTCCGAAGGCAAGTAACTAATTAGCATATCCAACTGCTCCTTCTGCAACTTTTTATATTGTTTGTAAATGATCTTCCTTCAGTTTTAAAGTACTCTAATTGTCTTATGTATGCAGACGATGTTAACATATTTAAAACTATTTCTAGCAATCTTGACTGTGAAAAGCTTCAAATTGATCTAAATGCTTTCTATAATTGGTGTGCACGTAATTATTTGTTGTTAAATATCGATAAGTGTAAGATTATAAATTTTACAAGAAAATTGTCCGTTTTATCTTTTGACTATAGTTTCAATGGCGTAAATCTATCAAATGTAAATGATGTATCTATCCTTGGTGTATTGTTCGATAAGAAACTCGAATTCACACAGCATATCAATATGGCATGTAATAAGGCCAATTCAATATTAGGTTGGATTAAAAGGGAATCACGTCAGTTTTCTGATCCTTATGTTATCAAACAACTATTTACCACATTTGTCAGACCCATTATAGAGTATGCTTGCCAGGTATGGACCCCCTACTACAGTTGTCACAAAATAAGAATTGAACAAATTCAAAAAAGATTCCTAAAATTTGCTCTTAGAGGCTTAGGCTGGCAGAATCCATTGAATCTTCCTTCATATAGCAGCCGTTTAAAACTCATAGATTTACCCAGTCTGGAGCGCAGACGTTCTTATTTATGTTTTGTTTTTATTGTTAATCTTATTGATGGTAATATCGATGCTTTAAACCTTTTGTGTCGTGTTAATTTTAATGTTCCAAATCGAAATCTAAGAGGTTTTCGTGACCCAATTTACATAAAACACTATCGTACCAACTATGAGCAGAATTCACCATTGAATACAATGTTTAATTTGTATAACGTCAATCATAATTTATTAATAAATTTTTGTGATGTCTCAAATAATAGTTTTAAAAAAATGTTCTATAATATTGTATAATTTATAAATTCTTAATTCTAAGTAATATTTTTTGTACGCTAGATATTAATTAGCTTGATTCAAATAAATAAATAAACTTGCCAAATAATTTACATTAACAAAGGTTCCAGCTTGCAGATTCTACTGGACTTTGAAGGATGATCTTACAAGATAAAGTTAATTATGTGCTGAACATTGAATAATAATATTCTGCATTAATCAGATTTGTGGGAGTTGCCAGTTTTACTATTTTTGAATAAAATCTAAATTGTATTTTATCTACTTAAAAGGGAATATTTATTTTTCTTAGGTCAAGTCTAGGTGGAAAGCTACAGTGCCTTGCATAAGTATAACCGCACCCCTTAAAATTCGTTTTGTAGAAAATTAAAATGAGAATGACACCTTACTATTTTTTTTATTGAATGGCATTACTAATCAAGTAAATTGAGAATAAAAAAAAGTTCCGTTATTTTCTCTTCTGGTGTTTAAAAATTAAAAACAGATTTTCTTGTATTGCAAAAGTACATATAACCGCATTTTTATTTTTATTTTTTCTTTATTTTAAGTAAATTTTTTAGGAAGAACTAGTAAGGGATCTTGCTGCCCCTATTTTCGATCAATATAAAAATTCTTTTTGGCACAAGGTTTTTTAATCTGAAATCGTCTATGGAGTTCCATTCTTCCACAATTGCCTCTCGCAGCTCAGCAACACTAACAAATTGCCTATTATGGGCATACATTTTGCGGGTCAAAATTTCCCAAAGATTTTCAATAGGGTTACAATCTGAAGAACGTGCCGGCAACTCCATCAAATTTATGTTATTGGATTCAAACCACTCCAAACTTTGACGACTAACTTGAATTGAGGCATTATCTTGCTGGAAGACATGCCGAATTTGACGAAATAGTCTTAAGTAGGGCACCAAATTATCCTGAAGCGCCTAGGTGTAAGCCGAACTATTCATCCTTGTAGAGGTGGAGGCAAGTGCAATTTTACCACGGTCGCAGAAGGCCCCCCAAACTATACAACTGCCACCGCCGCCGAAGTTCATCTTGGAAAAAAACTTTTTTTCCTTTCTCAGAACCTGCCAATATCCGTTAGAACCGTCTGGCCCATTTTAAGATTAAACTTTTTTTCGTCACTGAAAATAATCTTAAAAAAAAAAACATTCATTAGATTATGCCATTTGGAATAACAAGAGTTAAGTGTAAATTAATGGAATATTACTTACGATCTTAAAATTCCGTTTCATGTTTTGAAGGGTAAATTCTAATATTTTTTGTTTATGGGCCGTTGTCAGATTTCGAGCTGGTACCATTTTGCACCGAACAATCACTCCAATGCTTTTTAAGGCACGCAAAATCGTTGAAACCGAAACTCCTAACCCCAATTCGTCAGGAACTTCCGGCAAAGAATACACCGAATTGGATGAAGCATTGATTAAACGCCTCTTATCTCGACATGTCAGCTTTTGCGGACGCCCGGGTCTTATTTTTGTCCCATAAAATTCTGGATCTTGTAAGAAATTTCGGAAAACACGATTGGATCTTGAAATTTTCCTACCAAATAGCCCTTAAGCTTATAGGCCACTCAACCAAAAAACTTGAATTTTGCCTTTTTTCGTATCGCTTAAATGTGTACCATACGGCATTGTTGTTTGTCATCTTAAAGCACATAACTGAATGAAGTTTCAGAGAGGTTTGCATTGTGCAGTTTACTTGATTAGTGATGCCATTCAAGAAAAAAAATAGTAAGGTGTCATCCCCATTTTAATTTTCTACAAAACGCATTTTTACAGGTGCGGTTATACTTATGCAAGGCACTGTATGTAGTTTATTTAATTCTTGCCATATTGCCAATGAAATATTTACTCTTATTGGGACTTTTAAAAGTTTGCTTAATCGACAAAGTTTGCATGATATAAGTAATGCATGAAAGACATGTTCGATGAGTTCCTAAATAAGATTGTATGGCCATTACCTACAAGCAGTGACACATGCTAAACAACTTTGGGATGAGCCAAAATATTTTGGTAGCCAATTTCCACATCTTAACATTCACCTGGGCAACTGTCAACCTTGTGATAAATCCGGGGGATACCGGTATTAAGAACGTTCAATAGTTCCGAAGGGCAATTTTTGACTCCGACAACTAGTATAATGGTAAGATATCTCCAGGTTCATCAACGACCTGCTATGTAGGTTCACCATCGACCAAATATTCCCTTAACAGTAGATCTTGAAACACACTCAGGAATTCAAAATAGACAACGTTTTTTGTTTTAGAAGAAACATCACGTTTTTGGGTTCCCGGCATACATACATTTGAGAATATGATACATTTGATGTGACTTCTTTAATATGTTCTTTAAAGAATAGTGCACAACTTTCACGCTAAAGCTATCAAAATTCCTTCTGGTTACTCGCAGTCACTGATTATATACAAGTAGACATGATTGAAAGAAAATAGGGTGATGTCAAAAGCGCCTTTATATAAGTATTGATACGAAAACGAACAATACTCGCACCTATAGCAGTAAATCAAGGAAATACCAAGTGGGTATATGATTTCTTTAGGAAAAACCAACTTTACCATAGACCACTATATTTGAAGTAGTAAGAAACATTGTCTACCTGTTATAAATGCAAACAACAGTTAATAGATTTCTGATGGCACGTTTACATTCATCAGAGGAACCAGTTGCTCAACTATTGATTTTGTTTTAAAAAAGACTCATGGTTAAAATGGATAACCGACTTTGAAGCTATTACTTTAGTCCGACCACATGAATCTTAGAACCTCCATAAGCAAAAAATCCAAATGGCCAGAAAATCTACACAAGATCTGACTCCAGAAAATGTTTTCAACGTTTGTGTTGCTGTAATACGAAAGACAAACCATTTCAGGGCTATAAATTGCATAGTACTCGTAGTAGAGAAGCATGGTTCGACCAGGAATGTGTTTTATGTTGATACATACTTATATATATTACAGAGCATGTAATAAATAATGTAACTAAAAAAAATGATTCAACATAACTTTGAGAGGCAAGCAGGGCTGCCAGCTAAGTCCGCTTATGTTCAACCTTTTCCTCTAAAATCTTTTTCATCACCTACCTGGAGACATGATAATTAATTATGTCACTGTTGAAGACTTCCCAGCAGAAACAGCAAAAATACTTCAACTGATAGTAAATAGACTAAGAGAGTACCACAACTTATTGAATCTACAGATTAATTCCGAAATGTTTTAAATTGTGGTGTGTTGAAATAATACTTGTCACTTCAGGGGGGACGAAAACTAATTCCTAGGAACTCTTGGATTAAGTTTTAATCTTCACCTTCAAGGGAAATTAAAAGACTCCAAAAAACCTTAAAATGAAGCTACAGCAGCCAGATATGGAGTTATGAAAAAGTTACAAGACTTCAAAGACTCTTCATTTAGCAACTTCAGACTCCCAACATATACTCATATATGTACATGGTTAAACGGGCTTTCCAGTACTTCGGCACTTTTCATTGAGACTTCATTCTATAAATATATAGTCGAACTACCCGAACATCACCTATCAAAAGTCTAACTGCTGTATTTGCTGAAAAGAAAATCGAGTTTCTTTGACAAATTGAAAGAACTGAGGTAAGAACTGGGAGTTGAGTTATTCTTAAGATGGGATGATCGATCAACACTGAGACTAGCATAATATTATATTCTAGGCAAGCTTGTTTTTTGGAGAACGCAGCTTTTATCTTGTCGTCATATATATACAGAACTCAACGATAGCTTATTAAAAAGCCACTACTTCCATGAAGATTATAGTATGCAGCAAATAAGTACCGGAAAATTTTTTTTAAAAAATCCTCAAAATTGTTTTGCCATGATTTGGTTTGATTGCTACATCAATGATAAGGTCTGCTATTCAGAACTGAAAACTAAAACTATTTACAAGCACTGGTTGCGGAAATATCTCCATCCAAAAACTTTGTTTCGTTCGCATCGATATTCAGTTCTAAATTCACTTTGGATAGAAATATTTCGAAAACCGGACCTCACAGAATCTTCAGAATCTTCTGGATTTCAGTAATAGAAAGCTCTTTGTTAGATTTAATGAATTCTGAAAACTACAACGTTTTTCAAGGCTTGGTTGCGGAGATGTCGCCTTAAGAATCAGATTTAGCGTTGTGTTGAAAATCAGGAGCATCACTTTGGATTGCAATATTTCCTGAACAAGACGTCGCAGAAGCTTCTGGTTTTCACCTATGGAAAGCTATTAAAAAGATAACAAAAGAGTTTTTTACCGCAACCTCTAACAAGGCTCGAATTCTGAGATGTAGCTACCCAAAGACCTCGTTTTTCAAGGCTTGGTTGCGGAAATGTCGCCTTTACAATCAGATTTAGCGTTGTGTTGAAAATCAGGAGCATCACTTTGGATTGCAATATTTCCTGAACAAGACGTCGCAGAAGCTTCTGGTTTTCACCTATAGAAAGCTCTCAAAAAGTTAACAGAAGAGTTTTTTACAGCAACCTCTCACAAGGCTGGGTTTCCGAGATAAAGCTATTCGAAAAAAAATTGTTAGTTAGTGGATGGTCGAAAATCAGAAGAATCACTTTGGTCACTTTGGATTGCAATATTTCGAGAACCAGCCCACGCACACAGAGCGAAAAAAGACTACATAAAATCAATAAGATTGCCTTATTGTGCTATTGTGCTTTCCAAAATATAGCTTCCGAAAAACATTGTGAGATAGGGAAAAGTCGAAAATCAGAAGAATCGCTTTGGATTGTTTTAATTGCAATATTTCGAGAACCAGACCACGCAGAAGCTTTTTGTTTGCATGTGTATACAGAAATTGAATAGACCTTTCCTTTGATGTATGTCTCGATGGGTTTGGGAAACATTGAGAAAATGATGATTTTTATAGACAAGGGGTTAGTCCATGATTTTTTTCAAAAATTAAAAAAAAAAAATTTTCAAAAAATGCGGTGGGTGGCACATCCATTAAAAGGTCTATAAGTTTTCTGTACAGAACTGAAAACTAAAACGTCTTACGAGCTTTGGTTGCGGAAATATCTCCATCCGAAGACTTTGTTTCGTTTGCATCCATACTGCATGGATATTCAGTTCTAAGTTCACTTTGGATAGAAATATTTCGAAAACCAGACCTCACAGAATCTTCTGGTTTTCAGTAATAGAAAGCTCTTCGTTTAATTTAATGAATTCCAAAAACTAGAACTTTTTTCAAGGCTTGGTTGCGGAAATATCGCCATCGGAATCAGATTTAGCGTTGTGTTGAAAATCAGTAGAATCACTTTGGATTGCAATATTTCCAAAACTGGACGTCGCAGAAGCTTCTGGTCTTCAGCTTTGGAAAGCTCTTAAAAATTTAACAAAATATATTTCTTACCGTAACCTCTTACAAGGCTTGGTTTCCAAGATATAGCTACTTAAATACCTTGTTAGGTAGTGGAAGGTCGAAAATCAGAAGAACCACTTTGGTCACTTTGGATTGCAATATTTCGAGAACCAGACCACGCAGAACTTTTGGTTTGCATGTGTAAATTGAA
The DNA here is from genome assembly GCA_911387755.1 of Chrysotoxum bicinctum. Taxonomy (NCBI): domain Eukaryota; kingdom Metazoa; phylum Arthropoda; class Insecta; order Diptera; family Syrphidae; genus Chrysotoxum; species Chrysotoxum bicinctum. Next base: position 55,988,660 of record OU426988.1, on the reverse strand, counting down.
TAGACAGTTCATTTCATGTTTTGCTTAGTTGTTATTCCAACGAACAAAATCGAATTTCTTCCTTAGCTTTCGCATTAATTACCGCCAATTTGAATTATGTAAACTGAATATTTGGTCGGCCCAGTGCAGAAGGTCATCTTCCCTATGGATCGACGATGATAACTAATCTTCGTTTGAGTATTGCGTCGTCTGCTGCTTTGAATATCTTCTAAGAAGCGCTTGAGATTTGGAATTCATCTATGTGCTTCTTTTTTCTTCTGTTCGTAGAGCTCGCAAGCAGTTCTAGTCCTTCTATGCATTTATGCAATATCCTATTGTATGCTCTTTGTCAGGCTACATGTGATTTTCGTGTCTCTGCTTTCAAACGTTAAAGGCGGAATCTCGTTTACCTTCCTGACAATGTTGCCACTTGTCGACAACTTTTAGGCATCTACGATACTGAACCTGAGTCTTGCGTAATGTGGCTTACCTGATTGACGATTAATTGATCATGGGATCTCCACGCATCCTTGGGAATGCTGGGAAGTAATGTTTCACCCCGCAAAAAAACCGATAAACCTAAGTTCATCGTTATCGGAGGTGGTCTTAGGTAAGCTGTTTTTCGGACTTCACTACCAAAGAGGCTTTCGCATCCTTACTTGTCGTTTAAATTGCCATAAGATAATTTGAGTGTCATTACTTAAGGCAGTACTCAAATGTTATGTTCAGAATTTCGTAAAAAAGTTCTTTCGTTACTTGATCTTACGCCTTTCTCTTTGAGGTCATGATATTAAATGAAGCTTAAGGTTTTTTCAAATACACACACATTCCACAATTTTTCCACACATTTGGTATGTGTATGCCAGATATGGGGAGGGGATGGGTAGGAATGAGGACAACTGCAGTAAGGCACTAGTTAACATAATGGAGTCTTCCTTAATAAGACTCTCAGCGCGTGTTCTATTAAGGAACCCAACATTCCGCGTACGCCTTGAATATATAACTTTAACTTAACTTTACGTGAAATAGAACTCACCACCACCAATCCATGAAGACCTTAGCTTGGAATAGGTATCATATAATATGATGAGGCGAGGTAGAATAATGACTGCGCCGTTGATTTTATCTGGGGGAATTCTTCCGCTAATTCTTGGATTCCCTACAATCTTCCAAATGGATTGAAACCTTTTCCTCAGGTGAAAAACTAAATACCCATTGTTCACCGCTGGGGTGTGAGAGTAGGAGTAAACAGGCAGGAGTGCGTTTAATAAAAGTGTTCAAATACACGTGTCTAGCCTTTGAACATCGTTTTGGATTGCTTTCTAAATAATTGAATGAAACCTTTCGAACGTGGGTATTTTAGTATTGAACAAATCAGTCCGCATAGAGCTTTTATTGACGTAGATATTATTTAAATAGTTATACGTACATTCAAATGTATTTTTCTTTATTTATACATGCAAGTACTTGAGACTTGTGTTATAAGCACTCTACTAAGGTGTTGCAGCATCATTTATCAATGAAAAATGTAGTCAAGCCTGAAGTACCGAAGCTACATACTTTCATACTTTTGCTGTATAACTTCCGCTTGAAAGCCACGAGTACTTACGGTGCATGTTGTATAGTTTGCACTATCACGTTTTGTTCAAGTCGTTTGTAAAAATAGCTCTCATATGACATAGAGCCAATAAAATCTAGACAGAAGTAGGCAAGCAAGCACTTGAGATTAAAAATTCACATGATCACAAATATGCCAGAAATAAATTAAAAATGACGTATTTCTAATGTGCGTTTGTAGTAAAAATTAATAAAATTAACATGATGTCTGATAGTTTAGAAAAGCTTACCTATCAAATTTCAATTGATTGAGTTGACCTCATTCACATTTTTGCAAAATCAATGCTAATGCCTGAAACTACCAGTATAAAGGTACAAAGGTAAGCGATTATATCTTTAATGAATGACGTCAATACAGGGCCGCTGGGAGAAATCTCGTGCCTAGGACGAAAAATCTGGGCCCGATATACAAGAAAATAATTATTCTTAATCAAATTAATCAGAGTGCTACTTCGTCAAAGTGTCAGTGGGAGTGCAGTAAACATAAAATAAAAGTGCACCCATCAAAAAATAAATAAATTGGCTAACACAGTAAGTTGTATATTTCCTTGTTTCTCTTTCTCTTATCACTCACAGTTGCTTTGGGTTTGTCCTTGCATTGTTTGGGTCTTGACATGCATTATGTATAACTGATTCAACCAAAGGAATATCAGATAGATTGTTGTTATTTGTTTTGAGAATCCAGGAGCGGATCAATACATTTTCATAACATTAATGGTAAATTGTACTGTGAAGCTGTTTCGGGGTTCAAATTCGATATCAACATAATTTATTTGCTGATTTGGTTTCTTAGTTTGGTTTTTGTAATGTCGACTGTATTTAGTGTTGATTGTAGCAATATTTAGGGACTTAGGAAGAAGTTTTGTCCTGATTATGTCAATATTGCGGAAAACAGGCCAGCACTTTTGGCACTCAGTCGGAGTTCAGTCCACACGGTTATAACTTAGGTTAGGTTAGGTTGTTGGGTTGACAATTTTTGTCGTTATCGAGTGTACTCACTCTTTTCTAATAAAAACCTATGTATTCTGTTAATCACTCAAGCCATTTTGAGGCATTGACGAAGTTCAATATGTGAATTCCTGAAATATTGGAAAGATGTTCTAGATTGTCAAAGAAGTAAATACCAAGCCATTTCCTTCTCTGGTGGTATAGTGGAGGGCAATGACAGAAAAAATGTGATGTGTCTTCATGGACCTTCATGTGCCTTCATCACCACATCGTCTGCATAGGTCATCTGTACTGAGTTTCATTTTAAATTTATGGTATTTCAGTAAATTATGTCCGGTGATCATGCTCGTAAGAGACCGAAGGGACTTCTTACTAAGTTGCATAATTTTGTCGGTCCTCTGCTTGTTAAAGCAAGGCCATACTTTCCCTTAGTAGTATCACAGGTGTTAAGTTGACTCCACCTTTCATTGGATTTCTTTAGGATTAAATTTGAAATTTTCTGTTTAATGTTGCAGAGTGGGATACTGACCAGTTCTGCTTAGCTATCGTCAAGCGCTGATCCCTGTCTAGCCAATTCATCGGCATTTTCGTTACCTGGTATGCCGCTGTGTCACGGAACCCAGCAGAGTCTAATATTGTGCTGCGTGCCAAGAACTTGACTATCAATGTAAAAGGTGATATCAGCCCGTGGTATCGCCATCGTAGATACGTCATGTTTAGCAGCTGTTGTCGCTGCCAGGACCTCCGCTTGGAAGACACTGCTATAATCTGGGAGTCTAAGTGAGTTGCTTAGCTTAAGAGGTTCTGAAAAAAAGCCTGCACCAATATTCGTGTCCATTTTGAAGCCATCAGTATCGATTGCTATTTCTGATTCACTGGTGTAGGGTTGGTTGTTCAACCATTCTTGTCTGCTTGGAAAGGTAGTTTGGAAAGGTTTATAAAAGCAAGTTCGTGTGTTTTATGGTCTGTAATGATACTATCACCCAAATATTTCTGAAAAATTTGAGCATGTCCTATTGCGCTGTTTTTCCAGCTATTAGTCTAGCTTAGCATTAAGGCGCTATATGCTGCGCATTCTTGTACTAAAAGGTCTAAGGGTTTCAGATTGAGTATTGCCTCTAACCCTGCAATTGGTGTGGATCTCATGGTGCCCGTAATTGCAATGCACGCAAGTCTCTGTACTTTTGTCAGAGTTTTGAGGTTCATGCTTTTTTCAGTTGCATTCCACCAGACCAAATTACCATAGGTTAGTATTGGTCTGATTATCGCCAAATACATCCACCTGACTATTTTTGGGCTCGGTCGCCAAGATTTCCCAAAGATTCTGTTACAGGAGTAGAATGCAATCATTCCTGTTTTAGCTGTTTCCTTAAGTGTTAAGACTCCAGTTTAGTTTCCTATCAAGAATCACACCAAGATACTTTGCCTGATCTGAAATCTTCAGCGGGTCGCCTTCAATTGAAGGTATTCTGAAGCTTTGTATTTTCCTGTTTGTAAAAAGGACTAATTCTGTTTTTGACGGGTTAACCATCAGGCCACACTTTCTAGTCCATCTACTAACCTTAGGAAGGGCGTATTCGATCTGTTCGCTAATAGTGGGTAAGAATTTACCCACTAGCTAATAACGCAAGATCGTCAGCGTAGGCTACTACTTTTACTCCACAATGTTTCAGATTAAGGAGGATTGTGTTCATAACCAGCACCCAAAGGAGTGGTGAGAGAACTCCCCCCTATGGGGTGCCCCTGGATGTGGATACTCTCATCTGAATCCCTGCCAGTTCCGAGTTAATTTGCCTCTTCTTTAACATGCACATAACCCAACCTATTATCGAATTATCGATTTTATTGTCTACTAGAGCTGCCTTTACTGCTTTATTGTTCACGTTATTGAAAGCTTCTTCCATGTCAATAAACGCAGCAAGCTGCAAGGGTATATTCTTTGTCGCTCAGTGTCTTCCCAATCGTGCTAACAACGCTGTGAAGTGCCGTTTCTACACTCTTCCCCTTTGTGTAGGCGTGTTGAGCTGGGGATAAATCAACCAGTTTCAGAGTGACGCGAATATGTAGGTCCATCAGTCTTTCAAACGTTTTAAGAATAAACGATGTCAGACTGATTGGCCTGAAATCTTTTGCTTCTGTATGACTGGGCTTGCCAGCTTTTGCAATGAAAACCACCTTGACTTCGCGCCATGATAAAGGAACATATCCTCATTTTAAACTATTAAGGAATATTTTTTCAGGAGCGGTATTATCTGTATTTCCCTTTTCTGTAGCATCATTGGGAAGATGCCATCAAGGTTATAACTTAGTGCCTCCATTTTCCCCACACCATGGAATCACCATTATTTATTTATGAAATTATTTTGCTTATCAGCTTCAACCACAATATATAATCGCATCATTTATTAGTGTTTTATTTGTCGCAGTCCAAGTTTGGAAAGTACTCGTATCTCGACTTCTAACGAATTCGATTGTGTTCAAAGAATTGTTTCTCATTTTCCAAATGTTGAAATCGTTGTTACGGACGATTTCAATGTATATCATTTTGGTTGGACAACAATATCAAGATTTTGTCAGTTAAACAACTTGACTCAACTCGTTTAAAAACTTATTCGAACGCCTGACTTTGCAGATCAATCTGCCCTAAAAGTGTATTTTCACCTCTAGGCATATCAGACCTATACCATCTGCAAATTTTTCGTTTAAAAAATCCAGTTTGAGAAAAACTTTCTAAGAGAACTGCTTAGCACTACGAGAAATTCATCCTGAACCGTCTCAACGATTTTTTCAGGGACATTTTCGATAGTGACGTGGACTACATTGCAGATGTCATTGCAAACTTATGTCTTTTCGGAATGAGTAATTTTACCCCGAAAAGGGAAAAATCTCTCAAACCAAAATATAATTCATGGTTTGATTCGAGCTGTAAGAAGGATATTTGGGTCAGAGAAGTTGAAGTCCCTAATAATAGTCAGATGATCACGAAAAGACGAAGGGACGAATTGTCGAGACATAATCAATACACAGTTTAGGGCTAACTTACTTGTATTCACCTAAAGTGAGCTACTACGATCTATTTAGATCTGACGTCAGTAAAAAAAGATGCCATTAGATAAACCGTAATCTGACAAGTCCAGCTTTAGTATCCCCATAAAAGGTTAATGTCATCGGATTATGCGGCCTTCTGTTCTAAGGTAAGGCCTAAGGCCCTGTCCCTCTGGTCGGGGGTTTTTATTTATTTATTTATTTACGCTAAATACTAACGCTTAGTTAACAAACAAAAACTTATAACTAAATAAATGATTTATGTAATACATTCAAATTTATAAAGATAAGTTAAACATTAGTGATACAACAATAAACACAAAATTAAGAATTTAAATAATGTGAGAAAAAACTAGTTTTGAAAATATTGGATTTGAAATTTTGATTTACAGAATTTAAAAGAAAATTATTATCATTATATATTATGTTTAATAACTGGTTAATTGGACTGCTACAACCATAGTTTGATCGGCTAAAGTTTGTTCGAATCGGCACTCGATTTCTTAAGTTATTTAGGCTAACATTAAAATGAAAACGACACAAAACTGATGGTGATGAAATGGATCCATTTAGAACTCCAACAATGAAGCAAAGTTGCAAATACTTACAGTGATTAGTAAGCATTGGAAGACTTATAAGTTGTAGAATAAGGAGGGAAAGCTAATTCATGTGACCATGGAAAAAACGCAGAGTAAACCTTTAGAACCTTCTTTGAATACCTTCAAATCTGTGAATATGATTCGAGTAATAAGGGGCCCAAATTATACAACCGTATTCAAGGACTGATCTGACAAATGATACACATAGAGTTTTAAGGACATAAGGATCTTGGAATTCCCTTCCCAATCTTTTTATAAAGCCTAGTGTCTCATTAGCTTTTTTTTACAATGTAGTTAAAATGGTCAGGAAAAGATAATTTTGAATCCAAAATGATACCTAGGTACCTTTTCAAGGTACGAAGAGTTTCACAAATAGTCATAGTTAAGAACATTATGTTTGCGTGTAAAACTCATTGTTTTATACTTGTCAATATTTAACGTTAAACGGTTTGTATTGCACCATTCCCATAGTCGATGTAGATCACCTTGTAATAATTCACAGTCCGTTAAGGTATCAACTGTTCGAAATATTTTCACGTCATCAGCGTATATTAATGTAATTGAATTATTTAAGATAGAGGGGAGGTCGTTTATAAACAGAACAAATAACAACGGACTAAGGTGGCTACCTTGAGGTACACCAGAATTAATAAACGAATTAGAATAGTCATTTTTGAAGATAACACTATAATGTCTATCGGTAAGATAGAGTAGATTTGTAACAGTAGATTTTCTTTTTACAAATCCATGTTGATTATCACAGAAAACCGAGGAACAATTAAAGGAAAGAACGTCACAAACAAGAGATTCAAACAATTTTGGGATAACAGACAGCTTAGCTATAGGACGATAGTTACAGATAAAATGTTTGGGACCTTTTTTGTGGGTTGGTTTGAGAAACGCATATTTCCACAAGAGGGGGAAACGAGAACATTTAAACGATTGGTTAAACAGAATAAACAATGGGTATGAGATTGCACATTTTTTTATCATAAATGATGGCAAGCCATCAGGACCAGGATTTAGGTTTTCGTCAAGTTTTAGAATTTTGTCAAGTATAGTAGATTCAGAGATTCTTAGGCTTATGTGAGCTAAGTGGGGAAATTGATCAGTATTAGTATCAACTGTTGAGTAATGATTAGTTTGAAAAAGAGTCTTCATAGGCACTTTTAAAGAAATAAACAAACATATTGGACAACACTTTAGGATTGTGACTTGTTTCTTCTTTATATATCATGTTTGGAGGATACCCGTCAAATTTTCGTTTACAGTCAACATACTTCCAAAAATATCGTGGATTCACCTTAAGTTCACGTTCAGTATTTGCAACAAACTCGTCATAAACACAATTTGAATAGATTACAAATTCATTTCTGATTTCTAGATAGAGAACATAATGAACATTAAAGTGACTGGCTATATTTTACCCAAGCCTTATTCCTTTTATTTTTTTAAGCTTTTAAGGTGCCAATCAAACCATGGTGGATTGTTATCTTCAAGTTTAATTTTATAAAATTTCAAAACCATATCATCTAAGTTTAAATTTAAAAATATTGTATCCCAGTCCAAATCATTTAAATTGGTAAAAAGTTGAGTGAAATTACATTTTTTCAAGTTATTCACTGCTATTACAGAATTCGGCGAATGAGCTAAAGTGACAAAGTGACAGTTTCAATTAATTTCCGAACTTTTGCTATTATTGAATCCGACAAAAGAAAGTTAAACGAAGGTCGGTTACATGCCCTGCACCACCGACATTTTGTTCAACTTATCTGGTATCACTAAATTCGCAATCCAATTTCGAGACGAATCTGAATCAATGGAAAGAACAAAAATGTAAGTTAAAAGTTTATCATAATGAATGTTTAAGTATTGATTTAACAAATTTTAATAGAAAACGGACAACTAATCGATAACAATTTAAGGAAATGGTGGAAATGATGAAGACGCAACCGGACATAGTCAGAAATCTAACAAAAATGTCTCCTGGCAGCAACAAGAGTCTTGGGGACGACTTCAAAATACGCTTAAGGAGATTTCCGAATGGAGGGAGAAAAGTTAACTAAAAAAAATTTATGATTTATATGTTGTAAGTTTTCGTTGCTGTGTCAATCTGTTTCTCGCATTACACTACTCCGTAGATAAGGCACCTGGCTTAAATCTACGAAGTAGACACACTGAAAGCACTGACAACTGAGACCTTAGACTGAGAGCTTGGACATTACAACAGGGGGAGACACACAGAAAGAAAGAACAACAGAAGATACATATGTCAACAGCACACATTTGATATTGAACGGTTCTCCATCCAAGTACTAACCACGCACAATGCTGCTTGATTTCGCTGATCGATGGGAAGCGATGCTTTCATCAAAAGCCTAGGCTTACTAAATGTTTGTAACTGACAGTGTCGATAACGAAGTTCATAAATAATAAAGTAATTTTAGGAATCGACAATCGGTGAATTTCATAATTAAGTTTTACAGCGGATGCTGCAAAAGGTCAATGGATCGAGTTAACTCACCGGGAGTAAAATTCTTCGAATTCTGTAATTGACATGATTGAATTTTCAAGACAAAAATATTTTTAACTTCAGAAATCCAAAAAAATATTTTTCAGAAAATGTGTATGTGTTTTCAATATTATTTTAAATTTAAGGAAGCTCCTGTATCTGTATAAAAAATTGATCGAGATCGGTGGAGCAATTTATATTTTCTTTTCTTCTTCTTCTTCCTTTTCTTCGGCGCTGTTATGATCTCGATGTCGAGGGGATCATAACTCTCCCACGTATCTGCTTCACACTAGTGATCCGCCTGTGGGGTTCGCCGGGTTGACCTCAGAAATCGGCGGCAAGCCTCCCGGTTTTGTATTGTTCCATTTCTGAGGCCAACTGAATGCTGGTGTTTTTGCATTTGTTTGTACCAGGAGTGTTTAGGCCTACCTTTCTTTTTATTTCGAATTGGAACGTTGTATGATATTGCCTTTTTGACGGGGTTCTCAGGATCTCTCCTTTGAACCAGTGGCGTAGATAGGGGGGGGATCAGGGGGATATATCCCCCCCCATTGGGATCGATAATTGTTCAACATAACCAGTCATGAACCAAACAAGTTAAAGAAACGCACTCTGAAATTTTTTTTTACGTCTCTCACCAATTGATAATAGGTAAACGTGCAAGAAAAAGCGCTTCCATCCAGCTATATATATTTTATTTAAGATATTAGCTACACTGCCGGTTTCAACGTCAACTCCCGAAAGAACTTTCTCCAGTCAGTAAAGAGAATAAAAACAATACAAAGAAGCATGACCAACGAAGTGAGATTATTAAAAATATGTCTATTTTAATAACAGTGTGATAAGCTTTGTATGTTTACATATTTGCAGGATCGTTTGAATGGTTTGGCTGCTCTAGCTATTCATCGCGAAATACCTATACTAGCAGACGACATTATAAGTGTTTTATCTAAAAAGAACAGAAAACTGGATTTTATTTTGTGATTTATTTTTTAAATTAATATTAGTTGTGTTTTATTTTCCCCCAGATCTGATCCAGATTGGATCTTCATTCAAAATTACATGTATAACAACAACAACACAAGGCCCAGTTTTGTTTGTTATTGTTGTTTTACATGTTATTTTGAAAACAAAATCCAATCCGGATCAGATCTGGGGGAAAATAAAACGCAGCTATTATTTTACTTACTACAGTGCCTTGCATAAGTACGAGTAAAACCGCACCTGTAAAAATGCGTTTTGTAGAAAACTAAAATGGGAATGACACCCTACTATTTTTTATTGAATGGCATCACTAATTAAGTAAATTGAGAAGAAAAAAAAGTTCCGTTAGTTTCTCTTCTGGTGGTTAAAAATTAAAACAGATTGCAAAAGTATAACCCCTTTTTTATTTTGATCTGTTTTTTTTTATTTTAAGTTAATTTTTTCGGCTAAATTAGTAAAGGACATTGCTGCCCCTATTTTTGGCAAATCTAAAAATTGTTTTTGACATACTGTTGACAAGGTTATTTAATATAGAATCGTCTATACAGTTCCATTCTTCCACAATCGCCTCTCGCAGCTCAGCAACACTATATAATTGCCTATTATGGGCATAAATTTTGCGGGTCAAAATTCCCCAAAGATTTTCAATAGGGTTACAATCTGGAGAACGTGCCGGGAACACCATAAAATGTATGTTATTCGATTCGTACCATCCCAAACTTTGACGACTAACGTGAATTGGGGCATTATCATGCTGGAAGACATGCCGAACTCGACGAAATCGTCTTAAGTAGGGTATTAAATTATCCTGAAGCACCTGGGTGCAAGCTGAACTGTTCATCTTTGCAGAGGTGAAGGCAAGTGCAACCTTACCACGGTCGCAGAAGGCCCCCCAAACCTTACAACTGCCACCGCCAAAGTTCCTCTTGAAAACAAACTTTTTTCCTTTCTCAGATCGTGCCAATATCCGTTAAAACCACCTGACCCATCAAGATTAAACTTTTTTCGCCTCTGAAAATAATCTAAAAAGAAAACATTCATTGAATTATGCCATTTGGAATAACAAGAGTTAAGTGTAAATTAATGGAATGTTACTTATGGTTTTCCAATTCCGTTTCATGTTTTGCTGGGCAAATTCTTACTTTTTTTTGTAGACTGTTGTCAAATTTGGAGCTGGCATCATTTTGCACCGAATAATCACTTTACTGCTTTTTAAGGCACGAAAAACCTTTGAAACCGAAATTCCTAAGCCCAATTCGTCACGAACGTCTGGCAAAGAATGCGCCAAATTGGATGCAGCATTTATTAAACGCCTCTTATCTCGACGTGGCAGATTCTGCAGATGCCCGGGTCTTATTTTCGTCTCATAAGATTCTGGATCTTGTAAGAAATTTCGGACGACACGATCGGATCTTTAAATTTTCCTACCAATAGTCCTTAAGCTTAGGCCAGTTAACCGAAAAGCTTGAATTTTGACTTTTTCCGTATCGCTTAAATGCTTACCACGCGGCATTGTTTCTTGTCATTTCGATTTTTCGAAACACATAACTGAATGAAGCTTCAGAGAGGTTTGCATTGTGCGGTTATACTTTTGCAGTATATACAAATCTGTTTTTAATTTTTAAACGCCAGAAGAGAAAATAACAGAACTTTTTTTCTTCTCAATTTACTTGATTAGTGATGCCATTCAATAAAAAAAATAGTAAAGTGTCATTCCCATTTTAATTTTCCACAAAACGCATTTTTACAGGTGCGGTTATACTTATGCAAGGGACTGTATATCAATATTTTTTCTAGTTCATATTCAAATTAATGCGTATAATATATTAGGTATCTTTAAAAAATATAATTTTTTTATGGCATACATAATGAATTCAATGAAGTCTTGTTATTTGTTTTTTTTTTTTTAATTATTAAAACTTTAAAAAAAATGAGCGAACTAGATCTATCCCCCCCCATAGCGAAAAGCTATCTACGCCACTGCTTTGAACATGGCAATACCAACTGAGTCGGTCGTGTTAAATTTTTTGGGAAGTGGTATTCTTAACATGAAGGCTTCCTCGGATCTTCGTACTTCTAATTCGATCAAGCTTTGTAACTCCTGCTGTCATACGAAGCATCTTCATCTCAGCTGCCGTTAGCTTACTCTCATACTTTTTGTACATTGTCCAACATTGTGAACCGTATGTGAGTGCTGGACGCACAACTGAAGTGTAGAGCTTTCCTTTCAGCTTAGGGGGCATTTTTCGGTCACAGAAGATAGCAGAATTTTCCCGCCACTTCATCCACCCTACGCTTACGCGATGATTGATATCGTCATCACAAGTAGCTTCGTTATTTATCATAGACCCCAGATATTTAAACTTTTCACACTTGGGAAGCACTACTCCATTCAAATAAATGTCTGGAATAGGCCTGTGTGGATCAGAAAATGGGTAGCATAGGTATTCTGTCTTTTTCGCGCTTATGCGGTACCCACTTCCTTCTAGAACATCCACCCATACGTCAAGGGCTCGTTGTAGGGATATCGGGTCTTCACTTATGATGGCTCCATCGTCAGCAAAGAATAACTGATGCACTTTTGGATCCGTCACTTTGCCTTCAAGCAGGTAATCAAGAACTGTAATAAAGAGCAGGGGACTCGAGACACTTCCCTGGTGTACACCTACTGTGATTTCGAATTCTTCGGTGACTCCAGCTGCGCATCTTACTTTAGTAACTGCTCCATCATACATGTCCATAATTATCCGCACATAGGTTTCTGGAACTCCTCGTTGCCTAAGGGCCACCCATATTAGATCTCGTGGTTGCCGATCGAATGCTTTTTCAAAATCAACCAATACGACATGCAAATCCTCCAAAGAATCCCGATGTTTTTCCATAATTATTCTTATACTCTGGATTGCATCCGTGGTTGACTTACCCCCGACAAACCCGCACTGGTCATCAGATAGCCTAATTATTTTTCGCAGTCGGCTACCCAAGACTCGCTCAACGATCTTCATGGTGTGTGACATCAGCTTAATCGAACGGTAATTATCACAGCTTCGAGTATCACCCTTTCCTTTATAAATTGGAAGAAGGTAACTTTCCCTCCATTGATTAGGCATGCGATCACCTCGTATAAGTTTGGAGACTAGAATCATGAGCCATCTAAACCCGATGTCTCCCATCTTTTTCCAAAACTCTGAGGGTATTTCGTCTGGGCCAACAGCTTTTCCCTTTTTGGAGTATTTTACCGCCTCACTAACTTCTTCGACTGTGACGTCGGATACTTCGCTTAAGTTAGGTGAAGCTATTGGAAAGTATAGCCTTGGAAATTGTTCGTTTAGAAGTCCGTCACAATACTGTCGCCACCTGTGAAGAATTTCGTTATCTTCCACAAGTAGTTGGCCTTGAGCATTGTTAATGAACTTTGGCGAACAAATCTCCTGGGCATTTCTTCTTCTTTGAGCGGCTATTTTGAAGATTGTTGCGCCCTTATTCGTGTTTTGCCGTAGCTCTTGAATAGCACCAGCTGTCGGGGTAGAAATTTCATCCAGCTCCCGATACAGGTTTTCTGTATTCTTTGCTTGAATTTGGGCGCACTTCTTCTTCGCTTCTTTCTTGCAGTTTCTATATTCCACTTCGAGGCGTGACTTTTGCTCTGTATTATTAGAGGGGCACTTCGACCAAGCCTTGAAAGCCATTTTCTTTTTACTTATAACTGATTTAGCTTCATCATTCCACCACCATGTTTCTTTGCCTTGTTGGTTGTGTCCTTTTGAAACCCCTAACAGTGTTTTGGCTTTTTCTTTGCAAGTTCTCTGTAGGAGATCCCACATACTTTGTGCTGTACTCTCTTCATTTCGAACTATATCGGTGTTGTTATACAGAACGTTTTGCATATTCGAAATAAAAGCTTCGCCTTTTTCCTTATCCAGATTATACCATTTGATCTTCCCAAAAGTTTTTGTATGTTTGTTGTCGTTCACTGTCTCCATAAAAAATTCTGTCAGTAGGAGACGGTGTTGGTGGGCGATCGCTTCTCCTAGTATGACTTTGCAATCTTTTACCCGGGTATTCATGAAACAAGATACCAAATGGTAATCAATCTGGGTTTCATTTCCACCACTGCTGTAAGTGACCAGGTGTCGGCTTTGTTTGACGAACATGGTATTTAGTACGATAAGACCGTATGTTTTGCACATGCTCAGGATGTCTTCACCAGGAGGGTTCCTGGTGCCGTATCCGAGGCCTCCATGGCAATCTTCATAGTCTTCGTTTGTCTTCCCGACATGTCCGTTCAAATCTCCGCCCACGAACAAAAACTCTTCCTTTGGGATGTCCTTAAGTAGATTGTGAAAGTCTAGCCAAAATGCATCTTTTTGCACCTGCTCACATCCAATTTGGGGAGCATATGCAGTGACAATATTCCACAACTTTCCTTTAATCACCAATTTAAGGGACATCAAACGGTCGCTGGATTTCGAAATGGTCAATACGCTGCCTAATAGATGTTTTGCAAGGATGATTCCGATTCCGTTTTTACCCTTTTCCGTTCCATAGTAGAACATCTTATAGTTTTTTGTCCTCGTATCCAAGAAACGGGCCCTGTTTCCCGTGTTTCGCCATTTTGTTTCTTGAACACATAAGATGTCCACTCGCCTTCTTTTCATCATCTCTTCCAACTCGAAGCTTCGACCTGTCATACTGCCAACGTTCCAACTCGCAACTCTCAGATTTTGTATAATCTGCGGCATTACTTTGCTAGCCCCCGGAATCCGTCTAGCATTGCTGCTCGGTCCAGGATCAGTACCATGTGTAACAATGGTAGTGCCTGGCGGGGTAGTGTCATTTTGGACGAGTACTTCCATAATGCTTGAATTCACAAAATCCGTTGTAAGTATCGACGTGTGCATGCTCCAGTTTTGTATTTGATCTCTCTTTTACGGCACCGGTGATCTCCAGTCGTGCCAACCCAGGGACTGGCATGCACACTTTTGGGAAAGTTTATAGGTGTTACGTGTCGCTAGGTTCACCTTGCTGTTTGTGGCCTAGATGTATTTACTCCTTTAGTCGCCTTTTACGACAAGCGGGGAGGCGCTGCAGGAATATTCTAACCCGTCCCTGCACAGGGAATTTATATTTTCTTTTGTCTGTCCAAAATGAAGACCTCACTTAAAATTGAATACATAACTATTTTCCTATCATAGTAGTCGGTTCTAAAGATTTTTAAGATAAATATGATTTTTCATACCGGTTGTACGGCAAGTTTCGATAGCTTAGAAGCTACAAGAAAATCCAAGTCTGTGCAGGTGAGATCAAAAACTAACAGAAGAATTTTTCTCTCAAAACTTAGACCTTAGACATTCTATTCCACCTTTTACAAGGTATTTAGATGTATATTCCACTGCGCCATATATCTGGACCGGTAAAACGAATCTATGTCGAGAGTGGATTTTATTTTTTTAATCGCCTTTTTGCCTACAGCTGCAGTGATCTTCAATTTGATCTCAGAGCTGCTATAGTTCTCTGAGTTTATAGCGAAGCCTAGGTAAACAAAGTCCCTTACTATTTGACATTTGATATTTTTTTCTTCTCTATAGAAGATTTTTTTTTTTGATTCAACAGAATATGTAATTGATGAACTGATTCAGTCCTTTACATGATACATCAGAAAAGATCTTGTAGGTCGGAAATAAAAATAATGCCTATGTAAAAATAGGGCAATTTAAAGGGCCGTGAATACAATACTGAAGCCAGATTTTGTAGATGATCATACTCCTAACCAAGTATTCACAGCTATGGCTTCTAGGCTAAATGTTCTTAATGGCCTAAAACTGGAAAAGTTCTCTTCACCTTTTTGTAAGTCTTCTGAACATTCTTTTCTGGTGTGAGTTTTTGCATATACAGTCGACTCTCTCTAAGTCGAAGTTCCCTCTAACTCGAACTTTTTAGCCGTATTTTTGCACTTCCCTCAATTTTCCATACAAAAACTATCCTCTAAGTCGAAGTTCCCTCTAACTCGAACACATTCTCTTGATTATTGACCTATTTTCTTTCCCTCTAAGTCGAATTTTTTTCTTTTGCCGATAAAAAAAATCAAAAAATATCTCTGAAATCGCAACTCGTTATTGTTTGTAATTCTTATCAAAACATCAAGCACACACTCGAACACTTTGATTCTCTATGTTGCATCGCCTGCGCCGTCACCGGCATTGCAGTGTGCTGCGCTGCTATACATGCAATTTACAATATTATCAAACACAAAAATCTCTTCCTAAAAAGATATTCATAAAAAAATTACAAGGCAATTAAAAAAGCCTTTGTTAGTTGGATTCCATTCCATTCCAACTTCCAAACATTTTGTGCTTTATTTGAAAGCAGTACAACAATTCACTGAAGTTCTCTTAATCATTGTGGGTCTGTGTATTAAAAAATAAAAGGGGAACGTAGCGGTGAGGTTCCAAATGCAATACATTACAAATTACAATTACAATTTTTTTTAAATAATTAAGTTGAAATTTTTTTTTATAATAAATAATTATTGAATTAATGAGCGATAAAAGCAAGAAGCTTAGCTTTATTTATTTTATTTATTTATTTTATTTATTTTATTTATTTTATTTATTTTATTTATTTTATTTATTTTATTTATTTTATTTATTTTATTTATTTTAATTATTTTATTTATTTTATTTATTTTATTTATTTTATTTATTTTATTTATTTTATTTATTTTATTTATTTTATTTATTTTATTTATTTTATTTATTTCATTTATTTTATTTATTTTATTTATTTTATTTATTTTATTTATTTTATTTATTTTATTTATTTTATTTATTTTATTTATTTTATTTATTTTATTTATTTTATTTATTTTATTTATTTTATTTATTTTATTTATTTTATTTATTTTATTTATTTTATTTATTTTATTTATTTTATTTATTTTATTTATTTTATTTATTTTATTTATTTTATTTATTTTATTTATTTTATTTATTTTATTTATTTTATTTATTTTATTTACTTTATTTATTTCATTTATTTTATTTATTTTATTTATTGTAATCGGTCCGCTTTGTCAAATTGGAATTTTTGACATTTCTCGACGTTTCAAGGTCCCTAGAGGCTATAACAATCATTTTTAGAGAGATGTCTGTGTGTGTGTGTGTACGTACGTTCGTACGTTCGTACGTCCGTACGTTCTTGTACCATTTTTCGTCGTCGATATCTCAAGAACGAGTAAAGATATCGACTTCAAATAAATTTTGTTTAATAGATAATAACTTCAAAAGAGGCTAAAAGGGCGTTTATTAAAATTCAGTTAATAGTTTTTTCACTATAACGGTTTAAAAAGAAAGTAAAAATTTTGGTTAGTTTCAAATATCTCACGAAAAAATAAGGCTATTGATTTCAAATAAAATTTAATGTACTCATTATAAGGTCTTACAGATTTGGTATGAATTTGGAAAAAAATGAACATACCGTTATTTTTTTAAATAAAAAAAAACTGAAAAAAAAATTCATAACCCAGACATTCTAAGAACGGAAAACAATTTGAAACTCAAAATAATTTTATTTTACGAAAAATAATGTGTTTGAGAACTGGTGAAAATTTCAAAAAAAATCAGTTTACAGTTTTTTTACAAAAAATAAAAAACTATATAAAATTTTATTGAAAATTGGTAAAAATTGTTTTTCGACTCAAATTTCTCGAGAACTGGTAGTGATATTGACTTCTAATTTAGTTTATTTTATTTATTTTATTTTATTTATTTTATTTATTTTATTTATTTTATTTATTTTATTTATTTTATTTATTTTATTCATTTTATTTATTTTATTTATTTTATTTTTATTTATTTATTTTATTTGTTATTTAATTCAATAAATCATTAATCTCTAACTCGAATTTTTCTAAAACTCCCTCTAACTCGAACTAGTTTTGATATCCTACATCCTAAACCATCTACACTGTGCCGAACTAGGCAGCTTCCGGACTGCTGCTGTAGCGGCATCTATAGTGATCCGATCGAGTGATCATTCGTAAATTCCCCCGGTTCACTAGGTCTCGCAGTCTAAGGAATCCAACGGAGGATACGGTTCAGATATAACCGAAGTCCGTCCTAGAGTTCCGTTGTGAAAAGAGATCAAGTTCGCCATTGTTGGCCAGAGCAGGGCTTTTGCAGAGGAAATGAATGACTGCTTTCTTTCCCTGCTAGACCACACCGCACTGATATACCACTCTTGTGCAAAATGCCTAGCTTCATACAAACATACATATATTAGGTTTCGTACTAGATCTATTGATTTCCGTTCTATAAATAGTTACTTAAATATTGTTTGACAAAAAAGAACTTCAATTGATTAACATTGTTTAAAGTCAAAACTTCTGATATTCCTGTTATCTCTTCATAAGGTAACTTTTCTCCTTCATTACCTTGAATTCGTGAAATAAGGTCTTAAAACTAAACTCCTTCCTTCAATCATCTACGGAATTATTGATTCAACCCATTTCCATTTACAGCCAAACAATCCAATCAAATTCAGAATCATTATTGTCGTTTTCGTCGCATATCTCTTACGTTTAAAACCCACTGATTTCCAAACAACGCATTCATACTTCATGAACACGCCACATAACCAGAAATCTAATCAAGCGCACAACCAGAACAAACAGCATTCAAAATCTCAAGCAATATTGCTCAATTAAAATTCTCTTTAAATATCCGCTGCCATTAATCGGAAATTCTCTCTATAGCTCCATAACTGGGCTGATGTCCTTCCTTCATCATGGTACCGTCCGTCCCATTCCCCATGAAAAATTATGTTTACCTTATTCGAGGAGAGGGAATCAATATTTAAATTATGCCCGTAGCTTTTTCTGATAATTGGTAATCTTCATGCCACAATTTGCTCACTGATTCCTTTTGCTGAATTCCTCTTGCCACCATTTTGCGTGAGATAAAATTTCAAAAGAGTGAAATTTTACACTTTGTGTTTGGAAATAAATTTAAAATTTAACGCATAACTGGATCGGAAAGTTTTCAAGGTTAACTAGACGGACATACACAGAATGAGGGCATAGTCGGTAGCAGTAGCGTAACAAGATTTTTTTTTTTCAATATTTTTCGCGCACTAAACGGATTTTGACTACCCTTAAAATATTTGTGAGAGACTTAAGGAAAGTTGGAGAGGATTTAAAAGGAGATACCGATGAACATGTCCAAATATCCCGAAGGAAGGGAAATATTGAGCCGGGTGAGACATTCCACATTCGTGTAGTGCGGCTAAGGGAAGAATCTCTGAATTTAACAATACGTTTGAAGTTGAGCTATAGGGTAATGAAAGTGCTCAAGAGATTCAAATTTTTCTGTTATAGTTTTATCACCTATCATTTTTGGATTCTATCCAAGAGACTCAGGTGGGTGATATGAGCACCAATATAACGCGAATATAGGCTCTATAGCTTACGGTCAGATCAGAAACCTAAGCACTTAACAGCGTTATTGGCGAGCTCGAATATGTGGTCTGAAATTCATAAAATAAATGCTGGTGTACCCCAGGGCTCCGTTCTGTCTCCGACTCTCTTCCTGTTTATCAACGATCTCCTATCTGAAACTTCTAATTAACTAAATTGTTTTGCTGATGATAGTACCCTCAGCTTTTCATATTCGTTTGAAGATTCACTTCCTTGTTCTTCGGAAGTGGAATTGCAGCGTATGATAAGCTCATTAAATTCTGATCTTGACAGCATCCAATCCAATGGGGAATCAGAAACCGAGTAGAATTTAATGCTTCGAAAACTTAATGCTGTCTTCTATCGTTAAAGCGAAATCCTCCCCTTTTGCCGCTATCCATGAGCGGCACTTGCATTGAGGAAACTGAACAACTCTTAGTGCTCGGTATGTGCATTACAGACCACCTTGTGTGGAATGATCACATATTCGACGTTGCCAAAAACGCTGCCAAATGCTTAGGTTTCTGATGACGTTGCAAGAAATTTTTCCGATCTATAAGGCTTATATTCGTCCAAAGCTCGAGTACAATTCCCACATTTGTGCAGGTGCTCCAAAAACACACTTGAGTCTCTTGGATATAATCCAAAAAAGAGCTTTAAAAATGATAGGTGATAGAAGTAATACAGAAACATTTGAATCTCTCGAACACCGTCGCAATGTTTCTTGTCTTTCATTATTTTACCGTTACTTCTATAAGCAGTGCTCTAGCGAAATAGCCAGTTGCATTCCTCCCCTTAAACAATTTAACCGCAATACCCGCGCTTTTAGGAATGCTCATCAGTTTACCCTTGAGTCCACCTTCGGACGTACTGTGAAATACAGGGATTCTTTCTTTAGCCGGACTACACGAATGTGGAATGCTCTACCCTGCTCTATTTTTCCTTCCCATTGTAATGTTCAAAAATTTAAAACCAATGTGCATCGGTGTCTCCTTTTATTACCCTTCCTTGTTTTCCTAATGCTCGTACAGTCATTTTAAGGGTAGTAATAACCCCTTGAGTGCGCGCTAATTATAAAAAAAAAATTACACATAAGGTGCTCTGTAATACACATACCGAGAACTAAAAGCTGTTCTGTTCCTTCAATGCAAGTACCACTCATGAAAAGCAAGACGACGACATTGAGTTTTTGAAGCATAAAATTCTACGTAGTTTTTCGTTTCCCAAAATAGTTACCCTTGCCATAATGGTTAGTGCTTTGGACAGTCATGATGCAAAAGGGCTAGGGTTCGATTCTCAGCGGCTGCAAAAAGTTTTTTTCAGGAGTGTACTGCCTCTTGCGAGGAATTGATAAATCCTCCAAGAGTATCTCTGGTCACGAAAAGTGCTGCTCATTAGCCGTTCGATATCGGCGTTCGTGATATCAGTATCTCCGGCTTCAATTTTCCGGATTCTTTCGCGATTTAATCAGCTTCGGCTTTGATTTAACTAGATTCTTTTAAGGGCGATTTTAGCAGATTCATCTACGATATTACCAGCTTAGGCTACGAGTTTCCCAGATTCGTTTGGGAATTAACCAGGTTCGACTGATATTTTAGAAGATTCTTTTGTGATTTTACTGGATTATTTCGTAAAATTGATCAGTTTATCCTGTGATTAAAACAGCTTTGGCTTTGATTTTACCGGATTCGGCGATTCGGTAGGCTATTACATTGGCTTTGCCTGCAATTTTATTAGCTTAAATGCGATTTTACCAGATTAGTCCGTGATTTTACCACCTTAGGCTGCGAGGTTACCAGCTTTCCCTGCGATTTTACCGAATTCGTTTGTGATTTGACCAGCTTTACCTTTAATTTTACTGGACTCATCCGCAATTTTAGCAGCTTAGGCTAAGTTTTGGATTCGTTTGTGATTTTATTGTTCCAAAGGGCATGGGCACCATTTTTTAGTAACATTTCAAAACGTATCTTATAATTCGAAAAACTTTGTAAGTCTAATAAGCGAGATGGCAATTTATCAGCAGTATTTTCTATATCTACACACTACCTGCCTTAACTACCAATTAAAAGACAGAATAATGACACCTTTAAAGAAAAGAAAAAAGAACACAGGATACTGTTCACTATCATACTTAAATAATTTTAAATTGTTAACCAATGCACTTGGTAGAATCAAATTCTACAATAAAATTCCTCTTCGCCAAAAAAGCACCATACTGTTACCATCTAAAGAGCTATGAGTTGAGTAGCCTCCCGAGAATCATGTTCAAGGTGACCAATAAAATGGTAAGGTTTCATAAGATTGAAATTTAATATCTGTTTCAATCGATTTACTTTTATTTTCGTTTGAATTATTTTATTTATTTTTACTTTCCTTTGAAGTACATACATACGAGTACATACTTTCCAACAACAAGGATGTTGTCAAGGTAAGAGGGGCCTCTCTCCAACACTTTGCAACTAACCGTAACGGAGGTTCGGTCTTCCTGAGTCCTGGGATTCGAAGACTCTCTTAGCTGGAACATTGTTTTCCATTCGCTCAATAAGGCCGAACCAATGTAGTCGATGTGTTTTGGTTTTCTGGACTTCATCCACATCTTGGTATAGCTCATAGCGTAAGCTGATATATCTTCTCCTTCATTCCTCCTCCTCGCACACAGGACCACGGTGGGAGAATTTTTCTTTCGAAAGAGTACCATCTCCTCCTTCGGTATAGTCCAACTATCGGTACAGTAAAGCGGGACTGGTAGTATACAAATGTTGTAGGGCGTGCACTTCTTCTTATATGAATGAGGAGTCTTGAACACATGTGGTTAGCCAAACCGAATTAGCAACGACTTCCTAGGTTAATTCTTCGTCGGATCTCCACAAAGGTGTCGTTATTGAACTAATATTAACTCCGGGGTAGATGATAAGGAGTTCATTCACAATTGTGGCTAAAAATATTGACGTTTTGTCCTAATCAGTGGACAGTTGTTTTTTGTTTATTGATAACTTGGTATTGTTGTTAACTCACAAGAAGTTTCGTCATGAAGGAATCTTTTCCAGAACGATAAGTACGGTCCCCATCGTCAGCGTACCCTAAAAGTAGGACAGATTTGCAAAGAATAGTAAAATACAGTAGTGCCTCAGTATGAAAAATGCGCGCCATCTTATCCAAAACTAAATTGAAGAAAAGAAAGAAGAAGAAATTATATTTCTGGAGAGCTATTCCCTTGTTACACATTGCTCCGCGTATTTTTCAACACCACACGGCAGACTTGGATCAGTTTTCCCAAGATCCCGATATCGGCCATCTTCATATTGGGCTCCTGACGATAAATGCTCTCATATGTGGCTTTTAATTCGTTAAAAATATATAGTGAACCTCGACTTGCAATTCATTAGCCGTGGGGGACCGGAAGCCCCACGGTACAACAAGAGTTTTGCAAAGCGGCTTATAATACGCTCACAAAGTATTGGGTAGTATATTAAAGGGTAGTTAAATTTTAAGGGCCGATGTTGATTTTGAATAGAACACAATTTATTTATGAAATCTTTGTCATTTCTTTTTATTATGATAATATTGGTATGGAATATATGTATGGAACAAAATATCGGCCAAATGGCCGCCGCGACTTCGGTGGCACACCTCCATCCGATGGTCCAAATTTTCGATGACGCTGAGGCATAATTGAGGTTCTATGCCGTTAATGTGCCGAATTTTCTCATCCTTTAGCTCTTTAATTGTTGCTGGCTTATGCACGTACACCTTTTCTTCCAAATAACCCCAAAGAAAGAAGTCCAACGGTGTTAAATTACATGATCTTGGCGGCCAATTGACATCGCCACCACGTGAGATAACACGGCCATTGAATTTGTCGCGCAATAGAGCCATTGTTTAGTTAGCTGTGTGGCAAGTAGCACCCTCCGCCTCCTGTTGAAACCACATATCGTCCACATCCATATCTTCCAATTTGGGCCATAAAAAGTTCCTTATCATCTCACGATAGCGAACACCATTCACAGTAACTGCCTGATGCGGCCCGATGATGCCGCCAGCCCATAAACCGCACCAAACAGTCAATCTTTGTGGGTGCATTTGTTTTTCGACAATCACTCTTGGATTATCATTCGCCCAAATGCGGCAATTCTGCTTATTGACGAATCCACTGAGGTGAGAATGTGCCTCATCAGTCATCACTGAAGATAATTTTCATCGAAAATTGATTGAAATGATTGGTTGCTTGAAATGGTCAAGACGCTTTAGTTCTTTTGAGTCAATTGCACCTTGTAAGCGTGTAAATGCAAGTCTTTATGCATAATGTTCATCAATGACGATTGTGAGAGGTGCAATTGTTGGGCACGACGCCGAGTTGAGGTGGACGGCTCTTCAGCCACACTATCGCGAACAGCAGAAATATTTTCTGCAGTATTTGAATGGAGTAGTGCTTCCTAAGTGTGAAAAGTTTAAATATCTGGGGTCTATGATAAATAACGAAGCTACTTGTGATGACGATATCAATCATCGCGTAAGCGTAGGGTGGATGAAGTGGCGGGAAAATTCTGCTATCTTCTGTGACCGAAAAATGCCCCCTAAGCTGAAAGGAAAGCTCTACACTTCAGTTGTGCGTCCAGCACTCACATACGGTTCACAATGTTGGACAATGTACAAAAAGTATGAGAGTAAGCTAACGGCAGCTGAGATGAAGATGCTTCGTATGACAGCAGGAGTTACAAAGCTTGATCGAATTAGAAGTACGAAGATCCGAGGAAGCCTTCATGTTAAGAATACCATTTCCCAAAAAATTGAACACGACCGACTCAGTTGGTATTGCCATGTTCAAAGGAGAGATCCTGAGAACCCCGTCAAAAAGGCAATATCATACAACGTTCCAATTCGGAATAAAAAGAAAGGTAGGCCTAAACACTCCTGGTACAAACAAATGCAAAAACACCAGCATTCAGTTGGCCTCAGAAATGGAACAATACAAAACCGGGAGGCTTGCCGCCGATTTCTGAGGTCAACCCGGCGAACCCCACAGGCGGATCACTAGTGTGAAGCAGGTACGTGGGAGAGTTATAATCCCCCTCGACATCGAGATCATAACAGCGCCGAAACAAAGGAAGAAGAAGAAGAAGACGAGCTGTACGAGGAAGCACTGGTGTTTTCACATGTCCTACAGACCCGGTTTGCTCAAATTTGATTGTACGCACATTTGGACGATTAAATTGACGGAAAAAATCACGAAGTGCACGATATGCATTTTTATTTGAACGCCCATTTTTATAATAAGCCTGAATAACTACTTTAACGCGTTGCTCGATTGTGTATCTTGGTTCAAATTGAGTTAGTCTGAAATTGAGAAATGTCAAATGAAATGCAAAAAAAAAATTGACGTTTACGTGTGGTTCACATTCAACATCGGCCCTTAAAATTTAACCACCCTCTATACTCGACGTTTAGAAGGAATATGCCTTTATAGTTTTTGCTTTTTTTAAGCTTATTTATAGCTAAGTCTACCTCTTCTGAACTGGGTAGTTTTACTGGTTTTTCATTGATTGGAAGTGGATTGTCTTCTTACCTTATCTCACTCCCTACATTATGCTCATTTATCAACAACTGGGAGAAATGCTGCTTAAAACATCTACTGTTCCCTGTGGTTCGGTGACTTGGTTACCTTCGCTGTTTCGAAGAACCTGCTTTGCTGTCTTAAAATCAGCAGGTTGTTGCTTGTCTTTTTTATTAAATTTCCGGATGTTGTGTCTATAGCGATAATCTTCGATATTCTTAAGCTGTGAGTCTACATAGAGTACCTTGCCATATTCTTAGACTCAAGCGAAAAAATGCAAAATTTTTGTTTACTTTGTTTTATTTTTAATGTTTTTTTTTTAAATAGCTTAAATTTTTTTCTCATATTTGTTTATTCATATTATTAGCATACATAATTATTGCTGAAATAAAAAAAAAAATAAAAATTAATACAATTTTTGATACAAAAAACATAGATTTAGAGAAACCATCTTTTTTATATTATTTTGTGTGTTGGACTTTTGCTGAAACAAGCGCCTTTATTCTTCGGGGCACATTGTTAATACTCGTACTCGCTTGAATTATAATTTTGAGCTTGCTTTTATTCTGCCACTTAGTATTAAGCTTTTCCACAAGCTCAGTATTGGTTGTTATAGGGTTTTTTGCAACTTTGAGCTTAAGAAGCTCCCAAGCGTTTTCTATGGAATTCATATCCGGCGTATATCCAGGCCAGTCCAATATTTAATTTTTTTTTAATTGAGAAAAGCCGTAACACTCTTGGTTTTATGGCAAGAAGCACCGTCGTCCATGAGTATTGGACCTTCATGGCTCAAAAACCACTTCCGAATTTGTGGCAACAAAATAGTTTGAAGCACTTTCTTGTACTGGTCCTTCCTCATGGTGTTTTCCACAACTTAAAGAAGACCTACTCCTTTCCCTGATATTAAAGACCAAACAACTATGGATAGAGGGTGCTTGATTGTTGGAATAATGTGCTCTGGTTTGTTCTGCTCCCCAGGTCTTCTACGCACAAATTTTGTCTTTTCAGTCAAAACTTGGAAAAACGATTCATCCGAAAAGCAAACCTGGGAAAAATGCATTTTTATTGTTTTTTTCTTGTTGTATTTTTTATAATAATAGCTTATTCCAATCTTCTACAGTTGAATGTTTGTACTTATGATCCCATTCCAGCAGTTTCTAACTCATTGCAGGCGTTAGTCTTGGCTTTCGAGCATGTTTCATTGAGATAAACTTCATTTCTGACGAGCGCCTTTGAACTTTACGTTGCGATATTTTGACTGCTCCATCTTTGGTTATTTTCGTGAGCAAACGTACTGTAAATTTTCTGTTTTTAAGGCAAACAACCCTGATTTTGCAACCTGTTCTTTAAAATGTGTCTCGTGTTTGAT
Organism: Chrysotoxum bicinctum; assembly: GCA_911387755.1. NCBI lineage: Eukaryota > Metazoa > Arthropoda > Insecta > Diptera > Syrphidae > Chrysotoxum > Chrysotoxum bicinctum. Next base: position 55,962,605 of record OU426988.1, on the reverse strand, counting down.
CAGAGTAACCTTTTCTTCGGGGACTTAAGGTCATCCCTAGGTCAATCTTTTTTTTTTTAATTTCTAGCAGAACTTCTCGAAACTCCGACTGTGACCGCAATTTCATATAAGGATAGGTTAGTAGCCTTCAAACCTCCAGCTACTTGCCCAACATTCTTTGGAGAGAGGTCAGACGCTCTTCCCATCTTTAAACAATAAATAGGTTTTTTTGTCTCAAATTTAAATAAACATAAAGTACAAAATATTTAGCACTCATACTTACCATAAACTTGTAGAAATTGTACTCTAAAACAATTTAAAACTTAAATCACTCTATTAAATTTTCCTATAAACTTGCGCACAAAATGACCTGCGTGAAAGAAATGTGGCGTGTTGCATTTGGTGTAAGCTTTAAAGCATGAAACTTATTTTACGGTTAAAAAACAGTCTTAACAATAAAGAGTAGTAACACTTTCAACTATAAAGTAAACATGTAGAAAATTATCGAGCTATGTTTCCGTTTAATTATTTTTTTTCGCTTGGGCCTAATAATATGGCAAGGTACTGTAAACTTCCTTCTTGACTCGATACTCTTCCTTCGTTGCTCTACGGGTTCTTAATCTTGGATGGTTGGTAACTTACGGTGTTTTCATCTTCCTTTTTGATGATATCGTAATTGAGAGACAACTGATTGGCGTCTGTGGTTCGTACATAAATGTACAGCGGAGAACTTCTCGAATTTTAGGTCTTTGAAATATCTGTCAATTTAAATTATGCTAAGGCGTCCAACGCCAAATATTTTCTTCTGGGTTGTTCGCAATTTCTTTTTGGGAGTTGAGCTCTAAATTTAGGCCCAACCAAGAAATGGTAAGTGTCGACATTTTCTCGAAATTTGTTGGATACGTGCCTTTCTTCGATTAGCACATGGTTTGTATGGTTGGTGGTTCGACTGTGTGGATAGTGCCAAGTTGCTTTGTCAATCCTTTATCTTGTGAACCTAGTACTCATAGTCACCGTATTATGACGTGCTGCAAAATCTATTACAGTATTTATCGCTTATAAGAAACACGCTTATAAGAAAACCTCGCTTACAAGAAACTTGAACAAAAGCACCGTGTACTTTCCCATATATTTTAATGTTGAATTGTGTGTTTATAAGAAACACGCTTATAAGAAAAACACTGATAAAAGAAACATTTCTTCAACCACGAACTTTCTTTTTTCAATGTAAAGTTGGTTGGATTTAAGAAACTTTCAAAAAAATCACGAAACTCAAAAAACTTGAACAGACCTTTGAGAAAAATTCAAAGCAACCTAGATATGCAAATGTCATTTCAATTCGACATTTGAAGAGAATTTTAGTTCAGTGTTCAGTGTTAATAAACAAATTCTTTATACAAATTAGTTTTTTTGGCCTTTAGTCCACAAAAATTGGCGTTTCGTCAATTGATGAGTCCATGTGAGATCGCCGGGACGAAACGCCAATTTTTGTGGACTAAAGGGCAAAAAAGCTAATTTGAATCAATAATTCAACAAGCCCATTAATAGTGCTAAGTCTTCTACTTGGCTGATTTATTTCAGTAGTATATAGAATTCGTATTATAAAAACGTTCATATAAATTCTTTATAGCTATACAAATTTCTTTAAAATTAAAAGAAATGTACTGACAATTTTAAATATTTAATAATATATATTTAAGGATAAAAATGTTTTGTATACAATATTATTTTAAAATCACAGAAACTCATATATGAAAATTTTGATCGAAATCGGTAGACTCAGAAATGAGAAAGTAGAAAATCAAAATAAGGATCTATGACAGGTACCGTTTTTTTTACAAAAATGCGGACTGCATCTGAACATGATTTTTTTTTTAAAAAACCATTAGAGCCGTCTTCGAAATAAATATATTTCATAATGGTAGGAAACGAGCAAAAAAAAAACATTTCAATTTCTCATTTAGGCTGCAGGTTGAGGTACACACCTGCAGACAGACGGAATCTCTACTTTTTCGTGTTGTAATATCAATTGATAAAAATCTTGAGTTCTAATATTTCAAAAACCAAATATAGAGTCATTTTAAAGTCTACTTCGATTTTTCTCAATTTACTTCACTTTTTTCTCCAAATCTACTTCGACTTTTTTTCCGAAAGTGGTAACGCTGCTGGGTATATTTGTATAAGAAACTTGTTTCTTATATCCGTATAAGAAACTTGTTTCTTATATCCGTATAAGAAACTTGTTTCTCATATCCGTTCTATGAATATAAGAAACACTCGGTTATAAGAAACAAATCTTGTGCAATTTTTGAGTTTCTTATAAGCGTTATGTACTATAGTGAAAAGCCCTTATCGGTTTTCGTATTATGAAGGATGTGCTCATACCAACTAATCCGCTGATGATGTTCTCTTTTCCGACATAAGTTTGGTGTTTGGTATTATTTCCAAGTTGAGTTAGAAATGTGATCCACTGGACGTTATTTCCATTTTTTTAAGGATAATTAGGCAACATTTTGAAAGAATCCTTTTTTGTTAAGCCCTCTTTGAAGGGTCCACTTTTTTCCAACTTTATTCAAATTAAGTATTTACTGGTATAGTAATAACATTGAGTACAAAATCTCACTCAACAAGGAATCAAATATAATGAAAAGTTTAACTTTGAACTAGTTCGCCAGATTTTTTTGCTCAACAGCTTAAAACTATTCTTTAAAAATATAAATTTAACATTGTTAGAAAGCTGAAAACAACTTCTAAATTTTCGTTTTAGAAAAACTAAATGACATTTGTTTTCCAAACTTCTGACTCAACACAATTCACAATTTTTTCCCGAATTACAAAATGTCGACTAAATACTACATACCAAAAATAACTGCCTGTCTTTCAAAGGGAGCCACCTCTACCCTAGCAATAAAAGTATGCCAAAGAAAAAATGAGCAGAACTGTGCCATGTGCCGTGTATATGTAGAAGAAAACTTTTGCCCTAAGGAAAATAACAGACAAACGGCAAACAATTTTGGAACTTTTTCGATATTTTGTTGCTGATGGTGCTGCATCTAAGTTTGTCTACCCCGTTTGCCACGTCCTCTTGTCGTCTTGTTACCACTATCAGCGCATTGTTGGAATTTTGCCAAACAGAAACTATAAAGGTTTTTTTGTTCGTGCTGCACGTTTGGTGAAATGCCAACGAAATAATGAAAATTCGCTTCGAATAAGAAGGAAAAATCATTTTATTTTTTGGCACAGGGAAGTATTGGACAAATGTGAGGCCTCAATTTTAGTTGAATGGTGACTTTATAAATTGCACCCACTCAAGGGATTTTGACAATGCTAATAATGTAATGGTGCAACATAGTCAGTTTAGATTGTAGAGAGGATTTAATAGGAGCGGTGGTCTTGATCTTGTACATCCCAATGCGATGGCTAGGCAAATTATTCCACAATCGAGTAGTGCAGCGAAGGGCAGAACAGAAGTTAAGCTTAAGGGCGAAGTGATGAACCTTCATATCTATACGGTACAATTGTTTGAAGGGAGTTCTTAAGTTATATTTATATCACCTATTATTATTTTTAAATCACTTTTATTAATTATATCCAAGAGCATCAAGCAAATATGGAAATTGTAATCAAGCTTTAGACAAATATAGGTTTTATAGATTCCAGACAGATCAGAAAGGGTGACAAATTTCTTTTGGAAACGTCGAATATGTGATCATTCCTCACAAGGTATGGTCTGCGATGCACGTACCAAGAACTTAAATTTGTTCGGCTTCCTCAATATAAGTGTCACTCATGGATAGTGGCATAAGGGGTGGTTTTCGCTTTAACGATAGAAGACAGCATTGGGTTTTTAAAGCATTAAATTATACACGGCTTTGTATTCCTCAAAGGACAATGATGTCAAGATCAGAATTTAATGAGCTTATCACATGCTGCCATTCTACTTCCACTTCCGAGGAACAAGGCAATGAATCTTTAAACGAATATGCAAAAGTTGAGGGACTATTATCTATCAGTAAAACAATTTAAATGATTAGAAGTTTCCGACAGAAGATCGTAAAAAATAAAATGCACGACTGGGTCGCACGAACTTGCTCCTATGCAATAGACTAGGCATTTTAAAAACGAATGTTATTAGAGGTAATTTTTCATAAGGATCAAATTTATTTTTTAAGCTCTTTAAGTAGTAAGAGGTTAAAACAGAATGCTATGCAAATATGAATTTATGCAATAACAAAAATTATAAGTCGTTGTAGCGGTTTCTTAAAAAAATAAGCTATTATATACAAAATTTGTAAAACATTTTTAAACCTTAACCAACTACCAGCAGTCTCACAGACCGCAACATTTTTTAAAATTAAAATATTTAAAGGCCTACGTAGCGTGCGACAAAAGCCGTCCATGTACCTTTTCTACTCATCAAACAGTGTCGTGCATTAGCTTGGTGGGTGGATACTTGCACGCATTTGGCCTAATTAAGTAATTTTTTTTTGTTCATTCAGTTTTGTGTTTTGTTTTGTGTTTTGTGAATAAAAGCGACCAAAATATTGTGAGATTGCAGCAGCAAGAGATGTCTGATGAGAGAGAGGTTAAAAATGAGTTTAAAATGGGTAAAGAACCCCCTTTAACTCGGTTTAAGGTAATTTTTAAAATGGGTTAAAGCCGAGTTGGAAGTGGGTTAAAAACGGGTTGAAAATGGGCTTAAAACTTTCAAACATATATTAAGTCCAGTATAAACGTAGGTTTAAAATGGGTTAAGAACTTTTAACCTCTTTTTAACTCGGGTTAAAAGCGGGTTCAAAATGGGTTTAAAATTTGTTAAAAAAACGTTTTAATCCTCTTTCAACCCATTCTCAACGCATATTAAACCCACGTTGAACCCGGATTTAAATTGGTTTAAAAACGGCTTGAGACTGGGCTTAAATGGGGTTGAAAGTAGGTAGAAATTGGGTTGAAAATGGGTTGAAATTAGCTTGAAATTTGGTTGAAATGCGTTGAAAGTGGGTTGAAATTGGGTTTAAAACGGGTTGAAATTTGAGTTTCAAACCACTTAAAATTTTCAACCCACTTTCAACCCCTTTTAAACCCAATTTAAAACCGTTTTAAACCCAATTAAAATATTTGAATTTCAAAAATTGTTGCGGTCTGTGGGTGGTTAAAGGTTAAGAAAAAATTTGGTACGTCAACTTCAAGTTTTTATTATAATACGAATAAAAATTAAATTTCCAAAAAAAATTTGAGCCGTTTTGAAATATCGAATTTTCCAAAAACCAATTGCTTTTTTTCCAAAAATTCAAAAAATTTTTTTAAGTCTTGAAATGCAATGTTTTTCAAACTTTCAAACGAAGAAGCATCTCTAGAAAAAAATTAATTAAAGCCCGTTATGTCGATAATGAGAAATTCGAAATTAGAAAAAATGGTTCTATGGTAGGTATGTACAAGCTAAAATTTTTTTTATTAAATTAAAGATTCTAAAAATTAATTGAAAGAAAAAAAATGTATTAAAATTCTAAGCGCCGTTTTCGAAAAAAATACGATTTTTGAAAACCATTTTTTTACATTTGTATGGTGGGTACCTTTATTTTTAGGTAAAATCAAATTTTTTTCTCACATCATGTAGATTATACTGAGTAACTTTTATTTATCAAGTTTAAATATTACGTTTTAAAAAAAAAAATTAATTTTTTTTTAATCAAAAAAAAATGTTTTTGAAAATTTGAATACACAATACTATTCAAACTTTTGGGGAGCTTTACCGAAAAAAGGGCTATCAAAATCGGTTGTACCGTTTCTGAGAAAATCAAAAAAACAAAAAAATGATTCCATGGGGGGCAGCCTCAATAACCATTTTTTGGAAAAATTTTTTCAACCATTAACTAGCTTCAACTAAATGAATTTTGTTTGTATCTTTCTGTTTTTAATTTGTCGAACAGTTTTTGAGAAAAAAAATTGTATGGCAGGTACCGTTATTTTTGGTCTTAAAAAAAAGAAAAAAACGTGTGGGGGAAAATTTAAAAATACTATCTACCAAGTTTAAAGAAAATCGGCCGAGCCATTTAGGCTGTAGTCGAAAAGACAGACAGAGACACAGAATCGCGAGACCCACTTTTTTTGTCTTCGCTATCATCGAATTGTCAACTTTGATCAAAATCTGGAGTTCGAATGCATAACTTACCTTATAGTACCTATAAGTTGCAAGTAAAAATGTGGAAGAGAGTCGGAGACAAAACGGAGCCTTGAGTTACACCATCATTTATTTTAGAGACCAACCAATATGACTTGTATTGAGCTGTGTCATCATTACCAAAAATGGCATTTTCGATAAGAGAGCTTGATGCCAAACTCTATCAAATGCTTTTGAAATATCAAACGAAATAATCATACTCTCTCCGAAATGACTGATTCCAATGGTCGGTGAGATATACCACCAGATCAGATAATTTACCAGTGCTTCCATGGTCTTAAGGTAAGGTCCATGGTCCTAAGGACGTAAGTAGAATTGAACGATAGTTAGAGGAAGAAAAAGATTCGCCATTTTTAGGGACTGATGCTGTTATCCATTCACTCCAAAAGAGACTTGTAGAGTAGGACAGTTGGAAAAGCTTACGCAATGATTTTGCTAGGCTTGCAGAACACCGCGGACTTGTGTATGTCAAGATATTTTAGAATTTTTGCAACTGTACTAGTACGAAAAAAGATTGGTCCCATGAAAACGTTTATGCGCTCAATTACAGAACGAGTCATATCACTGTGAAAAAGTCGATTAAGTGGCCGCAATGGATGACTCTAATCTGCAAACTCTTATTTTCGATGACTTCTGTGAGTTTGAGTTTTGGAAGGCTTTATGAAGACTTTGAGAAGACTAGCTGTTTGCGGTTTTAAGAAAACCTCACATCAAAGCTAAAAAAGTCTAACGGAATCAAATGACATCATCTCAGTATGCATTTCAGGTAGATTCTGCGTGAGATTACAATGCCCTGAAATCATTCGTTGAAAATGTCGCTCATGAAATCAGCTGTGTGGAACGAAGCGCCATCCATCCTGTTACAACCACATATTTACATCCATAGAACTCAATTCGTCGTTTTCGAAGAAGTACGGACAAAATCTGGCAATTTTGTTTGTTGTAACTGTTCGTCCAGTAGTACTCCTTGGCATAATGGTTAGTGGGTTGGACTGTCATGCGAAAGGTCTCGAATTTGATTCTCAGCCGCTGCAAGAAAGTCTTTTTCAGGGGTGTACTGCCTCTTGCGGGGAATTGACGAATTCTCGAAAAGTATCTCTTGTCATTCACCCCTATTACAGAATTCGGCGAAAGAGCTAAAGTGACAATTTCAATTCATTTCCAAACTTTTGCTATTACTGAATCCGACGAATGAAAGTTGAACGAATGTCGGTAACAATCCCTGCACCACTGACATTTTGTTCAACTTATATGGTATTACAGATTTCGCAATCCATTCGCACTCCATACAATTTCTATCATTTTACATTCGCACCAATTTCGAGACGAATCTGAAGTGAATTTTTGATTAAACGAAAATAAACAATGGAGAGTACAAAAATTTAAGTCAAAAGCTTATCATACTGAATGCTAAAGTGTTTGTTTAACAAATTTTAATAAAAAACGCACAAATAGCAACGCAACCAGAGAGCAAGAAATCTAAAAAAAAAAAAAAAGAGCACACGGTTGGTTTCGAACCGTCCCCCATCTTCGTACTAACCACTCTCAACGATGCTTGATTTCGTTGATGGAAAACGATACTTATTATCACAGCCAAGGCCAGTTGAATAAATGTTTGTTGCTGACAGTGTCGATACGAAAGTTCATAAATGATAAGGTAATTTTAGAAATCGACAATGTAGTTCATCCGACGAATTTCATAATTGAGTTTTACAGCGGATGCGAATCAAGTCAACTCACCGGGAGTAAAATTCTGCGAATTCTGTAATCGACATGATTGAAAATTGTAGGTCCTCTCCGTTTCTGGTAACACGCACACATGAATGGTTGAAAGTTGTAGGTCACTAGGTCCTGGTTCACTCCGCAAACCACCAAATTCATTTGTTCATCATTCATAATGTTTTATCTGTAATCGGAACTTGTTTCCATCTGGCCCAGAATCCAGTCAGGTAACGGGTGGTGTTGTCTATCGTCGTTTAATTTGTCAATAACAAGCATAAAAAAGAACAGGAAATTAACAACAGATATACAACACGGCCGTCATAAACTGTCAAATTCTACATACCTCTCCCTATTGGGAAACTCTTTATTTAGATATTGCCAAAAAGTTTTATTGCAACAAAATTGTTTTGTCAGTCTTGGTTGAAAGTTTTTTCGGGCCCTTATCCGCAAAACAGTGAATTCCAACCTGTCTATACGCACTCAGTATATAGATGGGCCAAATTGGGATGCCAGTCGATATGACCTTGACATTGCCTCGGTGGGTCGGTCGGGACCAGTGGCCGACCGTTACTCATCTCTAGCTTTCAACTATCAAGTGAATGGTATATTACTTAGGCATACGACTTCCGTCTGTTGTGGCTAACACAACGAATGAACTGCAGACTCAGCAATTAATTCTAATTTTATTCACCAAAAATATACCTAAACACTGTCAATTAATCTGTCACTTGGCTGCTTACACACTCTAATCTTTTCATTTGAAATTGTTATGATTATCTAGTTGACAGTTTTTTCGCGGACTTATTCTGATGTTGATTGTTTTTAGCTTATGTGAGAGCCTCATATTTATTCTTCCTTTCTTCCATCGAAAAAATATTTTCGAATGATATTTGTTTTTTTTTAGCTTAAAAGGGATTCATTATGAATTTCAAGTGGGTCGAAAGGGACTGAAGAATGCTATTATTGAACTTCATGCAGAAAGATTTGAAGGAAAACATACCCATTGAAACAAATTGTTTCTGAAACTTTTGTTGTGCTTTCTGTTGCGTTAATGATCCCAAGGTGAAAAAAATCATTGTAAACTTTTTTTGTACTTTGTAAAAGTACCACTGCCAAGTGACACGGAATAATATTTCATACGTACTCGTAGATAATTTTGTAGACTGCCTAGGCATTGACCAAATTTTATAAATTATAGACATTATACGTCTATACTGAATTATTAAATATCTCAATTTTAATTAGTTTAAATGTTGTTTTTTTTTAATTTGGGGAACTAAGCACTATCCCCTCCTCTTTCACAAGCTAAGAGCAATAAGTAGATATACATATATATTAAGTTTAAGTGTATACAGAACACAGAAGTAATGCAAAAGTCAGACTATCATTCCATCAACTTAACCAAATTTGAGTTCGGTCTACCTATGCACGTTAGGGTGGATCATGAATTTCTTTTTACTTGCGACTTATAGGTAGATACTATAAAGGTGCGTGTCCATTTGAGAGTTCTTTCGCTAGTAAACTCTCGAGAGTTGCTCTCGGGTGTCTGTCCATTTGAGAGTAAATTTTTTGGAATTTTACTATCGCGAGCTCACTAGTTAAGTTTTGGGAGATGATTTTCTGACAGTGCTTTCATAACCGTGTCCACTTGATATATTCTTTCCTGCTAGTTGGAAGTTGAAAGTGGTTAAAACATCACGTATTCTTACAAGCGCAAAGTTACAGCGTTTTAAAATGTTGGCACTATTCTTAAAAAAGAAAAACAAAGTAAAAAAATGTTGGGTCAAACAAGGGATAGCCCGTCGGTACATATAGCTGATGATGATTACTGACGTTCACAATCGTCAAGCATTCATCAATTCACACAAAATGACAAATCTATATCATCTGTTTCCAGCGATCAATTTAACTTTTCAAAAATTGACTTATCACAAGGGCAATCAACTGTTTCTCAAATGTCAGAAGAATTTTCAAGAAACATTGAGTTAAATAAGTACTAAAAATTCATCATACAAAATTTAAATTTAATGAATTTTGTTAATTTATTTTGTTAAAAGTTATTTGAGAAATAAGGGACATCCTTATACACAATAACATAATTTTTTCTCATAAAATCTATGGAAATACATTTTTAGTTTTCAAAAAAATGTGAGAAATTGGTTGGATATTGCATAAATATGTGAAGATCGTTGGAATTTTCCTCATTACATACGAAATTTGGTAGGAAAACATGTAGTAATACTATCGGTTGAGTAGAGCGAGAAGAATTGTTGAAAATGCATTTGGTATCATTGCCAACCGTCTTAGGATTCGAAAACCAATGCATCTCAATCCTGATAAAGCAAAAAATGTGGAAATGTCAATCAGTCATTTCAGTGCATGAAAACTGTACTGAAATTGCTTATATATTTCATTTTTTTTGTTTCTGTCCCGAAATGACTTTTCTGTGGTTTTCTATAAATCTTCGAAAGACTCATATTTTTCTATAAGTTCGTTCGAGTCCTTTTCTGTTCACTGTTTTGCCATGTTAACTCTCAGACAGCTAATCGCAAAATACGAACTATGTTGGAATTCTGAGAGCTCATCTCCGAGAGTAATAAGAAAGTGTGTCCACTTGCGAGTAACTCTCAAATAATTCTTATGTCGAGAGTAAAAAGTCAACTCTCTGCTAGATGCTATCAAGACTGTGTCCACTTGAGAGTTTACTCTCAAAAGTAGCCTGAGAGCTACTCTCAGTGTTTTTGCTCTCAAATGGACACGCATCTTAAGGCAAGTTATGCATTCGGAAAAAAATCGAACTCGAGATTTTGATCAAAGTTGACATTACGATGAAAGCGAAGACTAAGAAAGTGGGTCTCGCAATTCTGTATGTCTGTTCGACTACAGTTCAAACGGCTCGACCGATTTTCTTTAAATTTGGTAGATATCACTTTAAATTTTTTAATTTCACTTAGTTAAAGCTAGGTAATGCTTGAAAAAAATTTCCGAAAAATTGTAATTGATGGTACCCCCCATGGAATCATTTTTCTTGTTTTTGATTTTCTCAAAAACCATTACCACCGATTTTGGTAATTTTTTTATGAAATTTGAACAGATTTGTGTATTCAAATTTTCAAAAATTATATTTTTTGATTTTTAAGAAAAGTTTCAATTTGTTTTTTGTTCAAAACTCAAAATTTCGAAAACCCCATGCTAAGTTTTTTTTAAACTTGATAAATAAAGGTTTCTTAATACAAATCTACAAGATGTGAGAAAAACAATTTATTTTACCTAAAAGTAAAGATACCCAACATACAAATGTTAAAAAATGATTTTCAAAAATCGTATTTTTCTCAAAAACGGCGTCCAGAATAATAATTTTTTTTTTCTTTCTATTAAATTTTATGATCTTTAATTTAATTAAACAAATTTGAAATTAAGATATTACAGCTTGTACCTACCAAAGAACAATTTTGTCTAATTTTGAATTTCTCACTATTGACATAATGGATTTTAATAAATTTTTTTAGAGATGCTTCTTAAAAGTTTAAAAAACATTGCATTTCAAAATTTAAAAAAAAAATTATTTTTTGAATTTTTGGAAAAAAATGTTTTTTTTTTTGGAAAATTCGATATTACAAAAATGAATCAATATTTTTTTTCGAAATTTAATTTTCATTCGTACAGTAATAAAAACTGAAAAGTTGGCGTACCAAATTTTTTTCTTAAAAATGTTTTGAAAATTTTGTAAATGTTAGCTTATTTAAAAAAAAAATGCTACGACTTATAATTTTTCTTGTAGCATAATTTGCATAGCATTCTGTTTTATGTTTAACTACTTAAAAAATTTTAAAAATTAATTTTATGCATATTAACAGTTTTCTCTAATAACATTCGTTTTTATTAGAGCTCTCTATTACACGGATAATAAAATACACGGATATACGTGTAATTATTGGACCGGGATTTGAATCCGTGTAATTATAATTACACGTGTTATTAATTACACGTGTTATTAATTACACGTGTTATTAATTACACGTAATAATTAAATACACGTGCATCCGTGCATTTAATTATACGTGTTACTAAAATATCCGTTACTATTTCTAGAATATAAAAATGCAATTAAAACGAACATAATTATAGTTCTTAACAAATTATTAAGAAAAAAAATTTATTCAATAAGTCCTCTATTTTGGTACAAAAAAACTAAAGTATTAACGTTTTCAGATAAAAGGCAATTCTTTTTTTGAGGTAACAATGTTTCCCGCTGTAGAAAAGGACCGATCTGAGCTAGCTGATGTAGCTGGTATTCCTAAACACTTTTTTGCTAGTTCTGCTATTCCTGGGTTCTAAGAAGCTCGCGTTTTCCACCATTCAAAGGGGTCTTAGTCGAATCTTAATTGAGGCTCAGACAAATAATTTTCGTACTCTATTGTGGAATCTGGCACAGTGCTAATAATTACGTATCAAATGTGAGATAAAATAGCAAATCAAAGACCAATTATAATTTCAGCCTCATCCGTGTACTAAGGATTCGTTTACACGGATAATAAAGTAAATAATTACACGTGTTTTAAGAACACGGATTTGAAATTGGTATATATTTCCTACACGGATTCCGTGTACACGTGTTTCTTAAATACACGTACAAAAATGTAGGCTCTAGTTTTTATAATTCTTAGTCTATTACATAGGAGCAAGTTCGTGCGACCCAGTCGTGCATTTTATTTTTATTGGCTTGCGTGATTAATTGTGATTTTGTTTTTTATTTGTAAATACGAGGGCGATCCGATAAGCACTTAGCCTCACCGCCCGATGGTGCCAGTATCGCAAGAGAGATTTATTATCGTCTAGTACATTCTCTTAGGCGGCTACTGCCAAAATTTCAGCCAAATCGGACTCGTAGTTTTGATTTGACCACGTGTGGAAGCCAGCTTGTCCGTGAATTTTAGAAAATGGAAAAAAAGCAACATCGGTCGGTGACTCGATTCTTGTTTTTGGAAGGGAAATCGCGCAGCGCGGCTCACACCTCCGCCGTCAGCACCGTATTCTTCAGATAAGGCCCCGTGCGATTTTGTTTTGTTTGCAAACTTGAAAAAATCACTCGCCGGGTAAAAATTTGAGTCGAATGAGGAAGTCATCGCCACCACGGAGAAGTTGGAGCATCGCTGGATCAAGTGCATCGAGCTTAAAGGAGACTATGTTAAGAAATAAACCGCCACTTTTCCAAAATTTGTGTTTCTCTTTTGTAGGCTAAGTACTTATCGTACCGCCCTCGTATTATGTTCACAGATCAAAAAAAAACTATTACATATTTTTATGCAAAAATTATCAATTTATTACTAGAGGAAACTCCTTCACTCGATTGAATTAACCAGAACAACACTTTCCAAAGACCATTTTTATATGTAAAATGTTACCTTGCCTTTTTTTTGGCATTAGCTAAGATTCATATTTTTATTTATTTATATACTAGCCGATAATACCCGGCGTTGCCCGGGTCTTTTTTTGGTAAATCTTTATAACTGCAATCTGCAATTCTCAAACTGAATACTTACATCAAGCAAAAAAATGATTTAAAATCTGGATACGAAAAATTTCCAAATGTACTCGTAAGTAATCGACACCATGATACGAAATTTCATTTTATTTTTTTATGAGTACACAGATTATTCTTATTTTATTTTTAAGTTATATTTTTTTGTATTCACGTTATATATCCAGATTAAAACTTAAATCCGGATGTATTTACATTTAATTTGTATAATTTACATCCGGATTTAAGTTTTAATTTGGATGAATCCGTTAAACTCTGTTTCATTAGTGTACAGAGGTCCTCACGGATCTCATTGACTGAACCATCGTCATGGATGGCGTAATGAAAAGTCACAATCTAAATAGGGTCTTATAAAGACGCATGTAACCGCACCTTCAGTGAATGATAAATATGAACATTGGCGCTGTTATCATTAAGATGAACGTAAATAAGAAGAATATTAAAGAAACGTCAAAACACTTAAAAATGGAACTCCTCAGATTGTTTCCATACGATGCAATACGATCTGTCCAACCGTTCTCTAGTTATAAGTGTTCGGGCAAACCCAACTTTGTTTTATATATTAATAAGAATAAGAAGAAGAAGATATATATATGTATGTATGTAGGATCACATAAACTATTATCCAACATTAATTTAAAATAACATACATTATTTACCCTACGCATGTTCCTTTCCCATTTTTGGTTTATATAATTTTACTTATACTTAAACTGAAGCTTATTGTAGAGACCATTCTGTGTTGAGTTAAGTGAGAGTAAAGAAGCTGAGATAAGTGTAAGGAAAGATTTTTAAGAAAAGTTAATGCCAAGTTTTTTTCCCGAATGTATTAAATTTTAATAATTGTACTTTTTTCCCTAAATTTAAATTAAATCCATCTTTTAATTAAAACAATTTTTTTTGCTAACTATCTTATGAATTGAAATAATAAAATTAAAACTATAAACTTAAAATAAAAAATAAAAAATAAAAAAACGTTTTGATTTCTTCCCTCTCCCACATGTACATAACTAAAGCACAAATACAGTTGGGATGTAGTCCCAAGTCCATGTCGAAACTAAGACACAAATACGTTTATAAATTGGGATAAGGTCCCCAGCTCAAGCTTAGACTAATGCACAAATATTGTTGCGTCGAAAGTTTGGGATTGAGTCCTCCGCTTTAATCGAAACAAAGGTACAAGGAAGATTATCATAAAGTTCTCCGACATAGTCCAAACTAAAAAACAAAAACGGTTGGAGGTTGAGATAGAGCCCTCGGCCTTTATTGGATCTAAAGCATAAATATTGTTGGGTCGGAAGTTTGGGAAAGAGTTATTCGCTCTGATCGAAACCAAGGCAGGATTAGGTCCCGGCGGACCTAATCGATATTGAGACACAAATACTATTGGAATTTGAGACGGATCCCCCTCCCCTGGCCTTGGTTAAGACTAAGGCAAAAATACGGTTGGGATAGAGTCACTGGCACTAGTCCAAATTAAGGAACAAAAAGGGTCGGAACTTTTGGGATAGAGGCTCTGGTTAAAACAAAAACAGAAAATTGAGATAGAGACTCCAGCTCGTGTCGATATTTTCAGAATTGAAGCACAATGTTAAGTCAGGTTTAAAAATCCATCTGCCAGATAGATTTAAACAAATAAATACAATATACAAATAAAAAGAAATACTTAAATATAAGAACTGTAATAAGCAAAACTCTTGCTTAAGATATTCTTAAGACCCTTTATTCTCTTCTCTTCCAATAATTCGATCTTATTATAAATTCATCACTTGATCAATAGGTCGGTGAAGGAATTTCATGATAAAAGCCTAAAATACCAACAAAAAAACTTAAAAATAGAGATGGAAGAAGAAAAACAACCCCTTGAACTGATGCCCCAATAACAATCCTGGCTTTAAATGTTCAAAGCGATTTCTGAAGAATTGAGCAACTAAATCTCAGCCAGAACTACAGCAGCTATACCAATTGTAATAGCTGGTAAAATTACCTTGCTTAGAAATTGCAATCCTGGTCAGAGAGAAGGTTAAAAATAAGTGGCATTTATGAAAACAGTACAAAATATAAAGGGGAATATAATAAATTATTGTAAAGCGATGCTTCTGGCATGGAGTAGGCCCAATGTGTCTCATTAGTGATGCCATGACAAAGTTATTGTATTTGACTATGTTGGAAGATGTCGTTTTGCTTTGGCATGGGAAGAAATCTTCCTTCGATGCTAATTTCAACAAGAAAATGATCCAACACACTCTTGAAAATTGGTAAGTGATTGGTTTCAAAACAACGGTGTTAATGTAATGCAGTGACCCAGTGAATCACCAAATCCAAAACCAATACAGAGAGAACATGCAAAAAGTTAGATAGTTCTATACCAACTAATTGCAAGATTATCTTTTCTTTGCCAAACAAAAAGTAATCTTAAATAATGGTGGTCATCATGTTTATTGATTAAACGACCCCAGTAAACACGAATTAATACTCTATACTTCTTTTTTCGATACTAAGTACTTTTGGAATCGATACTTTTAATTGCGATAACAAGGAGGTATCGAATGAAAGAACTTGGATGCAATGAAAGTATCACATATCTATTTGGTTCAACTTTTTTACAAGTGTTTCAAAAATAATTTCAACCGTTTACAAAAATAACTTCAAAGTTATTGTTTTAACAAGTTTTACCAATTTTGAGTTCGTCAACGGAGTCTAGAAACAATAGGTTGCTTTTAAATGTTAGAGAGTATAAAACTCACCAACGAGATTTACATATATATTTTCAAGACCCCAATGCATGTGGTAAAGCAATTCGGAAACTGAGGGAGTTTGTTTAAGAAGATTTGGCACAATCGAGTGTGAATTGGAATTTGATGATTAGAAGAAAGAACAAGGAACTTGTCATCAATTAGAAAAGATGGAAAACTAATGCCAAAAGTAAGGAGGTGTACTGATGTTTTCGTCACCCCTGTTTTTAATTTAAACTCCAATCCTCTAGGCGAATGGCAAGAAATGAAGTCAATATTACCTTGTTCATATAAGATCACCAGAATCTTTTGGGGGTTGTTGCGTACTCTTTATATGTAAAAAATACTTTTCCAAAGCTTGAGGAAAAATCAGCAAAACCATTTTATGGTAAACTGAAAAACACACCAAATCTGAATATAGATTCAATTTATAGAGCTAGCGTCAAAAGTGAAATCCTTTGAAGTGCAATAAATATTGCCTTGCCCAATCAACTAAGGCTGGAAATCACTCTGGTGGAATGAAGATCCGTCTATCCCGAGGAAAATGACAAGAACAATCTTCAATATCTGCCATAAATATAAGTTTTATTAATGTTATACAGAATGTACAAGGGGGCTCTCACATCAGCCAAACAACAAGGTTGGAGAGAATTCTGTCAATCAATTGAACCCGCGAAGGATTTCCGTTTAATTAGACTCACTTCTTTTGTACTTAAAACTTTGGACCGCTTTCAAAACATCCATATTACAGACATTCTAAGCTGATGTCCTCTTGAAAATCTAAACATGCATATCGTAAGGGTAAGTCCACAGAAACGGCCCTTCATGAGATAGTGAGTACAATAATTGAGAAAGCTATTAAATTTAAAGAATGTACTCCCTATACTTTCTTAGAAATAGAAGGGGCTTTCAACAACGTCCTTACCAATTCCATTCTGGAATCACTCATCGAGTATAGTGTACAATACTACATCAAGAAGTGAATTACATATATCCATGCTCAGCGACAGAAGGATTCTAGTTACGTTAGGTAATATAATCTTGACCAAGCACGTTAAAAGAAGAACACACCAGGGCGGAGTACAAAGAACTGCTACGTTTGGCACCAAGAAGGCTCTAAGATCTTGTCCAATTGATGCCTTCAGCGTTTTTCTGTACTTGATTTACACGTTAACTTTCTAGTATCTTGCAGCGCATTAAGACTCAAGGAATCCAAATCTTGGACTGCCAATTATTATGGCCACAGCAATACTACGGAGTTGATTCCAAAGAGATTTTTTTGACTCCCACTGACTATCCACCCCAAAAATGGGTATCAGTAAAGATTTTAAGGTTATATTTCTATCAAGAAAGGCCTGGGATGATGACGTTATGACGAAAAACTTCGACCCAACTATCTTTACTGATGGCTTAAAAATGGAGTCTAGTGTTGGTTCAGGAATCTTCACTCAGACTTTGAATACATCTACATAGGTCTTTTAGGATACCCAACTTTGCTAGTATTTTTCAAGCTGAATTATTGGCTATCAGGGAAGCATACAAAGTACTCAAACAAGGTCCAAGCCAGAACCGGAATACGGCTATTATCACAGACAGTCAAGCGGCTGTTAAATCTATTAATTCTAGTAGATCATCCTCCAAATTGATCCAACAATGCCGGGATGAACTTGTTTCCACCAATGTTAACCGAAATTTCACTCTTATCTCGATTTTGCGTCATTGTGGCATTGGTGTGATGAATGAACGAACGGATCAGCCCTTCATAGCCAGGATCGTGGCTATCAGTAGTGAAAACTGGCCAATAGGAGAGCTTGCAGTGAAGCTAGGCATTCACTCATATAGCCGTGGGGACCAGCGCAGCGCGAGAAGGAAATAGTCCTCCATTTCCTCTGCAGCAAACGCCCTGCTCCGGCCAAATTTAGAGCACAATCAGAAGGAAGGACATTTTTTGACGACATTGACGAAATTTCGGAAATGAAGATCAAAGACTTGATCTCTTTTCTCAACGCTCTAGGACGAACTTCAGTTACTTCTGTCCGCTACCCTCCGTTTGATTTCTTAGATCCCGGGCTAGCGACCTGCGGTTTTTAACGGAGGTTTACGGTGCGGGGCCGGATGATCACTCAATCGGATTGGCTACTGTTACAGCAACAGTCAACAAGCTGGCCAAGCTTCACACTGTGTACATGGTGTGGGATTAGCATGGTGTTAGGTTGAGGGAGTAATCCAATTTTCGAAAGATTGTGCAAAAGGAAACACACAACAAGAGACATCAAAACCTACTAAAGGGTGATTTTTTAAGAGCTTGAGAACTTTTTCTAAAAAAAAAACGCATAAAATTTGCAAAATCTCATCAATTCTTTATTTGAAACGTTAGATTGGTCCATGACATTTACTTTTTGAAGATAATTTCATTTAAATGTTGACCGCGGCTGCGTCTTAGGTGGTCCATTCGGAAAGTCCAATTTTGGGTAACTTTTTCGAGCATTTCGGACGGAATAGCCCGAATTTCTTCGGAAATGTTGTCTTCCAAAGCTGGAATAGTTGCTGGCTTATTTGTGTAGACTTTAGACTTGACGTAGCCCCACAAAAAATAGTCTAAAGGCGTCAAATCGCATGATCTTGGTGGCCAACTTACCGGTCCATTCCTTGAGATGAATTGTTCTCCGAAGTTTTCCCTCAAAATGGCCATAGAATCGCGAGCTGTGTGGCATGTAGCGCCATCTTGTTGAAACCACATGTCAACCAAGTTCAGTTCTTCCATTTTTGGCAACAAAAAGTTTGTTAGCATTGAACGATAGCGATCGCCATTCACCGTAACGTTGCGTCCAACAGCATCTTTGAAAAAATACGGTCCAATGATTCCACCAGCGTACAAACCACACCAAACAGTGCATTTTTCGGGATGCATGGGCAGTTCCTGAACGGCTTCTGGTTGCTCTTCACTCCAAATGCGGCAATTTTGCTTATTTACGTAGCCATTCAACCAGAAATGAGCCTCATCGCTGAACAAAATTTGTCGATAAAAAAGCGGATTTTCTGCCAACTTTTCTAGGGCCCACTCACTGAAAATTCGACGTTGTGGCAGATCGTTCGGCTTCAGTTCTTGCACGAGCTGTATTTTATACGGTTTTACACCAAGATCTTTGCGTAAAATCTTCCATGTGGTCGAATAACACAAACCCAATTGCTGCGAACGGCGACGAATCGACATTTCACGGTCTTCAGCAACACTCTCAGAAACAGACGCAATATTCTCTTCTGTACGCACTGTACGCATTCGTGTAGTTGGTTTAATGTCCAATAAAGTAAACTGAGTGCGAAACTTGGTCACAATCGCATTAATTGTTTGCTCACTTGGTCGATTATGTAGACCATAAATCCGACGTAAAGCGCGAAACACATTTCGAACCGAACACTGATTTTGGTAATAAAATTCAATGATTTGCAAGCGTTGCTCGTTAGTATGTCTATTCATGATGAAATGTCAAAGCATACTGAGCATCTTTCTCTTTGACACCATGTCTGAAATCCCGCGTGATCTGTCAAATACTAATGCATGAAAATCCTAACCTCAAAAAAATCACCCGTTAGATCCTTTCACCATAGAAATCATACCTCAGTCTTTATTTTAAATACCGAACAAATAAAATTTTGAAAAATTATATTGGTTTTGATTTTTTGAAACTTTGATTTCATTCAAGTTGGTATCGATACCCAAGTAGGTATTGATACTTTTTTTCCGAAACCAGAATCGAGAACAAATACTCCATACCTTGTAGATATTGTTTCAGCTCCAGTTATTTTTGATTTAACTAAATTTTTCCATTTACGCTTTATGCCAATCTGCTTTTGGATTCAATTCTATTCTTATACCTTTTTAAGGAACCAATACATTTGAAATTCAATTGACATATGTACGTTTAAAAATATTGCATTTTTCAAATCATCAAAGAGGTTATCTATGTATTTCAATGACCACATGCCAAATATAAAATGTTTGTCTTAATAGGGTGTTGAACAAGGAATGATTTCATTTCACCCTCATCATTGACAGCCTTACAGCTTTTACCACATACCTTGTCAGCATGTCACGAAACGACTAACGTTCAAATAGCTAGGCGTTCATAAATTGACAAATACTAACATGCTACAATATTTCTATAAATGTGACACATTAAGAAGATATCTGATAGATTTGATATATTGTCTGATAACACTCTCTCGATTGATTTTTTTCCACAATCTCAAAACTCAGTAACAAGATAATTTTCAATTTCGTGGAGAAGTTGTTCGCCGCAAATGGGTAAGCCCCTATGTGGCATGTGTTGTGTCGAAATGCGATTTGAGACGATTGAAAAAAAAATAAATGTATCAACTCGATGATGATAAAATTATCTTTAAGAAATCCTCCTGATGTATAATACAGCAAAATCTATATTCATAAATCATTTTTTCTGTTCAAGTTTTGAAGAAAATTTCCTCACAATCTACTGTGAATTTCTCTTAGGAAAACGTGAGAAGGAAAAACAATATTAGAAAATTCGCTTCGTTGAAGTTAATAAGAACTCTAAAGCAACACAAAACGACAGAGTTATTTAACTACGAGTGTTCACAGGGTCACAGCACAGGCTTCCAGGATATAAGATACAAATACACCTGAGGAAGAGATGTATGTAGATACTCTTTCTGTTTTGAGAAGAATGTAAGTGGTGTCTCGAGTGGTTTCTTTCGTTTCCCTGGATCTGGATAGGTATGTATGTAGGTGACACTGAACAACTTGTATGTAGGTATTGTAAAAAAATACTGTGAAGGAGGTAAATTGTCAGGGTTGAATGATACCTATAGCATTGCAGAGGAATTTTCCTTTTGTTTTTCAATAGAAAATTTTTCAAAAGGTAAGTATTGGCTTCGTGCGAAAACAAATTGAAACATGGTAATGAACTGTCTTTCATTGGTAGCTCAATTTTTATTGGTATGCAATTTTCAGGTTTTTTTTACTATTAACTTGAGGATTATTTTAAAGTTGTTAATATTATAAATCGCCTTCTGCTATGCTCGCTTTTCTTATTTTTGATAATTATCCTTATTTAATATCTTTATAAAGTAAACAACATTAAGTCTCCAAAACCAGTCGCATTTTCAAATCGCTTCTCTTTTGTTTTTAATTTCATCAAGTGTATAACCTATTTTTCCCCTAAATAATAATTACCATAAATATAAAAATAAATATAAAGTGATAACTGCACAACCGCTTCTTGTTTGCACCCCACAACGTAACAATAACAACAAATCAATAAAAAAAATAAACATTGTCAAAACCCCGGTCCTTCTTTCTATTGCCAGAATGTAAGAAGGCTGTAAGACTCATGCAGTTTTGCAACAATATTCTTATCTACCCTTGAATTCTACGCTCTAACCGAAATGAATCTTATCGCACGAATTATAATTCCAAATTTGCAAGCTTTGCAAATTGCCAACGTTTTCGTTCCCACAGTTTAGTTGTCTTGTTGTGCATCTTCTATGCACATTCCAATGTATCTAACAGTAATATAAAACCTTGTCTGGCACCTTCAGTGCATTAAATAAAATGTATTTTCCAATTCTAAGAAATATTGTTTGGCACCTTCAGTGCATTAAATAAAATATATTGTATCAAGATTAGTTTTTAAGTTGCTGTTCAAGAATAAAGTCTAAAAAACTATTCCAAAGGAATAGGAAAAAATAATTTTTTTTATAAAGTTTTTAATTGAAAACTTAAGTGGCGCAGTCGGTGACGGATAGCATACACCTGTTTTAAAATACGTGTGAATATTTATCGTTAATAATTCAATATCGGCAGAATACTGATAATAGTGCGTGTTTTAATAAAACAAGAAACGGTGTAAAGACTTTATTTAAGCAACATTTATATCGGAAGTATACTGATAATAAAAGGTGCAAGAACTCTACAGCAGCTGAAGAACTCAACACAACTGGCCAGAGGAAATGGCTTTTTCCATTATATTGTAAGTTTGATTCATGTTATAGAAACCATATCATAAATTCCTTACTAACTTAATAAATTCAATGCCAAACCAATATAGAGATAAATTAAGACCAAAACCATATCATAGAGAAATTATAGATAACGAGAACTTAGATAATAGTGAAATAACAAATAGTGAAAAAATAAATAGTAAAGCAACAAATAGTGAAGTAAATCGCGAAAATATTGTAGGTGCTAGTAATAATTTAAACCCATTTCTGCCAATAAATCAAACAAATATGGCGAATAATAATAACAACTCCGGTCAAGTTGACCCATTTTCTGTACTCCGAATCCCAGACGTAATTAAAGACTTACCAAAATTCGATGGTAATCCACGTCTTTTATACGATTTTATCACAAATGTAGAGGAAGTCCTCTTAATTGTTACATCTATAAATAATCCTACCTATGGTAGAATTCTTTTACGGGCCATCCGTAATAAAATTGATGGACCTGCAAACGAGGTTCTCAATATGTATGGCACACCCCTAGAGTGGTCTCAAATTAAGGCTAACTTAATTCTTCATTACGCCGATAAGCGTAATGAAACCTCACTAATTAAAGATTTGCATAATTTACGCCAACAAAATAAATCTGTAGAACAGTTTTATAGCGAAGTAATAGAGATTTATTCTACAATAAGGAATCACATCCAAATTCATAATAACGATCCTAATGTTGTGAAAGCGAAAGGAGACTTATATAGTGAAATGTGCTTAAACATATTTTTATCTGGATTAAAAGAACCGATAGGTTCTACAATAAGATCCATGAAACCTAATTCCTTAGCAGAAGCGTTTGCTTACTGTATTAAAGAACAAAATATGTCTTATTTTAGATACGAACACAAACCTTTGCCAAAACCATTCATCCCTGTACAACCAATGTTCAATAATCAAAGATTCGCTCAGTCGAATATGAGACCTCCAATTATCCAACAGCAGTATCAGTATCAACCCCAACAACAATGCAGACCACAACAACCACAACAATACAGACCTCAACAACTACAACAATACAGACCTCAACAACCACAACAATACAGACCCCAACAATTCCAACAATATATACCTCAACAACAACTTTATTATCAAAAACCAATTAGTACACAATATACAAATAATGTTCTCCAACCAAAACCAACGTCCACTAAAACAGAACCAATGGACACACTTTCGGCTCAAACATTAGTTAAGAAATCCCCATCTGGACAAACCAACAATTTTCGACAAAACGCTCAGATCCATAATATTGACGAGATAGATAATCAGATAGAAAGTACGAACGATCAAAATAATTATGTCCAAACAGAACTTACAAATCCCAGTGATTTTCAAAATTATTATACCCAGGACTATTACCCACAACTAGACGCATACTATGACAACTCTAACGAAAACTTTTTAAAAAAAACCTGATTGTGAAGAAGAGACAAATTTTCAGCCTCTTGCCTCAATACACCCATATACTTAGACATTAACAAACACGGACATTCTCTTCCGTACATTCACATATCTTCACCCTTCGGAAAAAAACTGAAATTCTTAATAGACACAGGAGCTTCCGCTTCATTTATAAATCCTGAATACGTTCACCCAGACGATGTTAAAACAACTACACCCACAGTAATTACCACTATCTTAAAAAAACATAGTATAGACAAACAAGTAGAATTTCCGATTTTCCTAGAATTTCAACAATCTGGTGAGTTTAAATTCCTTATATATAAATTCCATGGCTACTTTGACGGGCTTTTAGGACTTGATGCCCTTAATATACTTAAAGCCAAAATTGATTTACCTAATAAAACATTAGTAACAACAAATTCAAAAATTCCACTTTTTTATAAACCCAATTTTATGTCTCAAAAATTTAAAATTCCTGCACATTCTAACTTAGTAGTCAAACTTCCCGTAGACAGTCAAACTGGTGACATTCTCGTCCCTGCGACAAAAATTGAACCCAGTATAGATATTATTGAAGGTATCTATTCAGCCGAAAATTGGTACGCTGAACTTGAAGTTCAGAATAATACACCAATAGACAAAATTCTTTTCTTACAACACCCACTCAAAGTACAACCTCTTACAAATTTTGAAACAAGAGAATTAAACAATTTAGACATTCAAATCGAAAATTATGATAGACAAAATGTAAACGATATCTCTACAGAAATCCGGTCAGAACACTTAAACCCCGAAGAGAAGAAATCTATTTTAAAGCTTTGTCGTAATTACTCAGACTTCTTCTATAAAGAAGGAGATAACCTAACATTGCCAAACACAATTAAACATCAAATCAAAACCAATAACAAAATACCAATATACACAAAGACTTACAGATACCCATACGTTCATAAAATAGAAGTTCAGAGTCAGATTTCGAACATGTTGAACCAGGGCATAATTAGACCAAGTTTTTATCCATGGAGCTATCGGAAAGAATGTAGAAGAAATAAAACTACTCCACGATTTAAAAAACAAAAAGTCCAAACTAACAAAAAGGTGACAATCATTACTAACGATACAAAAAAGGTCCATAAAGCCAGAATAAAAAGAAAATTTCAGGTTTCTAACAATGATGACCACGGTACTGGGACAACGACTGGAGATACATAACTTGACAGATAATTACGGACTTTTACCACTCCGACTAGGACATGCCAAGGTAATAGAAACCTACAAACGATTTATTCATATCATAAACCTGAAAGATTATGAACAAAGTATAGAGGAAATTCGTAAATCCTTGGATACTCTAGAAAATGACCAAACTAACATTGATACAGTAAAAATAGCAAATATTAAATTCAGCCAACTAGAACTCAAACTTCAAACACTTTTACCCAAGCACAAATTAAAACGTGGTTTAATAGATGGATTAGGAACCATTATAAAAACAATTACAGGAAACATGGATGCTAATGACGCAATAAATATTAACGAAGAAATCAAAAAACTAAATTTAAATCAAAATATTTTAGAAATCGAAACCAACCAACAAATAAGTATCAATAAGAAAATGATAGAGAGATTTGACAATATTACTCGCCATATAAATGAACAACAAAAAACGATAGAATCGTTCTTATATATTTATAATTCCAATATAAATAATGTACTCAGAACAGATCAAGAAATCCTGAAACACCTCCAATACGTTCACAAGATTATCTTCAATATTGATTTGCTTTACAATCACTTAGTAAACATAGCAGAAGCTATAACTTTAGCACGATTACATATAATTTCGAAACAAATATTGAGTAAAACTGAACTGAATGAAATAAGAGCTCTTCTTGAGAAACAATCTATTGACTTCTCTTCGGATGAAGTAATTTATGAAATTTTACAATTACAAGCGTATTACAATAATTCAAACATTGTGTTTAGCATTGAAATCCCTATTACTTCCCAAACAAATTATTCCTTTTTCCATCTCATCCCCCTCCCTATAAATAAAACCCTGTTTATATCTACTTACCCATATGTTGCTATACATGAGTCCGACGCACTTTATTTTGGGAAAGCCTGCAACCTCATAGAAGACATCTATCTTTGCGAAAGCAAAAACAAACAAAACACTAAGTTCCCTGAATGCGTACCAAAGATCATAAATAACCACCCCGCTATGTGCAACCTGTCCAATGGTTTGGAACCCAACCAGATACTTCAACCCGAAAACAATTACATACTCCTAACTGATGTTCGAAATATTAGTGTCGAAACAACATGCGGCATCAACAAATATGATATTTTTTGGGATAGCATTGTGATTCATCCTCCAACACGCAGTCAGATCAACTCACCCACTATAAACCAACATCTTTCGCTAAACAAACTCCATCTGGACCAGCTGAAAAATAGAGAAGAAATCCATCTACTTACCACAAAGTCAACAGCCCACATCGCATCAATTTGGGTTTTCCTAATTCCGATGACAATCATATCGATATTCATCTATCTTCAAATCAAGACTCGGAAGAATCCCAAAAATGAAACTGCAAGGACAGAAGACATTCAAAACGCTCCTTCGAGAGGCAACACCCTCTGGCAGTCGCTCCGCTAAGGGGGGAGGAATTATAATTCCAAATTTGCAAGCTTTGCAAATTGCCAACGTTTTCGTTCCCACAGTTTAGTTGTCTTGTTGTGCATCTTCTATGCACATTCCAATGTATCTAACAGTAATATAAAACCTTGTCTGGCACCTTCAGTGCATTAAATAAAATGTATTTTCCAATTCTAAGAAATATTGTTTGGCACCTTCAGTGCATTAAATAAAATATATTGTATCAAGATTAGTTTTTAAGTTGCTGTTCAAGAATAAAGTCTAAAAAACTATTCCAAAGGAATAGGAAAAAATAATTTTTTTTATAAAGTTTTTAATTGAAAACTTAAGTCACGTCTTAACACCCAGGAATTGTTTTCATCTTCCTTGAATGGGTAACGCAATGACCAGCATAGCCGACCCAATGATGATTCTCCTTGTTGAGGTGTACTACCAGCTATCCGAAACACACTAGACGCATCTATTATTGCCATATCCTCTTCCCTTAATATGGACTACGTTTTAATAAAAATAACCTTTCTTCTAAATGTTGCTATATTTTGCCTTCACATCTTATTGGTTCCTATGAACTTCCCACAATTGCAATTGATCATATACTATTTCTATGTGAATCGTATGATGATATCCTACTATTCGGTGACTTAAACCTCTCTCATTCAATCTCTGTAAGGGAATGCATGTTCATAGATAGCCTTGCAGATTAAAGCCTCTGTCACCTATTATCCCTCTCTCAATCTTAATTTGCATCATGATTATTCTATACAGACTTCTTCCCTGTAGGATCTGTCTTCTCATTATTTTCAAATTTTCTCAAATTAATGAATATATCACTGGAGTTTCATTTAACAGTAAATGATGCGATAAACATATTTTTCAGAGAAATATTTAATTCTATTTCTTATCATGTATCCTTTTCTCGACGTAAAACTTCTTCTTCTTGCCCACCTTTTGTATAATCAGGCTACGATAGTTGCGGAACAAGAGGAATAACTTTTGGTCAAATTTCCTTCGTTTTCAATCTCTAACTGACTCCTCTAATTAACTTAGTGTTAACCATCACTTTTCAGAACTTTATAACTCCCTCTATCAACGCTATTTAATCCAAACCCCAAGAAATCTTATTGAAGACCCTAGACAAAAATCCTATGGCTATCCTCCATTTCTCTTTTTCAATAAAGAAACGTCAAACGAATCACAAACTTTTTCGTAAGTTTGTTTTTCAAACAATCTTTTACCGACGACTCCCTTATACCTAACTGTAATTATTTCAATTATTTACTCCCTCAGTCCTACCTCATACCATTGACCCGTTTCTCATTGAAAATAGGCTAAATCAACTCAATGATGAGTATATACCCGGCCCAGATGGTATCCCCGCCATATTTCTCAAGAAATGCTCTTCAATACTCTCTCTTCCTCTTCAAAAATCTTATGGAAGACCTCTTTCATAACCCCAATACATAAAAAGGACCACAAGTGTGAAGTTACAAACTATCGTCCAATTGTGAAACTTTCACATATTCCCAAAAACTTTGAAATCATTTTATACGAAATTTCAAGTTTTCGATGTAAGTCTCTCATTTCTCCTATAAAGCGCAGCTTTGTCAAAGGTAGGTCCACAAAGACAGACCTCCTTTAGCCTCTCAGCATTAGAGAACGAAAAAGAAGTCAACGTTGTCTCAACAGATTTCAGTAAGGCTTTTAACAAAACTGTTTATCCATGGGCTTGAACCTATCTTCTTAAGATGGATTTCTTCTTACCTAAAAAAAGTCCAATTCAGATCTACTTTCTACGATCATTTCTAAGCTACTCCTGGGATCCTACAAGGCAGCCACTCCGTACATTTCCTTTTTTATTCTTACTATTAACGATATTGAAATGGTTGTCAAATCCTCTAAGCTGACGATATCAAGTTTTTCAAGATCATTTCTTCGACACATGATGTCACTCTTCTTCAAATAGATCTCGGCAGTTTCTCTTTCTTCTACTCGAAAAATTGCTCAGAGCTCAATATTTCCAAATGTCACTCAATCACTTTATCACGAAAACGCATTCAATCTCCTTCCCGTCGATACCTTCTCCATGCATCTCCTGCGAACCCTTCCGGAGCTAATGAGTTCTCAATAATTGATGGTTTGACCTCGTGTAGACTTACAGCCCGATTCTCCCCAAAGTCAGTGATACCTCACAAGTCACAAGAAGAGGTGAAATTGATTTTGTGACTTTTTCGAACTCTGCCGCTCAGTCACAACTTGTGAGAGTCACAAAAACAATCGAAACTGTGACCTCCTTCAGAACAGGTCACAACTCATAAATGTTTAATATTTCTTGGATTGTCATTCAGCATATTTTGTAAGAAAATTTTCTAGATTTGTGAATAATTATGAGTACACAAAAATGGAAGTGCTCTAGTGAATATTATTGCTGATCTTTCCCACGAAAATGAAAAGTAACATTTTTAAATAAACAAATTTTTTTTAAGAAACTAATCCTATCAAGAAGTTTGCAGCACCGACGGCTTTTGAAAACTTTGAGAGATACAAATAAACCATTCGTTCTCTAAAACAATACATAAGTACATTTATAAAGTTTTGTCGCTTTCGGAAAACTTTATGCTGGGATATCAGAGCTTGAAGCCTCACGATAGTCAGTTTATTTAATAATAATAATAATAAAATATAATAATGTTAACTTGCGTTTTGTATTTTCTTCGTTTTGAATAATCAGCTGTTCAAATAATGACACTTAAAAATCTCACCATGCGGTGGTGAGTTTCGTTGTGAGTTTTGTTGTGACGATTAGGGGGAGAATACCAAAATGTTATCGAATCACAACAATCCTCACAAGGAATAGTCACAAGAGCTTGTGACTTGTGACTCCCCACAAGGGGGAGAATCGGGCTGTAAGTCAATTTAATGGGGTTCCCAACCGTTTCAACAATATTTTGGACTTAGTTTTTTTCTCGAGCACTATACTCGTAAATACTGATACATCTGTAACCCCTACTGATATCTTATTATTAAAAGAAGACCGACACCACCCAGCTCTAGATATATAACTAAATATTAGCCTGTGCAATGATGACTTTGACAAATCAAATGAAAATCTTGAGTTCAATTTTAAAAAAATGTAATTTTGATCAATTATTTAATTTGTTGTGTAATGTTAACTGGAATCAAGTTTTTTTTTTAATTGTAATATTAACGAAATGTGATTAAAATTGTATGATATCCTTTTTAAATGTTTTTATGAAACAACTTTTCTACGTAAAACTTGCAGTAGATCCAAAAATCCATCATGGTTTAACAGTGAGCTTAAAAACTTAAAAGCATGGTTGAAATATTCCAAATCCAGAGCTGATGAAGATTATATTGCTTACTCCCAACTGAAGTTTATGTTTTCTGACTACTCTAATATTTTATATTCCGATTACATTTTAGAAATCGAAAATGATCTAAAATTGAACCCTAAACATTTTTGCAACTTCGTGAGTAGTAAAAGAAAAATTGACGGCTACCCCAACTCTCTGTCTTTCAATAACGCAACCATTCATGTCTCTGGAGAAAAATCTAATATGTTTGCAAATTTTTTTAAAGATGCATTTGTAGAGTCTGGTCCTCACGTACCCTCAGATTTTTCACCTTCCCTCCCTATTTGTTCACACCTAAGCACAATTAACTTCTCTATTTGTGAAGAACCTATTGTTCAAAATATTTTGAAACTCGGCGATTCTTTTAACCCTGGTCCTGATGGCGTACCATTTAGTGTATTAAATAAGTGCGTATCTTATTTATCCTATCCCCTATGTGTTCTATTTAATGAATCTTTAAATTCTTCAATGTTTCCTTCTATGTGGAAAAGTGCTTTCATAATACCCATCCATAAAAAAGGGCCAAAAAACGACATAACTAACTATCGACCTATTGCTTAATTGTCTGTAATTCCCAAATTATTTGAGTCCATTATCTGTAACGTCTTATCTTTTAACTGTAAATCTATTTTCTGTGATAGCCAACATGGTTTTGTCCAAAAGAAGTCGACTGTCACAAATCTGTTCGACTTTACTTCTTTTTGTATCGTTTCCTTTGAAGATCAAAAACAGGTAGATTGTGTATTTACTGATTTTAGCAAAGCCTTTGATAAGCTTTGTAACAAAACTCTAATCAATAAACTAAATGTCTTAGGGGTTCAATGCAAGCTTTATTAAGAAAACATGAGGTATAGTGTTACTTTTCGTTATGGGCGCTCTGATCAATTTTTGGTCAACTCAGGTGTTCCACAAGGCAGTCATTTAGACCCATTACTATTAATTCTATATATTAATGACTTGACATCAATTATAATAAATTCATCTGTGATTATCTATGCAGATGACATCAAAATTTTTAAAAGAATAGTCTCCATCAGCGACTGTGGACAACTTCAAGAAGACATTTATAGGTTCAGGGAATGGTGCAATACAAACCGTCTTTTGTTAAATATTGACAGGTGTACAACAATGTGTTTTACGCCCAAAAAAATGTATTAGCTTACAATTATATGTTAGATTCTTTTTCATTATGTAGAGTGTCCGTTTTTTCCGATCTAGGTATTATTCTAGATTCTAAATTAACAGTTATTGATCACATTAATATTATTAAAAAAGCTAAAGCTTTGGGATCTATAAAAAGATTTTCCCGTGACTTCCAGGCTTCTTAAGCTTCTCTATTTATCTTTTGTCAGACCAGTACTCGAATATGGTTGTGTAGTCTGGGCGCCATTCTATTTAGTTCATATTAACAGACTTGAGGGAATCCAAAAGAGATTCTTACGATTCTGTCTTCGTTTTCTTCCTTGGCCACAAAGATCAACACTGCCCCCATGAACAATAGACTCATCTTAATAAATCTTCCTTTACTCTTGAAGCATAGGCAATATCTATAACTATATTATATATTATATTATGAAATTAGTCAACGGATCAATAATATCTCCGTCAGCTCTATGCCGCTTGAATTTTAGTTTTAGTCAGGCTTGCTTGAGAAATCAACGCTAACGGTCTCTATATCCTATATTTAGCAGAACAAACTTTGGTGTGAACAGTCCCTTAAATCAATTGATTTCAGTTTTCAATAAGTATATTTTTTTTAATTTCTTCAATTAATGACAATTTAAATCGTATAGTAAATTTAAAGAAAACTTTTTTAATACATCATTGTAATTAATACCATGTTTATAATGTACATTTATATACGAGTATTATCTATAGTTTTAAGTTTTCTAACGTTAGTATTTTAATGGATTAAATAAATAATTATCAACTCATATCCACCGCTAAGTCAATTGGCGGCCTTGATGTTTTATGTGATAGAGACCTCACATATTGACGAGATTAATCTTAAAGCAAACCCTACACTAGGAATTGTGAAACGATGATCGAAAAAATTCTCCCATCCCTACGTGACCAGATCTTTATAAATAACCCTTGTTCGGCACCTTCTTGAGTACGCCTATCAAGTCTGAATGGTTCCCTTATCAACAACATCATAAATCCAAAATCGGGAGCATTCAACGTGCGTCGTCGGTCGTTTCCTGCGTTTCGACCTTTAATTTATTTTATTATAAGCTTAATACAAGCAGAACTTAAAACTAGACATAATATTCTTCAATCTACACTTAACATAATAAAGGTAGAAATGTTCAAAGTGGAAGAGTATGAGTAAGGGAGTAAAATTTATTATTAATTTATTAACTTCCCATAGGGAGTTATTTTAATCGGTCCGATTTGTCAAATTGGAATTTTTGACATTTCTCGACGTTTCAAGGTCCCTAGAGGCTATATCAATCATTTTTAGAGAGATGTCTGTGTATGTGTGTGCACGTACGTTCATACGTGCGTACGTTCGTACGTCCGTACGTTCTGGTACCATTTTTCGTCGTCGATATCTCAAGAACGAGTAAAGATATCGACTTCAAATAAATTTTGTTTAATAGATAATAACTTCGAAAGAGGCTGAAAAGGCGTTTATTAAAATTCAGTGAGTAGTTTTTTCACTATAACGGTTTAAAAAAAAGTAAAAATTTTGGTTAGTTTCAAATATCTCACGAAAAAATAATGCTATTGATTTCAAATTAAATTTAATGTACTCATTATAAGGTCATACAGATTTGGTATTAATTTTAAAAAAAATGAACATACCGTTATTTTTTTAAATAAAAAAAACTGAAAAAAAAAATTTCATAACCCAGATATTCTAAGAACGGAAAACAATTTGAAACTCCAAATAATTTTATTTTACGAAAAATAATGTGTTTGACAACTGGTGAAAATTTAAAAAAAAATCAATTTACAGTTTTTTTACAAAAAATAAAAAACTATATAAAATTCTATTGAAAATTGGTAAAAATTGTTTTTCGACTCAAATTCCTCGAGAACTAATAGTGATATTGACTTCTAATGTAGTTTATTTTATACATAGTATAATTTTGTACAATTGGTAAAATGTTGACAAATATTGAATTAATAGTTTTTTTTTTTTAAATAAAAAAACTATTAAAAATTCTAGTGAAAACTAGTTAAAATTGTATTTCAAGTCGAATTTTTTGGGAATGAACACCGATAGTGCCTTCTAAAGTATGTTGTTTTATACATCGATACCTTCCCGTAAGAATGTATACTAAGCGACATTTCTAAAATTGTTCAGGAAACGAAAAAAACGAAGAAAGTTCTAGTTGAATAATAGTATGCTTAGAGACAATTTTGGTTAAACTAAGTGACATCTAACAAAATTTTTTGTTGCTCACGACAATGATATCTTTATTAATGTCGCTTAGCATAATTTTTTTGGAAGATAATACAAATTTCAGGGGGCAACATTATTTTAATGAGAAAACATGGCAGTTGATAAATTTTTGTATTTGTACTCTAGTTTCCTTTTCATGCATAATAGGTTGGTGAAACCCAGTATATTTCCTCATCAAAAAGTCATTTTCGAAAAAAGTGTCGCTTAGTACATTCTTACGGGAAGGTACCGACATAATACAATAATTAACATTATGGTTAAATTTTGACAAGTATCGAATTGACAGTTTTAACAAAAATATAAAAAAAAAATCTACTAGTGGTAATATTTGTTTTTCGACTAGAATATCTTGAGAACGAGCAATGATATTGACTTTGCCATTATTTAATTTTATACATAATACAATTTCTAAAAAATGGTTTATATTTGACATATATCTAGTTTTAGAGCGGATATATTTTGTAAGTACTCTTCCATCAATAACCAAACCATATCTTTTATATTTGAATATTTCGTTTTAAAATTTTTTTTCAATTAAAATGTTTGGAACCGAAATAATAAAGTAATTTCTATAATATAATACATACTCGTAATTTTATTATCAACTTAGTTTTTAGAAGAATGTATGTACTGTACATCAAGACCACAAATGGGAAGTTATCAGTGTGGGTCGCACCCACCCTCTTTTTTTATTTGGCTTGATACAAAACTAAGGTTAACGTCGAAAGAACTAGCGTTTAATTAATTATCACATAATTTAGACTGAATAATAGCTTAAAACTAAAATGGGAAGAAGGTTTAGTGAGGGGTTTGGGACAGAATTCTTCTAAGGGATGCAGAATTGAGGGAAAAATCAAAAATATCTTGAACAGAGTTGGCTGAACGTAAAAATCTGGAGATTGGGTTGAAGTGTCCGTAGTTGGTGCGGTGTGTTGGGAGGTGGAAAAAGGGGCCGGAACGTAAATGACGCGGGTTTGTATTGATAATTATTAATTCAAACAAGACCGGAGAGTCAATGATACCAGTGATAAGTTGGTGAACGAATGCAATATTGGCGATATGACGACGTTGAGCAAGGGTGTGTAGGTTGATCAATTGTAGACGGTCTTCATACGGGTGTAAGATAAAGGGATCGGACCAAGGCAAATTGCACAAAGCAAAATGAAGAAATCTTCGTTGTACTGCTTCAATTCTATGTGAGTGAGTGATGAGGAAGGGTGACCAAATCTGACTAGCATATTCAAGGATGGGTCTGACAAATGTGACGTATACAGATCTAGTAACAAACGGATCGTTAAACTCCTTAGACAAAGGCTTGATGAGGCCAAGAGAAGAATTAGCTTTCACAAGTATGTGTATGATCTATATGAGACCGAAAATTTAGCTCTTTATCACATATTACCCCAAGGTCTGTAATTGAGGAAATAATAGGGACAGGTACATTACGGAAATGGTAGGTACGAGGAATTGAAGGTAAACGTTTAGGGGAGAAAGTCATAAGCTGACATTTTATTTTTATAAAATGCACGACTGGGTCGCACGAACTTGCTCCTATGTAATCGACTGGGAA
Source organism: Chrysotoxum bicinctum (assembly GCA_911387755.1). Classification (NCBI taxonomy): domain Eukaryota; kingdom Metazoa; phylum Arthropoda; class Insecta; order Diptera; family Syrphidae; genus Chrysotoxum; species Chrysotoxum bicinctum. The sequence continues at coordinate 55,927,994 of OU426988.1, read as the reverse complement.
TTTTAAAAACGAATGTTATTAGAGAAAATTGTTCATAAGGATAAAATTAATTTTTAAATTCTTTTAGTAGTAACAGAATGCTATGCAAATATGAATTTATGCAAGAACAAAAATTATAAAATTTTGGTACGCTAATTTAAAGTTTTTATTATTGTTCGAATAAAAATTAAATTTACGAAAAGAATATTGACCCGTTTCGGAGATATCGAATTTTCAAAAAAAAAGAAAAAAATAAATTTTTTTTCAAAAATTCAAAAAACATTTATTTTAAAGTTTTGAAATGCAATGTGTTTTAGACTTTTTAGAAGCTTCTCTATAAAAATTTTCATTAAAATCCGTTATGTGGATAATGAGAAATTCAAAATTCGAAAAAATGGTTCTATGGAAGGTACAAGCTGTAATATCTTAATTTCAAATTTTTTTTTATTAAATTAAAGATCGTAAAAATTAATTGAAAGAAAAAAATTTTATCAAAATTCTAGGCGCCGTTTTCGAGAAAAATACGATTTTTGAAAACCATTTTTTTTAATTTTTTAGCATTTGTATGGTAGGTACCTTTATTTTTAGGTAAAATAAAAAATTTTGTTTCACATTTTGTAGATCATATTGAGAAACTTTTATTTATCAAGTTTAAAAAAAATCTAGCATGGGGTTTTCGAAATATTGAGTTTTGAAAAAAAAATTTTGAAGTTTTTTTAAAAATCCAAAACAATTTTTTTTGAAAATTTGAGTACACAATTCTATTTATGTTTTTGGGGAGCTTTAGCAAAAAAAAAATGATTAAAATCGGTGGAACCGTTTTTGAGAAAATCAAAAACAAAAAAAATGGTTCCATGGGGGTTACCCTCAATAACCATTTTTGGGAAAATTTTTTTCAACCAATACCTAGATTTAATTAAATAAAATTTTTCTGTATCTTTATTTTTAAAATCTGTTGAACAGTTTTTCAGAAAAAAAAATGTTTATAAAATTTCGAAAAAAATTCGTATGGGGGGTACCGTTATTTTTGGTCTTAAAAAAAAAAAGAAAAAAACGCTTGGGGGGAAAAAATTAAAAATGATATGTACCAAGTTTAAAGAAAATCGGCCGAGTCGTTTAGCCTGTAGTCGAACAGACAGACAGACAGACAGACAGACAGACAGACAGAATTGCGAGACCCACTTTTTTAGTCTTCGCTATCATCGTAATGTCAACTTTGATCATAACTTGCCTTATAGTACCTATAAGTCGCAAGTAAAAAGTGTTTAGGTCGTGTTGGAGAAAACAAAGAGTCTTGAGAAGATGCGATTGTTTTGATTATTTTAATGTCGTCAGCATAGATGGAGATATCAGAGAAGGAAATGATGTTACTCACGTCATTGATGGCAAGAACAAATAGTTGACATTCTCTTTATTCATCGAGGATCTGTTGACTGCACAACTCTCTACAGTTCCATCTCACTTGATATTAATTCCCGTAATATAAGAAATCATCGTCTCTTCCATCAGCCCACTCCATCATAATCATCCTTTAAATTTAAGTAAGGTTAAGAAATAGCTTGTAATAAGCATAATAAATGTGGGGTATTGTACCCACTAAAATTAAGCAAAAATTGAATATATTAAATACTTCATATAGTACCTACATAATGTAATACGAGTACATATATCGCAAGTTAAAACCAAAACTAAATGAAAATTGGAGAATTTTTAATATTTATTCTGCTTGCTTTGAGAGCAAGTACATGCGTTCAGGTGAAGGTATTTTTTTTTTTCAGAATCGCTTAAGATGTTGAAGCTATAATTTTTGTTTTTGTTATTTGCTATGAAAAGTAGTTTCACCTTTTCATGTCTTACACTCACTACGTGTTGTTGGTGGAAAAGATTCCCTTAGGAATGCAAAGCGCGGTCATTATCCTTGAGTACCACTTAAAAATATATAAAAAAAAATAAATGTTTGTATTTTCCATGCGATATGGGTAGTTCTTCTGCAATCAAATGCAATTAAGAAGAGAGCTTCTCTGGTCTTTGCTGGAACTGGAATGAATAAATTTAATTAAATGACATGATCGTCTGACAGGCAGGAGAGTTTACGAACTTCACAAATTAAAAATAATAATAGAAATGCAGGAAAAGAAATGTAATATTTTACCTTTTTATTTTTCATATGGTAAGGGTTACAAGTGAAAAAGAAATTAAAGTCGTCTTTCTCAAATACTTTTGACAGAAATGTCTTCGTTCAAATACAAACGCAGACGGACTTTGATTGAAATTTAATGATGAAATCGATTATTTAATGATTGCATTGTTTTCATGGTAGGTACTCATGGTTGGAAATATTCATTTAATGTTATTTTTTTTATAAATATTTTATGCTCATGATACATATTGTGCTTACAAATGGAGTTTTCTGCAACAAGCATAAAAATACGTATAGGTAGGGTCCAAGCAATAAAAACATTATACAAGTAGTACGTTGGGAGTCTATTTTTCAACTGGAGAAATTTTCAAAAAAAAAAAACAACGGCAAAAGTTGAAATACATATGTATCATGTTTAAATGCAGAAATCAATTCCTGAATTTTGTTCTTAAATCGAGCTGTATTTTGAATTGTATTTGAAAAATTAACTAAAAACTCAAAATCAGTCAAGCTATGTGATTTTTTAACGTTGTAGAGTATAATTTTTTTTTAATAATATGCGACAAAATTTTAAACAACATATTGATAGCTTGATAATATGGAGGGCTCACAGCTGTACCGAACCAAGTCATTTTAAAAAAATCCAAAGCTAACGCCAAAATTTCCGCAAAATTGACCTCTATTTAGAGCTGTCATGAACTATGTATACTTAGTTCATTACAGCTCTATATGGAACTATGTATGTAGCTCTAAATGAACTATGTTGTTCATTTCAGCTCTAAATAGAGGTCAATTTAGCGGAAATTTTGGCGTTAGTTTTGGATTTTTTTAAAATGACTTGGTTCGGTACAGCTGTGAGCCCTCCATATGTAGTTAGCAATTTGCTAAACATTTATTCCCCTATTAATAAGCACAAAATAAAGGCGAAACAACTTTAAAACATATTTTAACTTATAATTCTTAATAATAAATTTGTGTTAGTTTTAAATGACGTTTGACAATTAGGAGAGATAAGTATCTCATGTTTCATCTCATCTCTTAACGCCGCACCTCCATTAGCAATATTTATTTCTGACATTATATCAGACACTATATCTGAAGTTTATATTTATTTAACTCTGTGGGCAAATTATGTCATGATAATTCATTCCTCGCCATAATCTCACCAGGTTAGTCACTTCGTTTGATTTTAGCGATAAACGTAGTGGAAAACTGGAAGAGGCAAAACGGGAAGAATACAAAAGGAAGCACAGGTTTTGGGTCAATCCATTTTTGAGCAAAAGAGATTTGCACGACCTTGAAGAACATTTGCTCCAAAACATAATTGAGTAGTCCCACAAGCATGAAAAGTCTCTGACTGCCCTAACTAATTAAAAAAAAAATAATCAAAATACTTACTATCTTCAATGTTTAATTCTTTTAATGTTAATTTTGGCCTGCAAACAACCAAACAACATTATGTATGTACTTTAACAGACAGTAAATGGTAGAAAAATTACATCTTGGCTTAACAGGACATAATTTCTATACAAAGTGAAAACATAACATGAGTTTGTCAATGAAATGAAGGAATGTTACATGAAAATGTGGGAATTGGTGTCAAGACTCGACGTCTTGTGAGAAATTTGTGTCTAGTGAAGTCACAAGTCACGAAACGTCAAAATTTATATCTGCATTTATTTCTTCTACGAAGACAAGAAATAAATAGAAAAAATTATGTCTAAAAATAACAAAAATCGAGACATAGGGGGGCTCCACGAGAAATATTGGCTACATGACACATTTCTTCCAATCATTTATTTCAAGTGGAGGCTCAGTGTAATGAGCGGATGTCTTTAAATTGATTGTCAAATTTGACAGAAACATTTAATTGAAAAAGTTGTGTAAAGTTCACGATGAATTCGTTTAATATTATTGATGAAATTAATAGAATTGAAAACCTAGATGGGTAAAGTGATGGTGAAAGTGATGACGACAAAACATTGAGACGAGAAAATCTATAAAAAACGCGTATGAATTCCATGGAAGAACTTGACGAACATAGTTTCCATCCAATTTTATACAAATCTATTTGAACTTTCAAATAAAAATTGAATAACGGTTTAGAATTTCCTTGGCAACAAAAATTATTTTTTTTTTATGACTGAGATGACATGGCGACTCTCGAAAATGAAAAAAAGTACTAGAATATTTAGTAGAATTGAAGGAAGTGCTGCCAATTTGTTCTAGTTAAAATTAAGAAACGATACTTTTATTAATATTTTAATTTATTAAAAGGATAATTTCATTATCCGTGTTTTGGAAAAAAACGTGTGTTAACGAGCAAATTGTGTGTTTTTATTAATACGGCTCTTAGTTATTTACCAGCTCTTCAACTAACTAGTCAAATACTAATTCCCTTATATTGAAAATGGTGCATCTGAACACGTCCGAAAATTAAAAAAGCAAACAAAAATAAATCTGGGTAACGTACTGAATAACTTGAAATGTCAGAAGCTCAGAAGACAAAGTGACAACTTACAATTTATTTTGTTATTTGTGTATTCTTTGTTACAACCCTTTTCGAAACGTTTTTTTTTTATTATTTTCCCCAATGTGGACTGGACCATTCCATGTAATGCTCCTTTAAGATTAATTTTTGTACATAGTTGCATCATCTATGTTCCATTATGAAGTTAACTTATCAGCCTGATGGACACTTCTCCCAAAAATGTGTAATATATCTGATACTTATAATTCTGTTGAAATCGGAAGCCCACGGTTTGTAATTCGGTCTTGGATGGTTAAGTTTTCAACAAAGAACTCTTGTCTTGTCAAACCTTTACTCTTCAAAAGGTTTTGCTCGGAATTTAAAACATCGCTCTATTCTGCACAAAGCTGATTCTTCAAACATGTATGTATATCAAAATCTTCTTAGTCCAAAAACATTTTATATTATTTTATTAACTTTTAAGAACAATTACCTCGCGAATCATAACAAAACACACAACTTAAATAAAATTGCCAAGAAGTTTTGTTGGGGAGAGTACGATAACTTAGGCGCCAAAAATTTATAACGGATTTTTGTATAAGGGTCAATTGCAAGCGTTTTTTACTATAGGAGGGGGGGTCTATCTCGCCCGATTTAGGAGGTAGGGGCCATTTAAAAAAAAAATGACTTAAATTGAAAAAAAATATTAAAAAACAAGATCAACACTTACAGTACTATACCGGTTTTGAAAGCCAGAAGTCTGTTCTATAATCCTAAATTTAAATTAAATTGTTTATGTCAATAGTTTTTGAAAAATTCGCATGCAAGCTCAAAATTTTGTTAAAAAAATGAAAAAAAAAGTTTAGACCAATTTTTTTTTCAAAAATTGTGAAATGAAGTGCTTAAGGGCTCTTTGTGGTCAATGCTACTATTAATTCTGAATCGAACACAAAAAACCGAATGGTTTTATGCCTTCTAGTTTTTGAGAAAATTGAAAATTACTAAAACTACTTTTTATGAAATTTTTTATTTTTGATATTTACCTACGGTGATTTCATTTTGAGGATTAATGTTAATGTGGTTCATTTGTAAGTAAGGTACAGCAAATCATTTAGCGTTACCAAGAATGCACCACGAGGAGGTAGAATTGCATGGCATTCCGCGTCTCAGTTAGTCAGTTTGTGAGTAAGTCAGGTGTTATTTAAAAGAGCCAATATTGAGGCCCATGGAAAAATGTGCCAATAGATGGGTTTATAGTATTCTCACAATTTTTGTCACCTTTTTTTAGAGCTTTTTTCGGAGCACCCCCGAGGAAATTATTGCAAGTGTATGTGGTTGCTGATCGTGCTGCATCATTTAAATTGCCTCTGAAACGCACATCCAACCGAACCTGAAATTTTTATGTTTTTCTACCTTTATCGGTAAGTTGCAACACAGTGGGGGAGTTGACGTTTTAGTTGGAATTATACCAATTTCTTCTAAGAACGCGATGCTTTGGAAATATTGTTTTTGAAATATTGAAAAGTTATTTAATTTAGGATGAAATAGTGGATGCTTAGTCGCCATTCTTTATTCAAAGAAAAAATGCTTCACTCTCACAAGGGTTGAATAACGAATGACCTTGGTAAACAATAACCTGTACCACATAAGCATTAAAAATGTTAGACACAAACAATAAACATACATATTAATTAAGGAATTATATAAATTTGCAGCATTCGTACAGTAGAACCTAGGTAATGTGAATTTTTTATAATGTATTAAATTTTCATGTCTGAACATTTTAAATGTGCAACTTTGGGCTACGTAGACATTGCATATAGGCCATAGGGTAAATTCAAAATTTCTTTAAATCCAGATTCTGTAAATGCAAATCCTATAGTGTGCTATAGCAGGGGGGTTGCAGGGGGCAGCATGCCCCCCCATACATATCTCACTGTTTATACGCCGTAATGCGTATAAATATAAAAACATGGATTTAATTAGAGAAAAATGGTAAACTGCATAAAATTGCGGTCTGCCTTGTAGAAACGTCTGAATTTATACAAACAAAGTTAAAAATAACGTTATATAAGAAGTATCCTTTAAATTTTTCTAAAAAGAAATGCTATACAATTGAGGATATAATTTCTATAACTAATCGTCTAAAATAAAAAAAAAGTTCTATGACCAAAATGTAGTCCATGCCCATAATAGCACACTTATTTTTTATAAAAATAGTTAGTAGTTTTCGAGATAAATAGGATTTGGAAGACGACCGTATTGAAGGTACCGTTAGCTTTGGCTCTGCAAAAAAATTTCAACTTCTAGGGAATCACCGAAGAGTTCTCAGTAGCGAGTTTAAAAAAAAATAGCTCCAGTGCCTTAGGCTGTAGGGAGAGGTACAGACATACAGACATACTAAAATATGTTTTTCATATACTTACTAAATTTTCCTTAAAGTTTTTATAAAAGAAATTGGTATGCAAGTTTCAAGTATTAAATGATATACTAATTTTATTAAATTATTTTTTAAAAAATCCAAAAACCATTTTTTCGAAAATTTGTATACATAATATTTTTACTTGCGATATAGGTACTATAGGGCAAGTTCTGCATTTGGAAGAAAAATCGAACTCGAGATTTTGATCAAAGTTGACATTACGATGATAGCGAAGACGAACAAAGTGGGTCCGACAATTCCGTCTGTCTGTCTGTATGTCTGTATGTCTGTACCTCGAACTACAGCCTAAACTACCGGAGGTATTTTCTTCAAACTCGGTAGTTAAGGGTCTTCGGTGATTCCCTAGAGGAAAAATTTAAATTTTTTTTTAGCTCCAAAACTAAGGGTACCCCCCATACACCCGTAATGCAAAATCTTATTTATCTCGAAAACAGCTCTAACGATTTTGATAAAAAAAAATTAAGTGTGATATTATGGACATGGACTATATTTTGGTGAAAAAAAAAATGTTGGGGGAAATGTTATTAGGGGTACCTGTCATAGAACGTTTTTTTTTGATTTTCGAATTTCTCACCAACGGCTCTAACTATTTTAACCAAAATTTTTGTGCAGGAGCTGCTTTACATTTGAAAAAATATAAACTAAAAATTTTTTTCGAAAAAATAGTTTTTGGATTTTTAAGAAAATAATACAATTTTTTTTTTTGAAAATTCAATATCTTGAAAACCGATACACGATTAAATTTTTAAATTACGTTTAGAAATGTATTTTATTAAATAATAACAATTTGCATATCAATTTTTTTTATAAAAATTTTAAGGAAAATTTAGTACACAAAAAACATGTTTCAGTGTGTCTTTATGTCTGTACCTCTCACTACAGCCTAAACCCCCGGACCTATTTCTTTCAATCTCGGTACTTAAGGGTCTTCGGTGATTCCCTAGAGGAGAAATTGAAATTTTTTTTTAGCTCCAAAACTAAGGGTACCCCCCATACACCCGTAATGCAAAATATTATTTATCTCGAAAACGGCTCTAACGATTTTGATAAAAAAAATTAAGTGTGATATTATGGACATGGACTACATTTTGGTCAAAAAAAAAATTGGGGCAAAATGTTATTAGGGGTACCTGCCATAGACCCGTTTTTTGATTTTCGACTTTCTCATTAACGGCTCTAAGGATTTTAACCCAAAATTTTTAGCAGGAGTCCCCTTAAGTTTAAAATAATATTGTATATAAAATTATTCGAAAAAATATTTATTGGGTTTAAAAAAAAAAAAAAAAAATTTAAATCAATATCTTCAAAACCTATGAACGATTATTTTTTGAAATTATTTCCTAAAACCAATATTATTAAATACTTAAAATTCGCATCCCACTTTTTTTTCTTGAAAAATTTTAGAGGAATTTCTTATATAAAAAATTTATTTAATAATAAAACGATTTTTTAAGGTTTATTTGCATAAATTCATACTTTTCCGGAAACCAGACGGCAATTTTATGCATTTGAACATTATTATCTCATTAAATCCATGTTTTATATTTATAAAATGTATCTTAAATTCCAAAGTACTTTTACATAAGAGCAAGTTCGTGCGATCCAGTCGTGCATTTTATTTTCAATTTGAAAGGAGCTTCTGTACGCAATTTTTGGTCAAAATCTTTTGAGCCGTTAATGAGAAAATGGAAAATAAAAACAAAAGTTGTATGACAGTTACCGTCAGTAAAATTTTTGGCAAAAATGTTGTTGTCCAAAATGTAGTTTATGTCCATTATAGTACACCAAATTGTGTTTTATCAAAAACGTTAGAGCCGTTTTCGAGATAATTTAAATTTTAATTGTGGTGGGTTTTAAAATCCCGTCTGCTAAAATACTGCTTTTTTAAAATCCCATCTTCTAAAATTCCGCTTGTTCAAAATCCCGATCTATTATAGTTCCGCTTTTTAAAATCCCGGCCAATCCCGCTAATCCCCTTTTTTAGAATACGTAGCTAAAACTTATTGATTTTATGTTGGTTATTTTCCAGATTCTTTGAATGCTAAAGAAATTTTGTGTACACCCAACCTCGCACCTACCCTAAATCCTATAGTGTGCCCAAGCAGCGGCAGGGGGGTTGCATACCTCACTGCTTACACGTCGTAATAAGAAAGGGGATTATAAAAAAACGGGATTATAAGAGACGGGATTTTAAAAAGCGGGATTTTCAAAAAGCGGGATTTTCAAAAAGCGGGATTATAAGAAACAGGATTATAAAAAACGGGATTATAAAAAGCAGGATATCGTACCCAACCCGTGAGGTCACTATCACATAAAACATCAAGGCCGCTAATTGAATCAGCGGTGGATATGAGTAGATAATGGAGAAGGTATCGACGGGGAGTAGATTGGATACGTTTTCATGAAAAAATGATTGAATGACATTTGGCCAATCCCGCTAATCCCCTTTTTTAGAATACGTACCTAAAACTTATTGATTTTATGTTGGTTATTTTCCAGATTCTTTGAATGCTAAAGAAATTTTGTGTACACCCAACCTCGCACCTACCCTAAATCCTATAGTGTGCCCAAGCAGCGGCAGGGGGGTTGCATACCTCACTGCTTACACGTCGTAATAAGAAAGGGGATTATAAAAAAACGGGATTATAAGAGACGGGATTTTAAAAAGCGGGATTTTCAAAAAGCGGGATTATAAGAAACAGGATTATAAAAAACGGGATTATAAAAAGCAGGATATCGTACCCAACCCGTGAGGTCACTATCACATAAAACATCAAGGCCGCTAATTGAATCAGCGGTGGATATGAGTAGATAATGGAGAAGGTATCGACGGGGAGTAGATTGGATACGTTTTCATGAAAAAATGATTGAATGACATTTGGAAATATTTAGCGCTAAGCAATTTTTCAGGCACCAAATGGAGAAACTGTTGAGATCCGGTGGTAGAAGAGTGACGTCATGTGTGGAAGAAATGGTCTTGAAAAACTTTATATCTTCGGCGGAGAGTGAAATATGGGAATGTTAAATAACCATAGTAATTAATAGTAATAATAAAGAGAAGAGGTCCTAAGTGGCTGCCTTGTGGGACCCTAAATTTTGCATAACGGCTGTATGGCAGGTTCATACAGTTAGTTTTTGAGCTAAGAAAAATTTCAATTTCTCCTCTAGGTAATTACCGAGTAAATGCAAAACTTGCCCTATAGTTAAACGCAATGAAAAAGGTCACGAAAACAGGTAATTTTTATTTGTATAATTTTTTTATGGAGAGTATTAAGCATAAGAGTAGATAAAGCACTATAGCTCATAGAGAACTTCAACCTCGCATATCCCAATTGTTTTGCAAGTGATGACAGCTAAACGGCATTGTGGGCATAATGAGGTAGGTACATTCATTTATAGAATTCGAACTTTATACAACATAATTTTATATTAATCCAATTTCTTATATGCAAACAGTTCTAATAAAATGTATGGCCTAGGATTCACTTGGATACGTATGCTATCTAGGATATGCCATTAGTTTTCCGAACGACCTAAACAGGATTTGATAGGTTTGGTGTCAAAAAACAGGTGATGCGCAGAAAATTTAATATGTATTAATATTTTCCTGTCGGCAAATTTGGTGCAGAAATCAACACGTTTTCTAAATTTATTTCTTCAATAATTTTATATGTATATATGTATATAAATAATGTACGTTAACAAAAAAGGAAAAATTGATTAATTCAATCATCGTTAATTACTTTGTTTCTGAAAAAAACAACTCCACTCATATAACAAAATCAAACCAGAATTGTAGTCAGCTTTTTTTGAAGTTTCTTATAGGATAACCTTGTACACCAAAATTTTTGCACAGGATTACAATAACTCAATTTTAATATATTTTATTTATATTTTGTACATGAACTTTAACAGACTTTTTGGATTAAATTTCGGAGAAATTGGTAGTTTTAGGCAAACATACGAACATGTATAAGCATTGACAAAAATCTAGAGTATTTAGGTTGAGCCCAGAATAAAAAAATATTATATAAGGCAGGGATCTAATTTCCAAAAAAAAAAAAAAAATACTTAGATCATCTTTCCACTTCGCCCGGATAATTTTCCGATACTTTAATTTGAAAGAAATCGTCAAGCATATTCAACTTATCGGATTTTTAACTGGTCACTATGTTTCCTCGATAGTGACGTTCATTCCAGTGCTGATATAATCATAGAAGTGATTTTTCGTGCGATGCGTACTTTTATTCCCAACAGAAAGAAGACTCTTGCTTCGATATAAGCTGTAAAGAAGCTGTCAGTTTGAGAGAAGTAAGTTTCTGCTCTTACAAAACCAAACCAACTGAGGAAAATCGGAAAAAGTGTAAACAAGTCAGAAACCATTGCAACGCTGTTATAAAAAGAACCAAATTCTTACATGACCAGAAATTAAGGCAAAAATCAGGCAGTGTACCAAGGCATTAGAACGTTTCTGGTCATCTGTTAAGAACGTACAAAATTCAACTTCATCTCCGGTTCCAACTACAATGATTAAACGGATAGGTAGCTCTTTAGACAAGGCAAATGTACATACAGCTCATTTTGCTGCTAGTTCTATGTTGCCTGATAGCAATATTGCCCCTACTGACAGGTATATTTCCGCACTCGTACAGTTACCAGAACCCTTCGAGATCTTGATATAAACAAATCCGCTGGTCCTGATGGTATACCCCCAATTCTTCTGAAGAGGTGTTCTTCATCGCTTGCAAAACCATTGCGTAAGCTTTTCCATCGCTCCTACTGTTCTAGAATCTTCCCTAGAAGATGAAAATAGCGTTTGTCGAGGTTGTTTCTAAAAAGGCGAACCTCTCCCCCCCCCTCCTCCTATCAACCAATTGCACTTACGTCTTTTCTTTCCAAGGTCATGGAATACATGTTGTATTAAAAGGTTTCAAGTCTGATCTTTACAAAATAAATGCAGGTGTTCCCCAAAACTCCATTTTGTCTCCGACTTTCTTCCTCTTTTTATAAATAATCTCTTGTCTGAAATTCTTATACACTTCATTGTTTTGTCGATGACTCTACTTTCAGCTTCTCATATATCATTTTCAAATTCACTTCGGAAGTGTACTCTATATGTGTATCAACGACGATCTTAATTGGAATGACCACATTCTTGAGACCGACAAAAATGCTGCTAAATATTTAGGATTTCTATATCGTTGTAAGAAATTTGTTTACCTTATCTCACTACCATTTATAAGGCGTTTATAAGTCCACTCATTCCCATTTCTTGAACACCATCGGAATGTATCATGTATTTCCTTGTTTTATCGTACTTTCACAAGCAGTGCTCACTCGAAGTAGCCAGTTCCAGTAGCATTCCTTCCCTTTATCAGTTTACCTCGATCTTAATTTTGGTCATACCGTGAAATATAGAGATCCGTTTTTTTAGTCGCAAAACACGATTATGAAATAACTTACCCGGCACGGGTTTCCCTTGCCATTTCAATTTGCAAACATTCAAAACCAATGTTCATCGACTCTTCCTTTCCTCTCTCTCTCCCCGCCCCCCTCTCCAAAATTTTTCCCGTGTTGTGTTTAACATCATAAGGTACTCTTAACATAGCCTTGAGCGAGTGTGAATTATAAAAAAAAATACGTTCTAGATGATTTAGAACAAAAATTCGAATTTCGCCTTTACATACATTACATAGTACATTTGAGGAACTGAGTACCTTCAAATACAAAATGGACCGCAGCAAGGACATGCATAATCTGTTTTGAGTTTGACTGCTTAGAACCTGTCTATACAAATACAAAAGTATTTTTAGTAAAAAATATTATTTTTTCAAAACTTACTGAAAAACACACTTTTACAATTTTTACATTCTGTTTATGTGCCAAACATAAGGAAAATAAAAACAAAAGAATTAATTTCCCGTTTTTCTCATTTTCTAAAAATAAATGACTAAGAAGTTTTTCATGAACTAAACCAAATTAGCTAAGAGACACACCTTGTACAAACATTTGAAAATTTGGCGGAACAAACCTGACAGATGACCCCCGAAAAAGAAGTTCTGTTTAAGAAAGTAAGAAAGTACTCACATAGATTAAAAGAAATGCTTCTTAAACTTATTCTCATACCAATCTAATGTTGTGAAACAGGCTGCCAAAATGTGGACAAAGTAGCTGGAAAATGGTCACACAAAGTGATTCTTCTGATTTTCGACACCCCCCAACACAACCATGCCTTCAAACGAGTTGTAGTTTTCAGCATTCATTAAACCTAACCAGTATTGAAAACCAGAAGATCTTGTGATGCCAGTTTCTCGAAATATCAAAACGAAACAGTCTTCGGGTGGGGATATTTCAGCAACAAATGCTCGCAAAAGGTTGCAGTTCTCAGTTCTGAAAAGGAAATTGGTAGACCCTTCCATGGATGTGCCATTCTTGCAATTGTAATTGGAAAAACAGTTTTTTGAGAGCTTTGAAAAAAATCGTGTCTACAAATGAACGCATTTTTTTTTTCAATGTTTCCCAACCCCATCGAGACATACATCAAAATAAAGGTCTATTCAATTCCTGTATACATAAATATGCAAAACAAAAGCTCCTGTTTGGTCGGGTTCTCGAAATATTGCCATCCAAAGTATATCTTCTGATTTCTGCCTTCCACTACTAAAATAAGCAACCAACCAACTGTCCTTATAGCGCTCTGCATGCAAATAAATAATTATTGCAGCATAATATTCGAAAGTGCGAATGCGAATACAAAAAAAATTTATTTCCTAAAAGATTGGACTCTGCACTGTATTTAGGACGTTTTTTTTTCTAATTGTCTGGGGTTCGTGCACTTGGTGTTCGTTAAGTTATAAGGTTGTTGGCTTCAGTATTCCACGGTTAAAGGTTCGTGTCTCAAGACACTTGCGTTAAGGAATTTTTTTATTTTGTTAGGGTATCATTTTTGTATATTAAACTTTAAACGTCAAAAAGTGATGTCGAAGTTGAAAATCAGACTTTACTGTAGAACAATTTACTTCTTAGAATATGATACAAATATGACATTGTTGAAAAAAACCATTAAGCCTTTTTTAAAAATTCTTTCTGAATTTGTAATCTGTTAATTTTTACAAAACAATTTTTGAAAATAATTCTAAGTTTTCCAATGAAACCTGTGATATATTTTTTTTCCGCTAGTACTATTTTTTTTTTTTGTTCATAGGCATGCTTTAATTTTCCTGAAAAGTAAGGATTTTCTTTTCGTTTCAAATCTACTCCGAAAGAGTTGCAATTGCTCCACTTTTTTTTTAAATTTTCTCCGAAATTTCATGACTGAGGTTCGAACCCTGGGCTAACTTCACGATGGTTCAATTTAAAACTATACGGAACTAGCGCTATTGGTGCAAACTCGGAAAACCTAGTGTAACTTTTGGTTTTGGTATTTGATATATCAATTTTTGACATAATTGAGTTTGTAAAGGGTGTTGAGCGGGAATGGTTTAAGTTTATTATTAAATAAAAGCTTGAGGGCTATTTTCATACTTTATTTGCGGATTTAAGAGTCATAATATGCATTTATCGTAAACAGGAGAATAAGAGCATAACTCATAGTGCTGTGATTCATTAGAGTGGGAAAGCACAAAGAACTGTCGAAATGCTGATTTTGGAAAACTATTTACCTAAATGGCAAAAAAAATTGATTTATTTTCTTGTATGAAATCAAGTGTGCAAATCTTTCATTGTTTAATTTATTTCGACAATGACATTAGTCATATAAGATATACGTGAACAACGTGGAAACATAAAATTCAAAGGAAAAGTGAAATTTATCAATTTGTACACACCTTATTGTTTCACATAAATATTTTTTTTTTTAATAATAGCAAATTCACTTAATTAGATAAATATAATGGCAAAAATGCGATTTGAAACGTATTCCATTTTAAAATATAAATATAAATTTACGAAGGACCGGTCACAGCATCTTACACCGTTCTACCTTTTAATTAGGTTACCTGTCAAAACCTTACAGCAACAATCGCCAAGTAATTCAGATCCTAGAAGACAATATCCGCCGTAAAGCAGTTTTTATTTAACTAAATACTTTGTTCTGGCTTGTTAACAAATTTCGCTGAACACCCTTTATATTGTTGTTATTATTTTGTCTTGGATAACGTTAAAATGTAAAGTTTAATTGAAATAGATGGCTCTGTTTTTTTAATAAGCAATAATAAATAGATGTCTATAATTTCTATGGCAAAAATCGTAGTTCAGGCCAGGAGCCAAGAGATGGCCTCTGGAATTAATATTTATTTTTTCGTTAGAGTGGAAAGGCACAAAGCCCTAGTTCTGCATATAATGATGTGCTGCGCCCTAAATTATTTTGTTTTTTCAAATTTTTGATTTGGAACTGTCGAAATGCTAATTTTGGAAATCTCTTTTATTCAAATTGCAAACAAAATTGATTATTTTTTTATATAAGATCGATTTTGCAAATCAGCCATTGTTTAATATATTTCAATTGTGAACATTGTGTTCAAAACAAGAAAACAACTATCTCTAGTAAAAAATGGATGCGGTTCAACATGAATAGGTAAATAATAAAGCTCTACTCAAAATACCTATGTAGATAAAAGATGAATATTTTTTTTGAAATATGTATGTAATAGCAAATTCACTTAACTAGTTAAATAGAATGAGAATAATGCGATTTGAAACGTATTCCATTTTAAAATTGAAATATAAATTTACCAATGACCAGTAACAGGATTATAAACCCTAAGTCAAGGCCTTACAGCAACAAACCCCAAGCAATTGAGGCCATATAGAAGAAAATTTTCACAAATTTAAAATTACTACTCGGCTCTATCGAGGTAACCGTCGGAGCGGAATTATCTACGATTTCCTACGAATCGGAGACATTTTGCTTCGAGGTATTTCTCCGATCGGCTGATCGGAAATTCTGTCCGACGAAATTCAACGCATGCCATTTGAATGCGATGCCTTGCGAAGAAGTACTTCTAATGGATTTATTTTTGACAGTTACAAAGAAAAATTTCTCCGAAGTCCTCCGACAAGTTCTTGTTGCGGAAATTAAAGAAATAGTAAATAAAAATGTAAGCAGTAAAGAAATAAACTTTATTTGCGTTAACTTGTGTTACCTATTTATAATGGACTCTTTGTTTTTAGGCAGAAGGAATAAACAAGTTCACATCAATATCAGCAGATGGTGAATCTTCTTAGTGAATATCCCGATATCGAGCAAAATTATACAAAAAGGACGCCAGAAATTGTGGCTGTGTTTTTGGAGGATCTGGCCAGTCAGCTTAATTCATTGGGACAAAGGGATGTTGGAGGATGGAAGAAAGTACTTTCGTGATGTTTTGTTTCTAAAGTATGTATACTTCATATATTTCTTAAAAGTTTTGAGTGACTATAAGTCCTACATTAAAAAAAAAAAACTATCGGCAAACAAGAAAGAAATTGCGGGCACTGGTGGAGGGCCATACAGGCAAAAGTCTTTCACCCCCTTTATCGTCGTTCAGGACTTAGTGCCTTAACATATGAGAGTCGTGATTTGCTCCCTGGTAGTTTTTGTAGTCGGAAATTTAAAATAAAAATTAAACACATCATATAATAAAACGGCAAACATGTTTTTTGTGGTACACTTTTCTACAAAAGTATTTAACCGATTTCGATAAGTTTTATATGGTTGGAAAGCCACAGTTACGGAGATGTGCAGAATATACTTGAGACACGCATTTACACACTGTGGGTCATTTTTGTTTTTGCACTATCGAACACTTTGCATATTACATAAATTAAAATTTAATTTAATAAATTTGCTTGAAAACACTGCCAATAATATAAATAATAAATAATAAATAAATTGGCACTCGAATTTCGAGAGCTGGGTCGGCTAGTTAAAAGAAAAAGGCAAAACTTCCGTCTTGCAATCATAACGTTAAGACTAAAATGACCCTTGCGATTCAAAAACAGATGTTGGTTTTCTGCTGGTGCATTAATTTGGACATGAGTACCATCTATACAGCCAATCACTCCAGGAAAACCAGTTTTTTCGAAGAAATATGTTATGGACTGTTGATATTCTTCATATGACGTCTGTAAAGATATCCAGTGTTGCTGCACAAGGTCTCTTTCATTATAGCTAAAGGTTCCTTTAAAATATTGGAAAAAGTCGACTATGAAACTACACTCAAAATCTTTTCCAACGCCATGTTGGTTGTTTCCTTCCGCAAAAAATCTAAGGCAAGCTGCTAATTTTTATGTTCCGGAGTGACACAATCAGACCGATGATTTGTTTTGTATTTGTGTTGAATCTGCTCAAAAACAAAAGCAAACGCATATTTATTTTTCTTGAATCTGGAAGAAAATTATTGTAGTATTAGAAGATAAGAATTAGATTAGAAGATAAGGTTTCATTCGCAGCGTCAGATAGTTCTCGTATATTGCTTGTGTTTCGCAATTTTCTCCTAATTTCTTTATTTCGTGCGCTTAGCTCGTTGGATTCGGCATCAAAAAATAGTCCTTCACTATCCTATGATAGTTTGAAATATCAATACTATCCAAAACGTTGTAAAGATTTGTGCCACTGTTCGGTGAGATATAAGCAACCAGATCAGCGGTGCAAAGTCATCCTGCCGGTCAATGAGGAGCTTTCGTTCTTCAAGATATTTCTTAAGCTGATAATTTATCAGCGTTTCCATGATCTTAAAAAGAAAGAACGTAAGTGCAATTGGACGATCGTTAGAGGGGGAAGAAGATTGGTCTTTTTTAGGGACCGGCTGGACAAATGTCATTGCCCCTAGTAGGACAGATGGAAAAGCTTACGCAGTAGTTTTGCCAGCGTTGAAAATCACCTATTTAAAACAATGGGGGGATACTATCCGGGCCAGCGAATTTTTGTATATCGAGATCTTTGAGTAATCTTGAAACTGTATACGAGTACGGGAGAAGATTTGTCCCATAAAATCATAACGCTCTTAAATACCGCACGAATCATGAAACTATCAGACAGCGTCAAACTGACAGCAAACTGTGCTGCACGAGTTTGATTTAAAAATACATTTTTTTTTCTTTTCTTTTTTTATTAATTTTTTTTCTTTATTTATTTATTTCTGATTATTTATTACATTTATTATGCTTATTCTATTACTATCAAATGCAAAAGAGAAGCCTCTTTCTTAAGCTAGGTTGGACTTTTCGATAGCTTGTTGAAATGAAGACTGACTTCAAAAATCTTAAAAATATTGTTTTCAAAATTTAAGGGAGCTGTTGTACGAAAAATTTGAAAGAAATCGGTATAGTCGTTCACGAGAAGTTAAATGACAGGGACCATTAATAACATTTTTTTTTAATTTTTTTTACCAAAATGAAGACCATGGTACACATAATTTCTCTATAAAAATCGTAATAGCTGTAGGGCAGGTACCGTTAATTTATGAGCTATAGAAAAAAAAAATACAATTTCTTCTCATGGAAATCATCGAAGACCTTTGCTTTAGCTACCGAGTTTGAATAAATACCTTCAGCTTCCAAGGGAACCACCGAAGTCCCATAAGTACCAAGTTTTAAAAAACTCACTTCAGCGTTTAAGGCTATAGGGGTAGGTACAAACCAGTAGCGGATCCACAGAAAATTTTCATATCAGTTTACTGTAACTATCTTCCTATATAAAAATATTTATTTATTACTTTTAGCTATGGAAATCTTAATATAGACCTTAACAACTTTGTATGCTAATTCAAAAAGATGATATCCGTCATGTGATACACATTTTTGCCCGTTTTATCGCATATTGTAGTTTTGGCAGCCTCAAACGAATCAATGCAGCTAATGATAAATCGCGTTTTCAATACTGCCAGCTTTAAAGTCTGATAGTTAACCTGGGTAGATCCAAAATTTTGGTTTGTAAACGAAAAATGGCACTATAATAGTGAGGCAATCGAAATTGTCACGGAATTCAAAGAGCTAGGAGTTTACGAGAAATTTCAGTATGGACAGGCATCTACAGGAGAAATTTATGAAGGCGAAAAGCGAAATAAGCGCAACCTAAACTAGATGTTTCTCGAACAAAAGTATCGCCCGTAACAGCAAGTTCAGGATATTTAAAGCGGTATCAGAATCAGTCCTTTTTACGCCGCTCAGACTTGGGAAACGAAGCAGTGTGACACAGTTGAGAAACTTTTACGATATTTCTGCAAACGAATTTTTCAACTGCCATTAACTTAACCCAGCTACGTAATCCTGTTAGACACAGGATTATCGCCTCTGTTCATACGAACCTAAGAAATGCAAGTTTTAAGCATGGATGATAACCGACTACCAAAGATATTAGCTCTGCAAGTCATAAGGACCAAAACAAACTGGCGCGCTGATTGGATGGATTAAGCGAGAGGATGTGGAATAGAATTTAGGTAATGCAGAGTTGAAAGCTTTTCTTTACCAGCTAATTCACAACTTGAAAGAGAGGAATTATTTCAAAGATGATAACAGCATTGCCAAAATATCAATGGTGTTAATGCTGCAGGGAGAACTTATGCAGCTGAATTTCATACCACCTTTGTATATATAACCTATAATATTATCATGAAGTGTGATTTTGTGCTACCAACGCTATCCTGGTGGTGGAGCTGAATTCAGCGCACGATTTTATATAGGAGAGTAGGATAAGATACAAAACAAGTAGTTAAAAAAAGAATATTTTATTATTTAATTTAAATCTAACAAGTTGAAGAAATTTCGTCTGCCACTTCTTCACAAAATTCCGGAGATGAACCAAAAAGTCAGGGGCAGGGCCCCCAAACATGAAACTGCAACAACTTTGTCACCTTCACAAACGTCATCAAGTGTTTCTCTTGACCAAGAAATATCGAACGACATTGCAGATTATTTTCCCGATAATTTTGCGGAAAAAGATAAGGAAGGGACCTGCTTATTTTCAAAAGATGGAAATAGATTGAAAGCAAGATATTTCAACAAAGAATTATTCACTCGAAAATTGAACAATAATGAACACTCCGAAAGAAAATGGTTGCTATATTCTCCTTCCAAAAATTCGGTATTTTGCTTTTCATGGAAACACATCAATCAAATAATTATTTCACATGAAAGCAGTTCTCCCCATAGACAATCTATGATGACGTACATAGCACGAACAAAAGTGACAGTTAGAGTAGATACTGAATGAATATGACAACATCAAAATGAAGTAAGTTACTGGAGAAATGTGTTGAAGCGGATTGTGGCTGTTGTTAAGTTTTTAGCTTTGAGAGGGCTTCCATTTCGCGGTGACAATGAGATCCTCGGATCTCCCAATAACGGGAATTATTTGGGATGCATTGAGTTGCTTAGCGAATTTGACCCGTTTCTTGCAGATCATTTAAGCAAATTTGGAAATCCAGGAAGTGGTCATACGTGTTATCTTTTAGCAAATATCTTTAATGAATTTATTCATGTCATGGGAAGATAGGTTTTGAAAACTATTGAAAAAGAAGTCACAATGGCAAAATATTTTTCAATTAGCGTTGATAGTACACCCGATCTGTCTCATGTTGATCAACTAACATTAATTATTCGTTACGTAAAAGATCACGAGCCTGCTGAAAGGTTTTGGGACTTTATTCCAATTAACCAACATAGATCTGATTATTTAGCGGAAACCATACTGAAGTTTTTGGCGGATCATGACATTCCGATAACAGTTTGCAGAGGCCAAAGCTACGATAAAGCGGCAAATATGTCAGGAAAGTTTTCTGGTCTGCAGGCAAGAATAAAAGAATAACGTAAATTTGCCATTTTTGTACCATGTGCAGGGCACTCATTAAACTCAGAGACAATTCTGATAACTTTGATTTATCAGCCAGAAAAAAAAAAAACCCGGATTCCGAATATAAGGATCTTTCTGAAAGAACGAGGTGTAGAAGCTCAACCCAGACTTTTTTTGACGGCTCTGGACCTTCAGTAATTCTGACTGGGAAAGAAAGATTCAAAATTGAAACCTTTCTTCCCATTGTCGACACTCTAAGCGTTCATTTGAAACAGCGACTAGGTTCGTATACGTTTATGTTTTTGTTTTTATTTCCACATTGTTTATGTTTATATTTATGTTTTAAATGCTGCAATAATTATTTATCTTTTTAATGAATTAAAAAAACATATTTTTTTTTAAAAATTAGAAGAATAAATATTAATTCAAAGTTATGGGATTTTTTCTGTATACCTGTATACATTTTCGAAAAGTGCCCAGGGCCCCCAAAAGGGTAAATAAGGCCTTGGTTTTACTTAAGATGTCGCCCCCATTGTTCGCCTTCATGAGAGTACTATACGTTTTATATACAAAGATACCACACAGAGATGATTTACATATTATTTGCTCTTTGTGCAACTAAGGAAAATATTCTCCTCTTCATCAGAAGATGCCCGATTCTTAAAGAAATAAGAGGGGATGCTTTTGGAAGCGACACATTGACATAAAGGCAATTTATACAATATTAGGCGTATTTTATTAATAATCTATACCTAGTGCAGCAATGAGAGTCACAGAACCTATGTTTGGTTTAACGTGAGTACCTGCCAATTACCTGCCTAGTTCCTGCCTACCTCCATCGGATTCAGATTGGGTCCTGACCATTAACCCTGACATAGCAGGAGCTATCTCAGTCGTAAACCTGTGACATGTTGCAGGCATGAACACACCTCTTGCTTTGAGGCGAGGTCTATCTAACACCTTTTGAATCCAGGCACGCCTGGAAGCCATGTGTCTCCGCATTCGGAAAAAACCACGCCACCACGATACTACCACAAGACGGCCTACCTCAAAGACAGTATGAAGAATGCTCGCACGCATGCGACGGCTGCACCTCTGTATCCGAAGATACATAGAATAGGAGAGCCCGAAGACATGACAGCTCACAAACCTCTGGGCACTATCTCTCGTGGTGCCCAAATATAGCTTCCGGTCGAGCTTCTCAACCGTGAAGGTCACTTACAGATTAGTTCCTGCAAAACCCAGGGCCTGTCAGCCCCAGATACACGCACTTAGCTATTAGTCGAGGTAGAAACCATCAACCAAGAATGTGCACCCCTCTGGTGAGTTGTTTCACATTCCTTAGCGGATTGCTACCTTAAGGACACCGTCCAGGCTGTTCCTATCTAGTTAGTTCAGTTACTTACGTAACCTATCCACAGGCACCGCGAGGAGGTCGATAGGAACCGGAAGTGATAGAGTTGTGCATATGTAGCAATACCGGCCCACCGATAAATCAGTGGACGAGCCCATTAGAACATCAAACGAGCATTACCACTTCAGCACCCATACGTTAGTGCATGGATTGTGCACTACCAAGCACGCTATCACCCCCACCTGCTATGCAAGTCATAATAAAATGCTTTTTTGACTTCATACACACTTTTACTTTAAATTTTAAAGTTGGTATGCTAAGCATTTATACCCATGTAAAAATCAGCTAATTTTAAAAAGAAGTAAAATAAATATGTAATTTCATAGAAAAATAATACAAATTGAAATGAGTAAAGAACCAAAACAGATAAGGGCTTTACATAATTTCTGAATTTTTTTTAACAAATCATATTTATTTAGTAGATATTTCAGACTCATTAAGTGAACAAAGAAAAAGGAAACGAAAACGAATGATGAAATATAATATGTACCTACAAATAAAAAATCCACTTTTGAATAAGCTAAAGGATGCGTTCGAAAAGTATACGTTATTTTATGTAAAGTTGAAATAAAGTTGAAATTGATGGTTATTTATGTAGAAGATAGAAAATAAAATTCTTAAAAACATCACTCAAGCTATAAACTCGTTTAAGATAATGTTTGATAAAAACAAATGTCAAAATCATTAATTCACTCTGAACGCAAGGATGTGGTTTGTGCTGAATTCAGACTACTGACAAATTTTTTGTCAAACAAGTGGTAAAATTATTAATAAAATCAAATCTTAATGTCATGTACATATGTAAGTACACAAAATCAAATAAAGGCCCGTTGTCAGAAAAAATCAGCAAGTTTATGCTTCCTTACATGTTTTTGTCATCATCATCATCATCGGCTCGACAACCGGGTTCCGGTCCTGGCCTCTTTCAACAAGTCTCTCCACCTATCCCGGTCTCTAGCCGACGCCATCCAGTTGCGCACCCCAAGGCTTCGGGCGTCCTGGTCTACGCCATCTCTCCAGAGCAAGCATGGTCTACCACGCTGTCGTCTACCATAGAATGTACCACAAAGAACTTTCCGAGCAGGTTCCTCTTCGCTCATGCGAGCTAGGTGCCCTGCCCACCGGAGTCTACCGAGCTTAATTTTTGTCCCGATATCTGCTTCTAGGTAGATTGCGTACAATTCATGATTGTACCGTCTCCGGAATCGTCCTTTCTCACATATGGGGCCAACAATTCTCCTTAAGACTTTTCTCTCAAACGCAGCTAAGAGGTCGGAGTGCCTTTTGCTAAGCACCCAAGTCTCGGATCCATATGTGAGTACTGGCAGGACCCAGTGGCGTAGATAGCTTTTCGCTATGGGGGGGGATAGATCTGGTTCGCTCATTTTTTTTAAAGTTTTAATAATAAAAAAAAAACAAATAACAAGACTTCATTGAATTCATTATGTATGCTATAAAAAAATTATATTTTTTAAAGATAATATACTATACGCATTAATTCGAATATGAACTGGAATAAATATTGATATACAGTGCCTTGCATAAGTATAGCCGCACTTGTAAAAATGCGTTTTGTAGAAAATTAAAATGAGAATGACACTATTTACTATTTTTTTTGTTGAATGGCATCACTAATCAAGTAAACTG
This sequence comes from Chrysotoxum bicinctum, assembly GCA_911387755.1. NCBI lineage: Eukaryota > Metazoa > Arthropoda > Insecta > Diptera > Syrphidae > Chrysotoxum > Chrysotoxum bicinctum. Next base: position 55,904,130 of record OU426988.1, on the reverse strand, counting down.
AGAAGAAAAAAAGTTCCGTTATTTTCTCTTCGGGTGGTTAAAAGTTAAAAACAGATTTTTATATAACCGCACAATGCAAACCTCTCTGAAGCTGTATTCAGTTATGTGCTTCGAAATGACAAGCAACAATGCCGCGTGGTAAACATTTAAGCGATACAAAAAAAGTCAAAATTCAAGCTTTTTGGTTAACTAGCTTAAGGGCTATTGGTAGGAAAATTTAAAGATCCTATCGTGTCGTCCGAAATTTCTTACAAGATCCAGAATCTTATGAGACGAAAATAAGACCCGGGCATCTGCAGAAGCTGACACGTCGAGATAAGAGGCGTTTAATAAATGCTGCATCCAATTCGGCGCATTGTTTGCCGGACGTTCGTGACGAATTGGGCTTAGGAATTTCGGTTTCAACAGTTTTTCGTGGCTAAGAAAGCAGTAAAGTGATTGTTCGGTGCAAAATAGTGCCAGCTCCAAATTTGACAACAGTCTACAAAGTAAGAATTTGCCCAGCAAAACATAAAACGGAATTGGAAAACCATAAGTAACATTCCATTAATTTACACTTAACTCTTGTTATTCCAAATGGCATAATCTAATGAATGATTTTTTTTTTTTAGATTATTTTCAGTGGCGAAAAAAAGTTTAATCTTGATGGGTCAGATGGTTTTAACGGATATTGGCACGATCTGAGAAAGGAAAAAAGTTTGTTTTCAAGAGGAACTTTGGCGGTGGCAGTTGTAAGGTTTGGGGGGCCTTCTGCGACCGTAGTAAGGTTACACTTGCCTTCACCTCTGCAAAGATGAACAGTTCAGCTTGCACCCAGGTGCTTCAGGATAATTTGGTACCCTAAGACGATTTCGTCGAGTTCGGCATGTCTTCCAGCATGATAAAGCCCCAATTCACGTTAGTCGTCAAAGTTTGGGATGGTAGGAATCGAATAACATACATTTTATGGTGTTCCCGGCACGTTCTCCAGATTGTAACAGATTCCAGGTTGTGGAAGAATGGAACTGTATAGACGATTCCATATTAAATAACCTTGTCAAAAATATGTCAAAAACAATTTTAGATTGGTCGAAAATAGGGGCAGCAATGTCCTTTACTAATTTAGCCGAAAAAATTTACTTAAAATAAAAAAAAAAACAGATAAAAATAAAAAAGCGGTTATACTTTTGCAATACAAAAAAAGATCTGTTTTAATTTTTAACCACCAGAAGAGAAACTAACGGAACTTTTTTTTCTTCTCAATTTACTTAATTAGTGATACCATTCAATAAAAAATAGTAGGGTGTCATTCCCGTTTTAATTTTCTACGAAACGCATTTTTACAGGTGCGGTTTTACTTATGCAAGGCACTGTAGTAAGTAAAATAATATTAATTTAAAAAATAAATCACAAAATAAAATCCAGTTCTTTTTAGATAAAACACTTATAATCGGCCCAACAATCATCAAGAAAAAGCCGTTCAAAGTTTCAAAAAACACAATTTTGCGCCGTTTTTAGAAAATCGCTTGTTTTAAGTCATTCCGTAAGGATAGACAAAAAAATATTTAAAATACTTTTAAGATCTCAGGTATTGTTTTTGCAAAGCTAAAACGCACAAGATCAATGAAATTGAATAATAAATGTGGAAGTTATGAAACAGTACGTGAAGGCAGAGCATTTCAGTTTTTTTCTATCCTTGCGGAATGACTTAAAACAAGTGATTTTCTAAAAACGGCGAAAAATTGTGTTTTTTGAAACTTTGAACAGCTTTTTCTTGATGAATGTTGGGCCGATTTACGCAAGTCGTATACTGCTGGAAATACAAACAAAATATCTGTTCAAAAACATAAAGTATATGTTAATTAGTTCGACCGTTTTTGAGAATTAGGCTCATACATGGAAAAGAAGAAAAAAAAAAAACGGTTTTTTGCTCATATCTCGAAAACGCTTCTTTGGAAAAATAAATGAGTGTCATTTTCTTGTTCAGAGAGTCAAAATTAGTCTAGGAAATACTTTTTTTGGAGGTACTCGCTACAAACCGAAAATTTGTAAACTAGTGTTATCAATTGGTGAGAGACGTAAAAAAAAAATTCAGAGTGCGTTTCTTTAACTTATTTGGTTCATGACTGGTTATGTTGAACAATTATCGATCCCAATGGGGGGGGATATATCCCCCTGATCCCCCCCCTATCTACGCCACTGGCAGGACCATGGTCCTGTACAGCAGCAGTTTTGAAGTTATGGTGATATTTCTGGATTTGAAAAGCTTTGACAGACTATAGTAGGCTCTGTTGGATTTGAGAAGCCGCCCGCGTATTTCTTCTTCTATATTGTTATCGGCTGCTACTATTGACCCAAGGTATTTAAAGGATTGCACCACTTCAAATTCGTGCTCCGCTACCTTGATTGTTTGACCAACTGTTCCTCTCGCATTCGACGCCACCATGTACTTTGTTTTACCTTCACTAATGTGCAGCCCCAGATTTTGTGCCGCCTGCTCGATCTGGATGAAGGAATCGTGTACAGCTTGTTCGGTTCTTCCGATGATGTCAATGTCGTCTGCGTAAGCTAGTAACTGGCTGGACCTGTTGACGATGGTCCCTCTTGTTGCCGTGCCAGAGTCACGGATTGCTTTCTCCAACGCCAGGTTGAAGAGGAGGCAGGCCAAACCGTCCCCTTGTCGGAGTCCATTAAAGATTTTGATTGGTCTGGATAGCAATCCGGCTATTTTTACTTGGCTTGTTACGTTGGTCATGGTCAACCTACATAGTCGTGTCAATTTATTTGGGATGCCGAATTCTCTCATGGCTTTGTAAAGTTCTACCCTGGCTATGCTATCATAGGCGGCCTTAAAGTCTATAAACAGATGGTATGTTGGTATGTTAAATTTTAGACATTTTTCCATCGCCTGCCTAAGGGTAAAGATCTGATCAGTTGTTGATTTGCCTGGAATGAAACCACACTGATATTGTCCGATGACGGTTTTAGCGTATGGGGTTATCCGGTCTTGTAGGATAGAGGAGAGTATCTTATAGGCGGTACTCAACAACGTGATACCTCTATAATTGCTGCACGTTGTGACATCTCCCTTCTTATGTATGGGGCATATTATGCCTTTTCGCCAGTCTTCTGGCATTTCTTCCTGCTCCCATACGTGCACTATAATATCATGAATTGCTTGACGTAAGGCTGGCCCGCCGTGATGAAATAATTCGGCTGGTATGCCATCGGCTCCCGGGGATTTGTTCTGTTTAAGCCGGCCTATAGCCTTCTCAACCTCTTCTATGCTTGGTGGCGGCAACATAGGGTATTCTTCTTGAAGTAGTGGAGCCTCCACTTCTGCAGTGAGCTGACCATTTAGCAATTCATTGAAGTACACTTCCCATCGCTCTAGTATGCTTTCAGGATCGGTGATCAGATTTCCCTCTCCGTCCTTGCAGTATGTGCAGCGTGGTGTGTACTGCGTCATGTTTCGGACGGATTGGTAGAACTTCCGCGCCTGGTGCGGACCTCGCTTTCGGCTGTTTTCTATTTCACAGATTAGGTTCTTCTCCCAGGCTGATTTCTTTTGTCTGTGAAGCCGTTTTTCTGTTCTTCTGAGCTCTTTATATTCCTCTTCGCGTGCCCGCGTTCTATGAGATTGTTGCATTGCTCGGTACGCAACATTCTTACGTTCAGTCGCTAGCTTGCATTCATCATCAAACCAGTCGTTCCGATTTTTACGACTGCTGCCTAAGATGGAGTTGGCAGTACTAATGACACCATTTTTAAGACGTGTCCACTTTTCATTTACGCCCAGCATACTGGCTCCAGGACTTACTCTCCCTAAGTCAGGTGTTTCTAGGGCGAGTCCTAACGCATTACCAAAGGTGTTACTGGTGTTTTCATTGCGCAGGGCAGCCGTGTTGATTCGAACCTGATCGGCGGATGCAATGCGTCTTCGCAAGGCAATCCGCCCTCGGAAAACCATACCAACAAGATAGTGATCCGAGTCGATATTGGCACCTCGGTACGTTCGTACCGTCATCAAGTTCGAGTAGTGGCGACGGTCTATCAACACGTGGTCTATTTGGTTACGAGTGACTCCATCAGGTGATACCCAGGTGGCTTTGTAGATATCTTTACGCGGGAACCTGGTACTCGCAACGACCATGTTTTTCGATGCTGCCAATTCTAAGACTCGAAGTCCATTGTCATTAGTGTTCTCATGCAAACTATGGGTGCCTGCGTAATGCCTGAATACCGGCTCCCGACCTATTTTTGCGTTCAAATCCCCAAGGATGATTTTAACATCATACCTTGGACAGGCATTGAGGGCCCTCTCGACTTGTTCGTAGTAAGTCTCTTTTTCTTCGTCTGAGGACTCCTCCGTAGGTCCGTGAACGTTAATGAGGCTGATGTTCGTAAATTTGCCTCGCACGCGAAGGGTGCATAGCCTTTCGCTTATAGCGTTAAAGCCAATGATAGTAGACTTCATTTTTTCGCTGACTAGGAAGCCTACCCCGAGCACATGGTGTTTTGTATGACAGCTGTAGTATATGTCATATTCTTTCTTCTGTAAAACACCATTCCCTGTCCATCTGATGTCTTGAAGAGCTGTTATGTCAGCTTTATACTTTGACAGGGCATCGGCTAGCTGCTGAGCAGCTCGAGCTCTATAGAGCGATCGTACGTTCCATAAGAAAATTCGTAAATCGTTATTCCTTTTTCTTTGCGTGGGTTGTCGTCGTGAGATCAGTCCGTTTCCGAGGCTTGTTGTCGGTCTCGTAATTCTTTTAGTTTTACGGGACAGGGAATTAACCTGTCGCCAACCTGAGGAACCAGCCTGATCATATTAGCCAAACCTTTTTTAAAAGGCTTGTTTCTAGCGGCCGCCGCGGAGAGGCTATGATCACACTTCCACCAGTCCCGAATAGTTACGGCACGTGCATGTTTTCGTATGCTACATGTTGTTCCCCTATTCGTCTGATGGCTGACCGCCATCATACAATATTACGTGTGTTTGGTATCCTGAAATTTCAAACAAATTTTCATAATTTGCTGTTGAACCCCTTACGGTAAGACCAGCTTCACTAACCTTGAAAATTTAAATTACTTTATATTAAAACGAAGCCAGTTTCTTATGTCGAAAATAAAGGCAGATCCAAAAGTATTTACACAATTAAGTAGTGCAAATCCAAAGAACAAAAAATCTAATGTTATCTTTTGACTTTTCATATGCTTTTTAATCTATTGGCATCCCAGCCATCCTTCAATGAATTTCATACCCTCATGTGACAGATATAGGGATCATGCAAACGCATTAAGAGACAACATTTTGACCATTGACTATTAACGTTTACCGTGTAATCGTAGATTAATATTTCAAACTACATAATTTTGGCTCTAGTAAAAAAAAAAATCAATAAGGGTATTCATGAAACGAGATAATTTTCCGCTTTGTAGAAAGATATAATTTTCCGCAACACCCCCTAAAAAATACTTGCGTAAATGTGGGAAATATTTTGTGAAATGTCAAATTAAAAGTCAGAATCCATTTTAATTAGTTTATCAGGTTTATTTCTTCACTTTCTGCATCAAATTCGTGAGATAATTTTATCAGATTTGCAGAAAGTTTTATCCATACAAACTTTGACAGCTCGTTTCTGCAGAGATAAAATTATCTGGTTTCCGAGGTTTACCAGGGTTTTCCGCGGTTATATGAATACCCCTAAGCCCTAATAAATATCACCAAACGCGTTTTCGAATAATCAAAACCTGCCAACCTCAGGCAAAAAAAAATGTCTGCAACCAATTTCAGTGTCATTGTAATCCAGAAGCTCCAAAATTTTATCAGCACTATTACTATGTGCACTCTTATTACTGGACTGGCTAATTTATACGCACTATTCCCTCTTTACTTGCGATATAGGTACTATAGGGCAAGTTCTGCATTTGGAAAAAAAAATCGAACTCGAGATTTTGATCAAAGTTGACATTACGATGATAGCGAAGACGAAAAAAGTGCGTCCGGCAATTCCGTCTGTCTGTCTGTATGTCTGTACCTCGAACTACAGCCTAAACTATTGGAGGTATTTTCTTCAAACTCGGTAGTTAAGGATCTTCGGTGATTCCCTAGAGGAGAAATTGAAATTTTTTTTTTAGCTCCAAAACTAACGGTACCCCCCATACACCCGTAATGCCAAATCTTATTTATCTCGAAAACGGCTCTAACGATTTTTGATCAAAAAAATAAGTGTGATATTATGGACATGGACTATATTTTGGTCGAAAAAAAATTTGGGGGGAAATGTTATTAGGGGTACCTGTCGTAGAACGGTTTTTTTGATTTTCGAATTTCTCACCAACGGCTCTACCGATTTTAACCAAAATTGTTATGCAGGAGCTGCTTTGCATTTGAAAAAATATAAACTAAATTTTTTTTCGAAAAAATAGATTTTGGATTTTTAAAAAAATAATACAACTTTTTTTTTGAAAATTCAATATCTTGAAAACCGATACACGATTAAATTTTTAAATTACGTTTTAAAATGTATTTTATTAAATACTAACAATGTGCATATCAATTTTTTTTTATAAAAATTTTAAGGAAAATTTAGTACACAAAAAACATGTTTCAGTGTGTCTGTATGTCTGTACCTCTCACTATAGCCTAAACCACTGGACCTATCTCTTTCAATCTCGGCAGTTAAGGGTCTTCGGTGATTCCCTAGAGGAAAAATTGAAATTTTTTTTTTAGCTCCAAAACTAAAGGTACCCCCATACACCCGTAATGCAAAATCTTATTTATCTCGAAAACGGCTCTAACGATTTTGATAAAAAAAATTAAGTTTGATATTATGAACAAAGGCTACATTTTGGTCTAAAAAATTTTTGGGCAAAATGTTATTTGGGGTACCTGCTATAGACCCGTTTTTTTTTTTTATTTTCGACTTTCTCATTAACGGCTTTAAGGATTTTAACCCAACATTTTCAGCAGGAGTCCCCTTAAGTTTAAAATAATATTGTATATAAAAATATTCGAAAAAATATTTGTTGGATTTAAAAAAAAAAAAAAATTTAAATCAATATCTTCAAAACGATTATTATTTTTTGAAATTATTTCCTAAAATCAATATTATTTAATATTTAAAATTCGCATCCAACATTTTTTCTTGAAAAATTTTAGAGAAATTTCTCATGTAGGTACATATATAAAAAATTTATTTAATAATAAAACGATTGTTTAAAGTTTATTTGCAAAAATTCATACTTTTCCGGAAACCAGACGGCAATTTTATGCATTTGAACATTTTTATCTCATTAAATCCATGTTTTATATTTATAAAATGTATCTTAAATTCCAGGTACTTTTACATAAGAGCAAGTTCGTGCGATCCAGTCGTGCATTTTATTGTTGTTTACTGTGTAAAATTTTACTGTGCTGCCTATACATTTAGCAATAAGAAACGACTATAGTTTAGCATCCTGGAAAGTTCAAAATACCCCAAATAAAAACACAAGCATTAATTTGTATTCAACAGAATTTCCCATATTTCTCTTAGGAAATTTCTCTTACATATTTGTTTTATGTTGCAACATACAACTTGAACTGTTGATACTGGCTGAGGCTGTCAATGACTACCCTAACATGTTATGTGTTGGTTGATCTAATACAAAAAGCTTTAACTCCGAATCGTATTGAAGACGAAAGCAGACAACAACTCGAACGAGGGATGTTTTTGGATGCAGGGAAATAATCAAATAAAATAAAAATAGTATCCGAGAAATCGTTCAGCTGTTCACACGACTGAATAGAGTTTTTTTTGTTTTTTTTTGAAACGATATAATCGGTTTCCTCCAAGCCAAAGAAAAAGAAGACAAATAAAACTAACTGTGCATTAGACCTTCGATACAATTATTATAATGAAGGTAGGTATGTTTTATCCATCAAGTTTTGGATTTATAAAAAAAAAATCGAACACCATTCGATGCAATGAAGATTTTAAATTTTTAGTTTTCAGAAACAGCTACGATTTTGATATTTTTTTTTTATTTTTTTTTTTTTTGTTTTGTAAAAACTTTATTATTTATATCTATTGGTATATTGCAATTCTCTATTTTGGTTTTAGTATAAACTAAGAACTTCAGACAGTGTTTTATTGCTTTTATTTTAATATAATTTAAGTTTAAAAAAATATAATTCACACGCGTTCAAGGGTATGTTAAGAGACCCTTATAATGTTTAACACAGCACGGGCAATGGGAAATTAGGAGGGGAGAGAAACAAGGAGTCGATGAACATTGGTTTTGAATGTTTGCAAATTGAAATGGCAAGGGAAAACCGTGCCAGTTAAGTTATTCCATAATCGTGTTGTGCGACTAAAAAACGAATCTCTATATTTTATGGTACGACCAAAATTATTATGCTCGAGGATGAACTGATGAGCATTCCTATCGAAGCGGGTATCACGGGTGAACTGATAAAGGGGAGGAATGCAACTAGCTACTTCGAGTAGCATTCCTTGTGAAAGAAACACTTGTTCCTTATCTGTGACCTTGATAAATACACCATTAGTCTATTATTGCGTCTATACGCATGAAACCATTGTGTCATATCTGTAAATTTTTTGTGTCAACAACTGTTCGAGAAAGCTAACTTGGACGGTCTCAGTGATTTTTTCAAGAATTTTTTTCGTCACTATGCTTCCTGGATAGTGACGAAGTCTCTAGTACAGATATGGTCTCAAATCTGATTCTTTACGGTATGAGAAATTTTATTCCGAACAGGATAAAATCTATCAAATCGAAAAAAAAAACCCCTGGTCACTCCTGTTGTCAGTTCGATAGATAAAGCCAATTTGCGTGCAACACGGTTTGCTGTTAATTCGATTCCACCAGAGAGTGAAATGACTCCTCCTGTACTTGAGAGCGTAAACGGTTTTATAAGACGAATCTTCTTTGGCACTCGTGCAGTTGCTAGAGTACTAAAAGATCTTGACATTTACAAATCCGCGGGTCCAGATAGTATACCTCCAATTTTTATGAAATGGTGTTCTTCAAGCTTTTCCATCTGCCCTACTCTACAGGTCACTTCCCGAGCGGATGGAAAACAGCATTTGTCCACCCACTCAACAATTTGTGGTTTGAAAGCGGCTTATTAATTTTCATTTTTTCATTTTCATTTTCAACACGCTCATCTCTCTATGGGTCGTCATTGTTTTTTGTTCTCGTACGCGAGCGCAATAACTAAAAATTAAAAAAAGTTAACAGTTTTTTTCTTGGTTTTTGCTTTCAAGTGAACATTTTGATTGGTAAGACATTTTTTTAATAATATATTTGCATTTTATTATGAATAAGGGTAGCAAAAAGTGTGATGTTTGGTTTTTTTCACTGCTTATTCATAATTCAAAAAAAAACTGGTAAATATTCTTTTTATAAAAATAATATTGTACATTTGTTCGTTTACAGGCTGATTTTCATTATATTCAAACATTCTTATTAATTTTGTATTCTTTTTTCTATTTTCACCACCACTTAGGCTGGTTGCTAGCAAATCTTTGTTGTAAGTTCCATAAAAAAAAATGTAAGTTAAACAAAATTTCAATTTTATTTTTATTTTTAAACCAGAAACGAGTCATCATCATCACAGCAAACCTCATCAACTGACACCACTGCCATCACTACACAAACATCGATATTATTACTTCCAATTTTGCTTATTTTTTTTTTTTTGTTTTTCTAATTGAATCTTTTATTTTAAAAATAGATAAGTCCATCTTCAAAATTTTGCATTAAGGTTACAAAAACTTTTGATTGATTTTTCTTAAAACGTCATTACTTATCTATTTTTTGCAGATGTGACATATCATGTTTTGAAAATAAATGACTTAATTATCCAGCCAGTGTTATAGATACTTTATATTTATATAATATTAGTATTAAGTTTATCTATATTTTACTATTAAGTTATAGTTTTTAGTTATATACTATTAAAGTTACCAAACTTTTTAAATAAAATTTAATATTGTTCATTATAAACAGCGCTTGTACTGTTTTATTTTTAAAAGGATTTTTTTTTCAGCTGGGAAGAAAATATTTGAGAAGAGTTTCAAAACAACCATATATCATGGTTTGGAGAAAACTCATAATTTCAGGGTTCGTACAAACCGTAGGTAAACGGTTAGAACAAGGCGTCAAAATGACTTTTAGGGCTTATTACAAGTTTTCTACAAACTGTAAATAAACGGTTATAAAATGGCCACCAAAATAACTATTTGGTTTTGGACATAATACAGGTTATTTAAAAACGTTGCAAATTAACGTCCTAGTAGCGTTTTTAAATAACCAATTATTGTAAATATTACAGGTTTTCTAAAGGCGTTATACAAACGGTTTTAAATGACCTAATAAAAGCGTTTAAAAGATACGTTCAAAAATCGTTCAGTAATAACTGAAGTTATTTTGTTACTGACCATTTTCGATTATGGAGATGCTTCTGGAACGGTTTTGGAACGGCTTTTTAGCCAATTTGTAACCCCTGAGCTCAAAGCCAGGCTGTTACTAAAAAAGGTGATTACGTCCCTTCTTTTCAAGGTCATGGAAACGCTGATCAATTTTCAGCTTAAGAAATATTTTGAGGAACAAAAGCTTCTTAATGACCGGCAGTATGGCTTTCGTAGCAATAGATCCACTGGGGATCTGATGGTATATCTCACACAACAGTGGAACAAATCTTTGCATCGTTTTGGAGAAAGTAAGATTATTGCACTTGATATTTCTAATCGTTGGATTAAAAATTACCTTTCGGACCGTTCACAATAAATAGTATTGGACGGTTTCAAATCCGATATCCAAAAAATAAGAGCGGTTGTACCCCAGGGCTACGTTTTGACTTCGAAACTCTTTCTTATGTTCATAATTGATCTTTTGTCTGAAACTTTTAATCCACTAAATTATTTCGCTGACGACAGTAACTTCAGCTTTTCATATTCGTTTTAAGATTCACATCCTTGTCCTTCGGATGTGGACTGTAAACGGCAGCGTATGACAAGCTCATTGCTCATTAAATTCTGATCTTTACATCATTGTCCAATGAGGAATCAAAAACCGTGTAGAATTGAATGCTTCGAAAACTCAATGCTGTCTACTGTCGCTAAAGCGTAACGGACCCTCAATGCCACTATTTATGGGTGGCACTTGCATTAAGGAAACCGAACAGCTCTCAGTTCTCGGTATGAAAATCATAGGCCACCTTGTGTGGAATGACACATATTTGAAGGTGGCAAAAACGGTTCTAGGTGTTTAGATTGCCTTCGACGTTGCAAGAAATTTGTCACATCTTCTAATCTAATTGTAATCTATGATCCAAAGCTCGAGTGCAATTAATATATTTGGGCAGGTGCTCGCTTGAGTCTCCTGTATACAATCCAAGAAAGAGCTTTAGAAACTATAGTTGATAGAAGTATATCAGAAACATTTAAATCTCTCAAGCACTGCCTGAATGTTTCTTGTCTTTCATTGTTTTACCGTTAAACAATTTAACCCTTATATTCCAAAAAAAAAAAAACAAATTTGAATTTTAGTTTTTATGCAAATATTTGGAGGTTGGAGATTAAAAGCCAATTAATAATCATAAACTTAAATCCAGATAAATAACTTTTTTTTTGTAGCTCAGCACAGTGAAAAAGTTGATTGATTTAATAAAGAGCAGAGCCACAAAGATTTATTTTCAGCAGAGCCACATACGCCACAAAGATTTTTTCTCAGTGGCATCACAGCATTAAGCAGGCTTTTAAAATAAAGTACCGTTTATTGTTAAAATTAATTAAATCAAAAAGTTAAAACAATTAAGAGGGAAACAAACCCTAAAGAAGATTATATGTTCACATGATGGGATTTTTAATCAATACGATAATAAATTTGCATCGCGCAACCTGGTGAGTAGCAGTAGTTTCAGACATAAGACCAAATGTGGTTCCTACGAGTATTTGGGGAAAAGTCATTACGAATACATTAAATATGCATGGTTAGCCCTCAACCATCTCCCAGGAATGAATAACGAAATCCATGTTTCTACTTGTTTTTGATTTACAACTTTCAGTTCATTTGCACTTGTGTGTTTGATTGACTAAAATTAATTTTTCTTTTCAAAGACAAACAAATTTTGAACAACACTTGCGTCAGTTCAACGTCTGCTATTTCCATTTGCTTTGGTCTTTCCGCTGGATAGACATTCATTATCAATCAACAAATTTTCACAGATGTCAGTCATCTCCAATGGAATTTGTGTTGAAAATTTTGAATTTCAATTGAGATAAAATAAGAACTAAAATAGTTTGTTAAGGTTTAGTTATTTTTAAAGGGAAACATTAATAATTGTTCTTTTCTCCACCGCAGCATAACTTCAAGTTTGAGAAGTCCCAATTCTTTGGAAATGGATTGTTTTTTTATCAAAATATACTCGAATTGCTGCACCTGTTGTATTTACGATTGTTTCATTTCCATTCTCCGCTCCAAAGTTGACTTCATGATCCTTGTGGTCATTTATTCTACAGCATTATTTTGTTCTTCTCATTTTTATAAAAAATCGTTCAAACTACTAAAATCGCTTTCAATTTGAATTTAATTAGCTGTCAAATCTGTGTCTTTCATTGCACAAAAGATGAAACACATTGGCCTAAATGTTTTCTTTGTCTTTCAAAAACAAAGTGACATTTACGAGTAATTTGGCAGTTATTCTATTCTTACTAATTCCACTTGTCATCCAGATTCGTTGTCTTTCAAATATTTTCATTTGTCATTTTCTGAAAATGACAGGACGTCTAAAGATAAAACTTTAATGGAAGTACAAAAAACAATCGAAAAAAAAATAAGGTCCGGCTATAATTCGGATTGTTACTTTTGGTCAAGTTTCGTTCTTGTTTTCTTTACTAAAACTGATATTTGGTGAAATAAGAATAAAAAAGAGATACATAGATGATCATATTGCAAAATTAGTTTTCGTTTTTTAATGAGATAAACATAAATTAGCTCACGGGCGGTATTAATAAAGGAGTCTTAAATATAGCTCTTAGGTTTTTGGGGCTCCGTTCATCCGATTTACTGAGTTCTGAAAAAGAAATCTCCTTATCCTCAAACTGTTTTCGAAAATAAATGACAGTGGTAGCTGGTTGGAAAGATGTCAAAAATAAGCAATGAAAACGTTTATAACATTAAAAAATAGAAATAAAATTAAACTAACTAATTTGTTTAAAAAAGTGTTTATGCTAAGAGATCATAAGTTTAAAACTTAATGCATGTTATGCAGAGTGATGGAAAACAGCTATTGTCTCCCGAAAAAAATAGAGGACAACTCCAATTCACCGAATTTTTGGTCGATATAAGTCTTCATCTGGGTATCAGTAAGTAATTCGAAAAAATTATTAATAGAGCTTTGTCCAAATCGGCAGAGATCAAAAATATCATACCGGATACTGAGTTTGGTTTTCCGGCGGAACATAACACAATTCATACCGCGTCAATACTGGTCTCTGATATCCCATGGAAACAAACTAAAAGACTGTGTACGAGTACTGGTACTTATCTGGTTGATTTGGAGAAGGGTTTCAACAAACTGTGGGTAGATGGTCTGGGTCTCTATCTAAAGCTGACCAGACTCGGCATAAGTAAACCACTTTATATATCAATGGTAGAAATTTTGTTGTCAAAAGTGGCAATAAAACTTCTACCGCAATCTTTGATATTTTAACTGGTCTTCAACTAGAAACGGGCAACAGGCCAATTCTATTCAGTATTTACACCACCAATCTGATATGTAGTCTAACTCAGGCATTTGCGTATGGCGACGATCCAAAGCTCGAGAAAGAATCTCCGAAGTTGGGTTCAAGGGTTAACTGATGGGCATTCCCTGAAGAGCGAGTATTACGATTGAATCGTTTAAGGGAATGAATGCTACTGCCTATTTCACTGGAACACTGTTTATAAAAATACGGGTAATATAATGAAAAACAAGGAACATTGCGGCGGTGTTCCGCTTTGACGACAGAAGACAACACTGAGTTTTTAAAGCATTAAATTCTATGTGGTTTTGGTTCCCGAATCGACAATGTAGATCCAAATTTAAGAGCTTATCATACGCTGCCGTTGTAGATCCACATCCAAAGAACAAGGATATGTATATAGGAAGGAATATGAGAACCTGAGGGTATAATGTCATCAGCAAAACAATTTAATGGATTAGTAATTTTCAGACAAAAGATCATTGATGAATATCTCAAAGAATTTCGGAGACAAAACGGAGCCCTGGGATACACCAGCACTTATTTTTTGGATATCAGATTTAAAACAGTCTAATACTACTTGTAATGAACGGTTCTTAAGGCAATTTCTAATCCAACAGTTAGAAATATCAACACTTTCTTCAAAACGATGTAAAGAATTTGTTCCACTGTTGGGTGAGATATATCAGATCCCCAGTGGACCTATTGCTACAAAAGCCTGCCTGCAATTATGAAGCTTTCGTTCCTCAAAATATTACTTAAGTTGAAAATTGATCAGCTTTTCCATCCACGACCTTGAAAGAAGGGACGTAAGTGCAATTGGACGATAGTAATAGAAATGGAGGATTCGCCTTTTTAGGGACAGGCTGGACAAGTTTAATTTTATAGAACATAAATCTAGTAAAACGTCTCTGAATTTTTTTCAATACGAAGGTAACATAATTCCTAAATCCCTAATTTTGAACACACGCAAGAGTGGGTTAGACTTAATTATACACTTAAACTTTATGTGAGTATTAGACCTAAAAAAAGATATAACGCTACAGTTTTTTTTAGTTCAATTTTAAACTTTGAATTGCACCATCCTGAGATCTGATTGGTATCAGACTGTATGAGGTAACAATCTTCTTCACCAATAATTTCCAAAAATAGTTTAAGCTCATCTGCACTGTGAAAGTTTTATTCCAGATGTGATATCATTTATAAAAATATTGAAAAGACGCAAATGGCTTGCCTGAGGCACACCCAAGCTACATTTAATAGGTCTCGAAAAAGAATCATTAATATTAATTTTTTCATACCTTCCAAAGAGGTATGATGAGATCCAAATCATGAATGTAGGATGGAAACCATATATTTCTAGCTTACGCATTATAATTGAGTGAGTCGAAAACCTAGCTGAAGTCTTTGTAAATTGCAATAACTTGACACTTTTCCTCAATGCATTTTATGATAAAAGCTAAAAAAAAACAGTTTGTTGTTGTTGAACGCCCAGACACAAAGTTTTTGTTTGATTATGTAGATACGTGCAGTTGTGCCTGCAAGGCTTCTTCATATATTTATAGTTTTGAATATTACAACAACAACTTGAATGAACTACCACCAAGTGTGTTTTTAATTGGCTGGAGTTATAGCTATTTCAGGGGTGCCAAGCCGATCATCGGACTCCTTTATTAGAGGTGATTAGCCTTTATACTTTCAAGTTTAATCGAAAAACTTTTTGGCCTTGACTGAGATTTGAACCCACACCTAACCTAAGTTAAATTGTTAAATTGTTGTTACAAAGAACTAAGTATACGGATTTAAAGTATTTTACTTAGCTTTTTGCGCATAATTTTGTCATAATACAAGGCTGTTTAAAATCTTGCACCAAAGTATTTTGTTCTGCCCTCTACCAACAGTAACATAGTTTTTTTCACTTACTGCAGTGTTATACTCTTACCCTTAGCTATTAGGGCGTTGTAAGGGCGCTTCCGTTAACGCGTGATACACTGCCATTTTTTAATTTATTTTTGAAAATGTTAAATGTCTTTTAGGAGAGCACATTGTTTCTAAACGAACTTATACTGCTACATAATCATAAAGTTTATTTTAAATGTTTTTTAACATCTTTAAAAAAAAAAGCGTACACAAATATACAGAGGTACTTTTAAACATAAAAATTGTATCTACGAAATGCGAGAGAAAATGTATGTATATTATTTTGTGAGCTAGAAAAAATTCACCGCAATGCAAAACTCAACACCAAATCATGAATTCTCCATTACACATCATATAATTTATATTTGAACAAAAGTGTAGGCCTCTTCTTTAACATCTTTGTGTTGGTTTTTTATGAGATACGGGAAACGTTACATCCAAAATGTATTCCACTTCCGCAACGGCAATATGGTACTTGAACAATAATTTATTTCAATTACTCCAAGCAGCATAGGTTTATATGGTTGTGCTTAAACTAACAATTCTTAGAGCATAGGTACAATGTTAATATAAAGTTCTATGTCTAATATTTTTGCCTAAAAAAAATATTTTCAGACCGAATTTACATTTCATAGCTTTTGATTTATTACTTACCTACCCGCAAATGGTTGAAAAAAAAAATGAGTTTCGTTGTAATGTAGTTTGTTTTCAAACTACTTCCATTCTTCATAGTTTTCAATTTGTTTATATTTCTATTTCTGTTAATGAACGTTGTAGAATAATTTATTTAAATTTGTAAGCTGTATAAAGTAGTCGGGTTTAACAAGTTTGAACAAACCAAGATTTTTGACATCTTATCCCAAATCGCTTGTGCACTTAAAAAGTTTGTGTTGAAAAGAATTAAATTTCTGATATTTGTAAAAATTGGCACTTTTGTAAACCAAACGATAATTATTGTAACTCATGAGGATCATCCATTTTATGGTTCCGAATGTAAATTCAAATAGAATTCGTTTATGATTTATATTTCGATACAAATGAAATGGAACTCGAAATTTTGATGAAAATTGACAATACGATGATAGAGAACATGAAATAAAGTGGGTTCCGCAGTTCCGTTTGTCTGTACCTCAACCTACATCCTAAACCGGTGAAGCTATTTTCTTCAAACTTGGTATTAAAGTTTCTTCGGTGAATCCCTAGAGAAGAAATCGAAATTTAGCTTACAACCGTTATGCAAAATCAAAGGGCACGGTAGTGCCCAGCCAAGTTCTGGCACTACACACTTTTTACAGGAACAAACTCAGGCGATTTTTGACCCCTTCCTATCTCCAATACCAATGAAGTCAGAAACTTAAAATTCCGAATATTTGCTAAGCTAGTCAGGCCGACAGACGCCTCACCAAATTTCAATTTTCTAGCATAAGCGGTTCCTGAGATATAAGGCCTCAAAAATCACAAAAACCGTAACTGACTGACTGACTCATCATCAAAATTATGGAGCACTACATCGTAGAATCGTGTTCTTTTATACAAAAACCTTTGTGTAACAAGTCAGCCGTGAAAAGTACTGAGATCTAAAAGTACGCCAAGTTCTTACTTCATGAAGGTTTAATACCGAATATTTAAATTAGAATAATATTGAAACATCTACAATGTAATAGAGAAATTTTATTATTTAATGATTACTGACTAATATTTGATGAGCTTACTTGCCAAGTTTTTTTTATGCCCAATTCAAAAGGTTTTGAAAACTTGACCAGTAAGCCCATCAGTACTTTTCACGGCTGACTTGTTACACAAAGGTTTTTGTATAGAAGAACTTGGCTCTTTTTTTAACATTTATGTTTTTGGTCTGATCTTACTTACCTCGAAAATGACTGTAACGATTTTGATTGAAATCAAAATTGGTGTGCTATTATGGACATGGGCTACATTTTGGTCGAACACAAATTGGTCAAAATAAATTTGTAGAAGAAATTGTCTTGAAAAACTTTGTATCTTTGTTAAATATGAGAATGTCTGATGACCATTTCAATATCGTTAATAATAAGAATAAGAAGAAGAGATCCTAAATGGCTACCTTATATGGGACTCTGGAGGTAGGTAAGAAATCATCAGAGAAGGTAGACCCGAATCGAACTTTGTAGTAATGGGTTATTAGGTAAGAAGAAATCAATCTTAAGAAGATAGGTTTAAGCCCAAGGGTGGATTGAATAGTTTGAATAGAATAAGTTTATGTGAAATTTTGTCAAAGACCTTACTGAAATCGGTTGATATAACGTCGACTTTCTTTCTATTCTCTAAGACTGAGAAGCTAAAGGATACGAATTCAATTTGACAAAGCCGGGTTGTGTAGGGGAAAGGGGAGACTTACAACGAAAATTTTAAATTTCGTACAAATTGGACTATAGTTTTTAACTCCATACTTTAAGCCCTTTTTATTTATTGGGATTATGAAAGAATTCTTCAATAACTGAGGGAATTCTCCTTGAGATTTTTGGATTAACTAGCGTTTAAAGAGGGAGTTGTAAAGTTCCGAATTTGAAGACAAGTATTAAAATATTATGAAGGAAAATTAACCAGAACTTATTCCTCTCGTTAGCCTGTGATTATACTAATTTGGGGAAGAAAACATGAAGAGAAATAGAAGTACATAAATATTTTTCTATAAAATATGTATATTGTATCATTTACCGTTAGGTTATCAAATTTAAAATGTGTAGAGAGATTAGATTTAGATTAGATTTAGATTTTATTAGCGTATTTTAGTTAAATTGAATTTACAAAGCATATTTCTTTTACACAAAAAAATCATTATGACATTATACATGTGTATATATTCATTAATTTTAGAAAATGTAGCTTTATGAAAATCATGAGAACATAGATTTGTGGGGTGAGAAGTATGTGAGGGAAAATCTTGATGAAAATTAAGAATAATAGGAGGTGCAGAAATTGTCTGGCAATTGTATGTATAGTTTATTTTGATGCAGTTCAATTTCAACGTTTCCATTGTGCAGAAATTGTTTTGGTAGATAATTTTGCAATTTTACTGGAATGTTCATGGTCAATGGAAGTGTCTCGACACTTGGCCATAAAAACGGTTGTTTTAAACATTCATTAATCTCATCAGAAAAGTAGAGCAAGGAATGTCTGGTAATGTCACCAGACACTAGAAAGACAATACCACCGAAAAGCTTATCGTTGCCTTTCAAATCATGCATAGTTCTATGAAATGATTCGAGTGAATGTTTACGATACATAAAACACACTCTCTTGCAACACTGCAGCCATTGCACTTTTTTTTAATGTCACACATTGCGATTGGTTTGTTGTGAATGTCTAATGGCAACTGAAATGCTGAATCTGCAGTTGGTCCACCATCTAATAAAGTGGCAGCAATGCCCGATGATGGAATGTCCTATGCGATTTTCTGTTGCAAGCAGATGACGAATACTATTCGGCATGGATATGTCAACGATGCATCAGCGGGTGTAAAGTCCCAATGATTGTTTTCTTCCAGTAAATACAACTTGCGACATGCAACATGCAAAATTCGAAAATTTGGATTGCTTTATACATTCTAAAAGTATAGCAAAGTACTCGTATTAATTGTTACATTATTATTATTTTACGGATAAAAATGATAATAATATCCAAACGATACTCAGCACAATTAAAAACACAATACGCAGTACAATTAATAAAACTAGCCGACCCAGCTCTCGAAATTCGAGTGCCAATTTATTTATTATTTACTAGCGGCCCGGTACGTGCTTCGCTACGTATAAAGTGAAATAATAAAAAAAAATTAATTGCAACATCAAATTCATTTATTCAAACAAAAAAATATTTTATTAATTGCTAGCTATTTTAAAACTTAATCCAAAACATTTGGATAAACAATATTTTTTGTTTTTCCATTTTGAGCATGAATAAACAAACGGCTGGGGGTACCGACTCTGGAACAGGCAACATAAAGTTGGGCATGTGAAAAACATGATTCCTCCAAATTCACACCACAAAAGTGTTTGCCCTTGATCCTCGTTTGAACTCAAATGGCATATCAGTTGGAATCATAGGGATACGTGGTATCAAACAAACTTCTCCTTTTGATTTAGCAGTTAAGATCGTAGCTTTAATCAAATTTGGCAATAACTTTTTCACTGCCAATCTTGTGCCATTACACAGTTTTGGTGGATTAATGTTTCGCAATAATATAATCAAAGAACCAACTTTCAGATTCAAGCAATGCGGTGGCATACCAGCTAGTTCCAATGAATTTAAAAATTCAATTGGATAATTCATTGCCTCATCTTGATTCATAACACTGTTGATTACCACGTAAATCTTGCATTGTTCGATTAAATGCTTCTAGTGATTTTTTATTCGCCATTGTACACTCATCCCATAAAATAATTGACGTTAATTGCAGAACTTTTGCCATAGCAGAATTTCTCGAAATATTGCAAGGTGGAGTTTCAATCACCTGTGCATTCAATGGCAATTTTAGTGCAAAGTGTGCAGTCCGACCACCTTCTAATAATGTAGCCGCAATTTCCGAAGATGCAAGTGCCAATACAATTTTCTGTTCCGATCGAATAGTTAGAATAGCTAAAATCAATGACATAACGAAAGTTTTGCCTGTACCACCAAGCGCATCCAAGAAATATAATCCACCTGCATGATTGTGTCATATACGATGAAGTTCCGAAACATGTTGCAATTGCTCATTTCTGCGATGAAGTACAATATCACGGGATTGAAACTGATCACCAAGAATTACAATTGCAACCTCATCAATTGTCGATGTTCTATCAGCCCTTATTACGATTTTGTGATTATCAGATAGCATACGATCGAAAGCAATTTTGAACAATTGAACCTTTGTAGCTCACGAATAATTTCTCGTCTTGTATTCGAGACAATTACACAACGTTGATCCAATTTACGATTTACATCACTAATAAAATAAATTTGCTAAAATTAATGATCAGCGTCGGGGTATGGCACTAACGAACCAGCTTGATGATAAATCTGGCCCTGAATCTGTAACATGTATGCAATTTCAGGTAGATGTTGGATCAGAATTTTTAAAACTATCGAATACTTTATGATTCAGATTGATATAAACATGGGACAATCATGTTGAAGTATTTACCTTAAACGTCGGCATAATTATCTCTAATAATTTTAGTAGCACTAAAAGAGGTCATTTAAAATGCCGAATTGTGTTGTTGAATATGGATCAAAAAGTGATTCGACGTTTGAGATGTCCCAAAAATAAATGAATACAATGGTTCGACTGGAGTTTCTATTTCTAGAAATCTCACTTTCTCATAAGCACAACACATGCCGGGCATTTCACCTGGAAAGTTAGCGGCATCACAATGTGGACATACATTATGTATGTATGTATTGCGTCCATCATTCCAATATATCCGTACATACTATAATCAATTTGACTGTTATAATTAAAAGCAGCACGCATCATTTTAGCCAAAAGAGCAGCACGACGTATTCGTGATCGGCGTGCAAGGTTCAGTACAGGTACCGGGTCAACAAATCTATTTCGTGCATTACGTTCACTTGTGCGCGTTCATCTGCAGTCTGTGATCGACTTAGTAATGCCACATCATTTGCATTACGCGTTCGCCGACCTATATTTGCTCGCCCGGCTTGTGGCATTATTCCTTCATAGAAAAAAAAATTAATCAAATTAAAAATATAAGTTTCAATTTGACAGCAAAATCCCCACTAACAAAATGATCCGACATTTATTGAATTCATTTGTTACAAAAAATGTGATAAATGAAGAACCGCTCGACCAATTTTGTGCAAACTTCACATAAACCATCTACTAAATAGTCCAAACAAAGCCTTAACATTTGGTTTGGATAGGTGAGCCCGTTCTTGAGTTATAGAAACACAACGAAAAGTGGCATTGATTTTTATATACCATATATATAGATTATTTATATTATTGGCAGTATTTTCAAGCAAATTTATTAAATTAAATTTTATTTTATGTAATATGCAAAGTGTTCGACAGTGCAAAAACAAAAATGACCCACAGTGTGTAAATGCGTGTCTCAAGTATATTCTGCACATCTCCGTAACTGTGGCTTTCCAACCATATAAAATTTATCGAAATCGGTTAAATACTTTTGGAGAAAAGTGTACCACAAAAAACATGTTTGCCGTTTTATTATATGATAACACGGTTATGTCGTAAACATAAACAAATTAATTTGAATTGGATTGTAGTGCTTTCAAAAATCGCAAACATGACGCCATCTACTGGATGTAAGCATCTAGAAATCGAACCTAAATGTCAAAAGATCTTAATGCTGTGCCGATGATTTAACTTAAAATATATACACACTACTGTCGTATAATAATACATATTTTATTTACATTAAAAAAAATATTGAAATAAAATCTACCCTATCTTTTTCGTTGGACCGGATTAAGCATAAATACAAAATTTCATCAATATCAGCTTAGTATTTTCGAAGTTTATCCCGGAAGTACACAGATTAACATACCCAGACAAATATTTTTTTTTTTACAATTGAAGCTTAATTATATAGATAATTTATAAACAATCAAAACAACCGAACTTGATTGCAATTAACAAGTGTCATCTTTTTGCTCGATTTAATAAAAAAAAAAGACAATCCAACACACAAACTAAGAAATAATTTCACAATCTTATTAATTAAAGTATCTTTTTAACTTTAAATGACTACAATCCAACTTTCCTGTTCCTTCATGTAAATACAAATGCTTTGCTTATGACATCAGAATATTAAAATATGCTCTTCTAAGTATAAAAGATAGAAGTACATATTTACCAAAAACAGTTATGGACGAAATTAAATTCTTCGATTGAATTGAGTTAACAAAGTTTCTTCGCAAGCCCCACAGGAGAACAAAAGACGGCTTTAAGGAGTTGCTAAATGATTTCAAGGAAACGCACTTACATTACACCCCTCTACAATCTCACTGGCTGGATATTATTGTTTTGTATTTGAAGGAAACGTGCCAAAATGTTACCAAATAAAAACAAACTGATGCGATGAGTAGCAAAAATGTCAAATGTTGAATAGTATCATATTAAATTGAGCAAAGTTTAACTTAAATTAAAATAGCTTTAATCGATTTTGGAGAATTTTGAAGAGATGATTGTAGGGGAAAAAAAAGTGATTAATTAAAATAAGAATATAGATACTTTCTGGGGAGGTTCAATTTAATTAAAATAAGTTGCTTATTCTTCAGACTTATCAATTCAAAAAACTGTTGTTCAGTGGTAGGTGTATTCGTATAGTTGAACAAATTATGCATAGTATCGATTACGACGAAAAACAACCTTAATACAAAAAAAAAACCCAACCCGGAAAATAACTGTGGATATGTACTTTTGAAAAGATAATTTAAAAGGATAATTAATAAACAGCTCTGTTAAGGTGGGCTGGGAATAACCGCATATCCAAATGGGACATGAGACCATCCATGCCGCGTCTAGACTGGTTTATAATTCCCCATGGATTAGTCTTAAAGAAAGTGTACGGGTGCTTATTTAATATAAATTTTAATTGTATCATACTGGTAGAAAGTTTATTAGAAAAAGTGACAATTTAACTTCAACCGCATTTTTTTAATATACACTATGTACCATATTATACCACACAATTTCTTATCCTAGCCCCATGTAGACTTATGACCTCTTATGACTAATTTTAGCTCAATTTTTAATATTAATGGGACAATACCCCTATTTATTAGGCTTAGTACAAATTTGTTCTTCGTCTAGCTCAAATATATCAATTATTACTTCGGTTGACAGGTAAAACTCACTAACTCCAAATTTGAGCAAAACTGACTTAATATCTTTCTTAATATATCCTACTTTTATTAAAATCAATCACAAATTCACAATCATTTAAAGCAATACAAGAACTACGAGTAGTAACTGGATTATGTTTTGCATAACTTGTACTATGATACGAAATTTCCATCCCTTGGTCGCAAAAAACGAGAAGGTACATAAATATAGTATAGTGCATTGAAAGTAGTATAGTAATTTTCTTCTAAGAGAAAACCAACTGGGACGGTGTCAATGATTTCTTCGGGAAATTTAACTGGTCACTATGCTTCCTCGATAGTGGTGTGGATTCCACTGCAGATATGGTCTCAAATCTGATTCTTTACGGTATGAGAAAGTGTAAAATCTATCAAACCGAAAGAAAACCCTACTGAGGAAAACAGAAATATGTACAAACAAGCTAGCAGAGAGTGACATGACTCCTCCTATACTTGAGAGCGTAAACGATTTTATGGTACGAATCTTCTTTCGCACTCGTGCAGTTGCTAGAGTCTAGAGTACTAAAAGATCTTAACATTCACAAATCCGCTGGCCCGGATAGTATCCCTCCTATTGTTTTAAAAAGGTGTTCTTCAACGCTGGCAACGCTGCGTAAGCCTTTGCATCTGTCCTACTCTACAGGTCTCTTCCCGAATGGATGGAAAACAGCATTTGTCCAGCGTGTCCGTAAAAAAGCGATTCGTCCTCCTCCGATAGCTATCGTCCGATTGGAATAACGTCCCATTTTTTATTTTTTTCAAGGCCACTGAAAAGCTGATCAATTTTCTGCTTTAGAAATATCCTGAGGAACAAAAGGTTCTTAATGACCGGCAGTACTGTCGCTAAAGCGCAACGCTCCCCCAATGCCACTTTTCATGGTTGGCACTTGCATCAAGGAGACTGAACAGCTTTCAGTTCTATAGGTATGTGCACCACAGACCATCTTTAGTGGACTGATCACATATTTATGTCGCCAAAAACACTGCTAAGTGTTTAGGTTTTCTCCGCCAATGCAAGAAATTTTACATCCCTTCTGATCTGGCTGTTATATATAAATCCTTTATCTCTACGAAACTTGAGTACAATTCCACATATCTGGGCAGGTGCTCCAAAAACCCACTTGAATCTCTTGGACAGAATTCGAAAGAGAGCTTTAAAAATGATAATGATGACACTGACGTCCGGTGCAATACCGGAGGTGCGATATATATGTATAACAGAGTGTAGCAGTTAGATATAATTTACAGTTCTTGAAAAGAAGCTCTGGGATATTATCCAGTGCAACAGAAAAACTGTTATCAAGGGATGTCAATTCATCATCAATAGATAAAATACAGACAACCAGCCTCAATAAAATGTTGTCGAAAAAAAGACGCAAAGTTATTACAGATTATATTTAGATTAATAGAAGAGACGAAAATATACGAGATGTCAACTGGAATCCCTAGTGATTAACGTTTTGTATTTAGAAATGACCAAAAACATTTTGAATTATTTTTAATCTTCGAAAAAAAGACGCAAAGTTATTACAGATTATATTTAGATTAATAGAAGAGACGAAAATATACGAGACGTCAACTGGAATCCCTAGTGATTAACGTTTTGTATTTAGAAATGACCAAAAACATTTTGAATTATTTTTAATCTTCGACTCAAGAGATCAAATCTATTTTGACTTAACTTTTTCAAAAATTGGTATTCTTTTCGAGGTTTGTATGTCTATTAAACGTTTCAAAATACCAGTTTCAGATTTTTTAGATTCTTACGGCCGGAAAAAATCATGAATTTACTTAATGATTCTTAGTTGCCAACACTATTTACCAAATAAAATACTAAAAAGTAAGAATCTATTACATTAAGCCTTCATAACACACTCAGCTGTTTATCAAAAAAAAAATCTTGAATTTAATAAATAACCGAAAGCTAAAATAATACGAACAATTAACTTCATTCATCAGATAAGGTATGCCATTATGTCTAGCACAATACTGCTAATCAAATTGTTTTTTCATTTTATCCTATAGCTGGAAATAGCTACTCCTCAGAGAAACTTATTGAGGATAAAATTCAATAATCCAAAACAAAACATGCAACACTATCACCGGATGAAAAAAGATGTGTGGAGGGAGTTCACCAACAAGTCTATTTATATATTTAATTTTCAATAATTTGTTTTTAATATAATAATATAAGTAAAGGATTTATTATCCTTGGTTTTAAAAAAATATATTTTCCGTACCAATCAACCGGTCCTTTATATTAAAACACAAATTTATCGGATTTACAACCTCTTTATTTGAGGTACTCGCCTCTTCACCAACGACTAAATTCTCCTTTACAATATATTCAAATAATGTGAAGAAACCTAGCCAATAAGTTAAATCATGCTGACAATACGAAGTGCAATTTCCCATGCACAGAATTGTAGAAAAAAACGTCATCGGGACTAAGCACCTTACATGCAAATACAAAAACTACTTAAATCTATACAGAGTTAGCTAAGACCAGTGATGCCAGACTTTTAAAGCGTAAAATCCCAGAATGAATAGAAAAAAACCCTTTTATCCCACGGTATTACAAGAAAAAACCCACAAATATCCCACGAAGTGTAAAATCAAAAATTTATAGTTTTTTTTTCATTATAATCCATTTTAAAATTTAAAAAAAAGCAAGTTTTTAATAAAAAACATACTTATTTATTATTCAGTCTTCAACAAACTTAAAAATAAAATAAAATTAACAATAAAAAACAAAAAATCACATATTCAGTCTTATAAAAAAAAAACAAAAAAAAATACTTATTTCACACTTAACTTATAAAAAAAACACAAAAAAAAAGTTTAATTTCACACTTAACTTATAAAAAACTCACATATGCAGTTATAAGAACTTATACCTATATTAACATTATTCCATTTACATATTTTATGTGTACATTTTTGAATTATGTACGGCTAAGTGCTCCTCCTTAATTTCAAAATTGTAGCAGTAAATATTTTTGGCCTGGAAGCATGATCTTAATAAACAAATTAAATTTATCATATCTTTTCCGAGGCGATTTCTTTTTTTGGATTTCATATCTGTTACAATAGAGAAAATTCTCTCTGCTTCTGCATTCGAATGCGGAAAACTTAAGGCCCTTTTGACCACATCATTTAAGCTTGGGAAAATTAGTTCGTCGTTGAAACTCTTCATGTGGCAGATCTTGAACCACATTTCGTCGATCGAAAGTTTCCTCAGTGAAGCTTTTTTCTCATCACTTAGAATGACAGAAATGCTTCTGAATTCTTCAACGACATTTGAAGTTTTAATGGCAACTTGATTCAAAAGATCGGCAATTGACTGTTTTAAAATGTTCAAGGCAGAACCATCGGAATAAATTAAATTTTGAAGTGTACTTCGTTGTCGTTCCGTAATTTACAAATTCAAAACAAATAACAAACAACAAAGATACATTATCACAGAGACAGAGAACATTGTAGAATATAGTTGTATTCTATGGTAATCTCACTGAGGTAAAAAAGAATATGGGGAAGGTGAATAGGTGAATAGGGGCAGCAGAAAAAAAATTGAACAACATCCTAACACAACGTTTAGACGAAGGAAAAGTGGAAGTGATTTCTAATTTAGAATTTTTTTTTAGCAAACGAAAAACGAAAATTCTCATTATGAAAAAACCCTTTTTTTTGTTCTACGAGCTTCAAGAAAACCCTTTATCCCTTTTTGCTTTTTTTAGACCAAAAAAAACCATAAAAAGGGATAAAACCCACGATATGGCATCACTGGCTAAGACCAGATAATTTTCGAGACTTACAGGCCGATTCTCCCCAAAGTCAGTGATACCTCACAAGTCACAAGAAGAGGTGAAATTGATTTTGTGACTTTTTCGGATTCTGCCGCTCAGTCACAACTTGTGAGAGTCACAAAAACAATCGAAACTGTGATCTCCTTCAGAGCAGGTCACAACTCATAAATTTTTAAGTTTCTTGGACTGACATTCAGTATATTTTGTAAGAAAATTTTCTAGATTTGTGAATAATTGTGAGTACACAAAAATGGAAGTAGACTTTGTTCTAGTGAATATAATTGCTGATCTTTCCCACGAAAATGAAAAGTAACATTTTTACATAAACAAACATTTTTTAAAAAACTAATAGTATCAAAAAATTTGCAGCGCCGACGGCATTTAAAAACTCTAAGAGATACAAATGATCCATTCGCTCTCCAAAACAATACATTTTTATAAAGTAGTTTTTTCGTTTTCAATAATCAGCTGTTCAAATAATGACACTTAAAAATCTCACCATGCTGTGGTGAGTTTCGTTGTGAGCTTTCTTGTGACGATTAGGGGGAGAATACCAAAATGTTATCGAGTCACAACAATCCTCACAAGGAATAGTCACAAGAGCTTGTGACTTGTGACTCCTCACAAGGGGGAGAATCGGGCTGTTAGGCCGGTATTCACCGAGCGCTCATAACTTAAAAAGCTTATAAACCTATTCACCAAGCAATATAAGTGAAGATCTACCAGCGCTCTTAAAAGTTAGGAGTGGTCCCGACCAGCGTTGCCGCCAAAAAAAAAATTTTCTTTGGAAAACGTGTCATTTGTGACATTTTCGTGCCATATGAAAAAAAAAATCAAGTTATTCTTTAAAAATAAAATAAAAATCTTAATTAAATACTATTACAAACAAATAACAAACAAAAAATCACTTCTTCTATTCGTGTATAGGTATTTTCCAAAAACAGGAGTTTTTGTGAAGTTCATAATAATAATAAGTAATAAAGCTTTATTATAATAAGTCAAATAAATAAATTAGCTGGAGGTTTAAAATTTTAACAATTATTAGGCTTAATAATTTCATTGACATTAGCATTAATTGTTTTGTATGACAGTCAGTTTTTGTTGTTTGTTTTAATATTATTTAGCCTTGAAAACACTCGCTCTGCTGATGCATTTCCGTGGGGCAAACTAAGAAAAATCAACATAAATTTTGAAATGTTAATGAACATTCCTTCGTCAGTATTGTTTTTTAATTTGTACAACTTAACCTAGAACGTTTTTGAATCTTCAAGAAAAATACTTTCGGCTAGTCCAATCTCAAAAAATTTTTTATTTCGCCAAAAAGAACATCTTTCTCGCACTCTAATAGATGAGAAAATTCTGAAACCAAAATATTGAAGTGTGGAAAAATACTTTGTATATGTTTGGATTATTTTTCAAAAAGGTCGGGTCAATTATCTTAAACGCGTTTAGGTAAAATAAAAACGTGCCATATTGAAACTTTTCGTGCCACCGTGCCACGAGAAAATTTCCGTGTCAAAATGGCACGATCGTGCCACATCGGCAACGCTGGTCCCGACCACTCCTAACTTACGAGCGCTCTCTTCGAAAGTTTGTTCGCTTGTGCGAGTGCCACGCACGCATTTGACTCGAATCCATGTGAGCAATGCCAAGTAGAAGAGTATTCATTTTTGCTGTAAAGACCAACATTACACAACAGTTTGGGCATGCCTGAACAAGAGAGAGTGGCTCTCATTTTCGAACTTCGAAAAACACTTGCGAGTGGTTGGTGAATACCCCACAGAAAATTCAAGTTAAGAGCCTCGTAAAGTTAAGAGCCGTTTAGGAGCGCTCGGTGAATATGAGCCTTAATCTAAGACCCGATAAAAATGGTGATGCCAAAATAATATTATCTATATGTTATCGATAATTTGTTCAGAGAAGTCAAAAGTGACGTTTTTGGATGCTGACTGATGCTAGTCGTCAATTACTACGTTTATATGCAGTATCGAAACATCGAGTTGGATTAGGGTTGGATTTTCGACCCAGGTTTTTCGTCATTTGAGTTAAGAGCTCGATTTGGAGTTGAGTTGAAATGGTGTTGAGCGATTCTGAAACAATTTGTTAAGCCAACTCTTCGACCCAGGTTTTTCGTCTCACATTTCGACTCGACGTAGTAAATACAGCTGACAAATGCAATAGCGTACACAGTGCTTCCAGCTATTTGGAAAAAAAGCTCCTAAATCCCGATGTCGTGTTTTTCTACAATTCTATATGGACTTGCGAAAAAAAAAACACGGCTTTTATAAGGGCTGTACCTATACTGTATAGCCTTATGTACTGTCTATAATGAGTTTATAAATATGGCTGTATCTATATATTTTTACTGTCTTCAAGAATTACACAACTGTAAAAAGACAGCACTTATAAGCGTCCTCACACTCAAGCATTCACATATTCTAATACACAGCAAAAGCTACAGGAAACACCAGTGAGCAAGCAAACATGCATAAACAACTTCTTAAAAAGGTAGAAACCTCAAATAAACTTCTTAGGAAACAATTGTTTGTTTGCAGCTTGTGATTATGAATTTTATAATGAAAACAATTCGCTGAAAGTCTTGCGGAGCACTTCAAAAATTACCTCTTTTGAGAGAAAATTATAAATTTTAATAGGATTACAAATTTCCTTCATCCACAAAATGGTCTATTATCCCATTAAGCAAGATTAATTTCGAAATATTAAAGAGATATTCAGAGGAAAACTTTAGCAGTACTCGTATCTTCGTAGATTATGTACCTGCCTGCTTATAATTATTTGTTTTTTAATTGCAGATTCGCCAGCTTACCAAATAAGGCTATGGTTTCGGTGACAGCGATTTTCACTCCTACGAGTAAGCGAATAAAATTTCGAGTTGTTTTCAAATTGAGCGATGAAATCGATTTTTGAAGTGAAACTCCTTAAACAAAAATGAAAGGCTTTTTGAATGTTCTATGCAATAAACATATACAGGGTGATTTGCATAAGGTGTGACAAAAAGCTAGGGCGTGTAGGTTGGACTTAGACAAGAAAAAAATCGTATGGGAGGGAGGGTCTATTTCCCCCCGTTTAGGCGGGAGGGGCAATTTAAGAAAAAAATAACTTAAAACAGAAAATTAATTATTAAAAAATAACGGTGATACCTACAGAGTAGTGCTATAGCATTTTGAAAAGCCAAAAATACATTCTTTAATTTTGTTTTTAAATAAGGTTGTTCGAGTAAATAGTTTTTGAAAAATTAATTTTCAAAATCAAAATTTTGAAAAAAAATGAAAATTTTGTTTTTAAACAATTTTTTTCCAAAATTTTACGTAATTAAGTATTATTTTTTTATTCAATATTCAATGCTCTTATTAATTTTTGATCAAACACAAATGTTTTGTAGTTTTTGAGAAAATCAAAAATAACAAAAACTACTTTTGTTCTAAGAAAAGCCTTTTATTTTAGTTTTTGGATTCTTAGGTGAATTTACGATTGAAAGGATTAATTTTCTTTTTACTATTTTTTTAATTACCGGTCTTATAAGCATACAATAAAGTGACAAAGTACTGGATTAACACATTTTTTCATTGAGAACACCTGCGTGAGAGCATTGGTTTAATATTGACCTGCGAATGTTTTTTAAATAATGCAACGTTACACGCCCTAACTAGTGACAGAAAAATGCAATTGCGAAATAAGAACAAAAATGTTCCTGAATCTTGAAACCATTCTATTGGACCTCCTCTTCCAATCCAACGGTCACTAAAATGTTCATCAAGCCAGTTCCTTACAGTGCGGCTGTAGTGTGCTGGAGCTCCATCTTGCTGGTAGATTAAATTGTCTGCTATGGCCAAGGGAACGTTGTCATTCAAATCGGGCAGTAGGTCTCGTAGTAACTGCAGATAGGATTCTCCATTTATGACTGAATTCAGGAACCGTGGTCCTATAACTGTTCGTTCAACAATACCAAGCCAAACATTACAGCTAAAGCGGTGTTGAGATTTGGGTTGTTTCTTGTTATGCGGATTGCTGTTACTCCAGTGATGTAAATTGTGGAAATTTGTTACTCCATCTCTGGTAAACTGAGCTTCATCCGTCCAGAATATCCTTCCAAAGTAATTATGTTCAGTTTCATCTCTTAGCAATAATGTTTGACAAAATGCAGCTCTCAGTAACTTGTCGCTTGCGGTTAGCTCCTGAACTGGTGTAGTGTGGTACGGGTGTAAATGCTCGGTATGAAGCACTGCCCATACTCTAATTTGGGGCAACTGAAGCATAGTAGCTATTCTCCTTGTGCTAAGGGAGGGATTATGTCGGACCATATCCAAAATTCTTTCCTGTATGTGTTCTGATGCAGAAGATGAACTTTCTCTCCATCGGTGCTCCAGTACTCCGTGTTCTCGAAGACGTTGATGGATTCTTGAAAATATCGTATGACTGGGACACCTCCTATTGGGATACATTTCAGCGTAGAGTCTTTGCGCTTCACGACTTCGACCATACTACCGTAGCAGTAATGCATATCCGTTAATTCGGCACGAGAGTAATTTGACATCGTGATATGTTGACGACTTGACATTCAAATTAGAAATAATTTGTACAACAAAACAGGTCGCGTCGTCGCCAAGCTGACCCCACCGTAATAAAAAAGTGGCAGGTCAATTTTAAACTAATGCTCTCACGCAGGTGTTCTCAATGAAAAAATGTGTGAAATATGATTAATCCAGTACTTTGTCACATTATTGTATGCTTATAAGACCGATAATTAAAAAAATAGTAAAAAGAAAGTTAATCCTTTCAATCGTTAATTCACCTAAGAATCCAAAAACGTAAAAACTAAAATAAAAGGCTTTTCTTAGAACAAAAGTAGTTTTTGTTATTTTTAATTTTCTCAAAAACTACAAAACATTTTGACATCCGGTATTTTGTGTTTGATCAAAAATTAATAAGAGCATTGAATATTGAATAAAAAAATAATACTTAATTACGTAAAATTTAAAAAAAAATTGTTTAAAAACAAAATTTTCATTTTTTTTTCAAAATTTTGATTTGAAAATTAATTCTTCAAAAATTATTTACTCGAACAACCTTATTTAAAAACAAAATTAAAGAATGTATTTCTGGCTTTTCAAAATGCTATAGCACTACTCTGTAGGTATCACCGTTATTTTTTAATAATTTTTTTCTGTTTTAAGTGATTTTTTTTCTTAAATTGCCCCTCCCTCCTAAACGGGGGGAAATAGACCCCCCTCCCATACGATTTTTTTCTTGTCTAAGTCCAACCTACACGCCCTAGCTTTTTGTCACACCTTATGCAAATCACCCTGTATACATATGTACATATTGTATACACTTAATCATATGTACATAGGTATATACATATGCAGGTACACACGTTTTGGACACAATTATTGATATTCTGACTGTTGTAGAAAAATGACAACGGAAACGAACGAACATTTGATCCACTTCTATACATATAAAAGGTTGATCGATTGCTGCATCTAGCGAATGAAAGCTGTGCACCAAAACTACGCTATTCGCTTAAATTCGCTTGAGCGTGAGTAAAAATTGCTGCCACCGAAACCTTATCCTTATCTCACTGTGGGATGATGGAAAATGGAAATACAAAATATTTTAAAATTATTTAATTTAAACTGTTATAAACATTCTAACTTTAAAATCAAAGGCGCAAAATTATAGTTGAATTAGTAAGATGTTAAAACTTTTAGTGTTTTCAGAAGCAATTTCAAATTTTGCGTCAATGCTTTTAAAAATAAAACGTTCATAACATTCTAAAACTAAGAATTTCGGTATGACGTATTCAAAGAGATACATCATAGAAAGCAATAATTTATCTTTGCTAAACAGTCAAAAATGACTACCCTGGGGAAATACAGATTTGGAAATGAAAAAGTATGAGAAAGAGCTCCTAAATTTAGGATCTTTTTTGAAAATTATATGAAAAATATGTGACATACTGAGAAAACCGGAGATACAGGGTGTCCGGTAATTCGTGTGCCATGCTTTGGGATGTGATTCTTGGACATATTTTAAGAAAATAAAATGCACGACTGGGTCGCACGAACTTGCTCCTATGTAATAGACTAGGAATTTTAAAAACGGATGTTATTAGAGAAAACTGTTCATAAGAATAAAATGAATTTTTTAAATACTTTAAGTAGTAAGAGATAAAAACAGAATGCTATGCAAATATGAATTTATGCAGGAACAAAAATTGTAAGTCGTTGTAGTGGTTCCTTAAAAAAATAAGCTTTTATGTACAAAATTTTTAAATTATTTTTAAGAAAAAATTTTGGTAAGCCAACTTTAAGTTTTTATTATTGTACGAATAAAAGTCTAATTTCCAAAAAAAAAATACTAAGCCGTTCTTGAGATATCGAATTTTTCAAAAAAGAAGAAGACTTTTTTTTGTAAAAATTGAAAAAATATTTTTTCTTAAGTTTTAAATGCAATGTTTTTTAAACTTTTAGGAGCTTTTTTATAAAAAATTTCATTAAAATCAAAAAAAAAAATGTCGATAATGAGAAATTCAAAATTCGAAAAAATCGTTCTATGGTAGGTACAGTTAGTAATATCTAGATTTAAATTTTTTTTATTAAATTATAAATCGTAAAGATTAATCAAAAGAAAAAAAATTTTAGCAAAATTCTCGGAACCGTTTTCGAGAAAAATGCGATTTTCGAAAACCATTTTTTAAAATTTGTATGGAAGGTACCGTTAGTTTTAGATAAAACAAAATTTTTTTTCTCAAATCTTGTAGATTATGTTAAGAAACTTTTATTTGCCAAGTTTGAAAAAAATCGAGCATGGGGTTTTCGAAATATTGAATTTCCAAAAAAAATTTTTGAATTTTTTTTTTTAAATCCAAAAAATGAAAAATTGAAAATTTGAATATGTAATAATATTCAAACTTTGGAGGAGCTTTGGAATAAAAAAAAATTACTTAAATCGGCTGTACCGTTTTCGAGAAAATCAAAGACAAAAAAAAATGGACCCAGGGGGGCTACCAAAAATAACGATTTTTTGTAAAATTTTTTTCAACCATTAGCTAGTTTTCACCAAATGAAATTTTTCAAATTTTTTTTTTAAAAATCTGTGGGACAGTTTTTGAGAAAAAAAAATAATTATAAAATTTCGAAAAAAAATCGTATGGCAGGTACCGTTATTTTTGGTCTTAAAAAAAAAAACAGAAAAAAACGTCCGGGGGAAAAAATTAAAACCCCTATCTACCAAGTTTGAAGAAAATCGGCCGAGCCGTTTAGGCTGTAGTCGAACCGACAGACAAACAGACAGAATTGCGAGACCCACTTTTTTGGTCTTCGCTATCATCGTAATGTCAACTTTGATCAAAATCTCGAGTTCGATTTTTTTTACGAATGCATAACTTGCCTTATAGTACCTATAAGTCGCAAGTAAAAAATTGTTCTACGGTCAAATCCATAATTACATTACCTCTTCTCAGGGAGCGTTAAATTTGGGGTATGGATGTTTAATGGGTAAATTTACTAAATTAAGTGGTATAAAAGAATAGAAAAACGAATTCATTCATCAGATTATCAAGTTGTATAAGATTACAGTTGGATAAGAGCGCTTTTTAATATGCCTTCATTTACGGGAGAAGAATACGCATTTTATTCGTTTATGGGTTGTGCAATAGAAATTCAAGAAGAGCACAACGAAGATACCAGGACCTTTATCCTAACAGACGACTTCCTTTTCGAAATGGTTTTGGAAATACTTTTCGAAGGCTTCGAGAAACTATATCACCTTCAACTGCAAGACCTAACATGGGAGCTGCAAGCACAAGAAGAGTTTCAGTCGATAAAAAAATACTGTCAGCTGTTGAAAATTGAAATCGATCCTTCCATCAGCATAAATTCCAAACACAGAATTTCCAGTATACTGCAGATACCATATCATCATACACCTGTGCAACAACTGCTTCCCGATGATTTTGAAAAGAGACTCGAATTTTGTTACTGGTTGCTAGAGAGAAGCTTGTAAACAGATTATAAACTGAATTTTTTGGACAGACGAATCTCTTCTCAATTCACAATAGATGGTATTACGAATTTCCATAATCTCCACACATGGGCTTCGAGCAATCAACATTCAATACGGCAAAGATCATTTCAGCACAGAATCCGTGTCAATATGTGGGCAGATGTAATTGGAAATAAATTAATCGGGTCTTTCAAATTATCACCCCGACTTAATTCTATTAACTATATGGAGTTTTTATAAAATAATCTACCAGACCTAATGAAGGATGTTCCACTGCTTCAACTAGCTTCATCATGTTTCCAACAATATGGTGCTCCGGCACACTATGGTCATGAAGTTAAGGATTGGCTGGATGAAGAATACGGTGATCGATGGATAGGCAGAAATGGACCAATTCACTGGCTTGCAAGATCTCCCGATCTAACTGTACTGGATTTGTATGGGAATGAATGCAAGAAATCGTTTACTCATCTGAAATAACAATTTTAATTGAATTAGAACAACGTACGAGTATTTCGTAAGGATCACTAAAAGTAAGGCAAGAGTTATCGAGAATAAACATTCAAAATGAAATCCAAAAACGGGCTCTAGTATGCATTCACAACGCAGGAGGTCACTTTGAGCTCTTATTATGACTATATTTGTGTGTACATAAAATAAAAAATTAATTAAAACTACACAAATTATTTTTTTATTCAAACCCTTTGTACCTCAGGGAAAAAAAAATATTTTTTTTAATTTTACCTGTTTTAGATTTTACCAAGTACATATCATAAAATGTATGTACATCTATTAATGAGTATAAATGTGATGGTATCATGAGTAGGTTGATAAGAAACCTTTAGCTGCGTCCACACTTTGCCGTTAAACATTTAAATCACTTTCTATATTTGAAGATATAACAATCAGATATGAAGCCGGGGGTTGGGGGAGGTTTGATAGTTTCCTGTTTCGGAAAGATTTTGTTCATGCAACTGGCCAAGCTACGAAAAACATTTTAAAGTCGTACTGCAGAAATATGTGAAAAAAAACCGATGCGAAAAAAGTATGTTGGTCAAGACAATGATGGAGCAGCAAAATATGTCAAATGAATTTAATTTTTTGTATTTAAGCTTTAAGCGTCCAATACACGAAACTTGTGTGCACCTTTGTGAGCATACACCGGCGGCGGCGGCGGCGTAGCATTCTACCACACACGCCACACCGATTCGTGCACACTTTAGCTGTGCAAAAGGTTTCAAAGCAGAAAGATCTTACCATGAGTTCCATTTTATCAAATATTAAAATTCTGCACTGTTCACAGCACAACGATTCGGCTGCAACTGAATAGTAAATATGTGCGCACATCCCCATAATGTACATCACACCGATCGAGATTCGAGACACCACACCAACCACACCGACACCAAAAATCAAAAACTCTTGATTTTACTCACACGGTGTCTGACACCGAAAATCGGTGTGCGCACCAGCCCACAGACGGGACACATTTCCGTACACCGACACCGGTGTGCACACAAGTGTCGTGTGTATTCACCGCTTTATCCAAGCAAATAATAAAATGATAAAAAGAGGCTGGGTGCGACCCACACTGATAACTTCCCATTTGTAGTCTTGAAAACTTTATATTTAGTTTTTTTCAAATAACCAAATTTTCAGCGAAACAAACTTTAGCTGTAAAATTCAAACAAACATTATTTTATTTATTTGAATCAAGCTAATTAATATCTAGCGTACAAAAATATTACTTAGAATTAAGAATTTATAAATTATACAATCTTATAGAATATTTTTTTAAAACCATTATTTGATACATCACAAAAATTTATTAATAAATTATTATGATTGACGTTATACAAATTAAACATGTTATTCAATGGTGAATTCTGCTCATAGTTGGTACGATAGTGTTTTATGTAAATTTGGTCACGAAAACCTCTTAGATTTCGATTTGGAACATTAAAATTAACACGACACAAAAGGTTTAAAGCATCAATATTACCATCAATAAGATTAACAATAAAAACAAAACATAAATAAGAACGTCTGCGCTCCAGACTGGGTAAATCTATGAGTTTTAAACGGCTGCTATATGAAGGAAGATTCAATGGATTCTGCCAGCCTAAGCCTCTAAGAGCAAATATTAGGAATCTTTTTTGAATTTGTTCAATTCTTATTTTGTGACAACTGTAGTAGGGGGTCTATACCTGGCAAGCATACTCTATAATGGGTCTGACAAATGTGGTAAACAGTTGTTTGATAACATAAGGGTCAGAAAACTGACGTGATTCCCTTTTAATCCAACCTAATATTGAATTGGCTTTATTACATGCCATATTGATATGCTGTGTGAATTCGAGTTTCTTATCGAACAATACACCAAGGATAGATACATCATTTACATTTAATAGATTTACGCCATTGAAACTATAGTCAAAAGATAAAACGGACAATTTTCTTGTAAAATTTATAATCTTACACTTATCGATAACAAATAATTACGTGCACACCAATTATAGAAAGCATTTAGATCAATTTGAAGCTTTTCACAGTCAAGATTGCTAGAAATATGTTAACATCGTCTGCATACATAAGACAATTAGAGTACTTTAAAACTGAAGGAAGATCATTTACAAACAATATAAAAAGAACTGGACCCAAATGGCTTCCCTGGGGAACACCAGAATTTACGACAAAACTATTTAGGGGTGGCCGTGGCGCGATGGATGTGTGCTCGCCGGTGAACCTCATGATCACAGGTTCGATCCCTGCCGTCGGTCGTCTATGTCGTTCTATGTCGTTTTAATTCCATTAAAAACCTGCTAAAATTGTCATTAATGGGTTGCTGGTTTATTCATTACATGTTGTTCAGGCATAACACTAACAACATGTAATTGAGTTTAACTAGTATGCGCAACAAGGATGAACACGAATAAAATAATGTGAATTATAAGCGACATAGAAATAAGACACGGCATTTCTCCGCATTAGTTCTGCCGCCATCCCTGGAGATAAAAATCTGAGACAACAACCTTCAGTCTCAGAACATCGTGCCACACATCTTTCCTATTCTTCTTTCTCTTCCTTAACTTCACGCCCGCGCTGTGTTCAAACATTTAAAGGGTAATCATAATCCCTTGAGCGCGTGTAGATTATAAAAAAAAAAAAAAATTTGAATGGTAGCCGTTAAAATTCACTGAATAGGATCTGTCAAGTAAATAAGATTTTAGCCAAGCAATGAATTTTACGCTGAACCCCAGTCTACTCATTTTATTAACCAAAACTCTATGCGACAGTTTGTCAAATGCCTTACTAAAATCTGTAAGAACACAATCCGTCTGTTTTTTGTTTTTAAAGGAATCGACGGAAAACTCCGTTAACTCCATGAGTAGGGTGACAGTCGAGCGGCCTTTTGAGAAACCATGTTGGTTATGAACAATAAATGATTTTGTGTAAAAGCTTAATGTTTTGCAAACAATTGCTTCAAAAAGTTTGGGAATAGCCGACAGTTTAGCTATTGGACGGTAATTAATAATTTGATCCTTTTTACCTTTTTTATGTAGAGGAATTATACAAGATTGTTTCCATACATGAGGAAACTTACAAGTAGACAATGAACAGTTAAAAAGAACAGAAAGTGGCATCGACAAGTTATTGACACATTTTTTCAGAACTGAAGCTGGTACCCCATCAGGACCAGATGCGTCATTATCTTCTAAATTAGCTATAAATTTCATAATATCGTCAATAGTTATATGAAAATTTATATCAGTCAAGTGAGAATATGATTTCAAATGACCAAATAATTGATCATTTTCGTCATGATTATCACAGTTTAGGTTATCACAGTTCGAAAAGTTATCACAGTTAGAAGAATCACAGATGTATGCACTTTGAAAAAAGTCTGAGAATAGTTGTGTTATGATACGTGGGTCATGGTCTGAGATATTGTTATGCATAAGAACGGACGGATATGGACTAGATTTTCGTTTGCTGTTAATAAAGTCAAAAAAGGATTTAGGATCCATTTTAAAATTACTTTGAACCTTTTGTATGTAAAAAAGATACTTAATACTTGACACAATAAATATTAAAATCGGTAACTAGTCCAGTTAGTTTGTATTTAAGCCAAAGTTTATTTCTACGGTTTTTAAATGTTCGCAGTTCACTATCATACCAGCTAGGAGCAAGCGATTTTGATTTAATAGATATTAGAGGAACAGATGCTAAAAAACAATCAAATATTTTGTCATAAAATTTCAAAACCATTGAATTAATATCTGAACAAGAGCAAAGGCATGACCAGTCAATTAAAGATAGCAAGTTATTTAATTTAGTATAATCAGTTTTTTTAAAGTTAAATTTAAAAACATTGTCAGGATCTTGATTATTCATTTCAAAGTTTTGAATAGATATGGTAAGTGCTGGGTGATGACTGATGAGAGTCTTCGTTCTTTGGTGAAGACCAAGTGACGTTAGACTGTCAAGAGTTTGAGAATCATCCATTGATAGATTTCCTGTTGGAACCATTGCGTATTTATTTAAAAAAAACTATTAATTCAATATTTGTCAACATTTTACCAATTGTACAAAATTATACTACCTATGTATAAAATAAACTAAATTAGAAGTCAATATAACTACTAGTTCTCGAGAAATTTGAGTCGAAAAACAATTTTTACCAATTTTCAATAGAATTTTATATAGTTTTTTTATTTTTTGTAAGAAAACTGTAAACTGATTTTTTTTGAAATTTTCACCAGTTGTCAAACATATTATTTTTCGTAAAATAAAATTATTTTGAGTTTCAAATTGTTTTCCGTTCTTAGAATATCTGGGTTATGAATTTTTTTGTTTCAGTTTTTTTTATTTAAAAAAATAACGGTATGTTAATTTTTTTCCAAATTCATACCAAATCTGTATGACCTTATAATGAGTACATTAAATTTTATTTGAAATCAATAGCATTATTTTTTCGTGGATATTTGAAACTAACCAAAATTTTTACTTTTTTTTTAAACCGTTATAGTGAAAAAACTACTTACTGAATTTTAATAGACGCTCTTTCAGCCTCTTTCGAAGTTATTATCTATTAAACAAAATTTATTTGAAGTCGATATCTTTACACGTTCTTGAGATATCGACGACGAAAAATGGTACCAGAACGTACGGACGTACTACGAACGTACGCACGTACGAAAGTTCGTACACACACACACACAGACATCTCTCTAAAAATGATTGATATAGCCTCTAGGGACCTTGAAACGTCGAGAAATGTCAAAAATTCCAATTTGACAAATCGGACCGATTACAATAACTCCCTATGGGAAGTTAATAATAAATTAATATGGGCAGAATTGAAGGAAAGTAAAAGATAATTATTAGAACGCATTCTTGAGGGCATTTTTTGAACAACTTTCTCGGTATTCTTGTGAGTGGTTCATTTTGGCCGTATTGAATTCGGTGAAAGAGTATGCAGAAGATCTAAGGCGACGGAAGTTGGATTTTGTTCTGATTAAATTTTCGAAATAATCCTACACATTCAATACTACCATTGGTTAATATCTGTTGTAAAAAAAGTAGGTTAGCATTATCGCGACCGACGTTTACTAAGGGATTGAAATTTTTTTTTTAGACGGTTTTGTAAATGAAGAATCCAAGTGGATGGTCCCATCCAGGGCCCTGCAAGGCAAATCTCATAAATCTGCGTTGAATGGTTTCAATACGTTCAATGTGAACATGATGATAAGGTGACCAAACCTGAGAAGAGCAAAGAGTATAAGTCAAGTAGGAAATTTTACAAGTGCTGTGCTAATGGCTTCAATAGGTGCGTTTTATTATCCACAAATCTATCTGGATCCGGATCTGGATCTTCCCTTGAAAATAAAACGATACGGATCCTAGTGACAGCAGTGTTATAAGTCCGTCTCTTTTTATCCTTTGGTTTGTAAATTTTCAATTATTTCTTGTCTTTTTTCTTTACACTAGGTGTTTTTTTTGCAAGTCCATATAGAATTGTAAAAAAAAACGACATCGGGATTTAGGAGCTTTTTTCCACATAGCTGGAAGCACTGTGTACGCTATGACATTTGTCAGCTGTATTGACGACTAGCATCAACAGCATTTAAAAACGTCACTTTTGACGTCTCTGAGCAAATTATCGATAACATATAGATAATACTATTTTGGCATCACCATTTTTATCGGGTCTTAGATAAACTCTCGAAAATTATCTGGTCTTAGCTAACTCTGTATAGATTTAAGTAGTTGTTACATTTGCTTGTAAGGCGCTTAGTCCCGATGTCGTTTTTTTACAATTCTATATGGACTTGCAAAAAAAACACGCCTACTATAGCTTACACTACACACAGAGAAATTCACGCAATATAATTTACAAAAACGTGCAGTAAATTTTACAAAAGGCACTTGTAGTGAAATCTACAACAAAAACTATGAAAAAGTAGTACTCGTAATAAAATTCATAACAAAATCTACGAAAATGTAGCGCTCGTAGTAAAATTTACTGTGATTTTACAGAAATTTTCAGCGAAAATCATTGCAATTGTAATGAAATTTACTACACTGATAGGACTACAAATGCAGTCTAATTTACTTCAAAAAAAGTAAAATTTACTATCAATGTAATGAAATTTACTATCATGATTTTGTAAAATCACACTTTTATTGTATATACTACGAATACATTGAAGTTCACTTCACATATAATAAAATTCACTACTTAGGCGTAGTCAAATTTACTACGTGTTTTTGTAAAATTTATTGCTATTGTATTTAGCACAAGTATAGTAAAATTCACTATACATGCAATCAAAATCACTACAATATCGCAGTAAAATTTACCACAAGCTTTTGTAAAATTCATTACTATTGTGTTTAGTACAAAAACAGTCAAATTCACTACACATACAATTTAATTTACTACAAGTGTGATGAATTTTACTACCTGATTTTGTAAAATTTACTACTATTATATTTAGTACAAATACAGTGAAATTAACTACACATACAATATAATTCGCTTCCTTGGTGTGGTGAAATTCACTTCCTGATTTTGTAAAGTTTATTACGAGTGCAGTATCTCTTTTTCCTCCTTTTTTGAAAACACTTTTATTGTATCTACTACTAATACAGTGAAATTCACTACACATACAATGAAATTCACTACTCTGTTGTGGTGAAATTTACTACGTGATTTTGTAAAATTTATTACAAATGCAGTAACTCCTTGCCCGCTCTTTTTGAATATACTTTTATTCTATTTACTACGAATACAGTGAAATTCACTACACATACAATAAAATTCACTACTTTGTTGTGGTGAAATTTACTACGTGATTTTGTAAAATTTATTACAAATGCAGTAACTCTTTGCCCGCCCTTTTTGAAAATACTTTTATTCTATTTACTACGAATACAGTGAAATTCACTACACATACAATAAAATTCACTACTAATGTGTAGTCAAATTTACTACATGATTTTATAAAATTTATTACAAATGCAGTATCTCCTTGCCCGCCTTTTTAAAAACACTTTTATTTTATTTACTACAAATACAGTACAATTCCCCACACATACAATAAAATTTACCATTAGTGTGGTAAAATATATATATAAAAAATATATATTATAACGAATGCAATATATCATTCACCCACTTTTTTTTGCAAATACTCTTGCAGTCTAATTTATTACTAATAATAATAATAATTACTACAAATGCAGTGGATTTTACTATACGAATAATGAAATTTACTACACATGCAGTGCATTTTACTATCTGTTTAGTGAAATTTACGAAAAGAACAAAGAATAATAGTGCTCAAAATGAGGTCCAGAGAGGTCGTTTTTGTAAGTTTCGAGGGTGTCATTATTAGTATTAATGAACTCCCAAACCAAAGACGCAAGGCATTTGGAATGACGTGAAATATATTTACGTCCGATAAATGGGATAAGCAACACTAACACGAGTGGTTAAGCGTGTAAAATATATTAACAGCAGAAAATTTCGTCATCGTTCCGAATGTTTCGCATTTGTTTGGTAGAACCATTACTGAGGTTTTTCTTGGCGTTTTCGAAAAAAAAATCAAAAACAACATCAAATAATTTCAGAAACGTAAAATACAAATTAGAGATCAAATATTTCCCAGGTTAGGTAAATGGTTGATATTCAAACCCGATTGTAATTAAACCCATTATAATCGGGAATAAAGAGGTGTTTCGAACGGCAAATTGTTAAGAACAAAAAATCTTTTGGCATATAAAAAATAATATTAATAGCTAGAAAGAAGTAATAAAAGAAATTTTTTAATGATGGGAATACATTGGTTATTTTTTTCCTGTAAAATCATTAACAATTGGGATAATATTTTCCCAACACAAATTCTGTTAAATATTGTTCTATATTGTTTTTTAAATATTTTATCGAGAAAGGCTTCTTCCTAAACTATTTTAACGGGGGCTTGTAAA
This sequence comes from Chrysotoxum bicinctum, assembly GCA_911387755.1. NCBI lineage: Eukaryota > Metazoa > Arthropoda > Insecta > Diptera > Syrphidae > Chrysotoxum > Chrysotoxum bicinctum. Next base: position 55,860,275 of record OU426988.1, on the reverse strand, counting down.
AAAATAAAAATAAGAATTTACATTTATTCCTAAATTTTAACTTAAATACCAAAAATAAAAAAAATATAATTTCAACAAAAGCTAATGAACATATTTTTGTGTAAAGAAAATGAAGAGCTTTTGTAATCATTAACGCGTGAAAATTATCTCCTTCATTATTAATTCTATTTGCATGTAATCTTGTGGCAATTACTGCAAATGCAGTGGAATTTACCATAGAAATAATGAAATTTACCAATAGTAAGGTAAAATTTACTACGTGATTTTATAAAATTCATTGCGAATGGAGTATTTTATTTACCCGCCTTTTTTGAAAACGCACTTTTATTAAATTTACTACAAATACAGTGAAATTTACTACAAATACAATAAAACTCACTATTAGTGTGGTGAAATTTACTACCTGATTTTGTAAAATTAATTACGAATGAACTACTCGTACATCATTTAGCTGCCTTTTTTGCAAATATACTCTTGTGTCTACTACCCATGCCTTGTAATTTGCCTTTTATACTTTTACGCTTTTGTTTTAAAAATTTATTTAATTTTTGTGTACATCTGGTTATAATAATAACACTCATAATAATCATTATGATATAAGAATAGAATACCTATATCTCATACTATATATTTATTCTTCCACTGAAATTTTAGTTATGTTATAGAATTTTTTATAATATATATAATTTCAAACAACTAAATATCAACTGAATAAAACTTCTCAAAAAATGGTAGTTTATGTTTTTTTTTAACAAACACAAAAATATTTTAATTTTTTTTTCTTCTAAAAGTCACAATGACGTTTGGTAAAGTTTATCAAAAAAAATGATTAACCCATTAAGAAATATATGCTCTAAAATCTGCTTGTTAGCCCTTTTTTTTGGCAGTCAGACATATTTATTAGATTTTTGAATATATTTAGATAGCATCTTGACAGCCCGAAATATTTGGAAATAATATATTTTATTTGATTAAATAAAATGTTACATTACCCAAGGCTTAGACAACCGAGTCTAAGTAAGATAACTTTTAAAACACCAACTAAAAATGTTTATCTGTAACTTGGATGGTTGTCCAATGTACTACTACGTTCATAAATAAGATCGAATGTTTCTTCACCAATGACGTATATATTCTCATAATTTTGTGTTCCTTAGTTCAAGTCTTTTTATGCCACACTTGAAGTTAAAGTGAACCATCATACACTTATGTGAACACTGTTAACTGGTTTTTATGCCACAAAAATTAATTCCACCTCACGGAAAATTTTTAGCAAGAGAATTGTTATTTTCCTGGCATGGACACAAGTGTCGTCTTAAAAGTACCTTATTGTAAATAAATTCTAAAGAAATAAATATCTTTTGCAAAAAAAATCTCTTTATTATCACTCCACTATACTACAAATGAGTAGCTACTGCGAAGTGTATAAGCAGCTTTATGAGACGACAGCACTGGCAACCATTCCACAGACTAAATTCAAAATGGAGTTTTATGTATTTCATTCGTCTCAGATTTCGGCGTGGCGCGGTGCGTTTTTAAGTTTTAACATTATCTCGGCATCGGTATTTAATTAACCTATCAAAAAAAGTAAAAAAAGTAAAAAAAAGTGAAAAAAAGCAAAAAAAAACATTTTCATAACGCAAGTTATAAATCTTCAAGAAATTTTCCGGAATTAGCAGTCCAATAGGTGAGTTCCAAAAGTAAATTTTTTTTAAATGGTGATTCTTTTTAAACAAATTCTTATGCTCGTTTTTAAGCATCAATTGCTGATTCCAAAAAGGTATCAACCATCGTTGTACGGCTTACGGTTGGTCAGATACACTCCAAAACGTTTTTGATTTGTCTTCATGATGGCAGAAATTAAGAAAATTGAAAAAGGTTTTGGGATGTACCTGACCAACGGTAAGTCGTACAGCGATGGTTGATACCTTTTTGGAATCAGCACTTGATCCTGTTAAAATAAGCATTAAAATCTTTTACTCCAAATGTGTAATGAGAAAAAACGCTCTTAAAATACACATTCAGGTTCCAATGTGCGAGTTCCAAAAGTTAATTTTTTTTGAATGGTGATTCTTTTTTAACAAATTCTGATGCTCGTTGTTCAAGCATCAATTGCTGATTCCAAAAAGGTATCAACCATAGCTGTACGGCTTACCGTTGGTCAGATACACCCCAAAACGTTTTTGATTTTTCTTCATGATGGCAGAAATTAAGAAAATTGAAAAAGGTTTTGGGATGTACCTGACCAACGGTAAGTCGTACAGCGATGGTTGATACCTTTTTGGAATCAGCACTTGATCCTGTTAAAATAAGCATTAGAATCTTTTACTCCACATGTGTAATGAGAAAAAACGCTCTTAAAATACACATTCAGGTTCCAATGTGCGAGTTCCAAAAGTTAATTTTTTTTGAATGGTGATTCTTTTTTAACAAATTCTGATGCTCGTTGTTCTAGCATCAATTGCTGATTCCAAAAAGGTATCAACCATAGCTGTACGGCTTACCGTTGGTCAGATACACCCCAAAACGTTTTTGATTTTTCTTCATGATGGCAGAAATTAAGAAAATTGAAAAAGGTTTTGGGATGTACCTGACCAACGGTAAGTCGTACAGCGATGGTTGATACCTTTTTGGAATCAGCACTTGATCCTGTTAAAATAAGCATTAAAATCTTTTACTCCAAATGTGTAATGAGAAAAAACGCTCTTAAAATACACATTCAGGTTCCAATGTGCGAGTTCCAAAAGTTAATTTTTTTTGAATGGTGATTCTTTTTTAACAAATTCTGATGCTCGTTGTTCAAGCATCAATTGCTGATTCCAAAAAGGTATCAACCATAGCTGTACGGCTTACCGTTGGTCAGATACACCCCAAAACGTTTTTGATTTTTCTTCATGATGGCAGAAATTAAGAAAATTGAAAAAGGTTTTGGGATGTACCTGACCAACGGTAAGTCGTACAGCGATGGTTGATACCTTTTTGGAATCAGCACTTGATCCTGTTAAAATAAGCATTAAAATCTTTTACTCCAAATGTGTAATGAGAAAAAACGCTTTTAAAATACACATTCAGGTTCCAATGTGCGAGTTCCAAAAGTTAATTTTTTTTGAATGGTGATTCTTTTTTAACAAATTCTGATGCTCGTTGTTCAAGCATCAATTGCTGATTCCAAAAAGGTATCAACCATAGCTGTACGGCTTACCGTTGGTCAGATACACCCCAAAACGTTTTTGATTTTTCTTCATGATGGCAGAAATTAAGAAAATTGAAAAAGGTTTTGGGATGTACCTGACCAACGGTAAGTCGTACAGCGATGGTTGATACCTTTTTGGAATCAGCACTTGATCCTGTTAAAATAAGCATTAAAATCTTTTACTCCAAATGTGTAATGAGAAAAAACGCTCTTAAAATACACATTCAGGTTCCAATGTGCGAGTTCCAAAAGTTATTTTTTTTTGAATGGTGATTCTTTTTTAACAAATTCTGATGCTCGTTGTTCAAGCATCAATTGCTGATTCCAAAAAGGTATCAACCATAGCTGTACGGCTTACCGTTGGTCAGATACACCCCAAAACGTTTTTGATTTTTCTTCATGATGGCAGAAATTAAGAAAATTGAAAAAGGTTTTGGGATGTACCTGACCAACGGTAAGTCGTACAGCGATGGTTGATACCTTTTTGGAATCAGCACTTGATCCTGTTAAAATAAGCATTAAAATCTTTTACTCCAAATGTGTAATGAGAAAAAACGCTCTTAAAATACACATTCAGGTTCCAATGTGCGAGTTCCAAAAGTTAATTTTTTTTGAATGGTGATTCTTTTTTAACAAATTCTGATGCTCGTTGTTCAAGCATCAATTGCTGATTCCAAAAAGGTATCAACCATAGCTGTACGGCTTACCGTTGGTCAGATACACCCCAAAACGTTTTTGATTTTTCTTCATGATGGCAGAAATTAAGAAAATTGAAAAAGGTTTTGGGATGTACCTGACCAACGGTAAGTCGTACAGCGATGGTTGATACCTTTTTGGAATCAGCACTTGATCCTGTTAAAATAAGCTTTAAAATCCTTTACTCAAAATATGTAATGAGAAAAACAAAAAAGATATTTTCTATTGTCTTTATGTAGATACGTAAAATGTCTGACCCTGAACTTAAAGGAAGCCAACATTCAGAGGGTGATCTAATTGAAGAAGTCTTAGAAGACTCAAGTGAGGTTGATTTGGGTGACACAAATGAAAACTTAGATTTCAATCAGCAAATATCAAGCAAACACTCAGTCGCTGTAGAATATGTTTTATCATATAAGTTGCAAGATGAAGCAATTGGCGATATATTGAAGCGATGGGGACTTTCGGAGCTCTGTGAATTGTTTAATGGTAAATCATAATTAGTTTAATTTTTCCCTTAAAATTGTTTAATATCAGTGTTTTAGAAAAAAAAATTGATTCAGATTGCTTGGAACACATAACAGTTTCTGACATAGACAATTTAATTCCTCTAGAAATGATGGGATTGCGGATCAAGTTTAAGGCAAGGTTAACTGAATGCAGATCTTTAAAGGTAAGATGTCTGTAAAAAGAGGAAGTTCATTTTATAATACATAGAGCTCAAGCCACGATGTTTAATAACTTTTTAGAGATTACCCTTAACTTCAATATCTGAAAATCTTAGTGGGTGTTCAAGTAGTACTGTATCTGTATCAAGCGATATTATGGAAGCATTTCCCAAAAATTTACGATCTGATTCCGAAAATAGTTTAAACCAAGAAGTACAACATATGGTGAGTCATAATACCATTGAAATAATGAAAATGGAGGTCCTTATTTTATTCGTAATTACATTTTTTTAACTTTTCACCAGACCTAAAATTTTGATTAATGTAAAAAGTTATCGATAATAAAAATCGACAGCTGCTGTCTTTATAACTATACTTACCTATAAGTCTATTACACGAACAAAAATAATTTCTTCATACGAAACTTTATTCCTCTGACTGTTAATTGAACGTTTAAATTATTATTTAAAATTTGGTCACAAATGAATATTTAATGATGTGCTTCAGTGTTTTTATGGTAAAATACTTGAAATATGCGTAAAGACTACAGCCAGTAATGTTGTTTGTGTAGCTTGAAACATGGTCATACCGCCTTAGATTGTATACGTAACGAACAACATTATTGAACGCTACTAATAAGTTTCTTTTCGATTCTGAATTATGAGTACTTACAACTTGGCATCCATAAGTTATAATTGGAGAAATTAATGTTTTCGCTAAGCTTAGACGAATATGCTGAGGAGTAAATTGCTTTGATAAAAAGAGACTTTGTAAAGATCCATATACCTTTCCGATAACTGTTTGGATATGATCTTCCCATGTAAGGGTATGATTGAAAAGCACACCTAGGTTTTTTGCCTTTTCGACATATTCCAACTGTTGATCGCCGAGAAACAAGTTAGGGAAATAGCTGTAATCAAGGATATTTTTGTAAATGACTAAACATTTGGTTTTGGGTAGTTTATATAATACGTGTTAAATTGAGGGATTTAAATTTTTTTCAATTTACAAAAAAAAACCAAAGCTGATTTCCACTGTTGTTAATTTTATTTAACCAAAATGTTTAATTAACTCAACTGAAAACAGTTTTTTTTATAATACGAAAAATGTATTTAGTGTCCTAAGTTTAAGTGATCTAAAGTCATCCATAATATGCACAAAAACTTATTTTAATTTTAATTCATTAGATTTAAATGAGAAGGATTGGCTGAAATACAATTCACAACCAATGGAGTTGGTAGTTATTAAATGGAAAAGCTGTTTTCATATCAGGAGGGCAGAAATTTTAGAAAAGACCGCAGAGGATATTTTTAATGACTGGCCACTTTTCACGCAATCTATCGGCCTTCATTTGGTATTTCTTTTTTTTTTGCCATTTTGGTAATGTTATTCATATTAATTATTCTTACAGATCGATTTAGACTTTATTTTGCTTTTCGGTGAAGAAAAATCAGTTTGCTTGAAAAAGAAATGGGATAGCTTTCAAAGAACCTTCTTGCAAAGTGTCGAGGATCAATTGGAAAGTGCAAGCAAACCTGTTAAGCAGATACTCGAGCAAATAAATGCTATTGATAGTAGTCAAGGTAATTAAAAAAAATAACTAAACTTGATTCTGACTTGTTTAAATAACTTAAAAAGCATACATTTTTGTCTACAATTATAATTACATTTCACCATTTTTCACTTATACTAACATATACAAATTCATTTCTTTACAGATTATAAAAACTTATTAACCTACAAGCTCATCCATTATAAATTGCCTCCATTTCAAAAAATTTCACTTCAAAGTGGGAAAAAGTGGCACGCTTCAATCCAGGACTCTATCAATAGCACTATATTAGAAGCCGAAAACCAGGCAGATATCCTGGTTAAATACCAACATATAAAAGAATCGTACAAGGGCTTTCATTTCAACATTCAACCAATGGTAGTGGCAAGTGAAAAATTATATTATGTAATATCAGATAACATATTCCATAAAACAGAAAGCTTTTTATCGGCTCTTGATTCGGCTTTTAAATTAATATATGTATTTAATCCTAAGTATCCACTTCAAAGCCAAAATGTGTGGTTGTTTTTAGAAAACTTCTTTTATGATCTTAATTCAACTCCTCCTAGCTCTGCAACAACAGCTCTGATTAATGAGTTAAGAGATAAACAAAATTAAGTTTTTTTTTTACAAAAAACACAAATTGTAAGACGTCCTTATAAACCTTATCTAATTGCTTGATATCTTGATACGACTAGGTTTCTAAAGACTTTTTTAACATCTTTTAAACCAGTTTATTAGTGTTTTGGCAGATCAAGCTGATAAACTTGATTCTGACTTCGCTACTTAAGACTTTTTTTAACATCCTTTTTCACAGTTTCTTAGGTCGGATCAAGCTGATAAACTTGAAACGACTTAGCTCCTTAAGACTTCTTTAACATCCTTTTAAACAGTTTATTAGTATTTTGGCAGATCAAGCTAATAAACTTGATTCTGACTTAGCTTCATAAGACTTATTCAACATCCTTTTTCACAGTTTACTAGTTCGGATCAAGCTGATAAACTTGAAACGACTTAGCTCCTTAAGACTTCTTTAACATCCTTTAAAACAGTTTATTAGTGTTTTGGCAGATCAAGCTGATAAACTTGATTCTGACTTAGCATCTTTAGACTTTTTTAACATCCCTTTTAAAAATTTTCTAGTTCGGATCAAGCTGACAAACTTGATACGACTTAGATTCTTAAGACTTTTGTAACATCCTTTTAAACGTTTTTTAGTGCTTTCGCTAATAAACTTAATAAATTAAAATAAACATAACAAATTTTTAGGTTAAAAAAAAAAACCAAATCAAGGGCTGATACACTTTATTTTATATTGTGAAGTATTTTATTGTATATACTATTTACATATATAATATATTAAACTTTTGGATTATACATTAACTGTACTCAATAATGTTCAGTTGCTTTGCTTGTGAATTAATTTTTCTAAATTTAGATGATTACTATTCACATTTAAAATGCAAGCATAAATATGATAAAGAAATATATTGTAAACAAGGGGATTGTCATCAAGCATTTTCCAATCTTTTTGTCTTAAAACGGCATTTAAAGAAAGTACATTTTGATTTAAATAGCAATTCCAACACCTCTACCAATACCACACATTCTACCACTCACCTCCCTGCGGAAAATGTAAACAATTTGAATCAAGACTTAGGCTTAAATTCAACGCTTTCATCTCAAAAATCAGAGACTTCATTACTTGCTGATCAAAAGTCTATTGAAAATTTTGAAGAATCGTTTATCAATAAAAAGGATGTCGACCTCTCAGAATGTGCCTTAAGATTTGTTTTAAAGTTGATGAACCACAATTCCGTTCCAAGAAATTTAGTATTCAAAGTTGTGACAGAAATTAAAAATCTTTTACTTGACCCTATTAAATGCGTTATTGAATTGAGCGATTCGAGCTTAGCATAATACAAAAAATAAGTCAATTTTGTGATACAGCTTTTTCTAAAATAGAGACTGAACATAAGCTTATAAGCCATTTGTCAAAAAAAAATTACTCGAATTACCAATCAATAGTACAGTTTCATCTGAAATTCAAAATACAATTGAACGGGGTAAACCAATTTTAAAATACAAGGAAATAAAAGGAACTATTCTATCTATTCCTTTTGTAATTAAAAAATTTTTTGAAACTGAAAATTTGCTTAAAAAAACTTTGAAAGAAATGGAAGATCTTATGGCGCATTCCGATGATATAAAAAATTTTGTGTGTGGTTCTGTTTGGCGAGAAATTCATTCAAGATTTTCAAACGAAAACAAAACAGTTATCCCATATTTTCTTTATAATGATGACTTTGATCCAGATAATGTGTTAGGCTCGCACTCCGGAGTGAATTCAATTTCCGCATTCTACATAAACTTCCCAACTTTACCAGAGCATAAACGTTCTTCTTTGACCAACATTTTGCCTGCTATGCTAATAAAAGCCGAGTATTTTAAAAAGTATGAGCGCCTCGATGTTCTTCATAATCTTCTAAAAATTTTATTAGATTTAGAACTGAATGGCATAATGATTCAGACGGAAGGTGTGGAAAAAAAAATTTATTTTGTTTTAGGCTTAGTTACTGGTGATAATCTTGGATCGTCGTTTTCGGCTCTGCATTTTTGTCGAATCTGTAAGGCTTCTAAAGCAGAAACACAAAATCTTAGTTATGAATTAAAGAACAGTTTAAGAACGGTTTCAAATTATGATTTAGATCTTTTACTTAATGACCCAAAACATACTGGAATATCGGAAGTATGTGTTTTCAATAGACTTCCGTCTTTTCATGCGGTTGTTAACGTGTCAGTTGATATCATGCATGATCTTTTCGAGGGAGTTTTGAAAAATGATATGTGTGCTATTATTTTATATTTCATTAAAACAAAGAAATATTTTTCTCTCGAAAATTTGAATGACAGAAAACAGCTTTTTGATTATGGAAGCATAGACTCGAAAAACTATTCCCTTCCTATAAAACTTGAGGCTTTGCAAAACAAAAATTTGAATATGCAAGCTAGTGAAAGCCATTGCTTTGTACATTTTTTTTCCTTAATGGTTTGGGATTTTGTTCCTAAGGACGATAAATGTTGGCTTTTTTTTTTAAATCTTCAAAAACTTGTAGATCTATGTTTATGTACTTCATTTAATAAAAATGATTTAGAAGAATTGAAATCTCGAGTAGCTGATCATAATAAAACTTACAGAGAATTGTTTAATGAAACTCTTAAGCCGAAAGCACATTTTTTGACCCACTATCCCACTGTTATTGAAAGGGTTGGACCCTTAAAAATGATTTGGAGTATGCGAAATGAAGGCAAACACAAAGAATTAAAACAATATGCTCAGAGCATAACATCTAGGAAAAATTTATGCTACTCCGTTGGAATGAAGTTGTCTTTAAAACTAGCTAACTTTTTTTATTTAAATGAAAAAGACATTAAGATTAAAATTTTAAAAAGTAAAAATGTATGTATAGGTATCTCAAAAACCATATTTCAAAGATCTTCAAGAATTTGGCCTTGATGGTATTCAAATATTTTCAGAGAACATACAATTTATGGGAACACCATACACTTCCGGTTTTTTTTTGTTTCATAAGCAAAGTAACTTTATTTATAAAATATCTGAAATAGTGATAAGCAACAAACGTGTAATAATTGTTTCCACTAAATATATGTTTCAATACGATGTAAATATAAATGCTTTTATTATAAAAGATAATACAAATATTTTAAGTTTGAAATTAATTACGGAATTTCAATATTATCCTGCTTTGCCACATAATCTTTCTGATGGTAGAATGGCACTAAGATTTAAAAATGTATAAAATTTATATTATAGTGATTTTAATCGTCATTACTTTTATCAAAAATAAAAATACATATGAACATTCAAAATGATACCTGCTTTGTAATTTCAGATATAGTATTCAACTAAAAAATGAAAAAAAAGAGAATTTTATTTCAGGAAGAATGGTTTTGACATAAGAAAAAATCGGTACCTACTCTAAATCTGTGTACAAGTACCTAGATACGTAAGTATTCCTACATATCTACATAATATTTAATTCATTACTGTTTGTATAGGACTGATAGATCTCTGTAGAAAAACTCATGGTAGATATACCATTTTTAATTGTATTACAGATTAAAATCAAATCCATTGCATGAAACAGTGAAATTTATTACATACGAGTAGATAATATAGTAAAATGTATTACAGATTAAAGTTAAATTTATTGCATGAAACAATGAAATCTATTACAGATGTAGTTAAATGTATCACATCAAATAGAGGAGATTTTACTGCAGTTGTAGTTAAATTTACTACAACTGCAGTTAAAAATCCACTATTTTATGTTATACATTTTATTACATCTGCAATAGATTTTACTGCTTCTATGTAATAAAATTTACTACCATTGTTGTATATTTTACTACAACTGCAATGGATTTTACTTTTCCATGAAATTAATTTTACTACCACTGTGGTAGATTTTACTGCAACTGCAATAGATTTCACTGTTCCATGTACTGAATTTTACTACAACTCTAATAGGTTTTACTGTTCCATGCAATGATTTTTACTACGACTGTAGTACATTTTACTACAAATGCAATAGATTTCACTGTTCCATGTAATACATTTTACTACGGCTGTAGTACATTTTACTACAACTGCAATTAATTAAATTTTTTAATGTAATAAATTTAACTACCACTGTAGTAGATTTTACTTTAGCTGTAATAGATTTCATTGCGTCAGTAGTGTATTTTATTACTACTGTTTAGAACAACTGCAATATATTTCACTGTTTATGTAATAAAATTTACTACAACTACAATAGATTTTAGTGCTAATGTAGGAAACTTTTAGTACAATGGACAGCATATTTTACTGTTTCAGTAGTGAATTTTACTATCATTGCAAATCTTATTTTTATTACATCTTGTAGTGAATTTAACGACGTGTGTAGTAGGTTCGGATTTTACTACTTTTATCGTAAATTTTACTACAGTTTTTCGTAGATTTTACTGATTTTTTCTCTGTGTGTACCTTATCATAAAAGCCATCTACTCGCCAGTGTAAAAACTAATTTTTGGATCTTTGAAATAGATCCCGATAGAAAACAGGATCCCAAATTGTTTTTGTAATACATGTTAAAACTTAATCCAGATCCGGATACAGATAGATTTGTGAATAATAAAACGCAACTAATGTTATAACTTAATTCCATGGAACAAATAGTATTAGAAACAAATCAAAAAGTTTGAATGTTTTGCATCTGCCTTTGAAAATGACATTTTTTATAAAAAAAAAAGTAAAATACAGTGAAGAAGTAAGTTCTTCTATACTCTCAAGTAATAATGAATATTTAGCTGTTGGTCTATTGTTTGAGACATCACTCCTTGAGCTTTTTTTGTGAATAGGGATAATGAAAGAATTTGTACACTGTTTGGGAATTCTACCCCGAAAAATGGATAGCTAAAAGGGAATAGTGAGTGGCTGAGCAAATTTTAATATGCACTGCTTAAGAACAATATGAGGAATCCCGCCAGGACCCGACGAGAAATCATCCTTAAATAGTCGAATTTCGCTCATCACTCACTATTTACACACATATATAAATCGATGCAAAAGAGGTCTGGGTGCAGCTGTTCATTTATATATAGAGAAGTAAAGATCTATGTACTTTAGAGTTACTAGAAGAAATCGGCGAAATATTTAGAAATAGTTTTAGGCTCAGCAGAATATGCGTTGGTGTATTTCAAGATTGAAGGATAACCATCGGACTTTCCCTTATAATTTATAAGTAGAAAAAAGTGTCATGGCTTCACAATAGGTGCCGTGAAATAAGGCCAAGTGAAATAAGACCAACTACTGAAAATTGGCCTTATTTCACTTTATCAAAGTGTAATAAGGCCAATTTTTGAAAGTTGGCCTTATTTCACTTGGCCTTATTTCACGGCACCTTCACAATATGGTCAGATTGAGTTTGTAAAAGATGATTTGAGTATAAAGATTTACACAAACTGGAATTAAGTTGCTGAATCAGTGCCGGATTAGCCACGAAGCAAGAGTAGCAAATGCTACGGGCCCCGCGCATTTGGGGGCCCCGCGCACCAACCTTTTCTGACCATAAAAAAGTATTATTTACATATTACTTATTTACATACATTGCTTTAGGTAAACGTATATGAACAGTTATCATAAAATTGCTGGCATTTTCGGAATATTCCGAGAGCTAAAATCTCTTCCTGATTCAAAATAGCTTTTTTGGCCTTTAGTCCACAAAAACTGGCGTTTCGTCCGGGTAATCGCACATGGACTCATCAGTTGGCTGTGAGGACGTAGTCAATACGCAATTTTTATTGAATTCAGTTCATCTTACATCGATTTTTTGACAAAAATCCAATGTGAACTGTATCCAACCAAGATTAAAATTATAATCATTAACGTTGGAATATTTTGCTACTGAAATAAATCAGCCTAGTGGAAGACTTAGCACTATTAATGGATTTGTTGAATTTGTTGAAAATAGCAAAATATTTCAGCGTTAATGATTTGATTACAATTTTAATCTTGGTTGGATATAGTTCACATTGAATTTTTGTCAAAAAATCAATGTAAGATGAACTGAATTCAATAAAAATTGCGAATTGACAAGGTCCTCACATCCAACTGATGAGTCCATGTGCGATCACCCGGACGAAACGCCAATTTTTGTGGACTAAAAGCCATAAAAGCTATTTTGAATCAATATTTCAACAAGTCCATTAATAGTGCTAACCCCCAGTTTCACAGTGAGAGTTTAAACCCCACTTTTGGTTTAAACTTCAGTTCAACAACAAATTCGGTTTCACAGTTTCATTTAATCCTTGAACAGAGTTCATTCTGTAGTTTAAGTTAAACGATACTATTCTGCCGTTTAAACCTCAGATCAACAATCCCTTCGAACATTTGAAAATAAAATTTATTTTCATATTTTAATTTGTTTTCCTGTCACAGGTCACAACTAAAACAAAGCAAACTTTCGTTGATTGTTTTTACTTTGATTCAGATAGAAAGAGAAAATAATTTACTTGAACTACGTTCAGTCAACTGAAGTTCAGATTAGACTGTGAAACCGGATGAGTTGAACTTCAAATTTAAACTCCAGTTCAGGTTCAGCAGAACTTGAGTTTAAACTCTCACTGTGAAACTGGGGGTAAGTCTTTTACTTGGCTGATTTATTTCAGTAGTATATAGAATTTGTATTATAAAAACCTTCATATAAAATCTCTTCCACCAGAAGAAATTAAAAATCTGCAACCATAGTAAGTGCTTACGCAGATGATTTGGAGGACAGTCTGGGCAACGAATTAGTGCAATTCGCTTCAATGCTCAATTCTGATGTGGCTGGTACGAGTATTATTGACAGCAGGAATCATGAGGCTCTGGAAATGCAGGTTTACAAGCTGTTGATAAATAATTATTTACAATCTTGTTTCCCGAACGTTGAAATTGCTTTGCGCATTTATTTGTCTCTCATGATCACCAACTGCAGTGGTGAACGATCTTTCTCAACATTAAAACGTGTTAAAAATGAATTGAGGAACACGATGAGCCAACAAGGTCTTAAGGCTCGGTCAAACAGACCGCGTTTTCAACGCCGCGTTAAGATTTTTTAACGCGACGGTAAGATTATTTTGACGCGACGTTGCAACCGCCGCGTCAGAGGACGTCAAACAGAGAGCTTTCAAGCAATGAACAAACAAAACAATCATTCCTTAACAAAACTAATATCAAGCAGCTCAGATTCAGAAGAGGGATTATTGCTTCTATTTGCTATTTTACGAATTTCCCCTTAAACAAAAAGAATTTGGGTACATGCCAATTAACAAAAAAAGAAAAGAAATCGGCGAATATCACCAGCTGTGCCGAGAGCTAGAGTCGCACATCTCGAAGGCCAACAAACAGAAGACCTAGCAATGCGGCATTTATAAGAGACAAATTTGTCTCATAATATGTATGTCTCATAAATATGTATGTAAGACAATCTTCTTATACGATTTATCACCCATATCGTATAGACATGGGTTATTTCTCACCAATTCAATTAATTTTTCCATCTTGAAAAAATTTAAAATTCCTTTGACTGCCGCAGCGTTAGAAATAATCTGTAATTTCATACAACGTCGCGTTTCACCGCCGCGTTAAAACGCCATGGTGAATTCAACGCGGCTTCTAAAACGCGTTAAGTCTGACATGGGGCATGTATTGCAATGTAATACAACGCTGCGTTTGAACGCGGCGGTGAAACGCGGCGTAAAAACGCGTTCTGTTTGACCGAGCCTTTAATCTCCTCACTTTAATAAATATTGAACATGATTTACTCCGAGAAGTCGATATCAACAGCATTATTTATTAATTTTCCCAAATTAAATCAAGAAAAGTTTGTTTGTAACAGTTTTGTTTTATTTAATACCATAAACTTGATAAGTGCCTAACTTAAAACAGTCTAAGGGCCCCTTGATAGAATTTGCTACAGGCCCCGCTCTGGCTTAATCCGGCACTGTGCTGAATGCAGAAACAATATTGGAAAGATCATGATTTGATTTTCATCTGAGAAAAATAATTCCATAGTTTATTTCTTTTATTACTAAGAAGGTATTTGAGTGTAACACGATATAACATCTCTGTCAATATTCGAGTCCTTCAAAGTAAAGTCAAAGTTTATTTTACCCATAAGCCATAAGTTTGTAAGGAATGTCGAAGTTTCCTTTGCGTAAATTATATTTTTGCGATGTGGGAGCGTAACGAAGGATGTTGTGACTCCATTGTACGAAACCTATGATAATTGATAATGATATGTCGTTCAAGCCCGTTAAGCGTGTTAATGGGTTATAGCAAGCTATAGCCTGAAATGTCGGAGGGTACTTCTAAGTCATTGAAGAAATGTCTGTCGTCACATAATCATCTGGTTAAGCAAAGGTAGACGCCTACTAAGTGCGTGATCCTTTCCTTTACCCCCACTTGAGAAATTATCACTCCACCAGGCCCATAGGAGCATGTGGCTTCTTCCAACGTCTGGTAGAAAAGATGTATCGACTAATAAAATTTCTTTTTCAAAGATTGCATTGAAAGAGACTTACAAAGTCTCGTCGCCTGCAATTTCTCATACCATTCGGTAAAGATTGAAGTCACGAACTACAATTATATCATTTTCGGTATCAATAAAAGCGATAATGGATTACATCGAGTAAATGTTGATTTGCACTGGAAGTGGAAGGTTGAGATGGTTGGGGCATAAGGATTCAGTTTCATCTCCCGCTTTCAAAATTTGAGTATATGAATGTCAGGTCAAAAGATATTGTCTTTTCTTCTTTGCCTGTATGTTGCCAACATTAATTAGTTAAATTACTTAAGAATTCTCCCCACGAGCAGAGTAGAAGTACTGTTTTTTAGATATCTTTTTGTACCATACCTGTGTTTTCAATCTTTTTTTTTACTTTAGCATAATAGCAGTAAAATTGCCTTTGTAGTAATTATCAAAGGGCGGGTCCTCGAAACCAATTAATGGAACATCAATATCTACTTTGTCGACAATCGTAATGTAGCACATTAAAAACGATAAGAAATATCTTCTTCATTGTGATATAAAAACCGTGCGAAGCTTCAATGGCCTTAGTTTAAAGTTTTACATTTTAAAGATATATGAGTACCTTACAGTAAAGATGATAAAAGTTTTCTTAATTATTGTAAGTTTATTGCTTAGCACAGTCTTAGCTACTGCTTCTGAAAGTATTATCTGTCCCTCGACACAAAATAACATTGACATGGCTGTTCACTTTCCTTCGCAAAAAAGTTGTTCAACTTTTTACAAGTGTGACCGAGGAGTCCCAGTGTTGCAAAGGTGTCCAGCTGGTTTGCATTTCAATAAATTTACCCAGGTGAAGAAATTAAAAAAATTGTATATGAATAATATTTGACTAGGTATATTTTATATTCTTGCCACAGGGTTGTGATTTTCCATTTGCAGCAGGATGCCAATTGAAGGAAGACAAGGAATAGTTTTATGTCCCGTTTTCCTTTATAGATAGTAATTTAATATACCTACCTTGTAATAATAAAAACTAATTAAGAACATATACAAATATTTTTTTTTTAGTTTTAGTTTTATATTATAACACTCAGCATTTTTCAAAAAAAAAAATTATATAAAATGTATGCTTTTTTGAAGTAAATGCAACACTAGGTTGATGACGGATTTGCTAACTCGAAACATGATGCACGGTGATGATTTAATCAAAAGCATTAAAAACTATTTATGGACAAATGGGTGGCATTGGATTATCTAACTTGATGTCCTAAGGTTGCAAGGCAGTTCGCCGCAAATTCCACCTTGTCGGGTAGTGTCATGACTCCCCCAGTTTTTGATTCTATGGGACAAATCTTTTTTCGTACTCGTACCGTGGCGAGAGTCCTAAAAGATCTGAACATACATAAATCCGCTGGTCCGAACGGTATCCCCGCTATTATTCTGAAGAGGTGTTCTTCTACGTTAGCAAAACCCCTGTGTAAGCTTTTCCATCTATCCTATTCTTCTGGGCTCGTTCCGAGCAGTTGGAAAACTGCATTTGTTCAGACAATTCCGAAAAAATGCGACTCTTCTTCTCCCTCAAATTATGGACCGATTGCACTAACGACCCTTCTTTCCAAGGTCATGGAAACGCTCATTTAATTATCAGCATAAGAAATATCTTGAGAAACGAAAGCTTCCTTATGACCGGCAGTATGGCTTTCGTAGCAATAGGTCCACTAGTGATCTGATGGTATATCTTACCGAAGAGTGGAACAAATCTATACATCGTTTTGGAGAAAGTAAGATTATTGCACTTGATATTTCAAAAGCATTTGATAAAGTTTGGCATCTTGCTCTTTTATCTAAAATGCGAGCTTTTGGTGTCGACGAATCCCTTCTTCTTTATATTAGAAATTTTCTTTCGAACCGTTCAATACAAGTTGTATTAGACGGATTCAAGTCTGAAACCCACAATATAAATGCTGGTGTGCCCAAGGGCTCCGTTTTGTCCCCAACCCTCTTCCTCATTTTTATTAATGATCTCCTGTCTGCAACTTCTAATCCAATTAATTGTTTCGCTGACGATAGTACTCTTAGCTTTTCATATTCGTTTTCAGACTTACATCCCTGTTCTTCGGATGTGGAACTGGAACGACAAAATATGATAAGTTCATTAAATCACGACCTAAACAGCATTGTACAATGGGGAATAAGAAACCGCGTGGCATTTAATACTTCGAAAACTCAATGCTGTCTTGTATCGTTAAAGCGTGATATACCCTCCTTGCCACTATCTATGAGCGGCACTTGCATCAACGAAACTGAACATCTTGATATTCTCGGTATGTGCATCACGAACCACCTCTTGTGGAACGATCACGTACGCGATGTTGCCAAAAATTCCGCTAGATGTTTGGGTTTTCTGAGACGGTGCAAGAAATTTGTCTCTCCTTCTGATCTGGCTACAATCTATAAAACCTATATACGTCCAAAACTTGAGTATAAATCCCATCTATGGGCTGGTGCTCCAGTAACTTACTTAAGTCTCTTGGACAGTATTCAAAGAAGAGCTTTTAAAATGATTGGTGACAATAACATCATCGGCTCATTTACGTCACTCCAACATCGTCGTAATGTTTCATGCCTCACCCTTTTTTAACGTTAATTTAACGGACTTTGCTCTAGTGAAATAGCCAGTTGCATTCCTCCCCTTAAGCATATCAACCGTAATACTCGCACTTCTAGGAATGTCCATCAGTTTACCCTCGAGCCCAACTTCGGTCGTACTGTGAAGTACAGAGATTCGTTTTTTAGCCGTACTACGCGAATGTGGAATTCCTTACCACGCTCTGTCTTTCCCAGTCATTGCAATGTTCAAGGGTATACAAAAAACCTTTGAGTGTGTGCTAATTATAAAAAAAAAATCCTAAGGTAAAGCAAGGGTCTGAGGTGTAATTGAAGAAAATTCTGCGAAGAAAGAAGAAGACGTATGTCGCACACAAACTTATGAAGATCAAATCTTCACACTGAAGCAAATTCTGAAGAAGACCAAACAATTTTAAATCCAGAGTCACTATTTTTTCATAGACTTAAAAGTCACCAGGTGTTCTTTATAGCCATGTCCAAACTTAGAATCTCGGGAAAACTGATTCAGCTATGTCCCCTGATATTGCAAAATACGTGGTGCAATGTGCAACTATGAAATAGTTATTCCAATCTATACCTAGGAAAGGCAAGGAAATGCACTATCATTACTATGTTTTCTTCAATATCGTTCTGGGGAAGATAGTAAGCAGGACAGGCGCTAACAACGAGGGAACTATAGTCAACAGATCTGTCCAACTATTGGCGATATCATCGGCTGATACTTCACGATAATTGAAGATCGGGTGAAAACAAACCTATGTCAACCGAAACGTGAAACTTTTCTGTTGATAGTAGAAGACAATTGGGAAGAAGTTAAGAAATTCATCTAAATATTAGCTCCACGACCGACAACTGAGTTCAGATCCGACGAAGGAAAACCGCTGCTTTTTCTGTTTGGCGAAGCAAATGGGTTCAAGACTTCTCGGATGTAAACCCAGATATACATTGTTCAAATGCATTACAAGCACATTCGGTTCTCCTTATGTCGATGTTGTTTAGTCTTTCTCTCATACAAAAAATATAAATAAAACAAATTTTTTTGAGTGATGGGTTTAAAGAAAGGCGCCCGTTTTGAAAAAGGTAGCGTTTTCGTTTTAATTTCCTAACTCATTCGTATTTCATTTCACAACAAAATGACCTAGCAAAAAAATATTATAATCTCTATTTTGTAGAATTACGTAAACTAGAAATTTCACCTTCAAGAAAATTTCAAAAAACTGAATTCCACCACCTTTTATCGTCCAAAGTTATTAAGAAATGCTTTAGACATACAAATATAGCTCTCCACCAAAATTCAGCTTTTTCGGATAATTTGTTTGAAGTGAAAGTCTAATTTTCCTGGGTTATTTAGTCCTTTGTACAAGAAAAACAAACTCGGGCAGGACCGTTCACGCATTGGAGACTAGAAATATTTCTAAATTCTTTAAAATTATACATAATAACCCTGCAGTCGTCACGCAGATTACTATAGTAATCCACTAATGCGAAATTGAGAATTCCCGAATATACTAGTGGTGGAGATTTGTTGTCTCTTTTAGTACTTACAGTTAAATAGTGAAGTAATAATTTATATTTTTTAACTTTAAATAATATGTAATTGCATTTTCCAGCTAAATAAATTTGAAAAAAATTAAAGCATACTGGTTATATCCTAATTTTAAAGTGGATTACAAATGTAGGTAATCCGCGCGACGACTGGTGTAACTTTTTGGTGCGGGCTAAGTTTCCTGAACGTACCTGGCTTAACATTTGGTTAGTGTCAAAAATAAATAGTAATACCGGTAGGTAGATTACAAAAAAAAAATCTCGACTCCATGTTATTTTAATTTGGAGTACAAATAGAAATTGCATCTATGAATTGTAGTGTATAGAAAGTCTATCCTTATTTTGCACGCACTGTTGAATTAACAATACTCGTAACTAACCACAAGCTTTTTCATATTTGTAAATGAAAGGACATAATTTGTTCATCCCAACGTGATTATTATTAACATACATACATAAATGTCCTTATTACTATGTTTGGAATTCAACATTCACAAAACCACAGTTTTGTGTGCTCTACATCCTGACGTGAGAGTTTGGTTAAGTCAAGTAGATGTTTGGAAGCATCCATTTACAGACTTCCTATACATCCTACATCAAATTTATAATATGATAATTTGGGCCAAACATAAAATATACTTCGGTATGTTTCATAAAAGTCGTAAATCATATAAGTGTTCTTATAGGATGCATATACAATTCATGAATCTGGGAAAAATAACATTTGTTGTACGAATTATAAAACCTCAATAATTCGGAAAGATTAGGTGAGTGTATTATGTTTTCTTATCAGTGATAAACTTTACACAAATTTAACGTAACTCTATCTGTATAAATTAGAAATACTGTTTCTAGGATCATTGAAGATTGCTATTGGTCAATCTTCAATGATCCTAGAAATAGCGACAAATATAGTACCTCATCGGTGCATGGATGAAATTTTTATCACAATTCAATTTCAATTTTGTTTTATTGAACATATACTATTTACAATTTGGCTTACAACTAATAAGATACTACATATGTATGTATGAAAGTTTACATTTGTTGGCTCATAGGGGGCCTAACTATATACAGTGACTTATGTTTAATTATTTTTATATAAAATTTACATGACGAAAAAAAAAAATTAAATTTAAAATGTCGGTTGTATTGTCCTCAGGGTGTTCATTCCTGGTTGTCAGTGTGAAATTTTTATCACGAAAGTAAATATGTAGGCATAAAATACAAAAACGCCATTTTTACAATCCGGTTCGAAGGATTAATTCTTTATCTATAAAAAAATTTAATATAACGCCTTAATCGTCCGAACTGATGTGCAAAACCAAAGTTGCCAAAGTTCCATGTACAAATCTTACTATACAAGTTCGTACATCCGATGAAAAAAGTCAAAAATATAATAGTTATGGTGGTATGGATGGCTGGAGATTTCAGGAAAACTTTGCGCGTAATAAGCGATTTAACCATAATTATTTAGAAATGTTCATCAGTTTACCCTTGAGTCCAACTTCGGACGTACTGTGAAATACAGAGCTTCTTTTTTCAGCCCGACACAAAGTGGAATGCCCTAAAGTGGAGTGCTCTACCTAGCTCTATTTTTCCTTCCCATTGTAATATTCAGAAATTTAAAACTAATTTGCAGCGGTATCTCCTTGTTTTCCTAACGTCTGCACTGTGATAATAATTTTAAAAGGAGGTAACAACCTCTTGAGTGTGCGGTTATTATACAAAAAAAGTGAACACCGCCAGATGAAATAAACTGAATTTATTTATATCAAAAAGAGAACAGGACCTTAAACAACACCCTGAGGAACACCCAAATTAATTTACCTTACATATTGCTTCTAATCTCTTCGAATTTGACTTCGGGACTAAGCGCTTTACATGTAAATACAACAACTTCTTAAGTATATACGGACTTAGCTAAGTCCAGATAATTTTCGAGTCTTATGCGCGAAACAGATTAAACCAGCAACAGCACCAGCATCGTCAACAGCAAACAGCACGCTGACCAGCAAAAAATTCTCAAACACATTGCCACCAGCAATGTCATTTCATCTGCTTGACATTTCATATGGAAAAAAAGCTTTTCATTGTGGTGCCACTGAATATTGCACTGGGAAAGTTGACAACACCGCACCAGCAACAGCAAATTTAGGACTTTGGCCTAACGACGCTGTTGGCGTTGCTGTTGCTGTTCTAATGTGTGTTGAACAATTGAAATACATTGGCTCTAAATTAATGGCGGCCGCTGTTGCTGTTGACGGTGCTGCTGCTGGTTCAATCTGTTCCGCGCTTTAGACGGCTTTACCTTGCGATTTTTAAGCCCGTGGGAGAGAGACGTGTGTGGTGGCGGTGTTACATAAGGCGGAAGATGACTCCAAAAGAGAAACTAAGATTAAAAATCGCTTCCGTGTAAAAGCAGTATTAACCTAAGTCGTGATAAAAACGGTGATGCCAAAATGATATTATTTATATGTTATCGATAATTTGTTTAGACAAGTCAAAAGTGACGTTATTAGGGGGGTTAACATTCTCAAATATGATTGACAAATGCGGTTTGATTGACTCGAATTTAAAAATGTGAACGCTTTCCCTAAACATGCTTGACGATATCAAAATATTTTGATATTTTGCTGGTTTGACAAGCATATTTGAGAATGTGAAAGCATGCTCTTCAAGCCATAAGCAAATTTCATTTTAAATGAAGTTCTCAAGCTGTGCATATCATAAGAAAATATTTCAAAATGAGTCATATATGCAATAGCGGTAATTCAGGTGGATTTTATTAGATTAATATAAGTTTTCTGTAAGTTTTCTTGTGGTACCCCTTGGCATAATGATTAGTGCGTTGGACTGTCATGCGGAAGGACTAGAGTTCGATTCTCAGCCGATGCAAGAAAGTTTTTTTCAGGGGTGTACTGCCTCTTGCGAGGAATTGACAAATTCTCCAAGAGTATCTTTTGTCATGGAAAGTGCTGCTCATTAGCCGTTCGGAATCGGCAATAAATTGTAGTTCCCGTCTGTTCCTGGTAACACGCACCCAGGAATGGTTGAGAGTTGTAAGTCACTAGGTCCTGGTTCACTCCGAGCTGTTGCACCACCAAATTTAATATAAGTTTTCTGCAGACTTCCAAATATAGAAATGGTAGTAAATTTGCTCAACTAATATTTCATCTATGCTCTCAGTTGGTCCGCCATGGTAAGAATTGTATTGAGAAGTGATGTTTGACAGCATGTTTGACGAATGTGAACGAAAATGGTTTCAATCCGTTAAATATTCATCAAACCATATTTGTCAAACATATTTGAGAATGTGAATTTTGGAGAGAATATTTTGAAACATATAGAAGTTTACCAGAGACATGGCAGATTAAAAATAAAGAATATAAAAAGGAAACACAAAGCATATCTAATTCTTTTGGACAAATTTAAAGAAATAGAGCCAAATGGGAATGATGACTAATTGAAAAAGAAAATAAATTCAATTCAAAGAAAAAAAGTCAATGTGAAAGGTCCGGGTCTGACACAGAAGAGTTACATATTCCTTAGCTGTGGTACTTCAACGATCTTGTCTTTTTCGTGGATTAAGATGATATTATAGACATGGTTGCCATGATCTATGGACGACGAAATCGAAAAAAGCCCAAGGACTGAAGCTGAAAAAGTAAGTAAAATTGGAATAATTCCAGTTGGGTTAAAATATTCGGCAAATTATTTCGAACATCTTTTGCACGATTTGATGGGTTGCTGTTTTTTGCCTGTTGCAATTCAAAAATAGATCTGTTATTATTTGCATTTGTTATTGTGTTGTCGATATCTGCACTATGGATATATTAAACAAGGTTTTTTTTTAAATTGTGTAGGTAACAGATCACCGGAACCGGACTCAACAGAATCGTCGTTAGTAGTACTCGGAATCGAGAAGATATAATGCCGAAGCGTTTTCAACTATTCGTCATGCCCGCGAAACTCTATAGTTAAAATTCTACTGTTCTCTTGAAAATCCAGAGCCACTGTACGGTTTCATTAAATTTTCTTTTAATGGAAACACGTCATACCCAATCAACAATTTGTGGTTTGGAAGCGGCTTAATAACCGGCTTTGAACTCAAGTTTTCCAAACCAAGGGGTTAAAAATTGGCTAAAAAGCCGTTCCAAAACCGTTCCAGAACCGTTTAAATTTAACCTAGATTTAAAAATAGTTGTTTTGGAACCAGAAAAATGACAAATTGGTTTTGAATGGTTAAAAAAATATCCAAATATTATCACCAGTTTAAAATGGAATTTTTTAAACCAATATATGACCAAAAAGTTGTGCAAGAGAGAAAATTTTACCGAAATCAGCCTTAAGATAATTTTTGGTTTTTTTCTACCGTATAGCATACTAGGGTAATAAAATATCTCATTTCTAGCACCACTATGACCAGAGTTATCTTAGGCTTTTTTGTAACCTCGGTTTTTCTGGAGCCAGGGCTAAAAATTGTTGCTTGGGTACACAACCAAAACATACGTCATTTTTTTGGAAAAAGTATGAATTTTTTCGGGTTTTGGAATTTTAAGGTTTTCATTTTCGAAATGGTCATAGAACTTCGTATTCCCCATCATGCAAAACACCATGGCATTTACAACCGCCATCAAAACAATGCTATAGGTATGTATGTTTTCTTGTACTTGAACTAGTATGCTCCGGAACTCAACGGTTTACTTAGATTTATGTGCTTTCCGTCCATAAAACCGATAAAGTGTGGAAAATTCCAGAGTTTGCCAAAATCTCTTGCAACTTCTTTCCACTCTTCTTCAGTTTTTGGTATCTGTTGAAGAAAATAATAATATTTTTTTGTTTTTAATTTATTGCAGAGCTCAATAGTAAATGCACAGGAAAAGAAAGTTAATGGACAAAGTGGGCGGGATAAACTCTTGCGGAAAGCAATCTTATATTTGTTTGGATACCCGAAAAATAGAACCCGATGAAGCAGATACTCTTGGGTGTAAGTTGGGCAGTGCATTTTAGAAAGTTGCACGCACAACAACAGCTTCTTGCCAACAAGACTATTGAAGAAGTCCTCTATAGAACAGCTCTGGGGAATTTAATTAAAAATGCCTATACAATTTTTCCCACGAAATTGGTCTTCCTCATCTTTCAACTATAGTGCACGTGCTCCAACACCAACACCACTGCCCAACTACACATCATCACCATTGTCATATGACGAGAGCTCACGCGTACGCTAAACACTCTCACCACATATGGTTTCCAACCATTAAAAACCAGTCAGAATTTCTAAATTAAAGAAGCCATATATTTTTAACGTGCTGCCCAAACAGACAATTACCTATACACAATAACAAATCCATCAAAATATACGCCTTCATCCCAACATCACCAATATTAGGGAGGATAATTAAAATTATTACGAAAAAATAAATCAACCTCAATACGACGCTGTGAAGGATGTTTTCTTGGACAAAGACTTTTGTTAAAATTAAAAAAATTTACTTTATAATACTTAAATTAATATATTCTTCCAAAACTTTTCTTAAAACTCAGCATTTTTTTTTTTTATAATCGGCGCACACTCAAGGGTTTTTTTGTACACCCTTAATATGCCAGAAACAATGTGAGCATTATTGAATTATTATGGCGCTTTTTTAGGCATTCTTTAGTACAAATTCGTTTCCTCTTATTTTGATGCATTTTTCTTTCTTGTTTTTCATCTTCTAAAATTACGAGAGCGAC
Source organism: Chrysotoxum bicinctum (assembly GCA_911387755.1). Classification (NCBI taxonomy): domain Eukaryota; kingdom Metazoa; phylum Arthropoda; class Insecta; order Diptera; family Syrphidae; genus Chrysotoxum; species Chrysotoxum bicinctum. The sequence continues at coordinate 55,835,177 of OU426988.1, read as the reverse complement.
AATCAAAACGTCCGCCATGGCTAAAATTAAAATCCTTAAAGTTAAGTGTATACGATTGATAGATCTTACAATATTGTCAGACCGGACAATGTCTGACAATTATCTACCAATGAGCTAACAATTAAGTTGTGTGTGTACAATGTACATAATTGATAGAAAATCTACCATGGGCCTTGTGAATAAAAAAAAAGCTAAAGCTAAAACTTGGATTTTTAAGTAAAAGCTTGATTTTTAGTGAATAAAAATAAGCTTAAGCTAGCTAGTTAAAGATGTTTTCTATTAATAGCTATTTTAAAATAGCCAAAGCTAAATTCATTTAGCTTTAGCTTGTTTTCCTAGCTTAAGCTTCAATTTGTGTGAATAAAAATAGCTTAAACTAGAATATTATAGTTAAAGCTACAAAAATTTCAAGATTTTTTCGACCTGTCTAGAAAGCTTTGACTAGGTCTTATTTTCAGTATTAACTTGTGCGAGTTGTTAATTAAACATAAGGGAAATCTCAAAAAATAGGACTGTGAACCAATAGACCCAGAAACTGACATACGAAATGTTAAAAACATTTTTTAGCCGAAACCAATACTTGCCCTGTAGAACAGATAACAAATTGAGGCAAAAAAACTTTCCTTTCGGTCATACATGTACCAGTTTTAGCTAAAGCTACCTAGTCGAAACCTGTGAATAAAAAAACGAACAGCTTAAATTACGAAGCTTAAGCTAGAATTTTCTAGCATAAGCTATTTAGCGTTATCATTTTTTTATTCACATAAAACAAAGCTTAAGCTAGAACTGTCTAGCTTTAGCTGCTAGTAAAAGCTATGACTAGTTGGCTTTAGCTTCCTCCAAAAAAAGCTTTAACTTTTTTTTTATTCACAAGGCCCAATCTCTTACAATTAATTGGTAGACAAAAACTTAGTCCTTTAAAATTGACGACTTAGTCTTCGACTCTTCGTCCATTACTGTGTCCATCGATTTGTATTTGACCAGTGTTTCGTCGAGCAGTTTCAATTTAATTTTGCTCATTGATGACTTTTTGGTGCCAAAACTACACGTTCGCACAAGCAGTCCAAATTTTTGTAGTTGGTTGTTTGACTATCGGCAATAACTTGTAGACAACTACATGAAAATTTAATTGCATTTGAAAGAAAAGTTTTGCTGAAACGAAATCTCATTCGTGAGCGATCAATTTAAATTTGGCCCTTTCCGATGTCCAATTTCAAGCATGCGTTTGGCTCATCTCCGAGCATTGATCGTTTGGCCACAATTTGTTTTGAAAATTGTGGCTATGCCTTTTTATTAAGTTGGAAGTTGGTGTTTCTGTCTTCTCACGGATCGCGTGATCCTGCTGCGAATGCAATCCAATCCTGCATTTTTACCGACGCCAATTTACACATATTAAGGGTATTCATGAAACGAGATAATTTTCCGCTTTGTAGAAAGATATAATTTTCCGCAACATGTTTTCTTGAACACCCCCTAAAAAATACCTGCTAAATGTGGGAAATATTTTGTGAAATGTCAAATTAAAAGTCAGAATCCATATTTATTTAGTTTATCAGGGGGGTAACTCGATTATCGTCAGACGTTATCGCTTGAACGATAGCGTTGCCTCTTTTTGATTCACGTAAGTTGATAATCGTCAAAACGCTATCGTCAAAACGTTAGCGTTTGGACGATAGCTAAATAGGTATCGTCTTACATTAATTTTGAATTTTGTAGGTGATTGTAGTTGATTGATTGAGTTTCCACTGTAAATTGACATTTTGTATTGTTTTCTATTGAATTGACAGATTGACTACAGTTTGAGAGATTTTTTGAAATGCATACAAATTTCTAAAACTGTGATCGATTGACGAGACGATAGTAGTCGAGTTACGTGAAACAAATCATGGACGATATCATCGACGATTATCGTTTAGAAAACTACGGAATGAGCTGACAGGTTTATTTCTTCACTTTCCGCATCAAATTCGTGAGATAATTTTATCAGATTTGCAGAAAGTTTTTCCCATACAAATTTTGACAGCTTGTTTCTGCGGAGATAAAATTATCTGGTTTCCGAGGTTCATCAGGGTTTTTCGCGTTTACATGAATACCCTTATTATTATTTTGATCGGACCGCCACCACTACCAAGCTTCCCTGGATCAGTTCAGCCCCGAAAGATTGTTCGAAAATTTCATCAATATGGATCACGCCGCTTTGGAGTCCATAGTAAACATACGCACATCCAATTTGGAATATATAGGACGATTTGTTATCAAAACTTCCATTGAGAAAATGTTTTATTGACACTTTTATTGAGTAGAAAGTGATCAACTTTCTAGTTTATTTCCAAAACGAATAACTATACCAATGTTATTTGTAATTTAAATAATCATTTTTGAGCTTCGCCCCTTAAAAATCATTTTAAGGATAGATTTTTCTTAAGTGAAGTAGTCAAAGTAAATCCCCGCTGTATCCTTGACAAGGACTAAATAAAGAGAAATCACTAAATCTAGATTTCATTGTACAGTCGTAATTAAAATAATAAATTGCAACGGAGCATAACACAATGTCAAGTGGTTCACAATGGTTCTTACATTTAATTGTGGTTTATACTTTAAGGAACTGCAAAGGAAGTAGCAATATGATGTTAATTCGTGGTGGATTACTATTTATTATTTCAACCAAAGCCAGTGAGAGTGAACGAAGCTCAATTTTTTTAAATCTTGGAATGGAATTGTAGAATTCTTATACAAAATTTTGGTTAATAATAATGTCTTTAATAAAATTTATCCACAGAAACTCTAAGCATTTAACTTAAATTAATATGCTAAGTAAGGAATGATAATACAAACCAACTTAGTAGGTACATACAGATGCTGTACCAAAGTGTTAACAGCGGATTGGCTAATCAGTTACTTGATTTTGCACATTAACTTTCCGATAAGTAGAAACGCCGTATATGTAGATGATGGCTTTTTGTTGATGCCCTAGCTCCTCCCTATGTGCACGAAGATGATGGAAAATGCACACTCTTTCATCAAGGTCAAGACATGTCTGAAGTCGAGACAGGTTTTAAACAAGACAATTCGTTCTCATCTGACTTCTTTAAAGAATAAAGAAAACTCTACCGTCAATACTTACTAGAGGCACGATTTTTTCGAAATTCCATCCATTTACTCACATACTCCGATGATATAAGCCGTGTTTTTTTTGGAAAAGTTATCCGTAGTACAATAGGATTTTATATGAATAACAAATACAACATCCGAAGTAGGATCACTGCCGATAAAATAAGAAGTGAAATCCTGCTGCGGATAAAGATTTGACGTTTATTCGAGTATCGGCAGTGATCCTACTGCGGATGTTGTATTTGGGCATATATTTGGGAATTGGGCATAAAAAAAAACTTGCCAAGTAAGCCCATCAAATTTTAGTCAGTAATCATTAAATAATAAAATTTCTCTATTACATTGTAGCTGTTTCAATATTATTCTACTTTAAATATTCGGTATTAAACCTTCATGAAGTAAGAACTTGGCGTACTTTTAGATCTCAGTACTTTTCACGGCTGACTTGTTACACAAAGGTTTTTGTATAGAAGAACTTGGCTCTTTTTTAACATTTACGTTTTTGGTCTGATCTCACTCCTTTTTGCAAAGATTTTAATATTTTGCCATGTATAAATACTAGTACCTACATCAAAGTCATAAAAAAGCAATAGTTATTGTTGAGGATGCGATGATGTTTTTGTTGCAATTTTAACTCCTTTTTTTAAATGAAGGTAGCCCACCAATTAATAGCCTAATTAGAGGTTTGATTATAGTTCACATCACAGTTAAGAGTTTTTTTTTTATGTTTTATGTTTTTTGTTTATTTTTTCAGGTATGCAAATGTTTTCTTTTTTCATTCATGTTAACATAACATAGAGTACCAAATCGAGCACTCTAGTTCTAACAAAAGTCATCAATTTTCAAGATGCATGTATAGTTTCAAAATGACAATAAAATGCACTTCGAATAAAAAATCTTAGATTTTATATTTTTCGCTTTGAATGTACTTTAAGCTATACCGCTCTACCAAATTTCATCATTCTACAGCAATCTGAAGTGCTCCATATAATTTAAACATTTTCTCAGAAAGTGGGCCCCCTGAATGGAAAATCTCAATTTTTATTTATGGTCCTTTATATGCAACTTGAGCCCTACCGTTCTACCAAATTTCATTGTTCATTGTTATGATTTACATCAGTTCTGAGGAAGTGGGCGGATACCACGCCCCTGAATGGAAAACCTCAAATTTAATTTTTTTCTTTGTATGCAATTTAAGCCCTACCGTTTAACAAAATTTCATCGTTATACAGCAATCGGCAGTGCTCCATTTAACCAACACAAATTCGGAGAAAGTGGGCGGATACCACGCCTCCTGAATGGAAAACCTCAAATTTTTGATTTTTTCCTCTGCTTGCATGACAAGACCTAGCTTTGTGCAAAATTACAAGATTCTACGATGTCGGGAAGTGCTCCTTAATTTTGATGATCTGTCAGTCAGTCAGTCAGTCAGTTACGGTTTTTGTGATTTTTATGGCCTTATATCTCAGGAACCACTTATTATAGAAAATTAAAATTTGGTGAGGCGCCTGTGCTTAACGAGCTTAGCAAATATTCGGAATTTTAAGTTTCTGACTTCATTATGGTACTGAAGATAGGGAGGGGTCAAAAATCGCCTGAGTTTGTTCCTGTAAAAAGGGTGTAGTGCCAGAACTTGGCTGGGCACTACCGTGCCCTTTGATTTCACTTCGAGCTATATTTTGTAATTTCTTAGTTTCGTTTAACTTATTTAACCCTACATTTGATAAAATTTTGATTAAGGATTTCTTCAAGTATACCAGCAAAACTTCAAATGCATCTTTATGGACAGAAGTAGTACACTAACGACTAACCTAGTCGGCCCTATTGAGGTAACCGTCGGAGCGGAACTTTCTCCACAACGCATCCTTCGTCGGAGATTCAATTTCAGTTCGAAGTAGCTTTCGTCGGAAGAAATTTTACAGAAATCCAGCGACGCATTGCGATGGATATAAATGCGATATGTTTTCGATAATTTTTTATAAAATAAACACCATAAGCGTTTTAAACCATAAAAACCGGTGAGGGAGAGTAGTGTATTGTTTATAAAAAGTATTTTTTTTTTCAATTGTAATGCGCTAGCGTTTTTAAGATATATAATTAGATGCACCGATTTTTAAATCAAAACTATCGAATAAAGTCCCCTATTTCCAAACGTATGTTTTTTGTTTCCATTTGAAGTGTCAAACAAATAATAAATTGAAAACAAAAACTTTGGAAACACAATATTAGGTATATATATTTATTTGACTTAATACAAGCAATAATAATAAGAAATGGATAGTGTAGGCCTATTTTTGTATGCCGAATCCAACGATCTAAGGCCACGAAATAAAGAAATTAGGAGAACATTGCGAAACAAAAGCAATATACGCAGAATCAACACAAATACAAAACAAATAATCGGCCAGATTGTGTCACTCCGGAACATACATAAATTGCTTATATTTTTTGCGGAAGGAAACTACCAACAAAGAAAAGATTTTGAATGTACAGTTACCCAGTTGATTTTTTCCCTATTTTAAAGGAAACTTTAGATATAATGGAAGAGACCTTGTGCAGCAACTGGATATCTTTACAGATATCAGATGAAGAATGTCAACTGTCCAACATCCCTTTGGCTTGGTCCCAATGAATTAAGCTGATTGGTCACATCCTCTCAAAACACAGCCGCAATTTCTGGCGTCCTTTTTGTATAATTTTGCGCGATATCGGGATATTCACTAAGAAGATTCACCATCCGCTGATATTGATGTGAACTTGTTCTTTCGTTCTGTCTAAAAACAAAAAGTCCATTATAAATAGGTAACACAAGTTAACACAAGTGAACGAAAATAAAGTTTATTTCTTTACTACTTACTAGGTGTGTTTTTTTTTCAAGTCCATATAGAATTGTAAAAAAAAAACGACATCGGGATTTAGGAGTTTTTTTTCCACATAGCTGGAAGCACTGTGTACGCTATGACATTTTTCAGCTTAAGTAGTTGTTGTATTTGCATGTAAAGCGCTTAGTCCCGATGTCGTTTTTTTTATAATTCTATATGGACTTGCAAAAAAAACACGCCTAAAATTAACCTAATTAACCTGGCTAAACACAATTAATGGATCGCTACAACTGGAACTCGAGCTGCAGCTGGAATAGCTGTCAACAAATGATGTTTAAAGACTATTACGCAAATCGAGACAAGACAAATTTTATCTCTACAAAACGTTTCCAAATCTCGCGCAAAAGTTTGAATTTAGAGAGATAAAATCTAATTTAATGTGTTTTGTAGTGTATCTCTGGAACGGGTTATATCTTACATTCATTTGCAAAAAAAACACACCTTTTGCGTGCATCATTTTTGATGTTTCAAATTCAAACTAATCAAAATAATCGATGTGCAAGTGAACTTGTGTACTATTTCTCGAAACGACCAATGGAAGATTTTATGGAAACTGTAGGCGTGTTTTTTTTGCAAGTCCATATAGAATTGTAAAAAAAAACGACATCGGGACTAAGCGCTTTACATGCAAATGCAACAACTACTTAAATCTATATAGAGTTAGCTAAGACCAGATAATTTTCGAGAGTTAGGTTCGTATTCACCGAGCGCTCCTAAACGGCTCTTAACTTTACGAGGCTCTTAACTTGAAATTTCTGTGCGGTATTCACCAACCACTCGCAAGTGTTTTTCGAAGTTCGAAAATGAGAGCCACTCTCTCTTGTTCAGGCATACCCAAACTGTGAAATGTTGTGTAATGTTGGTCTTGACAGCAAATGGATACTCTTCTACTTGGCATTACTCACATGGATTCGAGTAAGTTAGGAGTGGTCGGGACCACTCCTAACTTTTAAGAGCGCTCGTAGATCTTCACTAATATTGCTTGGTGAATACGTTTATGAGCTTCTTAAGTTATGAGCGCTCGGTGAATACCGGCCTTAATCTAATAGGCTTTTCACACCGAATTAAAATCTCGGATTTCAGCAACAAGATTACGAAATCTCATTGAAGCGTTCGCACTGAACAGAACCAGGATTTCATTTGACGTTTCTGTCCATTTATCCTGCTTTCTCGGATATAATTTATCTTCTCTCCTTCTCTCCCAACAATTCAAATTTCAAACAGTCACTCGAGACTCGACTCCATTATCTGCTTTTTATCTACCTCTTCTTTTGCTGTAAATTTGCTGACAAAGCAGAGCATTTCTAAAGGTTTGTTTGTTTTGACAATCTTGTGTTTGAAAGTAGATTTTGAGGAGATTTTGTCGTAATCTAGTAGATTTGGAAATCTGAAAATGTATGGGAAATCTAGTAGATTTGGATGAGATTTTGAGAATTTTGCTCGAAATCTAGATTTTGATTTGGTGTGAATAGCGTATAAGACCCGATAAAAATGGTGATGCCAAAATAGTATTAGGTGTGTTTTTTTTGCAAGTCCATATAGATTTGTAAAAAAAAACGACATCGGGACTAAGCGCTTTACATGCAAATGCAACAACTACTTAAATCTATACAGAGTTAGCTAAGACCAGATAATTATCGGGAGTTAATCTAAGACCCGATAAAAATGGTGATGCCAAATAGTATTATCTATATGTTATCGATAATTTGCTCAGAGACGTCAAAAATGAAGTTTTTGGATTGGTTGATGCTAGTCGTCAATAAGCTGACAAATGTCATAGCGTACACAGTGCTTCCAGCTATGTGGAAAAAAAGCTCCTAAATCCCGATGTCGTTTTTTTTTACAATTCTATATGGACTTGCAAAAAAAACACACCTATTATCTATATGTTATCGATAATTTGCTCAGAGACGTCAAAAGTGACGTTTTTGGATGCTGTTGATGCTAGTCGTCAATACAGCTGACAAATGTCATAGCGTACACAGTGCTTCCAGTTATTTGGAAAAAAGCTCCTAAATCCCGATGTCGTTTTTTTTACAATTCTATATGGACTTGCAAAAAAAACACACCTTGTATAGCTGTTTGAATTGTTCTCCGAACTTTCAAACGAAAATACCATAAATAGATCATAGGGTAGAAAAACTGTTTATAAGTGTACCAAAAACATTTCATCAAAATAGTACATCCCTGGTGTAGAGTTTTTAGTCAACTAAACTGTCAATAATTAAAGTGACAAAAAATTAAAAAAAATATTTAGCTAGAACCGGGAAAATTTGAAAGCAATTGAAAATTCTTTTTAATGTATTTGCAATAAATGCCAGCAATTAAACCAACTTTTCTTCCAGAAATAATTGAAAAAGTTTTCTATCGCATTGAAGAACGTTTGTCTGATTCCAACGAAAAACAATGTACGTCCACTACACATCTATTTGACCATTAACTTTCGTTTATATCTAGCACAACTCTATTTTAGTAACCACTGAGGAATACATAGAACTGAATTCCCTTTTCCAGGAGGAAGTCCTTATTAAAGCATTCCACATCATAGACACACATTCAATTATATCCTACCGCCAAGAAAACAGCAAAAGTGAATTGATTGAAATTTCTGGCGGATGGCAATCTCGGACGGTGTATAAGCTTTTTCCTAATATCAACTTTTGCCATTGTACTTTCTTCAAGGAAGAAATTCTCAATGCCCTCGATGCTACTTGCTACACCTGTGAACATGTTATAGCCGTCCGATTGGCTCGAATTTTGAACAAATTCAAAATTGAAATCCTTCCAAAGCATAAATTCAATTTCATACAAAAACAAATTGCCGCGAAAGACTAAATGCACAATTCAAAGGTTTTGTACGACAAAGGTATACTGAAAAATCTTAAAATGTTAACTCAAACTCAGTATTCAAATTTCAAATTTGCTGGACGATTGGATAAGGTGAAGGCGCTTTATTCGGGAATGAAAGCCATAAGTTTTGGAGAGGTATGTACTCATGAATGTATGTTAAGGAAGTTATACAATTCAAATTTAAATCGGGTCTAGTTTGAATGTCAAAAGTCAAACGAGTGATTCATGGTAAGTATACAAAGAGCCACATCGTTGAAGTGGCCAGACTCAGCGCCCCGGTGTTAATGATGAGCGAGAAATTACTTCTTCCCTTCCTGGCTTGATCCGTCTTTTATGAGGAACACTCATGTTTTGGCTTTTAAATGATTAAAGGAAAGACGTGTTCTATATGTATACCTGGCCCATTACATCGCAATAGAAAAGTTACTCTTTGTTTTGAAATCTTTATTAAAAAATGAAGGACTACGGCCAAATAAATCCCCTGAGTATGAATATCATCATTATATGGGCTTGAAGTCGATGAAAAGGTGGTGAGCCTCGTCTTTTGCAGCTTAAGCAGAACGTTGGATAGGATATTTTAGGCTAAGCTTATACATCGATAGTTAGGATCGCCTTTATTTTGTATGGGACATATGAAGCTGACAGTCCAGTTATTGTTCATTTTTCCGTCCAATTTGTTCTTGATTTATTGCATGCACTCTACAGAAAAATCACATTCACCTTCGTATTTAAGAGCTCTGCTTCAGATTCTGCGGCCCTGTTGTTCTTTTTTATAGCTTACCCTATGACTTCTATACTGGGTGGTGGATAATTTATTATTCCTTGTAGTTCGTTCGCTATACTGTTTCGAAGAGCTTTACGGTCTTAAAACAAGGTGCTTGTTGCTTCAATTTTTGTTCGCGGATTTCCGTTCCTTCTTTAATGATATCACAATACTGGGATGACTGATTGTCGGTCTCTATTTCAATAGGTGAATGAAAAGCGGAGTGCTTTTCGCTCATGTGCTTTCTTAAGGTTCTGGGAACTTCAAGTATGCCAAGGCGTTCAAAGTCGAATTTCTTCTTCTTGACTGTTCGCAATTTTTTTTGTTTCGTTCGAAGTCGAGGTAAGAATTTTGCCGCAATTAGAAAATGTTTTTGGATATGAGGGAAAATTCTGCTAAGTTAACAGTTTCAAAATGCAAATATAAAAATCATTGCTAGGCAATGTCCCAAAATGCAATCGATGCTACATATATTCTTGGGAAAATACAGGCTTTTGCGCAATTATCTTACATATATGCTTAATCTGAATTGCTATATCTGCTTAGGAATTTGGCCCGTATCGTGGATTAACTCATGGACGATTTTGTCGGTGGTTCGACCGTCTGGAGAGCGCCAGGTTGCTTGCCTTGGAAAACTGTCGCTACTTATCACCGTTAACTGTCGTTGTTTAGGCTGTGGTTATCATCTAATCCGCAAAGATGTTCCGGCTTTGATATCAAGCTCTGTACAGGTCATAAAATACCTTGTTAGATTCCTCAGCCATATCGGTACGGAAGAGTTTGCATAACAGGCTTGAGCTTCGCAAATCGGATTATACTCGAATCACAGTCAGGCGATCACTTATCAACTTATAGTCAATAATTTTGCTTCTCAGTCCATTTCCTACGAAGAATCCGCATCCTTAAATTTAAAATTTTCTATCGCTCAAATAATAAATATCGAAATTGTTTTCTTTTCAACATGCCTTTTTCTATCTCTTCTTTTTTTTTGGATTGCTATTATATCTACCATATAACGAAAAGATTTAATCTTATCAGTAGCACCTTGGTTGTGAAGTGTTCTCAAGTTCCCATTACATACTCAGTTCGTTATCCTTTCACGTTCCCGGACTTGTCATCTGAGAGTACTCGTGTTACATTTACCGTTACATAATTTATGAAAAAATAGAAAAAACAATACAGAATCAACAATTAATTGCAACTGTTAATGTTCGGAATTAAAATAAAAAAAATTATTAATAATATGTGGCGAAAAGTTCTTTGTGCAGAAGGGCCTCTCGGTAAAGTAAATAAAATCAAGAATGAGTATAGTAACTATTCTTAAATTTACAGCTATAAAGTTGACGCTCAAGACTGAAAGTTGCAAATTATATTGAATTCTATAATTTTTTGGCATTAATTAAAAAATATATTTTCACAATTAATTTAAAGATAAAATAAATGCAAAACTTTGCTATGTTTAATTCTTTTTAGACTGCAAAATTTCAAATCAACGAAAATGGTTTTCGTATTATGACAGAAAATGCTAAAAGTATCCAGGCAAGTCTCTTCATAACCAAAGAAGTCTTCGAAGAATTTTGTCTCGATGGTGAATACAATTTTAGCGTCAATATGAATATACTTGTAGAATGCATTGGTTTATTTGCTGGCAGCGATTGTAGTATGAAGATGTTCTACAAAGGAGAAGGAGCTCCATTAATGTTGGTAATAGAAGATCATGCAGATGAAGATGTCTTAACAGAGTGCTCAATCAAAACATCTCAATTTGAAGAATCAACCGAATATTCCTTGAATGAGAACAGTCCTAGCTATAACATAATTTTTATTCGTGGACCAGATATGGCACAAATATTTTCTGAAATCGATAAAACGGCAGATGAATTAGAAATCACTCTTTCACCGAAGGAACCCCACTTTCGGATAGCTACGATTGGCGTCATGCAGTCAGAGTCGAATATCGAAGTAGCTAAGACCAGTGATATGATGTTGATGTTCAATTGTAGAGGTGATACTGTAATGCGTTATAAGTGCTCTCATATTCGCCTAACTTTAAAAGCACTATCTGCTTCTACAAAAGTTGCTCTAAAGACTGATTCTAGTGGCTTGCTGGAATTGCATTTTATGATTTATTCGAGTGATGAAGCCCAAGTTTACATTCAATTCTTCGTTCTACCAATGGTTGAAGAAGACTAGAATAAAGTTAAAGTTTTTTTATAAAAGTTTTATTTTTTTATTTAAATTCTGTTTAATTGGACAAGATTTCTGTTGAATGGTATATACTAATAGCGTTTTTAAGACCCAACGAAACAAAACCGACACACAAAAGATCTCATCTCTTAGAAAAGACAAAGGAAAATCAAATAAATCTTTGAATTTCTATTAACCTATTGAAATCACACAAGAGCTTTGTAAGCTCTTAATTTTGAACCAGAGTATGTATATTGTCTTGTATTGTATTGAACAAGTCTCCATAACAAAATATTATCGTGATGTCTTAAATTACAAAAATAGTGATTTTGCCTGTCTTCCGCGAACCGCGATCACCCGGTTTAACGTCCTCTGTGGGTTTATTTGAAGAGCAAACATTATGTCAAAAAGCCATGGAAACAGATATTTTTTCTTTTTTTTTCCTTTTTACAAAAAATTGGCATTGGTATTTTGAATAAATTTGAGTTTATATGTTTTAGAAACATGGCGAGAACACCATCTGGTTGTTCGAGAGAGCAGGCAACTGAAAGAAAAAATCGTAAGGAAATGTATCTCCAAGCAACCTTATTATTTGCAAATAATACGGTATGAATATTTTACTTAGTTATCTGACAACTACATGTCTAGGAAGAGTCCAGGTTCTCCAACACCATGGTAACTCTGTCCTCCGGAACACATTTAAAGAAAACATCAGCTTTGGATTATATGACGGGTACTTACAGCAGTTAGTGTCCTCGGTGGGGATTCTGAAAAGGAGCTCCAAGTCCCAGAGATGATAGATCCTTTCTTGTCCTGTTTTACCTATAGAAGCTGAGATTCTTTTTAACCACCCGCTGATATAAAATTTTTCTATGTATAACATTTTTAAAATATTACCGTATGAAATACCTCTTATTGTAAAGTTTATATTCAAATTTATAATTCACCTCCTTAAATCTTAAATGTAAATCTTGCTTCCAATAGTCATAATTAACTAGCAATAAGTCTTCGAAAATATAATTTATCTAGATTCCCGTCACCTTAAAGGTAAATCAATAGATATATACATATATATGTATATATATATTACCTTACTATAAAATCCTTTATGTACTTCTAGGTGCGGCATGAAGATATTCTAAAGGATGTGCTAAGCTTATACATTTACGCTCCATTATTCCAATCTTATGGATTAGTTCGATACCATGACTAGAAAAACATCAGTAGACCAAAATCTTACCTTTCTTGTGTTTAAATGAGCCTCTTGTGAAAAGAGTTTAAGGTATACCAACCAACTTTTTTCATTCCATCGAAAGATTTTTCCATTTCCATTGATTTTATTTAAAAATAGAATATGGGTTTTCTAGAGTTTAAGAGAAGGGAAACCCAATTTCCCCTACTCTTCGCTGGATTAAACCTGAAGAATATAGCCAAGCCCAGTTCACTTTTTATCGCCTTTGCAGATATAAAAGAATCTTTTTTTAACAAAGCGGATCTTTACGTATAGGAATTTCCCGAGGAATTCCGTTAGAATGGATAATTGAATATAAAGAAGGTTTTGCACTGCGACTCAAAGATCTTTTGTGCCCCAAACAACAATAGACAGTTTCCAAACATATAGAATTGGGAAACCGGTTAATTAACAGTCTAGTGATTAAACTGCATTAAATCCCGCGATATATGATGGGATATTACTAAAGTGCCATTTTACTAAATAAACAACTATTTTGTGGGTCGTATTAGAGTTTCGGCAACTATCTCGGCAAACGCCAAGAGTACCTATCTTTGCATTGCATAAGATTAGGCTATATATTTTCACTAAATAGCTAAAAACCCAGTTATGAGGTTATAGTTATCTTTATATGTTAAAAATTCAATAAAAATATATTTTAAGATTATATATTTTGTAGGTATAGGATAAGTTTATATTTAAATGCACTGATACTTAGCTCAGTTGGTAGACTATAATTGAAGTAATTAAATCCCAAATGATCGTTGTTTAAGCTCATTTCATCTAAAGCGGTAAATGTAAGTTAATTTATTATAGAACAAAAAGGTAGAAGAACAAAGGAAATATCGATTGCCTCAGGTGCAATATTGTCGTGGTTTAGTTTTGTCGCAGTTGTGTTTAATGAATCGCTTTATTTGTTGGTTTATCAAAAATATGGTTATTAGTAATGCTCCGATACCGAAATAAAATTTATGTAATATATATTTATATAAGTTAAACATTTTATTCAGAAAAAAACAACCAAGTGTAATTGAGTGGCAAGCAAAAAGTAATACAAACAAATATTAGCATAATTTATACGATTTTTATTGTAAAAAAACACCCTCAAAATTTGTATACGGGCACATACGCACAGTAAACTTAAAATCTTAAGGTATATACTCCCATAAAGAGACAGTTAATAGCTAGCAATTCATTGATTCTTTTTGCGATCTTTAAAATATAATATAGCTATATGTTATTATAAAGCCGCTTTTTGAAGAAGTAACGAGTCAGTTCAGTTTCTTATTTAACTGGCAAATTATATGAACTAGTGAAACAATCACTGGAACTCCAATTAAAAAAAAAACAGTAATACATCCTGATAGACCATGAGCCGACAGAAAATTTTGGGAGTGGATGTAAGACCAAAATAAGCATGAGCGTTTATAGGTGCCTATGTAAATATTTATTGAACAAGATGTTATGCTACACACGAGGCAACCGTTGCAGCAACACAGCCATGTTGAAGCAACCGTTGCTTCTTGTGTAGCTATGTTGCCAATTGATTTTGTGTTGCTGCAACCGTTGCCAGAAATATCAAAAAGTTTTGATATTTTCGGTCGGTTGCTCCAACAGTACTGTGGTTGCGGCAACAGTTGCCACGTGTGTAGTGAAAAAACGAAACACGTTGCTGCGACGGTTACCTCGTGTGTAGCTAGCATTAGGATTGTCAATAACACAGTTGTTCATGCTTTCTAACATTCATTATGAACCAAAATTGGTTGAATTAAATTATTACACTAGTTACTAAAATTTTAACAAATCAAATCATTAGAAAATGATAACTATAACTGACCCTTGAATATAAACGAAAATATTTGATCAAAAATCAATCATCACCCCCAGCTAGATCAGAGAAAAAGTCCGATGCATTCTTGTACTTAGACGATGGCAGATTATGACTGTTCTCTCTGTGGGCATTGTGTTTTTGATTGTACTTGATGTCAGCAAAACCTTCGAAGTAGGTTACATTCCAAAAGCGAACATCATTATTGTGTGAACTGGAGGCGAGTAAATTACCGTTATTACTTATGTCCAAGGACTCAACAGGAAGACTATGTTGTCCAACGACTCCCAGTGTTTTGAATGGAGCTATGTGAACGGCACGCAAAATACCTTCTTCGCCAGCAACACACGCAATTCGGTCAGTAACAGGAATCATAACACTCATTGATGATTTAACCCCGGGGAACATATCTGAATGATACCCGAATTGACCCCAATTGTATGTATAGATTCGCCCTTTTGATGTACCCACAGTTAACTTAGAATCACCACGATAGGTTCCCATACAGGTGAGTTCTTCTTCATAAGGTTCAGATTGAACGAAAAGTTTACTGGAATTAAAAGACTTCATATGGCTCAAGTGAAGAATTATTTATTGAAATTTTACTTACCGCGCCGCTAAGTTTAATGTTGTTAAGTAACCATCTGCACTTGTAACTAGAAGTAGTTTTTTTGCATCATTTGTAAGCATCGATAGAATACTATCTTCGACTTCTTTAAGTGAAAATACTGGATCCTTAGTCCTTAAATCCCAGAGCTTAACTGTTCCACTGTCATCACCTAAATAACCGGGCTTGTATTAAATGTTTATTAAGTGGAAGATAAAATTGTGTATTCTCGTCTGCATAGCCGAGAAGTGGAGAATAAGGCACAACGAACGGTAAGGATTGTGCAGCGACTACAACACCTGTATACCATCAATATAGCTGTGGCAACAAGGAAAAACGACATAAGTCAGTTTTTGCTACTTTTCAGGAAAGCGATTTGAATGTTTAGTTTGCAATACAAATCAGGTACAAGACTTGTTTTTCTTTTGTCTGTAATTCCTTAATCGTTTGAGATAAAAATACGAAAAAAATATGACAGACGGAATGGCTGATTGTGCATCCGATCGTATCAAAAACTCATTTTCGACATAAGTCGACTTATGCTGTTTTTCCTTGTTGCCACAGGCACATCGTAACTTGACGTTGTTCACTTAGACCTCTTACGAACAGTAGTAACATCGAAAAGGCATCTTCAACAACTTACGGCTTGGAGTTTCAGTGCAGGACAAATTAACTCATCTTTGAAAAGCACTTCTTTACTTTACTCTATAAAACCAGCTTTATCTTATTGCAAACATAGGATAAGATCATTTTCATATACATATGTTCTTCTAGGTAACTACGAGTTAGTATACCGAATAATAATTTTGACCGAGTTGTTGAAAACCAAAAAAAAATCTTATTAGATAATCTGGCACGGATAAGCAAACGTTATAAATTTTCTTCTCAGCATTCATATAACACGGACCGTTGGTATTGTCATTATATGCGACTTCTAACGTTATCCACCTCGATTATAAAATTTCGTACAGGTACTGGTAAAATACCATTTATTTTTGATATATATACATGAGCAAAAGATACAACCTCTGCAAAGCAGAAGCAATTAGTGTTTCAGCACCAATACGAAAAGGTTTTTGTATAAGGAACAACAGCACATTGAACTTTACAAATACATTG
Organism: Chrysotoxum bicinctum; assembly: GCA_911387755.1. Classification (NCBI taxonomy): domain Eukaryota; kingdom Metazoa; phylum Arthropoda; class Insecta; order Diptera; family Syrphidae; genus Chrysotoxum; species Chrysotoxum bicinctum. The sequence goes on along the minus strand of OU426988.1, from coordinate 55,818,599 downwards.
AGTCAAATCAAAGGACAATCAATTCAATGTGTCTCAACTCAACTTGTACAGGATAGTATCGAACAAAAACCATATAATCGTAACCTTGTTTTAGACGAGATAAAATCTGTCCAAAGAAATATAGCAGAACAGACTGAACAAGTTACGACATTAGCATCGAATAACATGCATTGGTGGGAGAAACACTTTAAGCTAACATCTTTCAAGGATATGGACGGTTACCTACTGCCTACGGATGAGAATTCAGGTTGGAAAATACAAGGAATGCTTTGCCACAATACTTTTACCATCTTGAAGGCGAAAAACGAATTCCTACCTACTTTTCAAATCGGAGAAAGCAATAACAACCAAATCCCAAAGAAAAAACAACAGTGTCGTACGACTAGTCGGCAATGTCGCCCTTTACACTTACAAGAAATCCAATAACTTTAAAAGTTTTTGTACCGCATTATAGTTCTCTTTTTAAGTCCCAAAACTTACCACTAGTGAACATATTGTCATCGATGATAAGCAGTTTGTTAACTGCATCTTCATGTGCTCCATCGTAAAATTGTTTTAGTTTTTCAGTCTCCATGTCTGTGATCATAATGGACTTATCCTTTGAACCCGTCACGAGGAATTTACCATCGTCTGTGAATTCAACATCGCGGCAAGCTTTTGTATGCACTTCGATCGTCTTTAAAAGTGTGTTCTCTTCATTGCCGTATTTGTAGAGATGAACATCACCAGTGATTGTAGCTATGGCAATAATATCTTCTTCTGGATTGAAGCTTATGTTGGTAATGAAGTCGTCTAGCTTAATTTCAGGCGGCGATGTGCGTGGCTTCTTGATGGCCGCAATAATAGCACGAACTGTTTCATCTTCTTCTTCATCTTCATTCATTTCTTCTAAAACTGCCGAGCCACTTGGTTTATCCTCATTGCTGGCAGTATTTTGGGCTGACGACGAACCGACAGCGGCCATACTTTCATCATCGGTATCATCTGAATCATCGTCAGGATTGAAATCAGATTCATCCTCATCGCTTATGTTAATTGATACATCTGAATCACTGGGAAAGTCTGCAATGACCACAGGGCCATCTTCTTCAATTAAACCTAAACTGTCATCAGAGTCGTCACTTGTAGCTGGTTTGAAGAAATCACGCCTTTGAAAAAGAATTGCCGTTCAATGAGATAATCTTTATAAACGAGTTATGCTTACATTTTGTATGCCTATGAGAAAGACTTTCTTTTTTTTAAACCAAAATAAAAACACAATTTTATATTTTAATTTTTAAAACAACGCAAAAATTGCGAGCACGTTGTTTATAAAAGTGATTTATTTTGATAACAACTGTCAGTTAAGTCGCCTGTGTCGTACTTTTGTGTATGTGACCAAAATGTTTGGAGACTAAATACGTTTCAGGATTACTTTTTTTTATTGATAAAGCGAAAAACAGATTAGAGTAACAGCAGCCGCAAAATTTTTTGAAATTTTAAATTATTGTGCCACTACGGCTAAGCGCGCACATTCAATTTTAGATGCACAGCTGTTTGGTTGCTTATAGAAAACAGATGGGGGCGACTTTCCTTTAAGGTAGCACGAGTATAGTGTTGATTTTTTTTTTACAGATAGTTAGTGGTCTCAATAGAACATATTTAAAATATTAAAGTGAGGAAACACCGTTAAATCATAAAAAAAAATGTTTTATTTTTCAGTTTTAACCTCACTTTTTGTTTCTTTTTTTAATGTTTTCTTGACTAAGAGTACTGAAAGTGGCTAGATTTCGATATTAATCAACAGTTTTTTAGCTTAACAGTACTGTGGGTGGCACGCTTCGCGGGTTCTCAGGATTTTAACTCCCTTTTTCGGGGACACACCCGCTCACGCGACTCCGACGCTCCGCTTAGGGTATGTAAAGTCGCCAGGCAGGCGCCAATGTCAACAGTGTCTTAACTTAAAAGTACTGTGGGTTCAGAAACTTCCTTTTAATCAACAAATAATTCCCTTACAAAATTAACAAAAAAGGAAAAAATCCCAATAATATCCCAAAAATAACCCAACTCTTGTAATACTTACACAAAGAGAATTGTCAAAATAAACAAAAAAAAAGTGCATTTTGTATGGAAATTGAGGAACTTTAAAAATTAATTAAAAATAGTTATAAATGTTTCCTCACTTTAAAATTGTGATATTTGTTATTTAAAAGTGCTAATCTACCGAATAAAACTATCCGCGTGTGGAAATTCGTGCTACCTTAAAGGAAAGTTGAGCCAACAGATGAACTATTTGGTTGAATGTCCGCACAGGTGCATACAATTAAATGTTACACAAAATAGCGAACTCATTTTAGGCAATCGTTTAGTTGCAGTTGCGAAACTAAAAATTGAATGTGCGCGCCTAGCCCAAGCGGTATTAAATATAAAAAATTGATCACTTCCAGAGTTTTAGTCAAGAAAACACTTTTGAAAACAAAGTGATGATAAAACTAAAAAAGTAATTTTTTTTTTTGGGATTTAATTAACGCCATTTCTTCACTTTAATAACCTAAATCTATTCTATTATTGACAACACTAGCTAAAGCCTAGTACGCAGATCGAGACAAGACAAATTTTATCTCTACAATTTTAATCTCTCCAAAACTTTTCCAAATCTCGCGCAAAAGTTTGAATTTGGAGAGATAAGCCTAGTACGCAGATCGCGCTAAATTTTATCTCCCATACAAAATTCTCTCCAAATTTTAGCCAAGCTAAAATTATGTCAAGCATTTTAGCAGAGAGGTACGCTGCTCCAGCTAAAAAATCAAAATTTCTATTCGAACTGTACATAACTTATCTGTCAAAATTTAGCGCACGAAATAATGGTCTGGCACGTTTATTCTCGAGCTAAATTTCAATTTCAATTTGAAATGAAATAATATTTGAATAATATTTAGAAGAATATTTGGTGACGGGAGTCTTACAAGATTTTCGACAACAAAAATCACTCGTAATTCATAATTCTCATTCGTTCTCATTCATAATTCTTAAAAAATCATACTTTAAAACAAATTCTTTTAAATATTTGAAAAAAATTCATTTAGAGAACAGCTGTTTTCTGTGACATATTCTCCACAAAGTTCTTATGTCAAAATTTATCTTGGATTTTAGCTGATGTTTGGAGAAAAATTTGGGAGATAAAATTTAGCGCGATCTGCGTACTAGGCTTAATCTAATTTAATGTGTTTTGTAGTGTATAGCCTACTACGCAGATCGCGCCAAATTTTATCTTCCATACAAAATACTCTCCAAAATTTATCCAAGCTAAAATTATTTCAAGCATTTTAGCCGAGAGGTACACTGCTCCAGCTAAAAAATCAAAATTTCTCTTCGAACTGTACATAACTTATAGCCTAGTATGCAGATCGCGCTAAATTTTATCTCCCACATTTTTCTCCAAACATCAGCTAAAATCCAAGCTAAATTTTGACATAAGAATCTGTGGAGAATATGTCACAGAAAACAGCTGTTCTCTAAACGAAATTTTTTCAAAGATTTAAAAGAATTTGGTTTAAAGTATGATTTTTTAAGAATTATGAATGAGAACGAATAAGAATTATGAATTATGAGTCATTTTTGCTGTGGAAAATATTGTAAGACTTCCGTCACCAAATATTATTCAAATATTATTCCATTTTAAATTGAAATTTAGCTCGAAAATAAATGTGCCAGACAATTATTACGTGCGCTAAATTTTGACAGATAAGTTATGTACAGTTCGAAGAGAAATTTTGATTTTTTAGCTGGAGCAGCGTACCTCTCGGCTAAAATATGCTTGACATAATTTTAGCTTGGCTAAATTTTGGAGAGAATTTTGTTTGGGAGATTAAATTTAGCGCGATCTGCGTACTAGGCTTATCTGTCAAAATTTAGCGCACGTAATAATTGTCTGGCACATTTATTCTCGAGCTAAATTTCAATTTCAATTTGAAATTGAACAATATCAGCCATATTTATAAACTCATTATAGTGAGTACATAAGGCTATGCAACCCTTATAATGCCTCTAAACGCAAAATCGTTATTTATAAAACTTATGTGACGTTGAATAGAGGCATTATAAGCTAAACGCGTTTGGAGGTTGAATAGTGCCTACATAAGGACATTTTAGTATTGAACTGTCACATTCACTTTGACATCACATTGAATTATAAAGATTATCAACAAAATAAAATGCCTTTGACTTGATATTGAAACTTAAAGTTTGTGTTATTTTTATTTATTGAAACAAAAATGTTATGCTAATATATTAAAAACAAACTGAATTGAATATTGTTTAGAATTAAATAGATAAATATACTTTTTGGTGATCTCTCTCTACGCATCCTTCTTCATCCGGTGTGTTAGGCTAGGCGCGCACATTCAATTTTTAGTTTCGCAACTGTTTAGTTGCTAAAATGAAACATATGGGCTTATATGGGACACCGCGCACTTAGAGCAACTCGATTCTCGAAACTAAAAAGTTTGTGTTTTGACACAAACTAAACGATTGCCTCGCATCAGTTGAGCTGTTTTTTATAGGTGCAAGAGAGAAAAGAGTGCGAGGGTGAGTAAAGAGTTGCCAGTGTGCGGTTCTCTTTCAACTGGTGATTAAACTATTTGATTTCGATCACAGTTGCCAGTGCGCGACTAGCCTTAGTGTTGTTATTTTTTATTTTGTTTATTTAATTTTATCCTCGAGAACTTGTTTGAGGAGTATTCCAGCTAGGATAAAACGAATAACAATTTGATTTCCAGTATTGTGCTAGAGATAATAACATACTTTATCTGATGAATCAAAGTTAATTGTTCGAATTCTTTTAGCTTTTTTGTAGTTTCGTTTTTGTTTATTAAATTCGATAGACAGACAAGATGTTTTTTTGACAAACAGCTGAGTGGTATGAAGGCTAAATGTAATAGATTCTTACTTTTTTATACTTTATTTGACACAAGCTCATTATAACTATGCAGGGTAGGCAAATGTTTTATAAATATGAATTTGCATAGTGGATGAATAAGTCCTTATGCATTGCATAACTATTCACGCGTTTAGCGAATTCTAATACGACTCTATATGAATAATATTTAAAAGAATATTTGGTGACGGAAGACTTACAAGATTTTCCACAGCAAAAATCACTCATAATTCATAATTCTTATTCGTTCTCATTCTTAATTCTTCAAAAAATCATACTTTAAACCAAATTCTTTTAAATCTTTGAAAAAAATTAATTTAGGGAACAGCTGTGTTTTCCTGGACATATTTTCCATAAGGTTCTTATGTCAAAATTTAGCTTGGATTTTAGCTGATGTTTGGAGAAAAATGTGGGAGATAAAATTTAGCGCGATCTGGCGTTCATATCTTTTTGGAATCTCCTTTTGATGCTTTCAAGAGAAGCATGAGCACCTTTAACATAAAACCAGTTTTGACAAAATTCAGTTTCAGTTTTGAGCAATTCACAATAGTATGAATTTTGTGCGCGAACAGCGTACTGCTCGGGAAAAATATCCGAGACAAAATTTGTCCCAGGAAAAAAAATTTACGGGAGACAAAATTTTTCCCGATCTGCGTACTAGGCTTTAAGGACTATTCTCATGAGAGCGACCAATGACCAATACAACGAATAAAAAACAAATGGGATTTAAAACATATATAAGCCTAAATTATTCACAAGAATTTTATAAAAGGGTAGAAATCTAGTATAATTTAATATTAATACATTAAAATTTGCGTTGTGATTGGTAAAATGAGAGAAATTTGAGAAAATAAATTGGTCGTCACGAATTGCAATATGATTGCTACGAACTGTCAAATACTATTCGCGTTCCACATACCATCCACACTGCAACGAATGAATTGTTCGCACTACTAAGGTAGTTGTCTAAATAAACGCCATTCGCGACGAATAAAACAAAATGCATGTGGATGAAATGTCAAAATGGGCGAATATTCGTTCATTCGTCGGTCGCTCTCATGTGAATAGTCCTTTAGATACTACAACGGCTTTAAACCTCCTATAAACCAGTTGTAGCTTAATCCGCCTCTATTCATCGTGTATTTTTTTGTATAAATAAGCTTTTTAGGATTAGATTCGTTGTAAAGTCGAGCTTACCTTCCTCCGTCATTAAAACGACTTAAGCCTAGTACGCAGATCGCGCTAAATTTTATCTCCCACATTTTTCTCCAAACATCAGCTAAAATCCAAGCTAAATTTTGACATAAGAACTTTGTGGAGAATATGTCACAGAAAACAGCTGTTCTCTAAATGAATTTTTTCCAAAGATTTAAAAGAATTTGTTTTAAAGTATGATTTTTTAAGAATTATGAATGAGAACGAATGAGAATTATGAATTATGAGTGATTTTTGTTTTCGAAAATCTTGTAAGACTCTCGTTACCAAATATTCTTCTAAATTACATTCAAATATTATCCCATTTCAAATTGAAACTGAAATTTAGCTAGAGAATTTAATGTGCAAGACAATTATTTCGTGCGCTAAATTTTGACAGATAAGTTATGTACAGTTCGAAGAGAAATTTTGATTTTTTAGCTGGAGCAGCGTACCTCTCGGCTAAAATGCTTGACATAATCTTATACGGCTTTTAAACGAAGCAATATTACCTTGCGATTTTTAAGCCCGTTGGAGAGAGACGTATGTGGTGGCGGGGTTACATAAGGCGGAAGATGACTCCAAAAGAGAAACTAAGATTAAAAATCGCTTCCGTGTAAAAGCAGTATTAGCTTGGCTAAATTTTGGAGAGAATTTTGTATGAGAGATAAAATTTAGCGCGATCTGCGTACTAGGCTTTAATAAATAAGGCTGTTAGTCTCCAATGTCAAATTGTGTCAAATACAGCTCCAGCAGAAGAAAAAAACTCACCTTTTTGTGTCAATAACAGGGTTCGGACTTAGGTTTTAAATTTTCGAAGTAGATACGGAAAAAAACTGAAGTAGATCCACAATTTTCGAAGTAGTTTTAGGAAATTAAATTATATAAATATAACATATATAAGTAAATTCTAATTTCAGACTTTAAAAAAAATTACTTAAATATAACTACTATTTTAAAGTAAATTTTCCATTAACGACCTTGTACTTTTGTATGAATTTTATTAATTCAATAGGTGGCTTATAAATCTTTACGTTTTTCTGCAAGTGATCTCGAAAACATTAAATTTTCCGTTTAAACGATTCTTAAACTTGTTTTTTTTTATGTAAAACAGAGTGATCAGCGCTGTCTTTAAATATGTTGGTTAAGAATTTCAAAGAGAGGTAGATCATAAAAAAGAGAAGTAGGGAAGTAGATTAATTTTTTTTTTCTCAAAATTGAAGTAGATCTACTTCGATCGAAGAAAAGTCCGAACCCTGGTCAGTAATAATTAAGTGTAATCGTGCCACAGTCCAGTTAAATGTGCACTGAACACATCCTTTCTCATCATGCTTTTTGAATGTGTGTGTTTATCGAATCTCTCCAATTATCATATTTCTCTATTCCACCACCAGAAAAACTTCTTCTTCCATCAACTTCTACTTCAACATTGAACAGACGACGTTTGGCTCTTTCGTTTTTTTGTGTCTAATGCTGAGAGACACTTCATTTAAAATAAGAAAAAATACTAGCCCATCTAAATAAAAAAACTAAAGTGTTTAAGAAAAATTAATTCAGTATTAAGTGCATATTTTGCTTTAAAAATTTTAACTAAAACACTAGACTATCGGTTTAAAAAATTAAAGTAAAGATCTATTAAATCCACACATAATCGATTCTCAAGTAGCTCCAGGCCGTAATAAATAATAAATGTCTGAATTGCAGTCATCCCTCTTGCTTAAAAAGCAACTAGGTGGTAAGATATTTCTCTATTAATAAATTCAATAAAAATGTATCATTTGAATCGTGAATTAACTAAAAAAATAAGTAACCACGAAAATGGAAAACACCCCAGAGAAGCCTTGGAAAACGAAAACGATATCTGACAAAAAATCCAAAATGCCGCAGACAACGATACCAACGAATTCGAGGTTAAAATTCATTTCGAGTTCTGCCTTTTGTGTGCCTCATCCATTTCGTTGAAAAAAAAACGTGCGAAATTACACAAAAAATTTCTCAGCTATTTTTTCATTTTGGAAAAATCGATTTTCAAATCGAAATCTCAAGATAATGAAAAATACAACATAAAAATCTCTTTCCAGATGCGACAGTAAACGAAGAAAAGGTCGAAAAGATATTTCTTTGTGTGAGGCTTTTGTCTCTGAATTTGGTTGTTTTTAGTTTTACGAACAAAAAGATGTAAACTGGGACAACGGGCGGTGTTTGGTCACATACGGATCCTTTTGTCTTCATATTTAATTTGCTTGGGTCCTTTATTCTGGCCAAAATGAAGAGTTCTTTGCGTTCGTTCATTAAGAAAACAGCCTTGCTTTTGGTGCACAAGACAATCGTGTATTTATCATAAGAGGGTTGCATTTAACTCACTATCGATTAAAGTCGTTGACTTCTTCTTTTAAAAGTAAGGAGGAATGCAGAAGAAAAACGAAAAACGACAGCTTGATTTTTATGTGAATCAATTTGATTTTCGTGTTTTTGTTTGTTAAATTAACCAAAGGTGTATGTACCTAACTTACTTATCTTCTTGCCTCTATCTAGGTACCTACGCCTCACATGAAAATTGAAATTTATCATTTCTCTTTTTAGAATTAAACAAAAATCCTGTGGAAGGATTCTCAGCTGGCTTAATCGATGACTGTGATATTTTTCGATGGGAGGTTCTCATAATCGGTCCACCGGATACACTTTAGTGAGTATTTTTGTTATCATTATCAGCGATATTTTCCTTTTTAATAATAATATCGCTGGATAAAAACTATTGGTCAATGAGAGGAGAGACGGCGTATTATTCACCGAAAAAGATATGCTTTTGATAAGACATTTTTTAAAACAATTTTTTTTATGGAAAATATATAATCTATTTAAGTTTTTTTGAAAGATTATGTGATGAATAGAATCGTCAAATTTTGATAAAATGTAGAATAATTTATTTTTTATTTGCACATGACAAAAGTGTTGTAAATTATTATTATTGAACATTTTTGTCATACCATTTATAAGGCGTTTATACGTCAAAAACTGGAATATAACACATCTTTGGGCAGGTGCAGCACAAACTTCTCACTGTTAGGAAACAGAGCTATCATGGATTCATTCTCATCTCTTGAACACCGTCAAAAGCAATGCGCACTCGAAGTAGCCAATTGCATTCGTCCCCTTCATCACCTCACCCGTGATACCCGCTAGGAATGCTCATCAGTTCACCCTCGAGCCGAATTCTTTGACGTTAGGCAAAGATGTCTTAGGGCCATTTGCTGAAACGAAACTTAAATATTTATGTTCAACTTAAGCGCTTATGTTCTACTTTTTCCTCTACGTAAACTGTCACATAAGAGTTTATGTGGAACATAAGTATTTATGTTCTGTATCAGCAAATGGGCCTTAAGTCAGAAACTGCAGTTTTTCGTAAAACCAAATTGAAAATGGTTTATTTTCAAATCGGGATTAAATTTGTTTAAAAAAATATAGTAAATAAGCTCTTAAATGAAGACCTATGATGGTTAAAGCAGTTGTGTTAGACTTAAGGCTTTAATACCCAACGAAAGAGAAAAAAAATTGAGTTGAACCCAATCAAAAACCCAAAATCCAATTTTTGACTTAAGACCTTTTTGCCAACGTCCCAGAATTTGGGTCTCACCGCCAAATATAGATATTCGTTTTTTGTCCCACAACACGTTTCTGGAACAACTTACCCAGCACGGTTTTCCCTAGCCATTTCAATTTGCAAACATTCAAAACAAATCTTCAACGACATCTCCTTTCCCCCCTAATTTCCCCATCGCCGTGCTGTGTTTAACATTATAAGGTTCTCTTAACATACGCGCGTGTGAATTATGAAAAAAAAAATACTTGACGGATTCTAGTATCTGGCCTGATACTATACTCTGTTCAATTTATATTTGCAGTACAGGGAAGATAGGATATTTGCCTTTCAGTCTGACCATTATGGATTGCCGTAGTGAGCATTAAAATTACCGCAAATCTCAGAAAAATATTTGCTACCAAAAGCTTAAATCCTGAAAGTTACATAGCACAAACCAAAGAAAATGCCATATGAATTTCCATCAACTTGGCAATAGTAACTCTGATTCAGTGTTCTTTGTTGAATAAATACAATAAGGGTTGGTTGCAAATTGGCGATCAGTCTGCTTTCACCCATGGAGCAGATAGGTCATGGAGGGTTGTACGTGAGCTCAAAGAAGATTACACAAACAATTTTAATGTAACTCACTACTCAGTGATTCTCTTTCTTATTTCAGTGGCAATTTCTTAAGTTAAGGTGTCGTGCAAACAGCAGCAGGCACCAGTGTTTCTGAAAAAGCTCTCTCATAAGGCCTGTACTGCAAATATAAATTGAACAGAGTATAGTACACCTACCCTAATAAATAGTTTGCAAGAAATGAATAACACAAAAATGTTCATTTTGAAAATATCATCAAAGATTGTTGATTTATTAATAAGACAAAGTTTTTATACAAAATATTTATTTTCCGTTATATTTATGATTTAAAATTTAACTGGTCGAGTACTGTGAAAAAGTGGCCGCATACTGAATTTCGGTGGTCGCCTACTGGTGAAAATACACTCTTCTTACATTAGCTATTTTAATTTGATCTGCATAGAGGCAATAAATTAAAAATATTTTTCATTTAATGAAGATTTTGAAATTTGATCACCGAAATTTGTTATCCAACATCAAAGTAAGAAAATACGTTAGATGTCCGTAACTGGTACACTTACCCAACATATACTAACTTAAAGGAAAAGTTACTAGAAATAATAAGGAAGTAAAATAATCTTTATGCTTCTCGGTGAAAAAAAATATATACAAGCTATAAATTCGGTGAACGCCTAGTTTCAGTGTTGTACAAAATTATATGTTAACATTTTTATCATTTCGAGTGAAATGCGATTACTAAAAGTTTTCACCAACATCTATAAAACTGTGACCTAGGTGTCACCTTGCATCTAAATTTCTCATTCTTGTGAACCTTTAAAATTGAATGTATGCATGTATGTTTGTCGACGACCACAGTCTTTTGTAGTTTGTAGTCAATTAATACTGTCTGAATGTATTATCTCGAAGATGTCAGTGTTGGCTTTTCTTGAAATTCAAAAATTATTATTTTACCTGCTTGGTTTGGGTGGAGGTACGAGCTCCAGCTGATCATTAGGAAAAACTTGCATGGATATTATCTTTTTATTGAAATTTAAAAAAAAATCTTGGATTTCGAAATCTCAAAACTGAATGAGCAACTGTGAATGTTTGTGTGAAATATCACTGGAATCTGGGTTTCGCTTTAAAACCTTCAGAATTTCAAATTGAAGTAAAATGAAGTTGTGCGGGCAATATTGGTTTAACTATTAAGGCTAGGAGTTTGATGATAATTTCTGCCAAACAGGACCGATTGTTTTGATTTTTAACTATTTTAATTTGGACAAGATTTAAATAAAATTGTCAGAACTTATCTCTCTGGTAAGTTCAATAACTAATAATATCAACTACCTCGACTCAACGTAGTCAGCTGTGTCCTTAGAAGTGGTTACAACAACATAAAGCTATTAGCTTTGGATACAAATTTTAGCGGATCCAACCTTTTAGTAATCTATGCTTCTATCGAATCGAACATTGGACGATAATCAAAACAATGGTCTAATGCTTCTATACTTGGTGTGGTTCAGAAGGTCTTCTTTCTTGCATGCTTTCCATATTCGATATTCTTTATATGAGTTGTGAAGTTGATAAATTCTACGAAAGCTTCACTCATAATTCGATTCTCGACGAGTGAAAATGAATTCTGAAATGTCAAATTTTTTTCATATGATAAATTTTGTATCACAGTCAAATCATTTGGCGAAAAGCTCATATGATAAATGATGTCACACAAATCCAAACATGCACCATAGGCTTCGGAGATCCAAAAGATCTATTTAATAAATTTTCTGGAAGAAAGACCAGATTTGGCTACCGACAAGTAAGTTAAGATAATAATTATATAATAATATGTAATTATAAATATTTAGGAATGGCTTTAATTCCTTTATTTAATCCATGCATAAGTATTCCGGAAATCTATAGAGTTCAATAAAGTGCCCGTTTGTTGCAATTTTGAATGGATTCTATAAATATAAATAATATAATATAATTTGTAGTTGCTACTCAAACCAAATCGACCAAATCTATTGCAGACTTTATTATTCGCAAAGAAAAAAACTAATGAAATTGAAATAGGTGGGTATTTTACTTTTCAAAAAAATAAACAAACTCAAAAATGCGTTGAGTACATACATACAGATCGGGAATTGACCCCCAAGTCAGCAGCTTTATTAGACTTTAGATTTGTTTAGAGTTGTTCCGACTTTACTGGAGAATCAGTCCTCAGTACAGCTCCAAGGGCGAATAAACCGCTCCGTATAGGTTTTAGCTCCGTATATTTCGTAGTTGCCCATATAATTTGTTAACGTTGAAGTTCAGCCTGACTGTCTCCATCCTTGACTTTATCAATGGAATCCTTCCCGCCTGAATATAAGGAACAGTCTCTCGTTTACCAGTTATGCATCGTAAAATTGTGTAAAACGGAATATGCAATATATTCATTCTGAGCTAATCTCTACGTTCAAAGGGTCAATCTTAGGATTTTGAACAATCCTCATGTGTATAGCGTATAGCCCTTTTCCTAGTTTTTTTTTTTTTCGGGAATACAAATTATTGCAATTTATGTGAATAAACTATTTATTATTAATTTCGTACTTGTATATTTAAAAAAAAATCGATTTTGCTTAAAATAAAACCCCCAGTTCTTAAGTGCAATGCAACCTTTAGATCTATAGTGCCTACGACTAGAGCTGAGTAAGATACCGACTAGAGCTGAGTAAGATCGTTCATACTACACCTCTTCCTCGAGACTTAGAAACTTAAGTATGTGAAATATTTTCAGAAATTGTCTTTCAAAGTCTCCTCTATCTGCTGACGATCCAGATAAATGCGTGTCTAATGCACGAGTGCATCACATCTACCTTATATATGGTCCAGTGTTTCCTCGTGTTCAAAGCAGAATCTGTATGTGGCTATGGTTACCAAAAATAAAGGGGTGTCTTCTCACTGCAGTGACCATTGAGATAACCAGTATTAAATCTAATGTTATTCCTACTTAATCCGATAGCTTTTTGACCTGGAAGTTATTTATTTTTAACCACATTCCCTCCTATTCCACACAAGGTTTCAGACCTCGTTAGGGTTGCCGTTGAAGTTATTTTAGCTAAACAATCTGCCTTCTAATTTGCAATAACACCTATGTATTTGTCCCGGTGCCCAATGAAATGTGACTTCCCTTGAGACGTTCTCGATCCATCAGTATACCATTTGATGGCATTAACATTAATGATATACATTTTCCCCTCTCAGACCTTCCCTGGCGAATCTAAGAATAGCTCCCTTAGCTGCGCTTTTTATAAACACATGTAGTGGAGTTAGGTGAAGGATAACCTCGATTGCTGCCGAAGGGCTGCAGTACTGCATATGCATGCGAGCTTTTAACTTTTTCTAGTGATTTCGCATTTGTTGCTACTTCGGTTCTTTTGTGCCACGTTACTATACCATAGGTAATGATGGGTCTTACCGTCATGGTGTACTTCCATCTTAGAATGTTTGGTTTGCAACCTCATAATTTGCCTGCAAGTCTCTTGCATATCATAAGGTGTTCACTGTAAAGTAATAACATACATAATACAGTGTTCGCCAAATCTAAAGCACGAAATTACTTCACGTTAGAAAAATGTTACATAAATTCGGAAAACCAATAATCATTTCATGATTTTATTTTTAGTTTAATCAAAATACATTAATCTTCAATTTACAGCTACTAATTATATTATATCTCTTACCTTATTGAAAAATCGAACAGAATAATTTAAAAATCATTAAAAAATTAAGGGGGCCTAACTTGAGCACATTTTAGAACTCATAAATGGGTGATTCTACAAACAATGGAATAAAATGATACAAATTTCGGCACGACATTTTTGGAAGCCAAAAGTCGTAAGAATTGTTCTAGTTGATCCTTAGAACGTCTCTTTGCGTTGTTGAAAGCGGCCAGTAAAAAAAATTAAAAATGACGATTTTAAGGACATTTTTAGAAAAAGGATGTTCAGGGGACTGAGTTTTTTTTTAAGAGGACTGAATAAATCTTTAGTTTTTTTGTATTTTCTCTTGGGTACCCACTGAAATATAGAAATTAAATTTAATTAGCCTTCATAAACATAAAAATTCATGGTTAATACATAATAACTTAGCATTTTATTAAAAAAAAAATAATATATTATAATACATTTTTTTTCTACTTAGAATCAATTTAAAATAAATTATATTCTTTTTAAAAATTTTAAAAATATTTCGTAATGAAGTTCGAAGTTCAACATAACTTAAAAATTCTCAGGTTTCTGAATAAAATATCATTTATTTATTTATTATCCAGGGGACTGAGACCAGGGGACTGAGGTTTTTCATGGTTTTTGCGCAAAAACGATATTAAGGTTTTACTTAAAAAATCAAAAAAATATATATAATATTACGGTTTTATCAAACCTATACTATACTGCCGAAAAAGATGCCTACTTGCATACAAATTTGTTTCGTAAAAACTCACCAGAGGACTGATAAACTAAACGGACATTCCACGACTTCATGCACAAATGTCTTTTTCACAATACTAACATAAGAAACATAATCGAGTTGCACCACGATTTTATTGTAAGGAGGCTTGGTACTTCAAATTGCCAGTGCTGGAAATCTGATCCACATCCTAGTTATTGATATTTTCGACTGTTTCAATATTCCAGGGGACTGATATGAAATACGGGGGACAAAGTTTAATTAAGTTTTTTTGTAATAAAATCAATTACTAAAAAATGTTTATCTATTTCGTAGCAAAGATGTATTATTTGGCGTAACTTCGGTGGGATTCATTTTAGTATGAGACCTGAAATAAGAGAACGGTAATAATTTTTCTTTGCGAAAACGCACTGGGGACACGTCAGGGGACTGAGAATCGGACACTTTGAAGAATTTTTTGAGCAATATAAAATAAAGTCACCCTAATAATATTGTTAGGCCAGGTAGATATCAGTCAGATTTAATTTTATAAAAAAAAATCAGATTAAATAATTGAACGGATTTCAAAATATTTCTGGGGCCGCCGAAAATTCCATCGTTTGTAGAATCACCCAAATAAAACAACTAAATAATGATCATTCACTCCCAATACTCACATTTACCTTTTAATAATTTCTGAATTATTTTGTTGAGTTTTAAATAAGGTTAAAAAAAACCTCAAATGTGATTGTATGTCTGATGGTTTTTGAAACAATCCCAAGAATTCAAAGGGTAATTCTTTCGCGAACGTTATTTGCTTATTTCCAAAAATACAAAACTAAGATAAACATCATTCAAAAATACCCAATAATAGCAGTTCATCAACAATTTCTAATTTTTTTTTCATTGTATTCCAATTTTAGTGAAGGAGGTTTCTTCAAGGCCCATCTGCATTTCCCAAAAGAATATCCACTTCGGCCTCCACGTATGAAGTTCGTAACAGAGATCTGGCATCCAAATATCGAAAAGAACGGTGATGTTTGCATAAGTATCCTCCACGAGCCCGGCGATGATAAATGGGGCTACGAAAAAGCATCTGAACGTTGGCTGCCCGTGCATACGGTCGAAACAATTTTGATATCAGTGATATCAATGCTAGCCGACCCCAATGATGAGTCGCCGGCTAACGTCGATGCAGCCAAGGAATGGAGAGAGTCTTATCCAGAATTTAAACGTAAAGTAGCTCGTTGTGTCCGAAAAAGTCAAGAGGAATGCTCGTAGAATTTTTTGTATCTATATAAATTTAAAAGAAATTATTTAACTGATTTTTTGCTGTTTACCATAGTAAAAAATTGTAAACAAGCAGAAAATGTTACAGATAAAACAACAACAACCAACAAAAAAGTACTATTATGCATTGTTTTGCTTAAAACCAGCCAATACGCAATTGATAAAATTCGTAACTTTATAAATATTTAAAAAAAAAATAAAATTTATATCCAACAAACAAAAATTTCCTAAATTAAATGAAAACAAAATAAAATAAACAATAAAAAATACTTTTACATACTGTTTTTGTTCACTTGAAGTTCTTTCTTTTTCTTTCCAGTAGTAATAAGCATATCCGTATTTTAACTTGCGTAATGACATGTTAAAAATATGTACTTGAAACATTTCGATTAAACCTGACCTACAACTTTCGAGAAGAAGAATGTAGTTTCCACCCATCGCGTTTAGAGGTCACTTAAAGACGCTCATGCTTATTTTCATTCGAATGAACTTTGCATATTTTGACATTCGAGAGAAAAATGTTCATTGTCGAATGATTGAATGAAATGAACCTCACTAAAATTCATTTCCGAAATCAGCTGTTTGAAGTTTACTGACATTTCTATCTGACTTAGTATGACCAGTGTTTTTTCTTTTTGATGATTTTTATTTAAAAAAAAAATTATGGTCTAAAAATATAAAAATAAGAGTAGGCGCGCACATTCAATTTTTAGTTGCACACCTGTTTGGTAGCTTATAGAAAACAGATGAACTATTAGGTTGCATTTAATTATATGTTACTCATTTTAGACAATCGTTTAGTTTGTGTCAAAACACAAACTTTTTAGTTGCTCAAACCAAGCAGTTCCGAAACTAAAAACTGAATGTGAGCGCCTAGCCTAATACATACGTTATCATTTAAGAAAAATAAAGTAATGCTAACGCCCGGTAAAGTTTAAATTTGAAAAACATCAATAAAACTGACAGCTCTATTATGAGTATCAATTTGATAGTAGATGAATTATTGAGTTGACACGAAAAATGTAATGAATATGTAGTTCTTTATGGTTAAACTTTGCTTTATAATGAAAAAGCGTATTATTTATTTTGTTTCTTGATTCTTTATCCAACATCTATAAAATATTTAGAAACAAAAAAATGTAAAACGGTCATACTAATTCAAAAAGAAATATAGTAAATTTCAAACAGCTGATAATGAAAATGAATCTTTTTTGAATAGCATAATTCTAACGAATAGAGTATTCATGAGAATGTCAAAATAAGCATCTATATGCATAACAAACACAACATCCGCAGTAGGATCACTGCCGATAAAAGGAGAAGTGAAATCCTGCTGCGGATAGAAATTTGACGTTTATTCGAGTTTCGGCAGTGATCCTACTGCGGATGTTGTATTTGTTATTCATATAAAATCCTACTGTACTACGGATAACTTTTCCAAAAAACACGGCTAATGTTTAAAAAAAATTCAATCAAATCTACCAAAAATACCCAACGAAACGTCGGGAATAATTTAAAAAATGGATTAATTTGTTTTATTAATTGCATAAAAAAATAAAAGATCAGAAAGCCCAATTAACGCACATAATTAATTTCAATATAACTGATCAATTCTTCATAAGGATGTTCTAGATTTCGACCGATTTCAAAAACTTCGAACTGTCAGAACTGAAGGATCATCCATTAATTCTTGTGCTTTGAACATGGATGCAATATTATTGGCAATTTTAATGGAAAGAAGGAAGCAGAATTCAAAAGAAAAAATAAGAAGGCAAATTTTGCAAGACATATTTGATTTCCAGTCGGACTATACCTGCAAGATGTTTTAAGAATAAACAAAATATTTTATTAAAAGCATAATTTTGTTTGTTGGTAATGTAAAGTAAACCTTAAAGTTCTTACATTATTATACGCCATCTATTATTTCTACATTGTAATACTGTATCCTCTTTTCTACTTGAGTATTATAATCAAACATACCTTCTTACACTTTCAATAAAGCATTACGTTGTAACTAAAGTGTTTGGTGTCGGCTATTATTTTTTATCCAAGTTAATCCATCATTGTTTGCCTTCCTCCACCCAGAAGCATCTTTTATTGGCGGCTCCCCACTATTTAAAGAAGTGGACAAATTGGCCCACAATGACTCGGTGTGAGATTTGTCTCCGCCTTAGAAACCTCTCGCAATATTAGGATGTTCCTCCATCCACTTCAGGAAAACCTTCTCTTGCCGTATATTTTTATGTTTTCCCCTAAAAAAAGAATAAATAAATACTAAAAAAAGACAAAAATAAATATTTTTCTCTTACATTTTGCTGGAAGACGAAGAAATATACACAAACTAACTGCACTTTAACTAATTTCACTGACTATTCACAAACAAAAAAAAAGTGATTTGAATCCGTTCAGAAATCGGAATGAACCGAAATGCAGAACACCAATTTTCATTTTCGAAATTCCAATTCACAATTACGAATTTTGGAACACCCAAATTCACTTTCGCCAAGTGAATTCGTAATAAGTGAAATGCAGAACATGGGCGTTTGTTTCCATTTGGAGTGTCAAAAAAATAATAAATTCAAAAAAAAACTTTTGAAACACAATATTTTATATTTATTTGACTAAAAGGTACTTTAATCACAATCGGCCTTACCAACAATCAAATTAAGAGACGACTTTATTATTTGAGCGAAATGAAGCATTATTTAATGGACTCTATATGACTGACCATATATGCTGCATTTTATTTCTTAGGTTCCGTACAATAAATAGTTCATAATTTAGAGTTCACATAATTATTGGTGCTTATTTTGACATTCTCTTTCGTTCGAAAGTGAGTCAAATTCGTTGAAACTTAATTTTGAGACTAGGCGATTAGAATGTTAATCGAACAAATCGAAAGTTCACCCAATCCATAGAAAGTTCATTCATTTGCGAAAGCTAATTCAATGTTGATATTCAAAAGAATAGAATTAAATGTCATTTTTGTGTCGTTTGAATTTTTCTGTCGAGCAAGCAACAAAACATTAACAGCCGTATTTATTAGAATTCCCTAAACGCGTGAATAGTTATGCAATGCATAAGGACTTATTCATCCACTATGCAAATTCATATTTATAAAACATTTGCCTACCCTGCATAGTTATAATGAGCTAGTGTCAAATAAAGTACCAAAAAGTAAGAATCTATTACATTTAGCCTTCATAACACTCAGCTGTTTATCAAAAAACAAAAAAAAAACATCTTGTCTGTCTATCGAATTTAATAAACAAAAACGAAACTACCAAAAGCTAAAAGAATTCCAACAATTAACTTTGATTCATCAGATAAAGTATGTTATTATCTCTAGCACAATACTGGAAATCAAATTGTTATTCGTTTCATTATAGCTGGAATACTCCTCTTGAGGATAAAATTCAATAATGCAAAATAATAATTACAACACTAACACACCAGATGAAGAAGGATGCGTGGAGAGACATCACCAACAAGTATATTTATCTATTTAATTCTAAACAATTTTCAATTCAATTTGTTTTTAATATATTAGTATAACATTTTTGTTTCAATAAATAAAAATAACACAAAGTTTTAGTTTCAATCTCAAGTCAAAGGCATTTTTTTTGTTGATAATCTTTATAATTCAATGTGATGTGAAAGTGAATGTGACAGTTCAATACTAAAATGTCCTTATGTAGGCACTATTCAACCTCCAAACGCGTTTAGCTTATAATGCCTCTATTCAACGTCACATAAGTTTTATAAATAACGATTTTGCGTTTAGAGGCATTATAAGGGTTGCATAGCCTTATGTACTCACTATAATGAGTTTATAAATATGGCTGGAAAATAAATTACTTTTATTCGGCCCTACCAAGGTAACCGTCGGAGCGGAAATTTCTGCGCAACGCATCCTCCGTCGGAGGTTCAATTTCGGTTCGTAGTAGCTTTCAACGGAAGAAATTTTACAGAAATCCAACAACGATGGATATAAATTTCAGACAGAGATGTGCTAATCTATATATTTTCGATATTTTTTTATAAAATAAACACCATAAGCGTTTTAAACCATGAAAAACCGGTGAGAGAGTGTAGTTTATTGTTTATTAATAGTATTTTTTTCAATTATAAAGCGCTAGCGTTTTTAAGAAATGTAATTAGATGCACCGATTCTTGAATCAAAACTATCGAAGAAAGTCCCCTCCCTATTTCCATACATGTTTTTTGTTTCCATTTGAAGTGTCAAAAAAAGAATAAATTTAAAAAAAAAAAAACTTTTGAAACACAACATTTTATATTTATTTGACTAATACCTAGGTACTTTAATAACAATAGAAATGGATCAATGCACAAAACAAAAGATCACGAACATACTTTTTTTCCATCCAAACATCCATTTGTGTTGGTCCCAATTAATTTAACTGATTGGGCCAGATCTTCCCAAACACAGCTACAATTTCTGGTGTCTTTTTGGTGTAACCCGCTCATATTGTTGCGAAGTTTTTTTTTTCGTTCTGCCTAAGAACAAAAAGTCTATTATAAATAGGTAACACAAGTTAACGTAAATAAAGTTAAATTTTTTATTACTTACATTTTAATTAACTATTTCTTTAAAAAGAAAACACTTTCCGCAACAAGAACTTGTCGGAGGATTTCGGAGAAAATTTTGTTGGTATGTGTCAAAAATAAGACCATTAGAAGTGCTTCATTGCACACAAATGGCATGCGTTTAATTTCGTCGGACAGAATTTCCGATCGGCTGATCGGAGAAATACCATGAAGCAAAATGTCTCCGATTCGTAGGAAATCGGAGAATTCCGCTCCGACGGTTTCCTCGATAGGGCCGATTAATTTGTGTGTTGTTTTATGTTTAAAGGTCGCATTCCAACTGGACAAACCGCGAACAAAAGGAAAAGTTAATCAAAATAATGGAAGAAAATCCGGAGGTAGCAAAGGGTTTTTTTACCACCCGCGTTGATACGGAAAGCATTCACTTAAATAAATGGTACTTACTATCATTGCATTGATACTATGGTCACCCTTCCTGTTAAACTAAAGTGAAGACACTCATTTATTACAGGTCTTACAATTTTTATGTGAGTTCCATTTACGCATCCGATAATGCCAGGAAAGCCATACTTCTCATAGAAGTGTTGCTTGGTCTCAGTCTTTTCATCTTCAGTGTCTCCAAATGAAATAAATTTTGGGCAGAGAATGTTTTCCATAATTGGCAAAATTTTCGATAAGGTAACAGATATAGTGGGCTGTGTCATACCAACAACGAAGTCCTGTCCGGTTCCTCGTTGGTACCCACCCTCTGCCAGAAACCAAAGAGTTTGATTATATTTGGTATATATTGATGTGTAACTTGGAAGATGAGGGTCGATCTCTTCCAATACATATTTAAATGCTTCCTTGTTAAGGCGGAAAAGTTGCTTGAACCTTGAAAACATTTTAAAGTCCTTTAATGCAATATGGGGAAGTACTAAACTTTACTTACGTAGCACTAGGAAGGCTCATAGGATTCGATGAATCTCTAATAAGTCTTCTATCTATACGATTTTCTTCTTCAGATGAATATTCATCCTCGCTTTCAAAAAAGTATTCCCAACTCAAAAACATTTTCTTGGAGTAATGCAAATAAAATTTTATAAACACTTGTATTTTGACATTTGATAATAGGCGTTAAGCTTGTTGCGCTTTAAAAAATAATATTATTTTTCATTTTTGTTTGGCAACATTTCTTTGATTGCATTTTCGTTTCTTATAATCGCTTTGCACCGACTATCGTTTCCCTAGGTTTCGTTTTTTCTGCCTTTCGTTTCGTATTTCATAATAAGGGCCTAAGGGGCCCTATTTTGTATTACGAAACGAGCGGCAAGTCACCGATACTGAGGAATACGATACTCACGACAAATAGCGATTAAGTAAAACGAAAAAGGCGTACAAAAGATGTTGCCAAGCTTAGCCGAAAAAAACATTTTTTTTTGAAGCGCAACCAACTTCTCGACTATTAGGAATGTCTAAAATTGACATATATAAATAAAAAAAAATTATAAATCAAGAAACGATAAAACGAAAGTTAAACGATACCTAGGTAAATATATGGCAGTCGTTAGAACTAACGAGTATCGTTAAAATTAAACGATTCTCGCTAAACATAATCGCATTTCAACGATAACGAAGTAATTTCAACGATAATCGTTTTTCAAAATAGGGCCCCAGGGGACTGAGCATTGACATACTAGACTATTGACTATAATAAGTCAATGGGACTGAGGTTTTTCATGGTTTTTGCGCAAAAAAGGTATTAAGGTTTTACTTCAAAAAATAAAAATATATATATATAATATTACAGTTTTATTAAACCTATACTATACTTCTAACAAATATGCCTTCTTACATAAAAATTTGTTTTGTAAAGCCTCACCAGAGGACTGATAATCTAAAGGAACAATCCACGACTTCTTGCACAAATATCTTTTTCACAATACTAACATAAGAAACAGAATCGATTTGCACCACAATTTTATTGTAAGGAAATTTGGTACTTTAAATTGCCAGTGCTGGAAATTCGATCGATATCCTAGTTATTCGGTCCTATCAGGAGTTTCGCCCGAACGTCATTTCAGCCGAAAAATGTCCCTTTTTTCTTTTCACTTATTTTGAGTTTCGGGCGAAAAAAAATTTATGTTCGAAAAATTCCCCTTATTAGAAATCCAACACGATTTACATTTAAAATGTTCACTTCTGTTTTGGAGGCGAATAGGAAAAATAACAAGAGGAATCATGTAAAACATATCTTTATCTTAATACAAAAGAAAGTAAAGAAGTATAAATTAAATATTTCTTTATCATCAGGTAGAAATAGGTACTCTATAGAGATGTTGAAATGTGATAATTATTTATAGTTAGATATTAAAGAAGTTAAATGTATAATTTCATTCTTACAATGGTTCAGGTAACTGCAACGGATTTGAGTGGTCTCTTAACTGCCTCCGAATATTTCAACGCAGTATTACATCTTTCTCTTCCTCAAGCAACAGGAAATGCATAGGTAGATATGCTTTGCGTTTTAATTTCTTTGGAATGATTTTTTTAGTTTATCATTTATATTTTTGGATTACACTTTTTTCTTTTAAATAAAAATATCAACCAAACCAATTTTTTTATTCGTCGCTTGATTTAATTCTTACTGGTTGTCAACAACTTTCAAAACAAAAAGTCAGATTGTTAGGTTTGTTCATGTATCGAACACGAATAGTCTTCGTGATTAAAAACAGAGGGAAATTTTAATTTAGAAATTTTTTTTTCTTAAATAAATCGATTGGAGAAGGATTAAAAATCGCATCATTGCACTCAATGGACACTATTTTAACAGGAAAATGCAAAACCGAATTTATTTTGAGCTTTTTTTTAAACAAGAAAAAAGTAAGCTCAGATTTCATTCTCTGTTTCCATCACAGAGATGGGGAAATTTATTGATAGCTCAGTTTTTTGAACATACCTATTTTTCGAACCGTCAGTTCTAAATTCGAAGTGAAATCTTGTTCGGGCGAAATTCCTGATAGCTTTTTAAAATCCGAGGGTTATACAATAAACGTCCTCCAGTCAGAGATGGAGATGCTTGGCAAAAGTTTTGAAACCCTTATTCCATATTAAAGACAAATTCTAATGTTTTTGTTCTTATGTTTGGGTTTGGTTTGGAAAAAGAAAATAATCCACAATTTAAAGGAAATAAAAGCAGCTAGGGAAGTGATTAAACACAAGAGGAAATTTATGCCCCTATTATGGATTACAACTCAACTTAGTTGAGTTGTCATCAACACAAGTCAACTCTTAGACAACCAAACAAATTTTTCGTATTATGCAAGACAACTAAAATTAGTTGTAATGAAAAAATACGTTGCCGTCTTTTAGGAGTCGATTTGCTGTCAAAACCAGCTGCTCAACATGAAATACATACAAAACCAAGAATAAGAAATTGTATGAAAGTTCTCTCGATTTGTTTTTCGGTGGCTTGGAAGATGAAAATTTCCTTAATGTAGCCAAAATAAAAAAGAATATCCGTATATTTAATAAACTCATGTACACTTCTATTCCTAAAGTATGCATTTTTTTGATTCGAAATAGTTTTCCTAAAACAACCAACGTTCCTCAGCGATTCCACCAATTGTTAAACTTGCTACTGCTCTTCGTTTCATGAGCGAAGGAAGTTGCCAAAAGTGATGTGATTGAGGAACTCATTTGTGGAAAATGGCTAAATGCTCAGCTAGCATAGAGCAACAAGTCGTTCAAATTGTGATGGCCATGTAGTTTTCAAACTAAAATACACTCATTTCATTCTATTTTTATTAAAATTTTTGTTTAACTTACTGTTTTGTGTCCATATTTTTTATCCGAATGCTGATTTTTTCATTAAAATGTTCTACACAACTGCTTCGAACCAGTTGTCTGATTTTGACGCTTATTACAACTGAAGCACAACTCAACTTACTTACATAATACGAAGAGACAACTGAAAAGTCGACCATTTTGTTAGTTATCTGCTAATCGACAACTGGTTGTGCTTTGACAGTCAACTGGTTGTGATCGATAATACCAATTTTAAGAATTACAACTAAACTATAGTTGAGTTGTCTTCCATAATAGGGGGGTTAATCCCTGTATCCCAACCCAATTTGCTTCCAAACCCCTTGCCAACTTTATCTGAGTCTGCATTAACACGAACTCAGGCAGGTGCAGGCACTACACTTTAGAAGCAATCGCTTTAAATATGGAAGAAGTGAAGTTCCAGAGCAACAAGATAAAACTGAAGAGCCAGCAGGAAAGAAACGACGGCAAGGTTCCGCTATTAAACAAAAAAATAGCTACGCTTTTGGTGGAGCAGTGTACTCCAAGAAATAACCTTAAATGGTATCAACGAAAGTATAAACAAAGGAAGAACAGAGGAATATAAGTCATACAAATTAAAGGAGGACACTGCTAGGAGAGACACAAAACATCTTAAGATACAATAGGAAACATTACTTATAATTTATAAACATGGGATGAAAAGAAAAGAAACTAATAAATGTAATAAATATTTCAACACTTTTATCATTTTAATTACTTATTTTCTAATAATTAAAAAAACAACAGTATTTGTTCTTTCGAGCAATAATTTTGTATGTAGACTTTCCTTTGCCATTTAAAAAACGAGACATCGAAAAAACGAGACGACATCGGTAATTGGAGTGAATGTAACTTTTACGACTGCTTTTGATTATCAGCCCTATCTCGAATTCCATCGTAATCGGAAACTTTTACGAATACCGAAAAAAGCTATCACTAAATCCGTTCGTAATGACAATTTGTACGAGATTTTCAACTACGATGGATTCTGTGATACGATTTTTTCGGGACTCGTACCAAGTTTCCGATTACGATGGAATTCGTGATAGGGCTGATTGTTTTACATTTATGTACATATATATCAGACCAAAAACATAAATGTTAAAAAAAGAGCCAAGTTCTTCTATACAAAAACCTTTGTGTAACAAGTCAGTCGTGAAAAGTACTGAGATCTAAAAGTACGCCAAGTTCTTACTTCATAAAGGTTTAATACCGAATATTTAAAGTAGAATAATATTGAAACAGCTACAATGTAATAGAGAAATTTTATTATTTAATGATTACTGACTAAAATTTGATGGGTTCACTTGTCAAGTTTTTAAAACCTTCGAATTTGGGCATAAAAAAAACCCAAGCCCATCAAATTTTAGTCAGTAATCATTAAATAATAAAATTTCTCTATTACATTGTAGCTGTTTCAATATTATTCTACTTTAAATATTCGGTATTAAACCTTCATGAAGTAAGAACTTGGCGTACTTTTAGATCTCAGTACTTTTCACGGCTGACTTGTTACACAAAGGTTTTTGTATAGAAGAACTTGGCTCTTTTTTTAACATTTATGTTTTTGGTCTGATCTCACTCTTTTTTGCAAAGATTTTAATATTTTGCCATGTCAAAATCTCGAAAGATAGAAGGGTGTACTCAACTTAGTTTAAAGTTTCCTATTTCTTTTGGTATATTTTCTTTTTGTTATTGGTTGTTTTGATTTGCGCTTCAATTATTTCTTCTTGTCCTGGCAAGATACCTAACACTAACATACCTACCTTAATTACGGCAATCAGAAGTGCTCCATATAAATTAAACATTTTCTCAGAAAGTGGGTGGATACCACGCCCCCCGAATAGAAAACCCCAATTTTTATATTTTTGGTCCTTTATATGCAATTTGAGCCCTACGGTTCCACCAAATTTCATTGTTCCACTGCAATCGGAAGTGCGCCATGTATACATGCTTATTTTGACATTCTCATGAATAGTCTATTCGTTAGAATGATTCTATTCCTTCGAATGAACTTTCTTAATTTTGAGATTCGAACGAATAACATTCATTTGCGAAAGATAGCATAAAATGAACTTCAAAAAAGATTCATTTTCATTGTCAGCTGTTTGACATTTACTATATTTCTATTTGAATTAGTATGACCGTTTTACATTTTTTTTGTTTCTAAACATTTTATAGATGTTGGATAAATAATCAAGAAACAAAATAAATAATACACTTTTTCATTATAAAGTAAAGTTTAACAATAAAGAACTACATATTTATTACATTTTTTGTGTCAACTCAGCTGTTTTGAAACTATTCTTAAAAAAATAAGTTGTTTATGACGCGTTCTAAATTTTTATTTTTTTTTCGTATACACTTGGTCACACTAAAATATCAAAAACAAAAGTGGTGTTTGTGAAATGTCAAAACCAAAAGGTGAAATCTTTGTTTATTTGTAATTGTTTTGTTTATTTTTTAATAATTTAAATTTCTTGGATAAAAACATAAAATAATAAATAAAAATATGGCATTTGTGTTGTTTATAAATTAAGATGGTGTTGAAGAAGTGCAGAGGAGAAGGATAGTGGATGCTTTCTTTCTTTCCGTATCAACGCGGGTGGTAAAAAAAATCCCTTTGCTACCTCCGGGTTTTCTTCCTTTTAACATAAAACAACAAAAAAAATTAATAAAAGTAATTTATTTTCCATGAAATAATTAAAAACCTACATGTTTTGTTGTTTACTCGACAGAAAAATTCAAACGACACAAAAATGACATTTAATTCTATTCTTTCGAATGTCAAAATTGAATTAGCTTTCGCAAATGAATGAACTTTCTATGGATTGGGTGAAC
This sequence comes from Chrysotoxum bicinctum, assembly GCA_911387755.1. Lineage (NCBI taxonomy): Eukaryota > Metazoa > Arthropoda > Insecta > Diptera > Syrphidae > Chrysotoxum > Chrysotoxum bicinctum. The sequence continues at coordinate 55,791,378 of OU426988.1, read as the reverse complement.
TTTCTATTTCTTCGATTAACATTCTAATCGCCGAGTCTCAAAATTAAGTTTCAACGAATTCGACTCACTTTCTAACGAAAGAGAATGTCAAAATAAGCACCATAATTTACATTAGTTCTGAGGAAGTGGGCGGATACCACGCCCCTGAATGGAAAATTTCAAATTTTATATTTTTTTCTTTGTATGCAATTTAAGTCCTACCATTTTACCAAATTTCATCGTTTTACAGCAGCCGGAAGTGCTCCATTCAACCAACACCAATTTGGATAAAGTGGGCGGATACCACGCCCCCTGAATAGAAAACCTCAATTTTTATTTTTGGTCCTTTATATGTATTTTGAGCCCTACCGTTCTACCAATTTTCATCGTTTTACAGCAGTCGGAAGTGCTCCATTAAACCAACACCAATTCGGAGAAAGTGGGCGGATACCACGCCCCCTGAATGGAAAATTTCAAATTTTCGATTTTTTCCTCTACTTGCATGACAAGACCTACCGTTGTGCAAAATTACAAGATTCTACGATGTCGGGAAGTGCTCCATAATTTTGATGATCTGTCAGTTACGGTTTTTGTGATTTTTGAGGCCTCATACAGTGCAGTTCACATGATTAGACGCACCTTTGTTCTCTCAATAAATTGCAGTTTTCTTTTTGTTTTTCTTCATGAACTACGAAAGAATTGCATTTATTTGAAAGGTTATTAAATTCTCTGGAAGAAAAATCTAAATTCAAGATTAGTGAGAGACACTTAACGGTTGTTTTGATCTCTTTCTTCGCAGTAGTGCAAAAAAAGCTCAAATAAATCGGTTCACTTGATTAGACGCACCTGTTAAAAGTTAAAAAAAAGAGGTTGATCAATTTTTAACATTTTCTATTTAATTTTTTATTGTTATTGAAGTTATTTTTCACAGTCTCAATACTTTGCACAACCTCTACGATTTGAAATTACATAAAAAATTCTACTTCTAAGAGATTCATACAATTTTCTAAATAATCTAATGAAATCTTAGACAAGGCTTCTTTAATTGCGGCAATAATCTCTTGATAAGTCAGCCATCCAGAAAGGTTTTCAATGATGTTTAGATCAAGTGAGTATGGTGGCCACTGCAAAAATTCCACATTTTCACTGAGGATAAATGCTTTTACAACGTGCGCGTGGTGGATCGGAGCATTGTCTAGTTGTCAGATCTACTGGAAAGGTCCAAAAAGCTCTCTTATGGCTGGAAAAGCTGTTTGCATAAGAGCTTTATAAGAAATTTCTGTCATTTTGTGAGATACAAAACCAACTCAAAGGCGCGGTAGTACGAAATGGAACCCCAAACCCATACTTCTCCTTTCTTGAATGATTTCGGTTCAAAAAGCATTCGGATGTCATAGAAATAAAACTTATACCCATCAGGACCATCGAGGTTGAACTTTTTCTCATCAGAAAACACCACATTTCTTCAATTTTAAACACTTCCAACCTGCGCATACCATGTTATGTGAAGACGCGCGAACTCCAACCGCTGTTCTTTTTTTGCAGCGTTTTTTTTTTTTTTAGCTTTTTGAATTTCAAGTGTTGAATACCTAAAAAAGCTCGAAGAACAGTTGATCTGCTTGCACTTACCCCCGCTAATTGTTTGATTTTCATCGTGGAGTTAGTTAAATTTGAGGCAATTTTTATAATTTTTCGCTTCTCGTGTGGTGTAAAGGGTGTTTTTGTCCTTCCTTTGTTGTTTTTTCCGTAGATGGCAGGATTTGATAAAACATTTCGAATAGCTTTATCATTTCGTCCTATTTTCTTTGCAATTTTCGGCATAGAATACCCTTCTGAGTGGTAAGCCTCAATTTTTGCTATTTCCGCCGCCGTTTACATTTTCTTTTTACCAATTTTCACTTTAAACACTCGAAAAAGCTTTAATAACGTACACTCATTAACCAAATTTAATTTGTATTACCCAGCAATAAGAAACTAACTGAATTAATTCGTGCGTCTAATCAAGTGAACCGATTTATTTGAGCTTTTTTTGCACTACTGCGAAGAAAGAGATTAAAACAACCGTTAAGTGTCTCTCACTAATCTTGAATTTAACCCCCCTATTATGGAAGACAACTCAACTATAGTTTAGTTGTAATTCTTAAAATTGGTATTATCGATCACAACCAGTTGACTGTCAAAGCACAACCAGGGGTGGAATCGCGTAAGGTGATAGTTGATTATCAATTTGTTGATTGTCGTTTTGACCATCGCTCTCTCTATAATTCTTAATTGATATGATAGAGACAGCTATAGTCAAAAACGACAATCAACCAATTGATAGTCAACTATCGCCTTACGCGATTCCACCCCAGTTGTCGATTAGCAGACAACTACATATGTAACAAAATGGTCGACTTTTCAGTTGTCTCTTCGTATTATGTAAGTAAGTTGAGTTGTGCTTCAGTTGTAATAAGCGTCAAAATCAGACAACTGGTTCGAAGCAGTTGTGTAGAACATTTTAATGAAAAAATCTGCATTCGGATAAAAAATATGGACACAAAACAGTAAGTTAAACAACAATTTTAATAAAAATAGAATGAAATGAGTGTATTTTAGTTTGAAAACTACATGGACATCACAATTTGAACGACTTGTTGCTCTATGTTAGCTGAGCATTTAGCCATTTTCCACAAATGAGTTCCTCAATCACATCACTTTTGGCAACTTCCTTCGCTCATGAAACGAAGAGCAGTAGCAAGTTTAACAATTGGTGGAATCGCTGAGGAACGTTGGTTGTTTTAGGAAAACTATTTCGAATCAAAAAAATGCATACTTTAGGAATAGAAGTGTACACGAGTTTATTAAATATACGGATATTCTTTTTTATTTTGGCTACATTAAGGAAATTATCATCTTCCAAGCCACCGAAAAACAAATCGGGAGAACTTTCCATCACACAATTTCTTATTCTTGGTTTTGTATGTATTTCATGTTGAGCAGCTGGTTTTGACAGCAAATCAACTCCTAAAAGACGGCAACGTATTTTTTCATTACAACTGATTTTAGTTGACTTGCATAATACGAAAAATTTGTTTGGTTGTCTAAAGTTGAGTTGATGACAACTCAACAAAGTTGAGTTGTAATCCATAATAGGGGCATAGGTTTTTTTCCCAGAGAATTTAATAACCTTTCAAATGAATGCAATTCTTTCGTAGTTCATGAAGAAAAACAAAAAGAAAACTGCAATTTATTGAGAGAACAAAGGTGCGTCTAATCATGTGAACCGCACTGTATCTCAGGAACCGCTTATAATAGAAAACTGAATTTGGTGAGGCGCCTGTGCTTGACTAGCTTAGTAAATATTCGGAATTTCAAGTTTCTGGGGCCCTACTATGTAACTCGATTCTACTTTCGGTTCTATTCGAAAGTCATTTCCGATTCTACTTTCAAATAGAACTATCTAAGAAAGTAGAATCGGATGCCGGTAATGCCAATTATTTCCCACAAAATTTCCGATTTTCGAACGAGTCTCGCATTATGTTTGACAACCAAAGTAAAAACAAAAAAAAAAAACAGCTGGTGTGAAAAAAATAGAATTTATAGCGAAGCAATTAAATTGAAAACAATAATAATAACAAATAAACATGGACAGTGTCGCAATTTGGTTTAATTCAGATGAAAATCCGGAACGAATAGAACAAATTGGTGTTTTCAAGTAGCCCTTGGACAAATCTGGATGCTTTTCCATGTACTGCACCAGAATCTCAAACTGTGAAGCCTTCGTATTTGCAATTTTTGATGATTCCTTACGAAGAAAACATAAATATATTACTTAATTCTTTATAATATTGAATAAGATTAATTTATAAATTCTATTTACTTACATTCTGAACAAAAAAAATTCTTCACTCGAACCACTCGCAAACACATTTGTTGTAGAATGATTATTTGCGATTTCGCTTTGTTTTGACATAAACTTTCGAGATACGTGGTTCCCCTATTTTGCGAAAGTAGTAAAGTACACTAAAACATATACTACGTTTATATGAGGTATTGAAGCGAGCTTGAAGCTCGCTTCGACCCTTTGTAAACGGGTATTGAGTTGAAATGAGCTTCGTTCGACTCGATCCCACTCGCTCAGCGGTGTCGAGTCGAAATATGAGACGAAAAACCTGGGTCGAGGAGTTGGCTTAACAAAATGTTTCAGAATCGCTCAACACCATTTCAACTCAACTCCAAATCGAGCTCTCAACTCAAATGACGAAAAACCTGGGACGAAAATCCGACCCTAATCCAACTCGATCTTTCGATACTGCATATAAACGTAGTAATAGTTGGCACTACTCGAGCTGTTCGATTATCGCACATTTACTACGTTTATATGCAGTATCGAAAGATCGAGTTGGATTAGGGTCGGATTTTCGACCCAGGTTTTTCGTCATTTGAGTTGAGAGCTTGATTTGGAGTTGAGTTGAAATGGTGTTGAGCGATTCTGAAACATTTTGTTAAGCCAACTCCTCGACCCAGGTTTTTCGTCACATATTCCGACTCGACACCGCTGAGCGAGTGAGATCGAGTCGAACGAAGCTCATTTCAACTCAATACCCGTTTACAAAGGGTCGAAGCGAGCTTCAAGCTCGCTTCAATACCTCATATAAACGTAGTAATTTAATCGTTCTTAAAGAATTACAGGGCCCTTATTATGAATTACGAAACGAACGGCAGAAAAAACTAAACTCGAAGAAACGAAAGTCATGGCGAAGAGCGATTACAAGATACGAAAATAGAAAGCAAAAAAAGTTGCCAGGCAAAAACGAAAAATGATAATTTTTAGCATTACTTGTAGGCCTAGAAGGTTAGAAATAACTTATTTTTATGTTTTTCACAATTTGTTTACTTACATTTGTTTGCTCACTTAACAAAACAAAAACCAACCAAACAAAAATAAAAAAATAAATGACATTTGACAACTACCGCCAAAACGAAAGCTGAACGAGTGCTGAAGGCACTCGTAAATAAAAATACTAGTATCGTCATTTTTACGATTCTCGTTTTTCTTAATCGCAATTTGACGATTAAGTGCTACTGCAATCGTTTTTCCTAATCGCAATTTAACGAATACGCCTTATTTTGAACGAGTATCGTTTTTCATAATAACCCCCCAGAGTTGCAGTTTTGCGAATTCGAACATTTTTATTGTAGAATCGAGATACATAGTAGGGCCCCTGACTTCATTGGTACTTAAGATAGGGAGGGGTCAAAAGTCGCCTGAGTTTGTTCCTGTAAAAAGGGTGTAGTGTCAGAACTTGGCTGGGCACTACCGTGCCCTTTGATGTAAACGTCGCATATTTGTAACGTTTATTGTTTGGGTTAAGGAAACTGGATGTTAAAAAAATTAGAATTTTTGAATTCATCTGACACTGCTCTCGTAAATCACAAGTCTATGTACTCTGATGAGGATGACGAATCATTTTCTTTGGTAGCGTCTTTTTGTCTTTCGTTTCGTAATTCGGGCTTAGCAGAAAGATCCAGATGGCTGGATTTTGACTCGCAATGAGACCAACTGGTTGTGATTTGTAATATCGATTGGTGGATTACGAACTCAACTTAATGGTAGTTACCTTAGGTAACTTTATATTCCAAGCTCGTAGGAAATCAAATTTTCCGTTTTTTTTTTCTTTTTTGTTTGTTTTTGTTTCTTCTTCTCTTTTATTTAAATAAAGAAAAAAATTGTCTTAAAATCATAAAAAATATGCACACAAAATTTATCAATGTTGGTTACAGTTAAACCTTTTTTAGTATTAATTTTTTTTTTATTGATCAACTTCGAAAATTGGTTTTATATATGCTTTTATCCAGAATTCTCTCTCACTAAGCATTTTGTTAAGTTATTACACAAATATTCTATTATGTCTGCTTTTGTTTTGGTTGCTTGTGTTTCATGTTTTTCTTATGTTAAATAGAAAAAATGTATCTTTATTCTTTTTGTTTTCATTGATTAAATTTTGGTACACGTGCTACCACAAATTACTTAAAAAAACGCATGTACTTTTTTTTGTTTTCTCATTAATAATCATATATATATATATAGCTTGCTTTTCACTATTTTTGTAAATTATAATTGTTTTTTTTTTATACTTTAATTGTAATAATTAATAAATGCAGTATTCGCGACGGCAAAAGAAAAAATATTCTACTTGTGTTGACATTAATTTAATTATGTACTTTTTTGAAATGTATGAATTAAGTTTATTTTATTTGCTTTTTTAAATACTTTCTAATTAAATACAATATATATATAAATATATATAATCAGTTATATATATAAATATAATTAATAATTCATTGTATCTTTGCATGACAACAATGCGATGTTTCTTTTTTTTGTAAATTTGAATATTTTCTTTGCTTTTATTAAAAAAAAATACTTGAAGCAGAATGTTAAAATTTCTTATAAATTAAAAACAAAACGAAAACAATTAAAATATATATTAAAAATAGTTTAGTTTTAATTTTTTTATTGTATGTATTTTTTTATTTTTTTTTATATATTTATGTATATTATTGGAATATAAAGTAAACAAAATTTAACGGCGATAAGGATGATTGTGTGAGTATGTGTTAGTAAATAAGAAATTGTATTGTAAGGAACAAACAAAAAAATTATAAAAAGCTTTTTGGAGAAAGAAAAATAACTTTGGAATTCTTTTTTTATTAAATCTGATTGTTTTAAGAATAAGGAAAAATAAAATTAAATGTTATGTGGTGATAATTTTGTTCGCATGGAAGTGGAGGGAGTAAAAAGAGGATGCAAAAAATGTTATCGATTTGAAAATTCTATACTTTATTAATTTCCATTTAAAGAAAAAAAAGTTATAAAGTATTATATTGAGTGGGTGCTTTTTGCTGTGTTGTTGTTGATTTTTTAATACAAAGACGAAACAATACACTTATAATTTATATTTCTTATATGTATATTATTTTTTTTTTATATTTTTTAGATTCCTTAAAATTAAAGTTGTTGGTTTTGTGTGTGTTTTTATTGATGTTTATTTTTTATTATTATATATTTTCTTTTATATTTTTATATGCCATTTTCACACAATTTAATGGTACATAAATTACGACACATCCTGATCTTCAACATCTTGAATTTGTTCTTTTTGTTCGCCTTCACCTAAAAAAAAGTAAATGTTTAAGTAATAATCAATAAAGGGGATCGTGATAATATGTATGCAGTTGAGCTAGCGACATACATAATTTATTCTTGTTTATAAATAAATTGACATTCATTTGATAATATGATTTTTTGAAGATTTTATTATTATGTGAAACTCCATTTAATCGTTTTGTATGGTTATTTTATATTTGAGGAAGTGATCGATTTCTTAAACTGACTGATTAGTTTTGTTCACAGAATTAAAGTCCAAATAATTGTGTATGAAATTGTTCAGTGCTAAATTTTTAGTTCATTGCGTATTTGGATTGCAAAAGTGAATCACCCTTATTCCGATAGTCCTTTTACTAAAACGCCAGTAAAACGACAAGGCTCTAGAAACGAAAATATTAATTTTATTATTTTCTGAAGCCTTCTCGTTTTAAAGGCGTTTTATTAAAACGACTACCGGAATAAGGGTGAATATATTGTATTAACACACTTAACTCTTCGTTTAAATTTAATAGGGGCATTCAATGAATAAAAACTAGACTATTCAGGTATCAAATATTGTTTCATGCCAAATGAATAAATAATCTGTGGCTTTGAGTTCTCATATAAAAAGCAGGCGAAGAAAATGTTTAGTTAAACTGCTACAACACATGTGAACGAATCTAGAACACTTGTGAAAGAATGTAGAACAGTTTTTTTCAAAGATCCTTTACAGCCCCTAAAAATAAAAATACCTTTTTTTTGTAGAAGTTTTCTCAAATGTATGTATAAAACGCTTGCCGACTTATTTGGAACTCAAGACGTACTTGTATGGATATAAATATGAGATCAAATGTTTGTACTGTGATAAATTTTTAATAGGCAAGTACAATTTTAAAATTTTTACTTACCATCAGCCTGCATATCGGACGTCCATAGGGTAAGGTTGTCCCTTAAAAGTTGCATGATAAGCGTTGAGTCTTTGTAGCTTTCTTCGCTAAGTGTATCCAGCTCAGCGATGGCATCATCAAACGCTGCTTTCGCCAGTCTGCAGGCACGGTCCGGCGAGTTCAAAATTTCATAGTAAAACACCTAGTTAAAAGAAAATGGAATAAAATTCGAAACATTATATTTGTCTAAGATAGTTAATTCTTGTTAAGTACTTACGGAGAAATTAAGAGCTAATCCCAGACGAATTGGATGTGTTGGAGGAAGATCGTTCATGGCGATATCGCTGGCAGCCTTATAGGCGATCAGTGAATTCTCAGCAGCATCCTTACGATCCGATCCGGTAGCGAATTCAGCCAAATAACGATGGTAATCACCCTTCATTTTATAATAGAATACTTTGCTCTCGCCACTTGTGGCACATGGAATGAGATGTTTCTCCAATACATTCAAAATATCCGAACAGATATCGCGTAATTCTTTTTCCACTTGACCGCGATAAGTTTTGATCATTTCAAGCTTTTCCTCTGCTCCTTTATTTTCTTCCTTCTGTTCGATTGAGGTGATTATTCGCCATGAGGCACGACGAGCTCCAATCACATTTTTATATGCGACTGATAGAAGGTTTCTCTCTTCAACCGTAAGCTCAACATCCATAGATGCGACTTTCTTCATGGCTTCAACCATTTCTAAAAAAAATATATAAATAAATTAACATTTGTTAAGGAACCATAAAAACACTACTATTTTCTCCATGGAATGTGTTTGTTTCCTTTTATTTAGTTCTCTTAATTGAAATGAAAACAAATGGCAAAAATTATTTTGATTTGCTTGAACTTATTTTAAACTGCCGAAGGACTAATAATGCTTATAAAGACCGAATATTGCAAAAGAAGCAAAAGTATCTAATTAGACAAAATATTTGGATTGTTTAACACATACAGAGTTTAAGAAGTTTTTAAATACTGCGGAGGTCTACGACAAGGCTTTAGCCCGATAATAATGCGCGAAGCCAAACAAAAAGCTGAAAAATGACTTATACTACCTATTTGTATTCCAATATATTTGGACATGTGACTGCTGGAAGCACTCCCAGCGAAGCCGTGGCAGCTACGAGTATTTGAAGAATTTTCCATTCCATACATAGTAGCATAAATGAGGCTATGAGTGCAATAGTGGCGTAACCCACTTTTTTTCAAAAATGAGTTTTTTTTTATAAAAATGGATCTCTTAATATATCTATTTTAATACAAGAATAGTTTTATGCAGCTATCTACACTCAAAACTAGATGGCACTCAAAAAGGTGTTATTGCATTTTATAATTTGATCATAGTTTGAGTGCAATAGTGGCGTAACCTTCATACTTCTCTTAGAAACTGTTTAGATTGTGACTGCTCACTCTACGCCCGCCATGAAATGAATGAAAAGAAATGAAATGAAAGCTGAAAGCGCTAGGCAGGGGCTGAGGCAGGATTCGGAAATGGCTAAGGTATCTACCGTTACTTTGGTTTTTTTGATCTCATGAAGACCCTTCCAACTCACTATATTAGGTACAAAAGACAACTTTGGACCTTTTGCTTCGGCATACATAATATGGGTACTGAAAAAGTTCATATGTATATTTGGGATGAGTCCACAGCGTCAAGGGGGCTTCAAGAAATAGGATCTTGTCTTATGAATTATTTAGAACATAGGAGAGTTTATGGTTGAAGAAATCGGCTATCAATTTTTAGTCAGTGGCCATTCCTATTTCCCATGTGACCAAGATTTTTGGTATAATAGAAAAGATATCTTCGTCCCAGGTGATTGTATTAACGTCATTTCTTCGGCCAGAAAGAGAAACCCATTTGAAATTGTGAAAATGATTTCATCTGATTTTTTTTCCACAAAATCTCTCGAAGAAAATATCACAAATAGGAAACTGTCCATTTCAAATTCCAAGGTTGATTGGCTTAAAATTCAGTGGTTACATTTCGAAAAAAGTAAACAATTTTCAATTTTTTTATGATCATTCTAATGAAATTGATGTTTTACTCGAAGAGGTAAATGTAAAAAAGAGACAATACGTTAATATTAAAAAAACTCAACCAGCTTGAACAACCTAAAATAAACGATAACAAAAAAGAAAGACTTAATTGAACTGCTTCAATTTATACCACCAGTCCATCACTTTTTTTATAATAATTTAAAAACGTCAACAAGTGTTTCAATCGAAATATTTGACTATTTATCAGACGACGAGTAAAATCATTAAAAAACAAGTAAAAAATGTACATTTAATTTTTTTTGTTAAAATATGAACTATGAGAGAAATAAAAAAAAATATAATAAGTTTGGCGTAACCTTTCTTTTTTCTTTATTTTTACAGAAAATCATGAATGCAATAGTGGCGTAACCCACCTTTTTTCCCAAAATGAAGTTGAATTAACAAAAAAGCTTGCCCTACAAAATATGCCTTTTTTCAAACCGTTCCACGTTTTTAGATAAATCAAAAATGTCAAAGGAAAAATACAAAAAATGTTTAAAGAAAACCTGTTTCTTAAATCTCTAGTACCTCTAAAGTGAATTTTATGGGTTACGCCACTATTGCACTGACAGCCTCAAATAAAGCTTGATTCAATTTAATTTAATATCTGGGCACCCTACAGTATGTTTGTTCTAAAATGTTCAGTGTTCCTCAAACTCACATTTGAGTTAAGAAAAAATGTGAAGTTAATAGATCGGTCAATTATCTGAGTAATCTTCTTCCAGTAGTTAAAATTAAAAGAATGTCAAGTCAATTAATCTGTTGAGGTCCATGAAATCTCAAAGGTGTCAGCAATCTAAATACAGTGGCTCCAACGAATAATCGGACAAGTGTTTATCTCATATAAATGCCCCTTAGCTTAAGAAAAAATTGGCTTAATGTATAGTTTTTTCGATTTTATTAATAGTTTAAATATTTATCTCTGTAAGAAACTGAAAAAAAAAAACAATTTTCTCACAATAACAAAATGCGATCACCGCATAATCGGACAAGACAAAGGAGCAATACTAAAAATGAAAAAATCCAGTGATTAATATTTAGTTGCGTATCGTATCCTCTGTTATCTAAAACGGCCTGTGAGCGCTAAGGAATGGATTTTACCAAGTTTTGGCTTACTTCCGGCTCTATGGAGTTCGATGCTTCTAGTAGAGCTCTCTTAAGCAGAACTAACGTGCTAAATTTTGTTGTATACACTCTCTTTGCTAGTTCTTCCCAAAGATGTTCAATTACATTGAGGTCTGGACTCTGTGCAGGTGTTTCTATAAGTTTGGGACAGTTATGAATCAACCAAAGCTTTGCAACACGTGTGTTGGGATCATTATTTTGATAAAAAGCAAAGTTGTTTGCGATACCTAATTTTTCTGCACTTTCCTTAACATTTTCTTTCAAAATGTTGAGGTAGACAAATTTGTCCATTTTACCATCAATAAAATGCAAATTGCCTACTCCGGCACTGGACATACAGCCCCAAACCATTACCGAACCTCCTCCGTGGCTTTTGTGTTTTGATTATTAAAATCTGCATTTGGCTTACGCCACACAAACATCTTCCCATCTGATCCATGCAAATTAAATTTGCTTTTATCAGTGAATAAAACCTTAATATTATACAAACTATAAGAAAAAAAATATTTTGAAACGATATACCATCATATTACCTGATCCAAAAAATCTGGTGTTTTTAATAAATACTCTTTGGCATATTTCAATCTATTTTTTTTTTATTTTTAAGACTCATAAACAGTTTTTTCCTGGCGATTCTTCCGTAATAATCAAATTTATGCAATGTATTGCGAACCGTATTAAGGCAAGCATCTTTCCCAGTTCGATTCTTTAAAGATATCTTAAGTTCTTTAGCAGTTTTGAAAGGATCTTGTTTTATTTCTTTTAATATCGATCGCTCTTCTCGCTCATTTAAGATTTTGCCTTGTCCTTCTCTGCTTTTGTTGGCCAACCTTAGCTCGTCCCGGAATCTCTTGATAATATCATGAACGGTAGATTTACTTTTTCCAATCAATTCGACAATTTCTCCCACGGTTTTCCTTTCAAAACTTAATTTAACAATTAATTGTCTGATTTCGACAGTAGTTTGCTTTCCATTTGGAGTCATTGAAAAAAAGCTTTGATTTATTATTGGTATCTAGTGTCTACTACTAAATGCAATTCCCGATTGAATAAAAAAAATATTTTGAATCCCTTACTTGCAAAATAACGGTATTTAGTATTGCTATTTTGCTTTGTCCAATTATGCAATGAGTGCAAGTAACTGAATTATTTTTGTTTTTCTTTTAAAATTTACAGTTATTGTTAGATATAATTTTTGTTTTTTGTTGCTTAGAGAGATAAGTATTTAAATTATGAATAAAAACAAAAAAATATGCACCTATTTAGCAAATGTTTTCTTAAGTTATGGGCACATTTATGTTGGACAAACTTTTGTCCGATTATTCGTTGGAGCCACTGTATGTAATTATAACACAATTCTTCAGAAAAATGTTTCATTTATGCTGTGAAAAAGCAAAAACCACATGGTTTTATCAGTTTGTTTTATCACTTCATCTATTTGCCTTCGCAATGGCCAAAACTAATTCTCCGCTGAAAAGCTATCCAAGATTTTACTTTGAATTATTTAATATGCAGAGACTGATAATGCCTATCACTACAGTAACAATTACTCTTTGAAAAAATGTACATGCAAATTATGAATTAAAGTGAAATTATTCAATCATGATAATTGACGCTTTTGAGTTCCTTTAATGTTTTTATGGCATTTGTCCTGTCCCCAAACAATAAAACGATTGTAATAGTTTTTTAATTAGATTATTTTTAGATTAGGTAATTTATTTAGAGTTTTTTCTTATTTAAGTTACAAGCTCATTCTACAAACAAAAAATAGAAAAGCATGGCTTATTTGTATGGATTTAAAAATCCATATACAATTAAACTTCTTTAAAACGAACTTCCTTATAACGTATTAGCTAAGTTCACTTTGTTCCCCTTAAAAAATATACCATATGAATTATGTTCTTTATAACGAAATTCTTTGTATAAGCAACTTATTTATTGGCCCGAAAGCAAAGTTGTTGGATGAATGAAAAGTGTGCATATGTAGTAGAACATCTCAGTGCCAAAAAGATTACATTTTTTATATAACGAATTTTGTATAAAACTTCTTTATAACGAATCAATTTTTTGTTCCCTTGAAGGTTCGTTATAGAGAAGTTTGACTGTATTATGATCAAGTTTTGGATATTTGAATTTCTATTGAACTAATACATACTATATAAATATATTTCTTAATTTTTAAAGTCGGTATATTAGTATCTTAAACAAATATGTATGTATGTATATGGATTTCTTTACCAAGTAAAAAAAATATTGTAAATTTTACAATAATTACCCTGTTAAAAATAAAAATAAATATAGTTGTTTTGTGCTTATTTTTATTTAAATTGTAACCTATGCATGGATGTATTTCTATACACAAAGATTAGTATAGTATTTTTTTTTATCTAAACAACCAAAAAAAAAAAAAAAACCTGAAGAAGCCGAAAAAAACCCAGCGAAACGTAGGGTAACAGAAGATAAATTAGTTTTTTTATTAATTGCATCCATTTCATCGATCATTTAAGCCTAAAAAAAACAGAACCGTATAATTTTACAAACAAATCAAAATGTATAAATGTACTTGTGCGAAATATACAATCGAATAAACTTTCAAACAATGAACAGCACACCCCAACCCGATCTCCACCCATATTCTGGAACTAAACCATTAAAAAGTGAATACAATAGATCGCAATTTCCAATTTAGGCTAAAACAAGACTGAAAGAAAAGCAAGGTCATTGTATGTGCACAAAAATACAAATACATATGTGCTCATATACAAAGTTAAAATAAACGGAATGTACTCGTATGTACATACAGCTGTGTTCAAAATAATAGGAGTGCTTTTATAAAATTTCTGCAAGTTATTTTTTTAGCATTTATTGGTAAACAACTTATTTCTCCTTCGGTAAATATAACAAAAATTGTTTTATTTGGTGGAACTGGTTCGAGGCAATACGTACGACGACGTCCAAAAAATACTGAATATAGGCCCCAGTACACCGTTAAAACTGTTAAGCATAGAGGTGCTAAGGTGATGGCATGGGGCAGTTTCTCTTATAGTGGTATATTGGCCCAATACATCAAATAATTGACACAATGGATCAGCGGGTTTATGTGGATATCTTGTCCAATGTGATGCTGCTTCATGCGGAATGGAATATGCCGTTGAAATGGGTATTCCAGCAAGACAACGACCCGAAACATACGAGTAAGCTTGCTAAGAAATGGTTTCGGGTCAATGGGGTTGAGGTTATGCAATGGCCAGCTCAGTCGCCTGACCTTAATCCCATAGAAAATTTATGAGCAGATGTTAAAAAGGGTGTTTCCCAGCGGAGACCTTCGAATTCGTGGCAATTATGGGATGCAGTTCAGGAAGCATGGCATCAAATACCAGTTGAGCGCTGTCGGACCCTAGTCAACTCAATGCCTCGCAGATGTGCAGCAATAATAAAAAACAAAGGTTTCTCAACAAAGTATTGAAAAAAAAAAACTTTGAGCTTAATTATTTTCTTAGTTTTTCTGTACATGAAATGAAATACTCCTATTATTTTGAACAGTTCCTCTTTACCTAATTTTAAGAAAATTTATGTTTTTACTATATTATTTGTTTTAAGTAAAGTAGTCAATAAGCATAATTAACACATGACTGCATTGCATATCTTGTACAAAAGAAAAAGCAAATAAAAATAATTTATTTAACTAATGAATTGCGATTTTATCTTTGAAAAGAATCACTCCTATTTTTTTGAACACAACTGTACATCTGCATCGTTTCATTAAGGGACATAAAAGAATTTATCACGAAGGTGTGGTAAAACTATGATGTTGAAAAAGAAAACCTAGACAATGGACGTTTAATCACGCATTGCAAAACATCATTTTAAATTTAAATTAAATTTCACAATTCCCGCCTTAACTTTCAAATTGTAAATTGTCAATTTAGCTTTATATATTTTTTATTTTTATTACGTAGGTAAATTATTCTAAATTCTTAGCACACAACTATAATTTAAGCAAACAACAATTTCTGAATTCTTCACCAAAACGAATAAAATTATAGTTAGGTATACATACACATGAAATTATGTATATAGCTCTCTATAAGATTTTAATATTTCATAAAAATCAATAATCTCGGTATTGTATACCGAAATAATATTTGTTCACCATAATTGCAGTTAAAGAAAAGACTACACAATAGACAAATTTACCATCTAATTTATCTCTTTCTAAATTAAATTGGTTGTTAAATCTTTTTCAACAGTCATTCACGACTTTCTGACATTTAATAACCAAGAGGATTAAATAAATATCTTTTCCTTCTCCTGCTATAGTTTCTTCTTCTTGAAAAATCTCTTAAATGTAGAAACAAAAGTGAAACGACATTTTTTTATAATTCACGCGTGCTCATGGGTTTATTTACTAAGCATCCTT
This sequence comes from Chrysotoxum bicinctum, assembly GCA_911387755.1. NCBI lineage: Eukaryota > Metazoa > Arthropoda > Insecta > Diptera > Syrphidae > Chrysotoxum > Chrysotoxum bicinctum. The sequence goes on along the minus strand of OU426988.1, from coordinate 55,775,750 downwards.
ATAATGTTAAACACAGCACGGGCGATTTGGAAATTTGGCGGGAGAAAAAGGAGGTTTCGATGAACATTGGTCTTAAATGTTGCAAATTGAAATTAAATTGCACGGGAAATGTTTAATATTATGAATCTTTAGACTCAAATAATTTGTTACACAATATTAAATTTCCATAATGAAAATTGTAGTCTATAAGATACCTATGTACATTACATACTATACATATGTATGTATATAATTTGCGACTCCTTCACAATTTCTTTCTAGAAATTTTTTATGAAACCAAGCGCCTTCGGTGCTTGGAACCACCGCATATTGGTCAAAATTCCAAAAAACAGCTCCAAACCATTTGCAAACAAAATTTTTATTTTTGTATTTGAAGATTACAAAACATCTTACATCGTAAAAGATTGACAGTAAGAGAGCTGGTAAAATTCAACGTCGCAAAGTAGTTTTTTTAAAGGATTAGGCACGTAATTTAAATGAAATAATATGGAATGCATGTGCTTCGATAAAAAAAAAATATTATTAATAAATATTACAAGGATAAAAATAATTAATGGATAACCTTCTTTTTTGCAAACAAAATTTATTATGATAAAAATAGAGCTAAGAAAAAAGTGCTACAATGTCTCACTCTCTTTGAATATTCTAACGGTAAATAATATATGTATTTTCGTAAAATATATGTATGTTCAAATTAGCTGTAGTTTCCCTAGACAACTCTTCTATAGATAATATTCTTTAACCCGAATCGGATTCTTTAAACTTATCGAAACGAAGATTTTTGTAGCTGTTTTAATTGTTATCCACAATACATTTCTAAAAAACGCAGCATTTAATAGATTCTATTTAAAAAGGATCAACAATTTTGTTCCCATTAAATAGAAGGAATTATATTTAATATGTCAAAAAAATTCTTCAAGTTCAAAGTTTAAACTACTTTTTCAGGAAAATTAATGATAAATGAATTAATATTGAGGCTCAAATTTTACAATTTAATACAATTTTTTTTCAATTTCACTACAAAAAAATTCCATGTTCTTCAACGACCTTCCTTCGAAACTCCGTTACAATTCTTGAAATTTTTTGTACCCCAGATTTCATCAATAAAATAAGTAAACAAAAAAATAGATACTCAGTCCAAAAACAGTTTGAACATCCCGATTGTGATTTGCGCAAGTATATTGTTAATAGACCATCTCAATATAAGATATGCTAGCGTACCCATGAATCAGCGGCTCTCTATAGTTCTAGTTAAATAAATGTGCAAATGGGCAACAAAATATAAAGGACAACTTCCGTCTCATTTTCTAAGATAGGGTCGCCGTTGTCCTTTAACATAGCATAAACAAATCGAAACCCCACAGTACAGTTGCTAATGTGGTGACAGGATATCTCAGGGAAACCGAAAGATATGTCAAAGGAAGGAATTTTGTGTTTGGAGACAGCACAAAGAAATCGTGGCGGTAAAAATTGTAAGCTTCTGACAAAGCAAGTCGGTAGAAAGAGGACCGTACGAAGAATGCGTCACAGTTTACGATGATATCGAGATATTTACTGTGAGTTGAAAGGACAACAGACAGGGTCCTTTATTTTCAACTTATGTAAGCGCATAAACTGTTTCAACAAGGTACTACAAGACTGAAAAGAGAAAGAAGAGTATACAGTGTCCAAAAATCATATGAGAATACAATGCCTCTATGGGCGGGGTGGACTCGTTATTGGTTCGGTAAAGGACCCGAATAAAAAGTAGTACATGAGACTCTTCTATTAACTCCTCGCCTTAACAGTGATAAACTCAAGGGTATTATATAAGCAAGTGTTGGGTAAAAAAGGATTAGCTTCGAAAGAAATGATGAGCATAGTTGATTTTTGAAGCGAGCAACAGTAGTTTTTCAGACGCCCCAAAGACGAGAAATGTTCTGCAGAAGGGCTTATTATGAAATACGAAAGGAACGGCAGAAAAAAAAAACGAAACTCAAAGGAACGAAATACATGGGGAAGAAAGATTATAAGGAACTAAAATAAAATTAAAAAAAGTTGCCAGACAAAAATGAAATATAATAGTTTTTTAAAAGTGCAACTTACTTCACACCTATTAAAAATGTCAAAATACAAAATAATTTTGACAAGTTTCAACTTTTAAGTAGCATTGGTTTTATAAAATGTTTTTTTTCATTGTGAATACTTTTTTTGGATATGAATCTCCAAGTGACGAAAAAGAAGAAATGCGCATAACAATGTATTAAAATTAGCTGCAACATTTCGGTTTTTGGTAGAGGGTTTTCACCAAAGAGAAACCGGACTGGACTTCCTTGTTGGTATGGCACAACCAACTTTGTAGGTCATATGAAAAACATTGCCAATCATCGAAAATGTTCTTTATCCAAAATTTATATCTTTTGCATTGACGGAAGATCAAGAATCCGAGCCATTGGGGCACGGTATGGAGGAGCATCACATGACTCATTTGGGGTTTTAATTTGTTATAAATTTTATAAATTGCTTAGGTGATTCTGGGTACGCCCTGAAACCGTGGATGATGACTCCCTATAGGACTGCACAAGAAGTAAGTCGAGGTGTAACAGATATTTTGGATGAAAGAGAAGAGCATAAACTTGTTCTAGTGATTGAACCAATTTTTGTACATAGCGACAAAAATATGGAACCAAATCAAATACGTTTTGTAAACAAAATTAAGTTTTTTAATTCAGTTATTGAACACATTTACATACATATGTAAATATGTAGATATATTTTTATATTGTCTTATCACAAAATTGATCATTTTTAATAAAAACAAAATTAACAAAAGCCGAACGGCAGCTTAAGGCACTCATTTAAAAAATACGAGTGTTTTTACAATTCTCGTTTCTCATAATTGCAATTTGACGATTACGTACTACTGCAATCGTTTCTTGTAATCACAATTTAACAAATAAGCGGTATTATGAACGATTATCGTTTTTCATAATAAGCCCCCTGATCGTGCCATCAAATACGACAGAGCAACCATATACGGTGTAAGATGCAACTCCTAAGTAGCGTTATGTGTAAAAAATGTTGTTCGAAGTCTTTGCCATTTGTGGTATTAAACGTGTTAACAAAATATTACAATTCAATTAAAAAAGGATAATTGAATCACTTTGTATAATCGTTTGTCACCATTAAAACTCCGTATAAACTTCTTTCAGATAAAACGATGAAAATGAGTTTCATGAAACGATTGGTATTGAAGATTTAGACAAAATCACAATTAAATTGACAATAAATAAACGAAGATCCCGAAAAATAAGTTAAAAAAAACAGGAATGAGGTTAGACTCACTTGGAGGTCGTAAACCAAGAATTTCGAATTAGTAAATTATTTTCATCTCGGGATCATTACAAACAAAACAAAATCAACAAATTAAAGTCATATATCGTAAACAATAAACTACGAGCAATAAATAATAAAGAAATTTAAATTTTGAATGTCAATTAAGTATCAAAATCCACCACGATAATGTTGTATTTACGCAATATCGGAGTAGCGCACTCTAGAATTGCTTTTACATACATACATATGTACCTACATAGGTATACCTTTTTCTCTCGGTTTTTGTGCCTGATAAATTTTACGAGTACATCGTCATAAACAAATCAAAAAAGAATAATGCATATTAATCGTTTGAATGGTGAGTTATGGTCTCTGGTTCATACAAACATTCCATAAAAAAAGTTTTTCTGGATTTTTGTTTCATACAAACCTTGTCCTCACAATTACAAACACAACAATATCAGCCAAATCTGTCGAGCAATTCTAAAGTGATGATCTCTCATACAAGTGATAATGTATTTTTGATACGACACCGATACAAATTCAGAAAAATACATGTGTGATGAGCACTCTCCGTATTAATTTTTGGATTAATACAATAATTAAAAATAAGATAACTAACCCTTCAACATAATAGTCCAACGTACTAACCATTAGCGAAAGGGTATTACCTTTGTATATTAAACTTATAGTACTATCAAGAAGACGAAAGATTGTGGCGACATCTTAAGTATAGGGACAGTACTTGATAGATTTGTCTCTTCTAAATTTAATAATAAAGTATCCTCTTTTTTACTAGTTTTTTTTTTATATGCATTTTACTTATTTATTTAAAGTTCGCAATACAAGATCACGCTCCATGATTATACTATAGGTTATATACCTATACAAAGGTATTACTGATTAAAATATATAAACTAAAGAATATTTGTACATATTTATAATAGAACAATATTGTGATATTTAAAAAATATAAGTTGAAACTTTATATTAACAAATATTTTGTACAATGGTTAAGACATTGGACTGTTATGCAGAGAGTCTGGGTTCGATTCTTAGCTGCTGCTGATTCCTTTTCAGATGTGTACTTATGCATTTATGTAAATATGTATAGGTATATATTAACAGGATTCACTAGCAAATTCTCAAGGTTTTGTTTTAAAATATTAAAACAAACATGTTTTGTATTCATTTTTTCCACTTTCTGACGCAAAAAAATTCTATAAGATGTTCGCGGTAATCGGTTAAGTTTGTAGCCTGTCAAAAAAATAGGAGTGGGTATGAAACTCGCTCAGAAAAAGTCAAACTGCGAAAAATGCTTTGAATAACAATATCTACCGGCTTTTTAGCATCAACATTTCTCGATTCCATTGTTGTGGGTAGTTTTATATATTTGTATTTTATATATCTTATAATCGTTTATATTTTGATTGGCAATTATTTATTATTTCTTTTTAGTTAGAAATACGTTTTACATCCACCAAGTCATTATGTCAAGTACCCATGTTTTAATTCAATTTTTGTCTGATATTATTTGTTTGTTTTTTATTCAATTTTTGTCTGTGATATTATTTGTTTGTTTGTTTTTCATTCAATTCGGTTTCTAAGAATACATTTTTGAATCCGTTTGAGGATTTGTTATACAGTAGACTCGCGGTAACGTGAACTATTAAAAACCGAGCGTGTTCACGTTTGCGAAGTTGTTCATGTTTACGAAGGTGAAAATCTTTAAATTTTTCAAATAAATTAGACATATGTTTTTACTCAAATTCATATATATTTTGTGTGTTTCGGTTTGTAAGTAGGTACCTACCTAATTCATTATAATTTGTTAAGAAAAAAAATTATGTTGAAATCAATTAAAAAAGGGGTTGTCTTTGTCCGGATTTTCTTTTTTTGCAAATTGCTGAACAAGGGCTTTTGGCGGAGACGTTCAAGTACGCTGATATCTGTTATACTTATGTTTTCTTTTTCTGTCAATTCCAAAGATTTATTGAAAATGTTGATTGCTTCACTAGGCTCTATTCTAGTATGTGCTCTTTCCAAAATTCTGTCCTCGCTTTTTTTTTTTCATCCACTGGTCAAAACCTCGTTCGTTTGGGTTGCGTTCGGAAGATCTTCAGTCCAGGACTAAATGCCAATCATTTACGGGATATCCCAGTTTTATAAAAACGATTCGAATAACCGACAAATGCAGAAAAGAAAACAACGTTTTGTATGTTAAATGCATTTTAAATTTGTTCATGTTATAGGGCTTTCTCAACGTGTTCACGCTACAGAGTAGTGAATGTAAAAAAAATTGTGTTCACGTTAGCCGGTGTTCACGTAAGGCGGTGTTTTTGTTAACGCGAGTCTACTGTAATGGTATCCGTAATAGATCTGATCAACTCGTACGCCTGCTGTACGTAAGTTTGTGTAAAATGTTCTTGAGACTGGTATGCTAGTGGACAACAGTCATAGTCCCCATCGTCTTACGGTGCGCACAGACGAGACTCAATCCACGAACATCAACTAGCAATCGATATCAACACCTCAACAATTTAACGCTCTAGCCTGTGAATAATTCGCTTTCAAAGTCCAAGCTACTCAACAATTGAAGGCGCACGACCATCCGCTTGAAAGACGTTGTATTCCATAATTAATGGGAATGTTTGCTCTAACTAATAAGGCCATAATACATGACAAAAATTAATTTTGTTCATTTTTAAAGAGAAACTTGTATTTGGCCCACCCTTTATGAGATGTACGAAGGTACAATTTAATCCGAAAAAGGTATGCATGGATGGGTATGTATGTACACAATATAATATACAATATACATACATACATTTTATTTAATTTGTATTGTTTTTTTTGCAAAATAGTTTTGTTAAATTTACGGTGTTGATATACATACATATATACAAATGGCTAAGCAGAAAAGTCCCCAAACATATTTATACATAGGTATTTTTAAGTGTAACTATGCATATGATTGTATCCATTCTTTCTATTTTTTTAAATTTATAACTGATAAAAATAAAAACAAATTGTAAAAAAATATTCCAAATAGTAAACAGTTTCGTTCACGAAATGTTTGTATACATAAATACAAATACGTACATGAACTAAAATTAAAAAAAAAAAAAAAAAACGAAAATGACTAATTCCGAGTCAAGTGGTATTGATCATTAAAAAGAAAATAAGCATTTAGTCATGATGCAGAGCAGAGGTGGATTGAGTTGTATATACATACATATTATGTACATTAATAGTTATTTGCTTTAACTCATAGAAAGTTAAATATAGAAACCTACAAAGATTTTCCAGAACAGACTGATTTGAAAATTGTTAAATAAAAAAGAAAAAAAAATTACAATTGACAAACGACAATAACAAATTACCAAGGTACCTGAGATTTAATTTTGTTTGTTTGAAAACTAAAGAAATTAGTTCCATCCCCATTTGTCTAGACAAAACCATAGACCCATTGCTATTTTATAAATCCATCCCTCAATGAAGATCCAGCGTCGGCACTACCATGCACTATTGTACCTAGTACAAAACTTTATAATATTTGTAGGTATGGCATTTCTTTTCATAGGGTTTATGCAGCTACATTCTCCTGATTTTTTAATACCTACTGGTGGAGGTCACGAAAAAAACTATATCACTACCAACAAGCTTAATAAAGGGGTGTAGGAATGGAAGGTAATGGAAACAATGAAAAGGGTACTGTCATAACTAACGCATACTTTTCTTAAAGCCTATCATACTTGAAACACCATCATCTTGGAAATGGAAAAATGAAAGCGAAATGCAGCAAAGTAACTAATTTGAAAGAAATTCGTGTATGAATCATTACAAAAAAAAAAAGATTTACGATTACGACAACGTCAAGAACTTCAAAAAGTAGGTTCGTGTGGTCGTGGTTTGATTCAGTTGGATGAATCATTTTTCTTTCTACACCACCAGCAACTAAATGGATAAGAAAGAAACAGTCGATTATTGAGCAGCACTGTTTTACGGCGCAGCCGGCAAAAAATCCCAAGCAAGAAGAGAGATAAAGACAAGAACCATGACTTCGGTCCCTTGTTCCTCGAGATGGGATTCGAAAAGCAAGCTAACCAAACCAAATACCAAAAGGAAAACCCCAAAAGACAGCTACCCTTCCCTACATCCAATGTTCTTTACGCAAATGCCCCACCATCAGTTTTGCTTGCATATACTTCCTTTTCATGTTCTATAACAAAAAAAAAACGATGAACTTCGTTACAAATAAATTATTAGTAACAGAAAAAATTTCAATGGAAATGGAAAATTGCACGCAAAAATGGAGACTGAAAAAACCTGACCCGATAGACTTAGTAATTATGTATGTATACTATAGGTAAATATGTTTTGTGTACACACACGCTGGCGCTGCTTTTCTTTTGCTGCTTCTGCATGGAAAACTACGTCATGTTTCTTCTATCTCGCTTCCTATGGTATCGAAATCTTTGCCTCAACTTGAGGAAACGAGAAAATATGACATTTTCAAGTTTAACTAAATTGGTTGGTGATACCATTCCATCTTTACACAAACATACACATACATCAAATGCTGCACAGCAACACTGCTTTTGAGACTTTCAAAAAAAAAAAAAATAAGAGGGTGGTAAAGGAGTTAAGAAAGTACATAAATGAAATTCAGATACAATATACATAATTACAAGTTTGAGAAAATTTGGTAGAATTGCACTAAATTTTTGAAAAAAAAAATCGAAGGCAAATACGTTATGGAAAACCATGTGATTGGGGAGCATCGTGTAGAGCGCAAAAATGACAAGGACGGCACCATAAGGCTTTTTGTTACGAACGAGTCCAGCCACCGCCAATTTCAGGGTTTCTCAAAAAATCAATAAATAAATAATTTTGATAACTCCTTAAGCAATTTGTTTTTGAGAAAATTCCTATAGAAAAAACAGCATCATAAGCGGCGAATAATCAATTTTCAATTCCAGTGTTCTTCTATGTCGCACATTTCTTGCCCGGACCTTTTTTATTGATCCATTCATTGATTTTTTTGTATTCCATAATCAGTCTGTCTCAGGTTTTGGGTCTCCTTGGCTTTTTCACTCCAGTGTTCGAATTCAAACTTCTCCCCCATTTTTAGTTAATGAAAAAAGAACAAATAAAAAAAAAACCAATGAAAAAAGTTAAAAAGGCGGCATAGCAACGCATGTTTTAGGAAGAAAAACGAGATTTTTCTTTGAAAATTACGACTCGCCCGCCCGAATCAAAAATTTAATTTGAAAACAAGACAACGGGTATAGATATTCGAAAAATAATCTACAAACTAGTTCGAAGTCGAAAAAAAGAGAAAATTAACGATGAAAAATCGAACGGGAGGGCCAAAAACACTTGCAAAAAATTTCCCAGCTCCATCATTATTGCCACAACCTCTGCTCTGACCTTTTTCGTCCCTCTTCGATTTTGGATACATGTTTAAATTTTAAATATATATACATGCATATATATATATATTCATATATATATATATAAAGGTATGAAAATATATGTACAAAAAAAATCATGCAGAAACGACTAAAAAAAATTGTATCTTTCTCTAGATCATTCCATGGGAAAAATTTTGATAAATTTTGAAAAAAAAAATGCGTTTTCTTGTACGAATACACTTACCATCATAGCGTTCGGCTTGTTCAGCCAATTTAGCCTTGTAAACATTATTTTCGCGTTCAGACATCGTGTTGTCTCGGAGAAATAAGTTGCTTTATAATCCTTGAAAAGTAATCCAAAGAAAAGAAGAAAATCTGCGAATTAGTAGCTGGGCGACTCAAACTTATGTTTTTTTTGATAGTTTCGATTAGAAAAATTATAACTATTTGGTCACAGAAAAAATTATAGTATATGGAAAAGAAAAACGAATGAATTATGAAAAGCTATGCTAATATATTAGATTTTTTTTTACTTTTTTTTCTCTTTAAATTTAAAACTCTTCTTCGTGAGGACTCGTCGTCGTCGGCCTGGTCGAATTCAATACTACTGAGAGGAATATTGTATTTGGTCGATGAGTTCTCGTTTAGTTGATTTTACTTTGGCAATGGCTAGTGGAACGTTTGTACACATGCGCGTTTTTGTGGATAATATGGGAATGAAATAGCTTGCTTTCTCCTTTTTCATCGGGTGATGAGTGGACAAAGTATATTCGGTGCTTAATCAATATGGCCGCACCTTTTCTTCCCTCTCGCTTTAGCATTAGGCTGGAATTGTTGGCCTTTGAATATTGTTTTCCTTGTCGTAATTGGTGGCGGTGGTGACACATACAACGCATACATATTGAAAATGAGAGCATACAGCGTTTTTTTTGTAAATGGCGGACATTTTACACTTTTATGGAAAGTTGAATGTTGAATTTCAAAACGGCCCTGGTGTTCTCCGTGTTCTATTTCTGTTTGTTTTGTTTGCTGTTCCGATTCTGATTTTGGCTGGAAATAAATGAGTTTTATGCGTTGCCATTTAAATTTATTCATATGTTTAATAAGCGGGGCTTAACGAAAAGGGTAGGAGTGTTTTGTTAAATCCGCCCTGAGTCCTCAGGGTATACTTAGAGCCCCAAAATCAGTTCGATGGGCAAACTATTTTTGAAGTGTTTTTCCTTCTAGATTTGATATGATTGTTCATCTAAATAAAAAATTGAAAAGCAAAAAATTACTCAAAAATAATAACCGACCTAGCCAATGGAAAAAAAGACATTGTGATTGGAAAGACCAAAGGAAAATAACAAAGTGAAAAACTTGCTCATTTAAAAGGATTTGTAATCCATAGTTATGTCCAAGCATAGAACATGGGATCATGGGAACCAGAAAATTAAAGAAAAAAAAAACAATAAATTAAAGACAGAATTAGAAAATTTCAGATAAAAATACTTTTTTCAGTAATTTGCTAAAATACCTCATTTGAGTTTTAGCAGTTCAATTGATTTTTTGGATATTTGAACCCAAACTAATTTTTTACAGAACTCACAAACGCAAAATTTTAATGGAATTAGTACAACGCTAAAGCTGTTTTAGTATGATACTATTTTAAAACAACGAAATTGCAAATTTTAATCGAATATAGGATCACTTTTAGGCTAGCCGCGCACTAGCAACTTTTAGTTGCGAAACTGCTTGGTTCGAGCAACTAAAAAGTTTGTGTTTTGACACAAACTAAACGATTGCCTAAAATAAGTTCGCCATTTTATTGAACATATAATTATCTGCAAATTCACGGACATTCAACCAAACAGTTCATCTGTTTTCTATAAGTAACCAAACAGTTTGGCAACTGTGATCGAAATCAAATAGTTTAATCACCAGTTGAAAGAGAACCGCGCACTGGCAACTCTTTACTCACGCTCACACTCTTTTCTCTCTTGCGCTTATAAAAAACAGCTCAACTGTTGCAAAGGCAATAGTTTAGTTTGTGTCAAAACACAAACAGGCGAATCTATAAACAAATCTTAAAGGTTACTTAACTTTAAAATACCTCTAAGTAGCTCTTAAGTATGAAATCGGTATCTATAATCAATTTTCACATTTAAGTAACGTTACTTAAAGGCCTCTTAACTTAAACGCCATCAACCGCGTTTAAGGGTCACTTAAAGGCATTTTAAAATGTATTTTGACATATCGATTGTCATCTTTGAAATTTTGAAGTTTCAAATTGTGAGTTTGTAGGTATTGTTTGTTGTGATATTATAATAGAACTATAAAGTGCAACGATTTAAGAAACATAAAATTTGTATTGATTAAAGTAAATATGTGCACGCGCAAAGAAATTTCGTCCACGCTTCCCTCTTAGCCTTTGAAGTGTTTGCATCGACACTTTCTTCCTCGTTGTTGGAAGAGAATAGGCGTTTTTGATGCCCTTGCAACGTTTTTCTTCACTCTGAAATTTACTTTTACAATTCATTAAAAAAAAAACTCTAAAATTTAGAATTCGTATTTAATAACGTTATTTTATTGAAGCAAGTGAATAAAAAAAAAGCATCAAAATTCATAAAGCGCTCCAACACTGCATTTAGGAAAACACCCAATATGTGCATAAAATAATTCTGTTTTGTAGTGTATTATTGCAAATTCTAAAATAAAAAAGTTTCCTTGTAGGAGGCATCCCAATTTTCAGATCTTTTTCTTTTATTTGTGGCGGCGGGTGTGGGTGTGTGTTCGATAGCCATTTTTTTTTTGATTTCACAAATAAAAAAATGTGTCTTCCAATTATTTACTGAAAGAAGGTGTCACGAAACAGCTGTGTTGTATATAATGAAGCAGCATTTGTTTTTTTTTCTGTACTAGATTTTCACATTCTTTTACGTTACGTGACACAACCATTGTTTAGTTAAGTACCAATGAAAAATCGATTATAGATACGAATTGAAGTTTCTTCATTTAAAGCCAAATTAAATATTTAAGTATGCTTAACTAAATAACCTCTAAGATGTAGTTTAAGAAAATCTTATAGATACGGCTGAAACTTTTTAGTTGCTCGAATCGAGTTGCTCTAAAGGACTATTCACATGAGAGCGACCAACGACCAACGAATAAAAAAACAAATGGGATTTAAAACATATATAAGCCTAAATTCTTCACAAAAACATTACAAAAGGGTAGCAATCTAGTTTAATTTAATGTTAATTTATTAAAGTTAGCGTTGTAATTGCTAAAATGAGAGAAATTTGAGAAAATAAATTGGTCGTCGCGAATTGCAATATGATTGCTACGAACTGTCAAACACTATTCGCGTCCCACATACCATCCACACTGCAACGAATGAATTGTTCGCGCGCGGCTAACCTCAAAATCATTCTAAGTTATCTAAGTAAACGCCATTCGCGACGAATAAAAAAAAATGCATGTGAACGAAATGTCAAAATGGGCGAATGTTCGTTCATTCGTCGGCCGTTGGTCGCTCTCATGTGAATAGTACTTAAGGCGCCAGTTATAGCTATCATTGAAAACCATCATTGAAAATTTTGTTTTCACTTTTTGGGGTAATTAAACTATGAATATTGAGAATGTTTGGTATACAAACGAAGCTAATCAATCACATATTTTACTTTTGCAAATAAAAATAAACAAATATGTTAAATATTTCTCATAAAACTACATTTAATTTTTCAATGATGAAAATCGTTTTCAATGAACAGCTGATTTTCGTTCCAACAAAGTGGAACACAATCGTTCCAATGATTTGTGTTCGATTCTCTTTCTATTCTCATGTGTCAGTTTTTTTTTCAATGATCAACTCTAACCTCAAAAAATTATTCAGGTTGTCTTTGTAATTTATAGTGATGGGTAGGATACGAATTTAAAATGAGTTTGTATGAGGTACTCATTTTTCGAAATGAGGTGGTATTTTGTCGCACCTCAAATGTCCCATAGGATACACCTTTTTTAATGGACATTTTCAACAAAAAAATCAATTTTTCAATGACGTCTCTGCAATTCTAATGATCATGAAATTTGAATAAAACATACAAAGTTATATATGTATGTATGTATGTACCTAGATACGCAGGCTGGCACAAAAGACACTTGGCTACGCGTACAGTAGTGCGACAAAGCGATGCGATGCGAGAAGCGTTGCGACAAGCGATTCGAGATACGAGAATTAGATGCGAGATAGTGCGCACAGTAGAAGCGATTTTCTGCGGTTATGTTGTTAATCCCCTTATAATTATTGCTACCAAAATTGGTAAAAGTTGCACTACACAACCCAAGCACTGAAATAACAAAATTTAACTCTTTTGATTTTTTTTTTAAACCTCAAAACTAACAATATGAGCCTTCTCGCACGAACTCGCTTGAAAAAGTGGTCAGAACAGTTTGTGTGCGAGATGCTTGCGATAGGCATGCGAGAAACTCGCAACACTCGCATCAAATATCGCTTCACTGTGCGCACGTATATAAGAATCAATGTAAATATTTTTCTCGCACGCAAACGCTTCTCGCATCGCATCGCTTTGTCGCACTACTGTACGCGCAACCTTAGGCTAGGCGCGCACATTCAGTTTGTAGTTGCACAACGTTTTGATGCACATGTGTACTTATTAAAATCTTTTATGATAAAAGTCACAGAAGTTTGTCTTTTATTCTTTTATGATTTTTAACAGATTTCATAACAGATTTTGGCATGCTGAATACCAAAAATGCTATTCGTAAAAGATTTTTTCTATTTTCGAACGTTTGACATTTCATAAAAGTTTTCTTAGCAGATTTTATAACAGATTTTAGCATGCCGAATACCAAAATTATAATTCATAAAAGATTTGTTGACAGCTTAAACTTTTGTATTGAAATTCATAACAAAATAACTGAATAGAAGATCTCGCCGAATAGGCCTAAATGATTGCAGTTAGCAAAAACAAAAAAACTTTTAAACAATAACATAATATGCGACATACAAAGCCAATACAAAGCCTCATGAATGAGGTACCCATCACTAGTAATTTAGCAAGCATAAAAGCGACAGATATTTTCAATGACAGATCTTTTCAATGACAGCGAAATTATTGATTGCTATAACCGACTTGTCAAAAAATATTCCACCGTTCCACTGATTTGTGTTTCAATGATGGTTTTCAATGATAGCTATAACTGGCGCCTAAGTGTGCGGTGTCCCAAGCCCATATGTTTCATTTTAGCAACCAAACAGTATCGTCGCCTGAGTTCTATCTTGTTCAAAAGACCATTTTTGGCGAAATTGAGTTAGAAATGCAGTTTTTATAAATCGAACATGCTCTTTCGAATGGCGTACTCCATTTTTTTCTATCTCTTTTAGTTTTTAAGTTATGAAGAACTATTTTGTTCAATAAACCACTTTATTAAATATTTTGAGTGTCTTTTTTATTCAATCAACCACTGCTTTTTGTTTTTATATGAAATTGAACAATTTTATATTAACTTAAAAAAAAACTACCATGTATTTCTTTGTTGTTCAATATCCATATCTACCCAACTAACAATTTTACTTCTATATTCATCTAGAGAAGCTTCTTATTACTATTTCTTGCACACATTTAAGGGTTGTATAAAACTCCAAAGAGTTAAAAGGGCGACTTTTTTTAACTCCTATTCCACCTTTATGGAGTAAATTGTGTTACTCCGAAGAACATACTTATCGTTATGTTATAGAGGTAATATATGCTTTATTGCAGCAATTGCATCGATAGTGGAAATGAAAAGAAGATTTACTGTCACAAGAATAAAATACTTATAGGAGTATGTGGAAAATAAAAAAAAAAATATTTATTTGTGTGCTTATTTGATTTCATTTTTATTTTGATGCTTTTCTTGCATGTTTTTCGGCTTTTTCCGCGTGATTTCTGTAAAGATCTTAGAGTTGATTATTTTTTATGATTTCATTTTTACTTTTATTTTTAAAATTAATTTAAAAATTACTTACACGTGAAGGCAGAATGTAGGAATCGAACTCGGGTCCTCTCGCACCAAATCTCTTGCTCGCTAACCGCACGGCCAAACTAGAATATGTTAAACCTAGCGTTGAATTGGGATCACTTTTATCATGAATTTAATCCTATAAAGTCACATAGGCTTCCTTTATAGGTGCTTTTAACATTTAAATATTAGAAGGAAGCGATATTTATCTCTTCGTAATTCGCATAAGCTGTGAAAAAAGCTAGAGTTCTGATATACCTAGCATATGTTCCAGTATTAATTTATTGATAAATTGATTATTCTCAGCTTCTTCATCGAAAATCTAGCTGTTAAAAATGTGTCGTGTACTGCAGTTGCAGTCAAAAAGTCTCGTCAATCAATCGACAATACAAATCACTGTCACTAAAATAATTCGTAAAAAATAGTTCTTTTCTTAAGAAACAACATGATTCAAATTTTATATGAAATTTGAATGAAACTTAAATATTTTTTTAAATAAATTCCACTATTGACTTTTTACTTGCGATATAGACATATGGCAAGTTATCTATTCGTAAAAATAAGACGATGCTTAATTTTTGGAAAGCTTAAAATTTAAAATTTTATAATACAATCTACAAGACAAAAATTTTTTTTTTGAAAATGTAAAGAAATGGTTTTCCAAATTGTATTTTTATCGAAAACGTCACCTAGAATTTTGATAATTTTTGTTTCTTTCGATTAATTTTAACGATCTATAATTCAATAAAAATTTTGAAATTATTAGATATTACTGACTGTGCCTACCGCATTCAACTATTTTTTGTAATTTTAAATTTCTCACTATCGGCTTGCCGAATTTTAATAATATTTGTTTAGAGAGGCTTGATAAAAGGTTAAAAAAAAACTTCTATCCAAGAAAAAGAATAAAATATTTTCTTGGTTTTAAAAAAATAAAACTTTTTTGAAAATTTGATATCTTTTTTTCAGATTCAATTTTGTATCCATCCAGTAATAAAATTCTTTTCTAAAAAATGTTTTAAAAAACAGTTTCGACCATAAAATTTAATTTTTTGAAATTGCCATTCTTTACATTTAGGCAAGTTTGTTCGACCCAATCCTACTTTGCATTTGTAAGGATTTACTCAGTGTGGGGTTTCCGCATTTTGTTGTTGTAATTAATTCATCCTTATATGTGCAAAAGCACGTGGTGTACTATGCCTATTGCACAGTTTTATAATAGTACTATAGGAACTATATTGCACTATAAGAGTCCAACAGAAAAATTGATCATGATTATAGAGTCTTGACTTAAACTGTCCAATAATGATTCTATAAAGATAACGAAAAATAAATAAAGACTTTTATAGCAGTTTGTTGGCATTACTATAGGAGCATAAACTGTCCTGTGGTTTTATAGTATCTCTATAGTATAATTAAAGGAAAATTGAGTCTTTACGCCTATAGAGGTGATAGAAAGTGCTCCAGAGAATGTCTAGGCGATGAATTATATCAAAGTTTACTCCTATAGCTATTTGACTTCCAGCAAGAATGGTTATATGAGCACTATAGCAACGAATGATTCTTAATATCAGAAATAGGAAGCAAAATTGTTAGTTGGGTATAATCTATTTAGTTTTGTATGTTATTGAACAAAATCCTATTAAAAAAGTTATGCGGACGGAAAACCGCATTTTTGTTTAATATCACTGCACTGTAATGTACCACACAAAATTAATACTGATATAACATTGGAAGCTGTAAGCACAATGTGATGTAAGCGAAAAGTTGGAGCGTAATCTTCCAACGCTTTTAAGGTATTTTGAGAAACCCTTTTATCTTAAGACAGTTTTTGAATACAATGTTTGTCGCTTACAGTATTATATATCCAGCTCATCCAGGATCTGGTATTTCAGAATTCTATGATTCAGAATTCTAATATAGCTCCTTTATCTGAAGAAGTCATTACATTACCTTCATTGGAAAATGTAGTACCAGCAGAAGGTTCCGTTTCATCTAAACAAACTACATGCTTTACACCAAGAGAAGCCCTGGATCGAGTAAAAAAAATCGAAAACCATTTTTGTGTAAACAAAATATACAAAAACGGATGGGTCAAGGTGGTAAGCAATATTCAAATGACATCCGCTTGCAACGTTAGTGGCAGTCATAATTGTTTCACCAAATTTTCCTATGATCAACGTGTGAAAATATTTGATTCATTTTGGACCTTAAGGCTAGGCGCGCACATTCAATTTTTAGTTGCACAACTGTTTGGTTGTTTTTAGAAAACATATAATTATATGTTACACAAAATAGCGAACTCATTTAAGGCAATCGTTTAGTTTGTGTCAAAACACAAAACTGTTTAGTTGCTCGACCCAAGCAGTTGCGAAACTAAAAATTGAATGTGCGCGCCTAGCTTAAAAGATTCTGAAAAAGGACAGTTTTATTCCAAATTTGTGATAAGATCGGAACCAAAGTGAAAGAAAGTAGCTAAAGTAATTTCAAGAAAAAGTTTACTTTCAATGTAGACAAATACAATATCGACAATCTGGGGCCTGTTTCTCAGATCATACACATCATACATTGTATGATATTGACAGTTCTACTGTATGATTTCTGTTTCTCAATTTTGTTGTATGATCCACTGTCATACAACAATGTATGACTGAAGATTACACTGGAAATATTGGAATGTTGTATGATTCTGTTTCTCAGAAATGCGTCATTTACATCATACAGCAAATTTACCTATAAATGATCATACAGTACACAATTCTGTTGTATAGTGGCTGCTGCATGTAACATGTAGCAACATTGTTTTCATCAGTCAATGCTGGGGAAACAAAATTTATTTGAGAAGTTCTCTGGCTCGACATTCACAAAACATGGTAGAGCCTGTAGGGCATAGAGAGAGGTAGTTTCATTGGGCTTGTCTTATGGGCTTGCATTATGCCGATTTCATGATAATGGATTCCATTTCCAAGCTAATGAAGGGTTAACAATATTTTTTGCAAAGGTGACAAGGCTTCGTTGCAATTAGTTGAACGCACAATTGATCTTCCCAATTTTTCCACTAAAAATGTTTGGCAATCTAAATTTTTCAACAAAATATGGATCATTAAGATTGAAATTAACAGGTTCTTTTATTATTTTAAGGCGTCATCTGACACGTATAATAATTTCAACTACCATAGTTCCAATACGTCTTCACCAAAAATTGAGATTTATATTAACCTCACACTCAAATAATAATGAAATCAAAACAAATGTCATACAACACTTCCAATGAAATCTGAGAAACAGAATGATGTGTATGTTGTATGTTGTATGTTGTATGTTGTATAAAATGTATGATGTGTGTGATGTGAGGCCCCTGATCTTCTTTCAATGTATTACAAATAAAATCATAATGGCACAAAATTTTAGTTGAATTATTACGATGTTAAATCTGTTTTAGTATGAAACTAGGTTCAAACAACGATTTTTATGAAAAAAATAATAAGAAACCAATTACAATAAAACTCAGTGGCGCAAAATTTTAAACAGCCTTTTATTAAGGTATTAGTATGATAATTCTTAACGATTTGCTAACTTTAAAGTAGTTTACTAACTCATTCTTAATTCTTACAATTTTCTAACTATTATCGTGCTAAGGCAATTTTCTTAATAAATTGCACCTAAAACAATGAAATTTCGTGCAAAGAACTAAGTCCTTGTGTGGCGTTTGTAAATAGCACGATACTACAAAAATAATATAGGTATTCGACGATTTTAGTATCATACTAAAACAGCTTTAGCATCGTAGTAATTTAATTAAAATTTTTAATTTTAATTAATTTTGTTTAACAAATTTTGAATTTCATTACCTACCGAGCAGCAGCAATATTTTTTCTGATCACCCATTATGTTCTAGTGCTTAACTCAAAGAATGAGTTAGAATTTTTTGTTCTATTTTCATAGTATTTTCGTAGTTTCAATGATTTAATTATTAAGTGCTTCTATTTTGTTCAATATTTAGCTTTTTTGTTCAATATCCACCAATTTAATCAACTTGTTTACAGCCCATATAACGTTGTTCAATATCCAAAATGACATCCCACTTGATTTTATTTTTTAACTATTTCAGGATTTAATAAAACCTAGATTTATAAATCATTTTGCAAATAAAAATTATTGAGTTTAATGGAGAAAAAAACTCCACAGTACTTCCTTTCAAATTTAAGTAAAAATTTTGCTTCTGAAGTTAAAAAATCGTTTTCCCAACATTTTCGAAAATGGACTTTGAACAAGATAGAACTCAGGTGACGAGTTGCGAAACTAAAAATTGAATGTGCGCGCCTGGCCTTATTCAAGTTAAAATCATCTAATACCTACCTTATTTTTTTAGTATCGTGCTAGCCTCATATGACTCTTTGACATTTGCAAACATCAAAAAACGTTCATGTATTTACTTTTTTACACGAAATGTCATTGATTTAGGTGTGTTCAGAAGCAAGTCTTATTTGACGAACCTAGCAAAAATATTACAATATAATGGAAAAGAATATTTTTTCTAGAGGTATTTCCAGTTCAGAATTCTAATCACAATCGCAAATGGTAGGGATTTCCCAATTAACTGGTTTTTAGTTTTTCCGGTTATTTTTCCTCCCGATTTAACCTGACGACTTTATGCGAGAAACAGATTGGCACAGCAACTTCAACAGCAACTTTGACAACCACGTCACTCTTTTTAGAGCCAGTGGTTTTAAATGGCTTTGATTACATTAACACAGCAACTTCGACATCGACATCAACGTTAGACCTAAGGTGAAATTTGTCAGTATTATCAACACTCAAATGAAAATGTGAGAACCACCTTTTTGTTTTGTCTATTTATTTTGGTTTTGACAATGGAAGAATTAATTAAAAACAAATTAATTTTAGTACGACAAATTGCAAGTCGTTTACATTGATGCAATTTACCTTAATTTTTATCAAATTATGTACGGCAAATTCATTTCGCATTTGAAACTATTTTGATTATATATGCTGTCAAAAACGCTGTTCACGTTGTAATCTATTTCACAAGACTTTTGATGTTGAAGTTTTCGTTGCTGTTAAAGTTGCTGTTGAAGTTGCTGTGTTAATCTGTTTCTCGCATTAACCGGACAAAATAACCGGTTTTCGTTTTTTAAAATACGTTCATATCAAACAAACTATGTATAATACAACCATGTATGTAGATAAGCTTTTTTCAGAAAAGAAAATATTCAAGTGAAAGTGTTGTGTTACATACAAATATCTGTGGTGTTTGATAGAAACGTGATAAGTCCATAAAATAATTTGCGTTTTTACGTCCAATTCACATGGAGCTAAGACCTAAACGGGCCCACTGATTTTGTTCAAATTTGGAATATTTATGAGAATATTATTTAAAAAATTATGTTCCAAATTTTAAGAAGATCGGTTTACCCGTTAAGATTCTAGCTTAATGTAAAGTGTAGGTAAGAACGCAAATTATTTTACGGAGTTATCATGTTCCTACGAAACTATTGTTTTAATTGAAATTTAATAAAATATGATTTTCGAAAAAAAAACAGGCGTATCTAATCATATAATAAAATGGCGAACATGTTTTTTGTGGTACAATTTTCGCGGCCCACAAAAACCGAAGGGGCATAAATTACATATTAAACGAAAGCATTTTTTGCATAGATGTGCAGAATGCCAAAATTATTTAAATATACTACACAGAAATTGTTTAAAACAATAAATAAAAATTGCAAAAAAATGCCCGGAAAACAAAAACAATTAGAAATGTCAAATCGACTGAACTGACACATATAAAATGTCAAATCCAGAATATGAAAAATGAAAGCATTCAGCGAAAACCCAAAACCCAAAGCCAGAACCCGAAACATTAAGGTAGGTGGTGTTCACATTACACAAATTCGCCAACACGATAAAAATTGATGAACATGTTGTTGTTGTTGAATGTGAACCTCCCTAAATGAAGAAATATTATCAATATAAATATTAGGCATGTGTTTGTTAATAAAATGTTGATACATTAAGCTTTAATTACAATCGGCACTTTTTGCAAAAAGTGAAAAAGAATACACACATATACTAGCCACATCTGTTGCTGAAAAGAGCGTATAATTTACACCAAACAATTTCAGTTCAGACATCTATCGGTGATTTTCTGAAAAAATGTATTCCATGTAATAGTGTTTTTAAAAAGTGAAAAAGTAAAAAGGTAGAACCATTTAAATCATCAAGCGTTAACTACAATTGGAAATTTTTGCAAAAAGTACAATAAGTAAAAAAATGAAAAAGAATACACACATACACTAGCGACATCTATTGCTTTCAGTTTGGCGACGTCTATCGGTCATTTTCTGAAGCAATTTATTTAAAGTATTAGTGTTTTCAAAAAGTGAAACATTTACTTTTTGGTTTTTTGAGATGGGAGATAAAATTTTAAATTGAGTTGGAAAAGGTTATGGCTTTACAATAATAGGGGTATTCATGCAAAAGTGTAAGCTCTGCGTATTTGTATAAGTCAATTATTTTCAGAACTTATTTACATTTATCTGCATTTGAATTTTAAATATTTGCGAAAAAGAGAATACAAAATACTCGAAATATATTTGTCAGGAAAAGAGAGAAGATATAAAATGCAGACGTGAGACGTCGCATCGTCAAAAATGCGGACGAACATGACTTACGATACAAATTTAAATCTCCAAACCTACCTTATTTTCGGAACACTTCCATTTATGTCATTTTTTGTTGACAATAAACAGCTGGCCGATCGATGTGCAAACAAAAAAGTTTTACAAAAGTAAATTGAATTTATGTTTTTGAAGTTAGCTATATTTCTTTAGGCGCGTTATGAAAAACTGATGAGAGTGAAATTTAAAAAGAAAAAAAAATACAAGTAAAAAAATTCACAGGTTGACGTCACTGCAACGACGTGGGTTCGAGTCCCAATAGAATGATAAATATTTTTTTTATTGCCGTGATATGAAAAAATTGTGAGTGAGATTTTTAGATGTAACACAAAATTCATATGTTGACGTCACTCCGGCGACGTGGGTTCGATTCCAATGTTATGGCCATAACAACAGCTGAAGGACAATGACATAAAAGAATCGAAACAAAAAATTGTTAATGTGTCAAAAATGTGTATAGGTTTGAAAGTTTGTTACCATTTACTGTTTTCCTTTGGACTCCAGGATTGAGTGTTTAATAGGTTACTTCTCATTGCATTCAACAATTTAAAAAAATCATGAATTCTCTGTCTTTTATTGAATGATAATGAATTAAATAAATAAATTAGCACTCGAATTTCGAGAGCTGGGTCGGCTAGTTAAAACAAAATCTTAAATTTTTGAAAAAAATTGCTTTTATTTTATTGAAAAAATAGTCGACATTTCATTTTGAAAATGAATACTCAATTTGTTGGAACAATAAATGTGTTTCTTTTATTGTTTTATAAAGCTTCATTTAGACTTCCGTTCTTGTCGTCTGTGTACGTTGTACGTTGTTGTACGTACACGGAACAACGAGAATGTAAATGATAAAAACGAACAACGAACTAACAACGATTGAACAACACCAACAACGATTCGTTGTTCGTTGTTACCCCGGCAACGTGTGTTTAAATATGAAAACTGTTTAAATAAACAATGTTTGGCAGTAGCGTGCAACTTGTAGGGACATTTATAAATTTTTTTTTATATATGTATATATTTATATGTATATGTACAACTATTCTTATCGCGTCTGGCAGGCAGAAGGCTCTCTGCAAAACGTCTTGGACCTCGATATTTTCCATCAGGGGCTTAACTCTACATGTTGGCAAAGTTGTTATCACAATTATTTGGACTTGGAAACAACTGCATACTTGATGCACTATTGCTCTCACTAGAGTATGCAAGACTTTCACATTTGTAAATAACTATAATAGGCCTATCTAATTATGCTAATTATTTTTTGTTATCAATCACACCCAAAAATAGCTGTGGGCTCTTAGTTTATTCAGTTCATAGTAGCAGACGAACAAAAACAATGAGGAGAATTGAAAAAAAAAAATACACCTACATATCTCATGTTCTTTATAATCATTTTTTTAAAATACTTTCATCGTGTACGTTCATATTGATGTTGCATTGATTAAAAAAATGTCTGATTTAAGGACTTCATCAAAAGAAGTAATTGAGGAGTTTATTGACTTATACAAAAGCTTTCACCAAACCAAGAAGCTTAACGTGTGTTTCTTCGGGCATTCGCAAATAATTCTGGAAATCGTCCGTCTGAAGTCTTAACTCTTCTATTATATTTGTGTGTGATAAATGTTTTCTTTTCAGCAACCAACCTTTTCTTTTTTTGTTGAACAATTAATAGTGCCGCTACTGCCAACAATGTGTTGTTATCCATTTTGTTGTTAAGAACGACCAAAAAACAAAACCGAATTAATGTGAATGATTCTTCGTTGTTCGTTGTTGAGAGAAGAACGAACCACGTACAACGAATGAAGAACGAAAGTCTAAATGGGGCTTAAAACTTTCATCACTCGGTCGGAAAATACGTTTACGTCAATGAATTAATTTGAAAAAACAAAGAGTAAATTTACACACTAATCCACAAAATAATATAACGCAATTTTGAGAAAGTGTATGTAGTTTAAAACGATTTCACCTTCCAATTACTACACTAAAATACTCTATAAAAGAAGAGGTGGAAGTTCTTATGAGACATGGAGAAATTGTTTCAAAGACATTTGCTTAACTTCTTATTTCTGTGGTGTCAAAGTAAATAACCGATGTTTTTCTCCCGGTTATTGTATTTTAGAAAAAACACCGGTTTTACCCAATACAAAAAAAATCTCCGATGAAAACCAGGGGCCTGTTTCTCAAATCATACACATCATACAATGTATGATATTGACAGTTTTGCTGTATGATTTCTGTTTCTCAAATTTGTTGTATGATCTGCTGTCATACAACAATGTATCACCGAATACTACACTGGAAATATTGGAATGTTGTATGATTCTGTTTCTCAGAAATGTATCATTTACATCATACAGCAAATTAACCTATAAATGTTCATACATTTAATACAACACACAATTCTGCTGTAAGTAAAAAAGTAGTGTGTACTGACGTACGCGCGATAGAAGTAAAACTTCTTTTCTCTCAAAGCAAAGCTATGAAAAGAAGTTTTACTTCAATAATAATAATAATAAATAGAGCCTTATATTATAACCATTGACTTACTATAATATATGGACTGTGCTAGTCGCTTATTTTCTTCATATAAATCCTCAAAAAAGTGGTTCCAGCATGACCAGAAATTGAGAGATTAGAACAACAGGCATTCATCCGGATTGTGAAATACAGAAGACAAAAAATAATGTTTGATACATTGCGATCATGGCTTAAAAATAATATTAATTCGATTGAAAACTAAAGAAAGTTCAATTAGACCAATCAATATAATGCAATAAAGTTTGTACATATATTATAAAATGCAAAAATAAAATCTTTTGGATATTCAAACATTTATATATTTGGTTGAAATTATTTACACGGAATGAAGGACACATCGAAATCGTGGTGTGTTGGTAATTTAATTTATATTACTATCTTCATCATCTTTCTGCCTCTCATTGTATTCTTTTCGCTTTTGTTCGATACATTTTTCAATTTAAGCTTTGATTTCCAAATTCGGCTTTAATTAATTTAATTCCTCTCTTCTCGTGAGCAAAGCACCATCGGCGTCTCTTCTGGGGCCTGCGCCATGCTCATGTACAGAGGCAGCGACGACGTTCCGGTAAGGCCAGATGAAGGTTACGCATGTTTCCCAATCCCAGTGGATAAAGTCGTAAAGTTTCTTTTATAACACATTCGGTGTATTTCAATTCCTGCAGAACTTGATAGGTAATGCAATGACTTTGATCTTTGTCTAGAACTTCGCATATCTCCTCGAGAACCTTTTGCTGGACATTTGGGTGTCGGGCGATTTGAGGGAAGGCGAAACTTAAAGCTGACGTTGTTGCGTCATGGCCCTCAAACATAAATGCGTCGACTTCTTCTCGTATATCTTCATTTGTGAGTGCCTTCCCTTCGCATGTTGATTGCAGGAGAACATCCAAAAGAGCCATTCTTTCTTTCGAGTCCACGTTATCAATATTTGTAGCTTGAGAGAATATTAGACTATTAGTTGGAGTCATGATTCGGAATTCATTAAACTTACGAATTTGATTTCCATTTTCTTGAATCAGCAATACATCCTGAAGTGCTTTTCGATGTTCTTTGATGACTCTTATTGTAAAGGTGTGCATTGTTTTTATGCATTCAAGTTGAACATTTCACAAGAAAGCAAAATTGAGATTTATATTAACTTCACACTCAAATAATAATGAAATGTCAGAATCATACACATCATACAACAAAACAAATATCATACAACACTTCCAATGAAATCTGAGAAACAGAAAATTGTATGATGTGTATGATGTATGAAAATGTTGTATGTTGTATGAAATGTATGATGTGTATGATCAGAGAAACAGGCCCCAGTTAATTGAAACAAAATAACCGGTTTAGGTTTTAACCGGCCGGTTTTTCCCATCCCTAGCAAATGGTTTGTCGAACTAATGGTCGATAGAAATCGTTCGGAAAATAGAAAATTAATTGCCCATTTTGTTAGCATAAAAATTATATGGTAATCTGTAAATTTTGTATGCTATAAGCATTTGTGATACATTTGCCTTTTTAAATAACTAAAAAATGTCAAACCAGTGCCTTGGAATTCCTTATAATCGTCATTTACTGTAGTAGACCTCGCCACATAGTAGCCCAAATTGACTTTTTGGTTGCAAAAATCATAACTCATAACTTAAACGAACAAAGATAACATGACAACATTTGTTCTACTTAAAGGTCATTTGAAAGGCTAAAGCTAAGTGTACACGATTGGTAGATCTTACAATATTGTCAGATCTGTCAGTAAAAAACAAGCTTACAATGTCTTACAACCGTGTAGTCTTACTCGTACAATTAATTGTCAGAAAATTTGTCTAACAATTAATTGTTAGATCATTGTCTGACAATTAATTGTAAGAATTCTGACAATCATGTGTACGCTAGCTGACAAAATGGTGTAATCTTCCAATTAATTGTCAGAAAATGTATCTGACAATTAATTGTAAGACGGAAAATTGTAAGGTTTTTGATAATCGTGTACACACACAATTTATTGTCAGGCCTGTCAATTTTTATCGTTGTCTGACGTTTCTGACAATGAAGAAATTGTAAGATGTTCGTTTTTTAGCATCATACAATTTTTTCATTGTCAGACAATTTGCAGCCAAGGTTCAATTGAAGCAGTTTCCATAACCAACAAAAACTAATTGTTAGTCTGACAATTATCTACCAATGAGCTGACAATTAAGTTGTGTGTGTACACGGTTGGTAGAAAATCTACCAATCTCTTACAATTAATTGGTTGGTATTAAGCCGGCCATCTGAAAATAAATTGTCAGCCAACTTCTGACAATAAATTGTAAGAGATTGTTAGATTTTCTACCAACCGTGTACACACACAACTTAATTGTCAGATCATTGGTAGATAATTGTCAGACATTGTCAGGTCTTACAATATTGAAAGATCTACCAATCGTGTACACTTAGCTTAATACATTTTGGGAATTTTCTACATTTTACGTTAAAAATGTCCAAAAGTCCATAACCCAAGTAATAAAAAGGCGTCTAAAATTCAAAAAAAGCTACTTTAAGCGACACAGTAGTGAATTAAAGTAAGGAAATAATAATATCCTTTTTAAAAATGTTTGTAAATGTGATGCAAATAAATTATATGAGTTATATACATATGTAATATGTTGTACAGAAAATTCTAAGGTTATTAAATTAATGAAATTAATACTATAATAATATTTTACTATAAAAAAATGTAAACGTTAATAGCTCAAGTAATACGAGTTTTTTATAATTAGCGTAGCGTACACTCAAAGGTTTTTTTTTATATACCCTTAATATGCCAGAGACACAGTGTTAAGAAAAAAGGGAGGGGCTAGAAAGGAGGTGTCGGTGAACATTTCAATGAAAGGGAAAGACAGAGCGTGGTAAGACATTCCACATTCGCGTAGTACGGCTAATGAACGAATCTCTACTTCACAATACGACCGAAGTAGGGCTCAAGGGTAAACTGATGGGCATTCCTAGAAGTACGAGTATTACGGTTGAATTGTTTAAGCGGAGATATGCAGCTGGCTATTTCACTAGAGCATAGTCCGTTAAAATAACGGTAAAAATAGGGTGATATTAATGTCACCAATCATTTTAAATGCTCTTTTTTGAATACTGTCCAAGAGGCTTAAAGTAAGTTACTGGAGCACCAGCCTATAGATGGGAGCTATACTCAAGTTTTTGACGTACAATATAAGTTTTATAGATTGTAGCCAGATCTAATTCGAGTGAATCAGTGGAGGAAAAAGTAAAACAACCATTTCTAATATATTAGGTGCGTTTTATTATTAACAAATCTATCTGGATCCGGATCTGGATCTTCCCTTGAAAATAAAACGATACGGATCTTAGTGACAGCAATATTATAATTCCGTCTCTTTTAATCCTTGGGTTTGTAAATTTTCAATTATTTCTTGTCTTTTTTCTTTACACTATAGCTTACACTACCTTACCATAAAAAGCCATCTACTCGCCAGTGTAATAACTGATTTTTGGATCTTTGAAATAGATCCCGGTAGAAAACAGGATCCCAAATTGTTTTTGTAATACATGTTCAAACTTAATCCAGATCCGGATCCAGATCGATTTGTGAATAATAAAACGAAACTATTATTTGTTCGGTGTATGAAAAATATTATTTTAAATTGTTGGCACATTAGAGTACCTGCATGATAAACTACTTCAAATTAACAGTGGCAAAAAAGGTAAACAGATCTAAAATTATAAACTAAAAACTAATTTTCTTGAAACTTTAGTCTAAGTTCGGAATCTTAAAAAAGCTTATCTTCATTGCAGTGTACCGTGTTTTGATATGTTTTTTCTCCTGACATGCTTTAGCGAAAATATTAGTGGGCCCTATAAAATGGAATAGAATAGGATATTTTTATACTTTCGCGGTCCCCTCGTTTTTTGGCTCTATAAAATCGAAAAATCATCCGATTTCGATGGATTTTTTTAAAATCTTCCTTTTTACGGCGGATTTCTGAAAAAAATTATGAGAAATATTTTACCTGAAGATTTCATATATAGTTTTATGACTTGCGGTCCCTTCGTTTTTTGGCTCTATAAAATCGAAAAATCATCCGATTTCGATGGATTTTTTTTTAAATCTTCCTTTTTACGGCGGATTTCTGAAAAAAATTATGAGAAATATAGGTATGAGGGGGCATGTTGCCCCCCTGCAACCGCCCTGCTTGGGCACACTATAGGATTTGGGGTAGGTGCGAGGTTGGGTGTATGCAAGGTTTCTTTTGCATTTACAGAATCTGGATTTAAAGAAACTCGCGGTCCCCTCGTTTTTTGGTCCCCGAAAATTTTCGTTTTTTTGTGCAGATTAACAAAAAAAATATATGAACTGCGTTTGATGCTCTGTAAAAAAGTTATGAACGATTGAAGAAGTGCGTTTATAATCACATTTAAAGTCATAAAACTATATATGAAATCTTCAGGTAAAATATTTCTCATAATTTTTTTCAGAAATCTGCGGTAAAAAGGAAGATTTTAAAAAAAAAATCCATCGAAATCGGATGATTTTTCGATTTTATAGAGCCAAAAAACGAGGGGACCGCGAAAGTATAAAATTACCTAGAATAGGGCTATATGTTTCTGAAACCTTAAAACTATGCAAGTGTTCTAATATGGACTTCCTTTCCTTTTTTATTCGCAATGTTTTCAGTTTTGTAGGACTTACATCCTAAAATAAAAACATTTTTATTGTTAAATAAATTTCTTTTCACAGACCGAAATTCTAAAACAATGCCAATGTATTCGTTTGTAGAATCTTTTTTTTGAAAGGGAATGCTTTAAATAACCCGAAGTGGACTTACATTAAATATTGCTCTCATTATAACATTAAGAAAGTTTTACATTTCATATATTATGTGCACATATGTACATGTTTTTTGCCTAAATATACTATATCCTCGGTAGGTATATGTCATCGGGTTTTTGTGTATGTTGCACTCTCATTTACTACGTTTATATGCAGTATCGAAAGATCGAGTTGGATTAGGGTCGGATTTTCGACCCAGGTTTTTCGTCATTGGAGTTGAGAGCTCGATTTGGAGTTGAGTTGAAATGGTGTTGAGCGATTCTGAAACATTTTGTTAAGCCAACTCCTCGACCCAGGTTTTTCGTCTCATATTTCGACTCGACACCGCTGAGCGAGTGAGATCGAGTCGAACGAAGCTCATTTCAACTCAATACCCGTTTACAAAGGGTCGAAGCGAGCTTCAAGCTCGCTTCAATACCTCATATAAACGTAGTAATTAAGTGGTTTTATTGGTTAGTTTATATAAATTTTGTATGGCAGATATGAAGTTTTTA
Source organism: Chrysotoxum bicinctum (assembly GCA_911387755.1). Taxonomy (NCBI): domain Eukaryota; kingdom Metazoa; phylum Arthropoda; class Insecta; order Diptera; family Syrphidae; genus Chrysotoxum; species Chrysotoxum bicinctum. Next base: position 55,746,445 of record OU426988.1, on the reverse strand, counting down.
GATTTCGGAATTGTGACAAAAAGTTCAAACGATATGGTGTTTGGTTCTTTTAGTCAACTGTAAAACTGCTAATTAAAGATTTAAATAATCGGTCCATCCTAATGTTTTATCTAAGTAGGTAATCTACTACAGGTAATTTAAAATTAAAAACCAGCCCCAAGGCGTATGTGTTATGATCCTTATAAAAACTTATAATTAATGACATCCTGGTAAAATTACCAATCTATAATTTTATAATCAGTAAAAATATCAGTTCATAGTCTTTAAAAAAAAAATCCTTATTTATGACATATCGATAGAACTACCAGAGCATAACCAATCAATACCCCAAAAAAATAACATGGGTATGATTACGTTCTCTACTGACACCCATATTAATATAGACTCCCATATTAATAAACATGGTTTAGTGGAGGTTTATCATTAAGTCCTGGACTAAATGTGAAATTTCATTAATAAAACAAATTTTCTGCTAAGTGACGATTATACTCAGCCACACTAATAAAAAAACGCTTATTCCACCTATATTCCACGGTTTTACTAAACCATGGAATAGGAGTTAAGTCCTGGCTTAAATATTTTCATTAATAAAAACGAAATGTTCGCGGAACAGTTAGGCTAGGCGCGCACTGGCAACTGTGATCGAAATCAAATAGTTTAATCACCAGTTGAAAGAGAACCGCACACTAGCAACTCTTTACTCAGGCTCACACTCTTTTCTCTCCTGCTCTTATAGAAAACAGCTCAACTGTTGTGAAGGCAATCGTTAATCTAAGTGCGCGGTGTCCCATATAAGCCCATATGTTTCATTTTAGCAACTAAACAGTTGCGAAACTAAAAATTGAATGTGCGCGCCTAGCCTTAAGCTACGTTTATCAAAAATCCTTTGAAAAAATCTACTACAACAAGTAAGCTATCTCATATTTATATTCTGTGTCTGCCTATTTCTTATTCCTTCGCTAAACTACCTACTTCGGTGGTTTAACTTAATCATAGTAAGTAAAACGCCACTTAATAGGCTTTTCACACCGAATTAAAATCTCGGATTTCAGCAACAAGATTACGAAATCTCGTTGAAGCGTTCACACCGAACAGAATCAGGATTTCGTTTGACGTTTCTTTCATCTTGCCAATTATTTTTAATTTCTTGTTAATGTGAACAAAAAATGAATCCTGATACTTAAAAATTGCTTAGCTGATTCAATATATTCTTTTAAAATGTTGTTATTGTCGGCATCCATTTCATTTTGTTTTTCTACTATTACTTAAAGGCGCTCGTCAATGATTTAAATTTCATCAGCAATGGACATTCCTTCAAAAGCTGCAGCTATTTCTATTCTTTATAAATCTATCCATTTTTCCTGCTTCCTCGGATATAATTTATCTTCTCTCCTTCTCTCTCCACAATTCAAAGAGAGAATCCTTTATCTGCCTTTTCGCTTGCTGACAATTTGCTGACAAGGCAGAACATTTCGATAGGTTTGTTTGTTTCGACAATCTTGTGTTCTAAAGTAGATTTTGAGGAGATTTTGTCGTAATCTAGTAGATTTGGAAATCTGAAAATGTATGGGAAATCTAGTAGATTTGGATGAGATTTTGAGAATTTTGCTGGAAATCTAGATTTGGATTAGGTGTGAATAGCGTATAACAGAAAATTTGTTTGAAATTTCGCATTTAGTTCAGGACTTAACGATAAACCTCCACTAAACCATCTTTATTAATATGGGTGACTATGATTAGGCTAAACCACTGAAGAAGGTGAATTAATGAAGGAATAAGAAATTGAATTGTCAATTTTTTTTATATTATTAAACAAATGTGAGAAGTTTCCAAATTAATTTTGAAAAGAAACAATGATAATAATAATACTAATGGCTCATAGATTTAACGATTTCTTAAACCGTCTGGAATTGAGGGATTATCGCCCAATATGAATCAATAAAAGATCTAAGTGAATAGGAATTCCGAAAGAAATAAAGTTTTTCCAAGAAAAACTTGTAGCTGTTGTTGAGGTAGAGGCAGACATAAATGCAGTTAGAATAGGTTGACATATTCCGGTGAATTAACAAGTTATGGCTTCCATTAGATACTGAATAATCATATGATGATTGATTAATATACATAAATCAAAATCTTCACACAGAAATTGATTTCTTAGGTGTAAAGAAAATCAATATTGGAATGCAGTTTTATTTTTGTGTTCCTTTTTAAGTTCAAAAAAACGCTTATTTTTAGTTTTCAATTTTTACCAATATATTTCGAGGTATTTAATTTCTGAGGTATTTATTTTCTTAGGTATATTCTAAGAAAAAAATCGTTCTAGAGTAAGGGCCTATCTCCACTTTTTATATTATACATATGTATATCGGGGATTTAATAAAAGGCTTATTTTGGTGTACCCTGACCCATGATAACGGTGATTGCGCTGTTGTACTAATCATAGAAACTTCATTTAGGCCTCTATTTTTAGAAGAAATACCAGCCTTTTTATTTACTTTTTTTTAAAGAACGTAACAATAATAAAAATAAGAATCGAAAACAAGTTTGCGGAAAAACCATAAATTTTATGATACTTGGAAAAATTTGAATTTGCGCGGAACTTTTTTGCCGTTATTATTATTTATTTTTTTTATTTTTTTTTTTAATTTTACATTTCGTGTTAGCGAAGAAGTGAGATAATTTGTTATTCAGTTGCATAGCTGTTTCTATCTCTGGAACAAAGTATTCACACTTTTTAGCTATAGACTGTATGTATGTATGAAATAGTAGAATAATTTTTTTTATAATTCTTTGATTCCCCTTGTGTTGTTGATAGAAATTGAGCTACTTCTATCGTATTTAGGAAATGATTTTGTTAGTGCTTTTATATTTTCATTTTAAATAGATTTAAATAATTTTGTTTTATCAAAAGAACCGAATGGTTATTTTTTAATAAAATGTTTTCTTTCCCTTGGATATTACTATCCCAATAAAACTTTACTAAAGGAAAACACTTCTCTAATAAAACTCTTTGGCGTTATATTTCATTTTAATTGGATGAGCTGAATGATAATTTAATTCTCTATTTGATGAATGAAATCATAAATCATTTGACAAAAATATCCTTTTTACGTAGAACAGAAGACTTTACAACTAAAAAAATGAATTACTTAGATATTACAATCAAAACAAATGAAGGTGGTAGAATCATCACAAAGTGGTTTCATAAACCTATGGCATCTAGATTATTGAATTATCATTCAGCTCATCCAATTGAAAATGAAAAATAACACTATAAAAAGTTTTATTCAAATGGTTTGCAAGACCTTTTCAATAATCCGAATGAAGCAAGTACTTTGGAAATGACAACATGGTTTATAGATCAGTTTCAAGAAAATCATGATTTTTTCATAAAATTCTTGAAAATGATATGTAGATAAACCAAGCTGTCATTTCCAAACAACATTTTCATATTAGTATTGAAAGTTTTTGATTTTCAGAACTACTTAGAGGACTAAAATCAACACTCAGGTGTAATTTTCGAGCTGAAGTTAGTGAACTACAATCTGTAATATACATTTTCTTATATATTTAATTTTGAATAGTAAAAAAAATATACCACCTTATGTTGATTTCACAAATTGGGAATCTTGAATTTTAAAATTAAAATTACTCGATAAAGTCGGTCTCGTCGACATATAACATATGCAGCAATTTTCTGCCAGAGTCGTTTATAGACTTCTTGACATTTAAACCGGTTTTCAAACTCTGATATAAGGAGGATTCTTAAGACTGCACTCGTACTGCTCTGAGGAACATTGCAATATATTTAAACAATCTGTTATTATTATTACTTGGATCTGTTATTATATCCAAGTGAATGAGTCACATCTTCATAATCAGCAATCAACTTGTTTATGACATATGAATCATCGCCTGAAAATGGAATGACGGTATCTTCTATATCGCTCAACTGATGGTTCCATCGGTTCAGTTTTTGCAAGTTCGCCACGCCAACCGAAGTTCTTCTTCGGCATCTGAATTTGAATTTTCGTCGTGTTACCATTTTTTGCAAAAATAAATTAATTTTTCTCAGAAGTTAGGTCAGAGCCAGTCGGAAACTTGGAGGCAATCATTTAATGAGCATCATCGAAATAGCAGAAGTTTGTGTTGCGCCATTGCATTGGTCTGATATGTTTCATGTACCGACGACTTTATCGTCATCATGCTCACCTGAAGCTATACTCAAACATATCTCCTGCTCGTTGCTGATCTATGTAAGCATGTACAGTGGCTGAAGGTGGTACTTCGATGTTTCCCACCAGAAGTTCCGCTTTTGTTAATTTTTTGAGCACATATTTAGGGCTGGGTTATTCACACAATATGTTCAATGTTTATTGTTGTGGAACCCCACACCTGATTTTATAATAGACTTAATTGGTTTTTAAAAAATTTCTTGCAACATTAGCAACTTGAAAAAGACAACAAAATAGCTTTCACATGAAAAAGTCACATGAGACAATCATCTTATGCAGTTATGCAGACCAAATTTGATTATTGTGACTGAATTATCACCTTAGACGATTCCATACCACTTCTAGAGCTTCCATTGGTTATGAAAAAACTTTTATATGCATATGTTAATATGTATATAAATCATGAAGATTTTTTTCAATAGTGACACGAAATTAGATAAAAAAATTTATGATTTATATGATTTATAATTGAAAACGTATTTAACAATGGAAAATTCCGTTAGAATTGTTTTTTAGATAATTAAGCCCATCTTTTTTAGAGTAATGCAATTAATTAAAAAAAGAAAACAAAATATTTAGGATAATTGACTTCACCTTAAAATTAATGATAATCCCAAAGTACAAGAGGTCTAAATCTCATATTCGGCCTTATCGAGGTAACCGTCGGAGCGGAATTCTCTCCGATTTCCTCCGAATCGGAGACATTTTGCTTCAAAGTATTTCTTCGATCAGCTGATCGGAAATTCTGTCCGACGAAATTCAACGCATGCCATTTGAGTGCGATGAAGCACTTCTAATGGTCATATTTTTGCAAAATACAAACAAAATTATCTCCGAAATCCTTCGACAAGTTCTTGTTGCGGAAAGTATTTTCTTTTTAAAGAAATTGTTAATTAAAATGTAAGTATAATAAGGAAATTAACTTTATTTGAGTTAGCTTGTGTTACCTATTTATAATAGACTTTTTGTTCTTAGGCAGAACGAAAAAACAAGTTCGCAACAATGAGCGGATTACACCAAAAAGATTCAATTATTTTCAATTTTGTTTTATTGAACATACTATTTACAATTTGGCTTACAACTAATAAGATACTACATATGTATGAAAGTTTACATTTGTTGGCTCATAGGGGGCCTAACTATATACAGTGACTTATGTTAAATTATTTTTATATAAAATTTACATGACGAAAAAAAAATTAAATTTAAAATGTCGGTTGTATTGTCCTCAGGGCGTTCATTCCTGGTTGTCAGTGGTGATTTTTGTGGGTTGTGGGCAGGGATGGCGTTTTAGCCGCGATGTTACACCAAAAAGACACCAGAAATTGTAGATAGCTGTGTTTGTGGAGATCTGGCCCAATCAGTTAAATTAATTGGGACGAAGACAAATGGATGTTTGAATGGAAAAAAAGTTCGTTCGTGATCTTTTGTTTTGTGCATTGATTCATTTCCATTGTGATTAAAGTACCTATTAGTCAAATAAATATAAAATATTGTTTTTCAAGTTTTTTTTTTTTCAATTTATTCTTTTTTTGACACTTCAAATGGAAACAAAAAACATCCGTTTGGAAATAGGGAGGGGACTTTATTCGATAGTTTTGATTTAAAAATCGGTGCATCTAATTACATTTCTTAAAAACGCTAGCGCATTATAGTTGAAAAAATACTTTTTATAAACAATAAACTAAACTCTCTCACCGGTTTTTTATAATTTAAAACGCTTATGGTGTTTATTTTATAAAAAATTATCGAAATATCGCATTTTCGATATATCGGTTAATTAGCGCATCTCTGTCTGAAATTTATATCCATCGCAATGCGTCGCTGGATTTCTGTAAATTTTTTTTCGATGAAAGCTACTTCGAACAGAAATTGAATGAATGGATGCGTTGCGGAGAAAGTTCCGGTCCGACGGTTACCTCAATACAGCCGATTAAAATCTTTTCCCGTGACACGCACGTATAAAACAGGTCTGTATAAATAAAACGAATATACTTATTTTTTCATATACATTAAAATTTAATCTTTGAAACATACATAACCAAAAATATATAAATCTTTCTTTAAAAAAAACTTCACTCCATTTATTATAAGTTTGCTAGAAATTATTCTATACTACTGAAAATGAAATAAAAAATAAATAATAAACTTAAAAACTAATTTCTATGCACAGATTTTTGGCAATATTCTTTATACATTATTTACAGTTATTTTATTTAAAAAACGCAAATGAATATCATTTGCTTTAGCTTTGAATATTTATATTCTCCTTTTTTCTACCTTTTCCCCCAGAGTGTATTTTCTCAGGAGCAATGTAGTTATTATTGTAGACGTAAGGCATAATATTGGTTTTATAATCCACCTCTTGTTTCAATATGGAGCTCAGCACAAATTCAGTTGTTAGAATCCAGCATTTAGGTTTTCCTTGTCTCATTATGTCAACTAGAAGTGGTAAATCTTGAGGACAAGTTATAATTATATAGTTATCCGGCGATTCAGCGCATGTTTCGTTGATTTGCTTTACAGTACGTCGATTTTCCTCAACTTTGCCACCCGAGCTGACAATCATTCGAACAATTTCACTTCGCGGTGGAAAAACATCGGGTGTAACGTAGAAATATTTATTAACAAACAACGTCCGGCGTTGCGTTGACATGAGTGATCGCTCCAAAGGTACCTTTATGTTTTCGTCCACTTCTATATATTGAATTTTGTAGTTTTCTGGAGAGAGAAATTTTCCAGATTTAGCACTATCTTCTAGCCAAGCACTTTTAACAATAAAGTCTACATGACAAATGGCATGTATAAGCTTGCAAGTACGTGCTTCGCGTGTCATTACAAGATAATTAGCTTCTGTAGGATCTTCGACAACTAAGCCACCCAGAGAACTAAAAAAAAAAACAATCGATCAGAATAAATATAGCAGGTTGAAAAGTTAAGTATATTTACAGAACGGCTTTCGTCAGGCGGTCAATGTAGAGAACTTGAGAAAACATTATTCGTGGCGGTTTATCTAAATCAGGGTATTCCATGCAGATTACGTTTTCAGGTATATCCTCTTGAAATTCTGAAATTTTTTGTCTTTTTGCACGCGACTCGTACGGAGACTCAGAAGCTGATCGTTTAGCTCGTTCGTGGGCCTCTTGGGTAAGGTTAATTGGTGCCTTCCATGGAGCTGAAAATAGAAAAGTTATATTCATAATTGAATAATTTTTGATTTAAACTAGATTAACACTATCGTGCCGATTTCGATACGCTCCCATTCGGTATCTATGGTTTGAGCGCAATGTGTAAGAATATCTTGTCGTGTCAAGATTGTATCGGTATCGACCCTATAGTATTAATCTGGCTTTATATGTCTAACCATTTTTACTTAGAGTGTTTTTATTATTTAAGTATGTAAGCATTTTGAAGTTATAATTTGAGCTCTTAAATACTATAAAATGGTACAAAATTTTTAGAATTCTTTACATTTATTAGTTTACAAATAGTAGTACATATTAATTTTGTACGAACATGTACATAGTTCAAATAATGTAATATAAGGAAAGTTTTTTTTGGCTACAAACTTATTATGCTGACTAATGGCGGTGCGTCATTAGTATAGAATGTAGTGCTATATTTTTGGAACCACAGCTCGGATATATCGATGTTATCAAGCTCTTGTGGTAAAGGTAAATTTTCAGGCTATTCACCACACCAAATAAGAATATGCATTTCGTGCAAAATAAAAATCGCCATTTCACAGATGCTGTCACTTTATTACTAATTTTTTACCTCAGTATAACAGTTTTCTTAGAGAAAAAAAAGTTTAATATATTTTTGGCTATAGTACAATCAGTAAGTTGATTTTTCATTGCTTTTTCAATTGAAAAAAGTGAAATTTGTAAAGGGTAGTCCAACCATAATGCACGATGTTAATTGTGAGCCACACATTAACGTCAAGTTTTTTCCGAACTTAATTTGATATTTCTTTGTTTCAGTATTTGACAAATTCAACCATGGAGAGGTACACAATTGAGCAGTGCGTTAAGATTGTTGAAGCCTTTTTATCAAAAATCAAATCAAAATGCATTTCGTGCACTTCGTGATTTTTTTGGTCAGCAAACTGGGTCTATAGGAAATGTGAAAACACCTGTGCATGCTCGCCCAGTTCGTTCTGCGGAAAACATTGCTGTTGTTCGCGATAGTGTGGCAGAAGAACAGATAGAAGTGAATGGTGACTTTACAAAGAAAATCATCTTCAGCTACGAGGCACACTTTAACCTCAGTGGATTCGTTTGACAAGCAGAATTGACGCATCTGGGCAAATGAGAATCCACGAGTAATTGTTGAAAAGCCGATGCAAAGAGTAACTGTTTGGTGCGGTTTATGTGCTGGCGGCGGCGTCATCGGGCCGTACTTCTTCGAAAATGAGGTCGGCCAAGCAGTTACCGTGAATAATGTTCGCTATCGCGAGATGATAACGGACTTCTTGTGACCAGAAACTCAGGATATGGATCTGGACGATATGTGCTTCCAACAGGATTGTGCCACTTGCCACACAGCCAACGAAACAATGGCTCTTTTGCGCAAGAAATTCAATGACCGTGTTATCTCACGTCGTGGCGGTGTTTATTGGCCGCCACGATCATGTGATTTGAAACCGTTGGACCGTTGTCTCAGAGTCATTGAAAATATGGACTATCGGATAGAAGTATGCCACTGAAGCTGTGGCGAGCATTTGGCCGATATTTTGTTTCACACATAATTATTGTCATAGATTATTCTATCATAATATAAAATATTAAGATAATTCTCTGAAAACTTTTTGTTTTATTTACAATTAACATCGTGCGTTTTCGTTGGACCACCCTTTATAATTATGTTTTGATACTTGAGTTGATTGCAATGAATATTCATTTTTCATAAAACAGGAACACTATTGTTTGAGAGTTTAAAAACAAACAGAATATTTCGTGACGTAGTGGAACCGTTAACAAGTAATGACTGATAATAGGGTTTGCGGTTTGGAATGTATCCAAACTGACCAGAATATAAATATAAAACAGAAAGACTTTTTGAGTTCGACCCACCTCCTGTAATATAAATATGGCAGGTAACGCATATTTATAAAATCGAAAAATGTGAGTTCATTGTTAGTCACTTGAAGCAAATAGCGATGTATGCCAAAGTGATACGTTTATGAAATTAACTTAGTCATCATTTCTGTAATATTTCGATTTAAAGAGATAAATAAGAAATAATTTTTAGAAGCAATTCAAAATATAAATTCTAATTTAACACAGTTACAACATGACATTGGCATTGGTTTCACCAACAAAAAGTGTGTAATAAATAATTGTATACATTAAATTAAAAAGAAATAGTGACCAATGGGTCATAGGAAATCTGAGCTAAGTGAGTTACAACTATTCTTGTGTGAGAGGAATCAGCACAATTGCTCAAGAGTTGAAGAGATATAAAACACATTTATCGAATAAGTAAAATAAAACAACATTTTTAAAAGATAATCATTGGATAACCAAACGAAAATTGAGAATTTAAATTTAAAATGAGCAGCAACAGAGAAAGAACAAAGCATTGTACATAAAAACACAAAAACGTTACAACTGAATCACAAATAAATAGATTATGTTAGAGAAGCTACTTAATTCAAGTTCATAAATAGCTTTACTTACCCATCAAGTGCCCCACAAGCATAAAGTCAATTCTAAATGGCGCAGTCAGATTATATTGTTGATATTTTTGATTTTCGTATTGATGCAGTCCACTTAGATTTCCAATCACAATATCACTTAGCCAGAGTGAGTTTACAATCGGAATTTGCCATTCCTTAGCTTTGTTGTACTTTTCACCATCAGCATAGCGACAAATTAGTACGGTATTCATTGGTGACAAGTACGAAGTATATAAGGCCCCTGTTTCCTCAAGCATATTCTGCAGTCGAAACTCATCTTCATCGTCGAAACCACTCACAGTAATTATATGTTTTTCTAATGGTTTTTGGATGCCATATATACTCGGAAAAGGTAAATGAAGACATTGCCATGGGGGTTGCATCTGCTTCTTTAAGCATGTGTCGCTTAGCCAAAATGCTGTTATACAGCGCTTCGAATCCCGTATTGCCTGCATAACGACCCCATGGCGTTGAGTGCGGCATAGCACATGGGTTACTCGAGGCCCATAAGCGTTTTCTACTTCCCCGCCAAAATGTTTAATAGCTTCTATCCATTCAGGCACATCGTCTTCGTCAGTCTTATCGTATTCTACTATGTGGAAATGGCATCCAAGCAGAAACAGATTAGGCGGCAGTTTAAGGTTAGGATTGTGACCATAGAACTGAGGTCTTGGTGGCAGTGGCGTTCTAGTTTGTACGAATTGTGTACCAGGCATCAATGCGGCATTTTGCTGGGGCGAAGTAATTACATTGGAACCCACAATCTGGGCACTGCCTGAGGAAATGGTTCGTCGTTGCTGTTGTTGTTGCTGCTGCTGTTGCTGTTGTTGTTGTTGCTGCTGCTGAAGCAAAAGGAGTTCCTGTTGTGTCCGCGCAACAGGAACGCCTTGATTTAAAACTGCGTTTCGTTGTTGGGTCATAAGACGAAGGGTTCCAGCTGCAGATGGTTCAACTGGTGATACCGGAACCATTGGTGAAGCATTCCCATCTCCAGTTACAATTTGTGATACATTGTTTACTATTGTAGCGCCATTATTGCTTAAACGATTGCTTAGCATATTGGCTAAGGCAGTCTTGGTTTTGAGATTCATTTGTTGTTGTTGAGTTTGCAGGACACCATTTTGGGTTTGTAAACTATTTGCAGCATCTAGCGGTAGAACTAGATTCGGTTGCTGTTGTTGTTGCATTGTAGCTATCATGGATGGGCCACCACTGCCAGCAACAGGCGACTGAAGTCCTTGTAATTGTTGATCGGGTAAAGCATTGCCAACTACACTTCCGCTAGTGGTGATTTGAACTGGAGATTGCTGCATTTGTGGCGGTTTCTGTTGTTGATTCTGTTGCAGTTGTATTTGTTGCACCCGCAACTGTTGACGCTGTAATAGCATTTGCTGGTTAACATTACTAGGATCGACAACACTAAATTGTTGCTGTGTCGTTTGGGGTTGTGGTGTGCTTGGTGGAGGAGGTGGTTGAGATTGTTGAGTTATAGGACTCAGACCTGGAGCAGAACCTAGAATTATTATTTTTTGTCAATAAAAAAGCGTACCAAATTTTTTAACGAAAAGGCAAAATTGGAATTGGCAAGGAAAAAAAAGTAAAGGGAACGTTCTCTCAAGAGTTCATATAGAGTCAGACTATTTAATCGTAATCGAACAAATATTTTAAACAATAATTGAAGAATACAAATTTATTTTTATCGCTGATATTTTTGTTTAGTTTTCTATATCAAAAGTAATTTATTCTGAAAATGTTATTCATATGAAAAAAATATTTTTTTTAATGTTCATAGCGGTGTCATACGTAATATGATAAAGGATAAACAATAATTAAAATAATGCAAGAGGCACAAAACTTCACGAATACTAGAACCAACAAAAATTAAGTTTAAAATCTTATTCCATATGCATTGAATTTTCCAATAAAAAAAAACGGTTAAAAAAATATATTGTGCGATTAATTTTTATGTTAAAATTTTATAGTTGACAGAAAAGTTGAAAATCGGAAAACTGTTAACACTCCGAAATTTGGTAATAATTTGGTTACTGCATAAGTTATGGTTTTATTACGATTAAATTTTTAAATCTACTTTTTTATTGAAAGTATTAAATGTTTTTTTTTTAATCCGTGGAAAAATTATTGAGAGAAAATAATCTTTTCAAATTTTGAAAAAAAAATTATGGCAGATACCTTTATTTGGTATTCAAAAAATAAACAAAAAAAAACATTTCGGGGGAAAAATGCTTAAATGCTATCTACCAAGTTTAAAGAAAATTGGTCGAGCCGTTTTGAATTTTTCAATAAAAAAAAAAAAAAAAAACGGTTAAAAAATTTATTATGCGATTAATTTTTATGTTAAAATTTTATAGTTGATAGAAAAGTTGAAAATCGGAAACTGTTAACACTTCTTTCTTTAACGATGAGTCGCCGAAAGATAATACTTCTTAATGAATTTAATTAAAAACAAATTAAGGTATAAGCCAATTGTTCGAATCTTAGAAAGATTAATGTTTTCGCACTCTTTAATTTATTTAAATTTTTAAAAAATATGCATTTTGTGATGGCAATTTTATTTAATTCAATAAGTTCGTCCATTTTTTTTTAACATTTTTGCTAATTAAAAGCATAGTTATATCATATCCTTGAGTTATATTACTACATTTTGTCATTTATTTTTATTAATTTTCTATAAATGGGCAATTCGTTTTTGTTCTACAGTTTGATCTCCATTATCATACCATATACACCACTGAATCAATTCGCGAGCTTGGTGTTTTATGTGATAGAGAGCTCAATTTCCTCGCACATATTGACGAGGAGATTACTTTTCGCATAGGGTCTGTTGACTGTACTCTACAATTCCATCTCTTTCAACACTAATTCCCGTAATATAAGAAATCCTCGTCGCTCTATCTGCCTACCCACCGTACCTCTTATGGCTCAAACGAACCTATTGCTATTACTCGCATGCTTCGGAGGATTTATTGTAACATTAACTGTTTCGACTTCAACCTCAGTCACACTGCCTAAAACTCCGTCTTAAACATCCTTCCAATTCACTCCAATCCTAGATTTAAGAGCTATGTATATTTAAGTTAGATTTAGAATTAGCTTGTATTAAGCCTAATGTATTGAAAAAAAAAATTAAAATAACATTAATGAAAACTATAACATTAAAATTCTACTGCACAAGTTATGGTTTTATTACGATTTTTTTTTTAGTTCGTGGAACAATTTTTGTGCAAAAATAATCTTCTCAAATTTTGAAAAAAAATTTATCGCAGATATCGTTATTTTTAGTATTCAAAAAATAAACAAAAAAAAAACAAAAATGTTTAAATGCAATCTAAAAAGCTTAAAGAAAATTGGTCGAGACGTTTTGGCTTTAGTCGAAGAGACAGAGACAGGCAGAACTGAGAGATCCACTTTTTTCGACTTCCTTATCATCTTAATCGTCTGATCATCAAAATCTTGACTTTTATTACGAATGCATAACTTGCCATATGGAATCCGTGTATACGTCGCAAAATTTGTATTTTTTGTTGCTCGTTTAAGTATTTATGTACGTTGTTTTTGGGTCAAAATGTTTAAATATAGAAGAGATTTTATAAAAACATACATTACAATAAAATACAAACAAGATGTTTTAAAAATGAAAAAGCCAGAAAATTAGTAATTGGAGGCACCACAAGACGGAATGATAAATTGGTTGAATATGGGACTGCAAATGAAACTTACCTGTTCTTACAAGAACTTGTCGTGCACCTTGCTGCTGCAGCCACTGCATCTGTTGTTGGTGATTCAGCCCGGCTGGCATTTGGCTTTGAACTATAATGTGTGATGTTCCGGCTGGTCGCGGTGCACTTACATTATTTGCCACAACATTGGGCGCTCCTGGGCGAGGCTGATATGCAACCGATTGTCTTAGCATCACTCTCTGTTTGCTTTGCAACTTTGCTATATATTCGGCTTTCTTCACAGGATCTAATGACATGAAATGAGCATGAGTCTTGTCATCTAATTGAATCAACTGTCTTTGGGGCGTACTTGGAATTCCTCCAGCTGTTGTTGTTGGCCATTGACCTGGCCTTACGGTTCGAATGTATTGAGTAGGTTGTGTTGCTGCAGGATTTGGTGTTTGCCGACCTGATTGTATTTGCAACACTTGCTGCTGTTGTTGTTGTTGGGCTGCCAGAGGATTTTGTGAGTTCCAGTGCTGTTGTTGTGGCGATTGCTGCTGAATAATTATTTGCTGCTGAGGTGATTGCGGGGTAGTAGTTTGCTGAATTTGCTGTTGGTTGATAATAGTCTGCGGATTTTGTTGATGCTGCTGTATAAGAACGGTCTGCGATTGTGGTGTCACCTGAGTTTGAATAATTTGAGGTGTCGATTGTTGTTGTTGTTGCTGCTGTTGTTGTTGCTGTGGTTGAAGGGACACTTGATGTTGGCCAATAAGAGGATCACCTTGCTGCTGCAATAATTGTTGTTGTAGTTGAAGTTGTTTATGTTGTTGTTGTTGTAAAATGATTTGATTCTGTATGGCAATAGTTTGACCTTGATTTGTGAGAATTTGCTGCTGTACTGGAGATTGAATTTGTTGAGGCGACTGTGGAATTTGTTGCGGGGGACTCTGCATTATTGTCGGTTGACTGGAAGATGAACTCGGCTGAGTTTGTTGAATAATAATTTGCTGCTGTGAAGATTGCTGTTTATTCTGCAGAAGTTGTTGTTGTTGCAGATATTGAAGACGTTGGGGATTAATGATTTGCTGCTGGTTAATAATTATCTGCTGGGGCTGTTGTGATATTGTGTGTTGCTGTTGTTGGCTCCGATGTTGTGGAGAGTTCAGAATAACTTGTTGTTGCAATTGTTGTTGTTGCAACAAACCAGTTTGCATATCAGCCTGGCCAACGGTCACATTTGGCGTATGTGGGTACATTGGTGGAGGTGGTTTCTGCTGCTGCATACGATTAATGGATCCATGAGTCGTTTGGATATTATTGATTTGTAATTGTTGAAGTTGTTGTTGCTGCGGAGATTGTTGAAGTTGTTGCTGCAGAATTTGTTGTTGTTGACCTATTGGTTGCTGTTGCACTTGTTGTTGAACTTGCTGCAGGTTGCCTTGATTCACAAAAAACACATTTTGATTTTGGTTTTGCAATATTTGCTGTTGTTGTTGGGGTGTAAGCTGATTGAATTGCTGTTGGCTTATAATGAATTTTGCAGGAAACTGTTTGCTATTTGTTTGAGAACCTACATTGATCTGTTGTTGTTGCTGCTGTTGTTGTTGCTGCTGTTGTTGTTGCAATTGTTGTTGAGGTAGCTGTTGTTGTATTTGCTGCACCAATTGTGAATGTTGTTGTTGAACGGCTTGACCCTGTTGTTGAATTATTTGTTGTGGTTGCTGTGATTGTTGTGAATAAGGTGGTGATTGAAGTTGGGATACGACCTGTTGTTGCTGCTGCATTTGTTGTTGGCTGGCCACCGCTGGCTGCTGCACAATTTGCTGTGTAACTCCGAGACCTTGTTGCTGTATTATTCGCACCTGTTGCTGCAGACCTGGTTGCTGTGCCTGCGGCGGTTGCTGTTGAGCCTGCTGGGAAAATTGAACCTGATGTGAAACATTTGTTGGATTTTGTTTTTGAAGAAGCTGTTGCTGTTGTTGTTGCAATAGGAGCTGTTGTTGTTTTTGTTGATGTAACATATGGCTCTGAATAATTTGTTGGCCCTGAGCCGTTGCTGTATTTATCACATGCCTCTGAGTTATGATCTGATTATTGCCTTGACTGATGACTATTTGCTGTTGTGGTTGACCAGAAAGTTGCTGTTGCTGTTGGTGTGGTGATTGACGAGGAGACGCTTGTTGTTGCTGCTGCTGCTGCTGTTGTTGTTGCTGCTGTTGTTGTTGCTGCTGTTGTTGTTGTTGCTGCTGTTGTTGTTGCTGCTGCTTTTGCAGCTGTTGAGCCATTTGCTGTCGAAGAATAAGCGAATCATGAATAGGACTCTGTGCAGTTCTACTTAAGACTTGTGCAACTTGAACTGGATCTGTCGGGTCAATTGGCTTTGCCATAATAAGCTGTTTACTTTGTGATTGCTGATTAAAGAAAAAATTTAAAAAGAAAATGTGAAATTAGTTTCATTTTCCAATAAACATAATCATTACATTCGAAAATATACTCATCAAATATACATAAACATTTATATATTTTACTTCCGATATAAATATGTACTAATGTTTCGCATTCATAAGATTTTTTAATCAAGTATCGTTACTCATTGCCACCTTCAAAATCACTTCCGAAGAATTTCAAAAATACATTATGAGTAAAACTCAAATAAAATTCGCCAAAACCTTTTCTGGCCCTATTTATTGATGACCACTCAAATTATTTTAGTTGAATAGACTTCAAGTTAAATTTAAGCCATTAAAATAAATTATTCGTGTGAAGAAAGCCAACTAAATTGAGTTGTAGGAAGTAGCCTATTTATAGGAGTTTACTATCGAACGTCAAAAATGTTCTGAGTTTCGTTGACCTAATTTAATTAAAACTAAAAAAATGCAAGGAATACAACTATTTCAATGTTACAGGTTTTAAAGAAATATCAGAGATTACTCCAATCAATTGGAACTCTCAAAGCTTCAATGGTAAAGAATGGTAAAAAAGAAAGCAAAGTTAGTTATTAGTTCTTTCGATATTTAATTATTTAGTTCAATTCAATTTAATTAAATTTGTATTCATAAGTTTCGAATTTCTCAATTAATTTGTATTATAATTTTAAATTTAAAGATAAAGGCATTGCCGTCAGCTCGGTTAACAAATTTTCCATATACATATAACATTATTAAATATATCTTTTTATTGGTCATTATTTATTTAAAACAATGAAAGTTGGTTATGCTAATTTTGTTATCAATAACATTTTATATATTTAGAAAGTTCTAGTATAAATTTGTAAAGGATCTTCCAGTTGAACTTGTTCAAGATAATAATTGTTTCTTACATTGTTAAAGTTTTCTTTCCGAAGTATACGTAAACAAGGCGTTGGGGGGAAAAATGGGGCAAATACTTAAGAAGTGAAAACGGTTTTCTTTTGCCTCTTATTTATACAAAATACAGAATTGGTTAAACTTCCCTTGTAAGGGCTTCCATTTAAATAAAGTAGCCCGCATCTTATTTTGAAAATGAGAGGTATTTCTTTATAACTATGTACATATAAACATCATTGAAGTTATTCTTCTTTATAGATGCTTAGAATGAAGTCATATTATTTAAAACAACCTCAGAGCTCATCGGCGATTCCACATATTTTTCAACTTACCACTGTCCCCCAAGCAAACATTTCAAACATCTACGGGGTTTCAGCCTGGAGATGCGCTCACATGATAGTCTTCAATTTCATTCTGGAGCAGACGAGGGCAAGCGTGAGCACCGAGTGCCCGCACAAACAGCTATTGGGATATAGCAATTCAAAGTAATTTGACTGAGTTTCGACCAAACGATTTCATAAGATATTTCCGCAAACAAGCCTTGAAAAGGTTTGCACTTTTCAAAATTCATAACATTTACTCAAGGGCTTTCTATTATTGAAAATTAATACCTTCTATTTGAAACTGTTGAATCTGACCACAACTAAAAACTCTGCCGAACTTTAAATCCGACAATTATTCTAGGAAATCACTACTACTTCGGTGCAAGCAAGTGGTTTCTTTTTAAATCATAGCTGTTTCCCGCTCGAAATATTGACAGAAAGGCACTATCATCCCTTCGCGGAACGAAATGAGTCGCTATGAATTGTTGAACGCTGGGAAATATTGAAAACTTATTTCCAAAGTGAGTGTTGTGTAGCCCAAACAATGCGTTTTTTTTTTAAAGAAGTTTTGGCCGAAATGAAGCACCTACCGCGCCTGCTGTACACAAGTTTGTGCAAATGTTTGTGAAACTGGTATGTCAGTGAACAACACTCATGTGCGCACAGACGAGAATGTGGCTGCTGTAGCCGAGAGTGTGAGACTCCATTCACGAAATCAACTCGCCATCGATCTCAACATTTCACGCACTAGCCTGAGGAGAATTCTGCACAAAGATCTCGAATTATTCGCTTTCAAGGTCCAATTGACTCAGCAATTGAAGGCGCCAAACACCCGCGGCAGCCACTTAAACAACTTTGTGTTCCATAATTAATGGGAATGTTTGCTCCTACTAATAAAGCCATAATACATGGAAAAAAAAATAATTTTGTTCATTTTATTGCATTTTTAAAAAGAAACTTGTATTTGGCCCCATTTATAAGTAAGAATATTGATGAGTACAAATATACAAATCAACAACACTTTTGAATCTAATTTTTACTTGTCTTACCTGTACTGAAACTGATGGACTTCCATGTTGTGGGGATCTCTGAAGAAGTTGCTGCTGCTGTTGCTGCTGCTGAATTTTTTGTTGTTGTTGACTAAAGGAGAGCAATTGTTGTTGCAGCGATTGCTGTTGTGAAGGTGTTCCTGATACCGAAGATGTACCGATTTGCTGTTGAGTGACTATCATTTGTCTGTGTGCTTGTCCAGTGGCAGAGTGTTGCTGCTGACGGCCTTGCAGTTGTTGCCTCAGCTGATGATGCTGAGCTGCCATTTGCTGTTGTGGAGACTGGGGAGGAGGTGTCATCTGGGGAGCTGGAGATTGTAGTGCTCTAGGGGATTGCGATGAAAGTAGACTTTGTAGTTGAGGTTGAGGTGATGGGGTCTGATGGACACTCGGCGAGGGATTTTGCTGCATTCTTGTACTTTGCTGATGCATTTGGAGTTGCTGCTGCAATGACTGTTGCTGTTGAATAAGTTGGGCCTGTTGGTGTTGTATTTGACGTTGTAGACTTTGTTGGTGCGGTGTTAGACTTTGTCCACTTTGCTGTTGCTGTTGATATAGCTGTTGCTGTTGCTGTAGAATTTGCTGCTGCCTGAGTATGTGCTGTTGTAGCATTTGCGGTGACATCGGGATAGATTGAGTTTGCGGTTGCGATTGTTGCTGCTGCTGTATCTGTGGCTGTTGTGATAGCTGTGGTTGAGGAGACATTGCGACGGACTGATGCTGTGGCGATTGTATTTGGGGTTGCGGTGTTGATGGTTGGGAAAGAGATTGTTGTGGAGTCCGGGGTTGCGGAGTATGTGGTGCACTGATCGATTGTGGCGTCCTTGGCTGTTGAAGCGGTTGTGTTTGTTGTGGTTGTGGAGTCCGCGGCTGTTGTAGTGGTGTGGTGCATTGCTGAGGCTGTGGAGTTCTAGGCGTTCCAGTTGGTGTTTGCGGAGTTCGTGGCTGTTGTGGTGTTTGGGGTTGGGGTGTAACAGGTTGGGGTGTTCTTGATGGAGTAGGATGTTGTAGAAGCTGATGTTGTTGTCCTGTTTGTTGCAGCTGCTGTTGTAATTGTTGATTTTGCTGTTGTTGTTGCTGTTGCATCTGTAATTGTTGCTGCAATCGCTGTTGCAACTGATGGTGTACCTGAATTTTTTGCTGAATCACTTGCGTTTGAATCTGTTGTGGCTGAATTTGCTGTTGTTGCTCGGACGGGTTCTGTTGAGTTGCCTGGTGCTGAATGATTTGTATTTGAGGCGCAGGCGTTGATGGAGATTGTTGCTGTTGCAGTTGTTGTTGTTGTAACTGTTGGTGCAGGTGTTGCATTTGTTGAATGGATGGACTCTTAAGATTACGTTGTACTTGTACATTCACAATTTGAGGAGAAGCTGCAACTGGGGACTTGGTAAGTGTAGCAGTCACAGTCTGCTGTGGTGCTTGACTTTGTTGTTCAACAGTCACTGAATTAGGCTGTTGAATAATCTTTTGCTGAAGTATGATTTGTGGAGGCTGTTGAATAGTTGTTGAAATAGAAGGTGTATTTTGACCCTTGCCTTGTCCAATAGATCTTGGACGAACAAAAATTACCGGAGATTGTGTGGCCTGTGCTTGTTTGTTGTTCCCCATTTGAGAATTAGGAATAGTTGTGATGATAATGTTGTTTTGACCTCCACCTGATAATGTTCTGATTATTTGAGCAGGCGCTGAAGAAGTAGCAACAGTTGGTGCTGAACTAACTGAAGTAGGTGGCAATTGAGGTTGAGAGAGGGAAAGCCCTTGCAATTGCTGCTGCTTACTTGGAAGTTGCTGCAGTTGTTGTGACTGCTGCTTCTGAAGAATTTGTTGATGCAATTGTTGTTGCAGCAGTTGCTGTTGCTGTTGTTGTTGAAGTTGTTGTTGTTGTTGCTGTTGTTGTTGCTGTTGCTGTTGTTGTTGCTGTTGCTGTTGTTGCTGTTGTTGTTGTTGTTGTTGCTGCTGTTGTTGTTGCTTGATTTTCTCTTGTAGCAGTTGTTGTTCTATCTGTTGTTGTTGAACCTTTTGTTGGTCTTGCTCTTGCAAAAGTTGCTGTTTTATTTGCTGAATTTTTTGTTGTTGCAGCAACAACTGCTGAGCTTCTTGCTCTTTTTGCAGTTCCTGTTGTTGTTGTTGAAGTTGCTGTTGTTGCAATTGCTGTTGCAACTGTTGTTGCTGTTGAATTTGCTTCATTTTGTCTTGTTGTTGTTGATGCTGCTGCTGCTGCTGAATTTGTTGCTTAAGTATTTCTTGATGTTCTTCTTGTTTCTGTTTTTGATCTTGTTGAGTTTTCAATTGTGTTTGTTGTTTTTGATGCTGCTGTTGCACCTGTTGTTTGTTTAACATGGGTTTTCCTTTCTTATCTGTACATTCTTCAAAACCAATTATTTTCGCCAGAGAAGTTAATGACGGCTTTTCCATTGGCGGTACAACAGTGGCCACCGGTGCTACAGGCAAAGCTACTACTGGGGGTAATGCTTTCACGACCTTTGGTCTATCAACCATTTTAAGCAATCTTGGATGATAAGATTCACATGCAAGTATTTCATTTTTCTTTATGCAATCCAAAACCCAATCTGGCGAAATAAGATTTATTTGGCCTTTTGGTAGAGCATTTGCTTTTTGATATGCAGTTCCTGTTGCTGATCCACAAATTAAATGAGTCGTTTTCGCATCGAGATTCTGACATACTTCAGCTCCGTGAAATGTTAGCATAGCATATAATTTACGCCTATCAGATGGACTCATTTGTGACAAATTTGTTCGAACGCCAGCAAATATTCGAGGTTTATTTGGATCGAATGCCTTTGTTGATGCCAGTCGACCAAGTTTTGCACTATGAATTATCCAATTTTCTGTAACAGGCGTGACACTATATAGGTCAATTCCCATAACAAGTTCTTCTTCGGTGAAATTGCTGCCACACACAAGATGGGTAACGATTTCGTTAAGGTACGATCGCGATTGAGCACCACCAGTTTTCAAAAGCAATTCAACCTGTAATGAAAAAGAAAAGTATTGTGTTATGTTTATTTTTTAGTACCATTGACCGTATTACATATACGGATAGATTTTACTGGTTTAAAGTTTTTAATTATCTTGACTCAGATTTGAAACGGATCGAATCTTTTAAAACTCATCATACATCCAAATTCTCTATTTTTATTTTAGTGGATTCTACCTCTTAATTTAATAATACTTTCATAAAGTTTTAAAAACATTTTTTGAAAATTCTTGAAAAAACACAGTTTTCTCTCTTCAATAAAGTAAACGTACCTACATATTTAAAAAATTACCTGAAAAGTTGTGAGAGACACTTAGATCTGTTTCCTTAAAAAACATTGAATTCTTGCTATTTACTTTTGATCATAATGAAATAAATTCTTCTTTAAAATGTTATAGTTTTATTTACAGCCTATTCATTGTTTCAATTTTAAAATCTTTTCTATTACTATTTTTAATAAAGTGTTAAAATGTAAAATTATTGATAACCCTTTTAATGTTTTAAGCTAATGTAATTTATATTGATCCTACCCCGTAAGTGAAAATATATACATTAGACTGGGCCAAAAAAATTGACTATTTTTTTTTTTGAAAGATATATCGAGAATATCATTCAGAATGACAAAAACAAATTTTCGTAAAAGTTTGAGCCCTTAATATCAATTTTAAGAGGGCTATCATCGCTAATTTTGATTTTTAGTCATAATTTCATGTTTTGCGTCAGAACTGACAAAACATTGAAGTAAAAAAATTCATTTTGACTTACTTTTATATAAAATTAAATTCCCTACAAAAAAGGTCTAATTGAAAATTTTCGTTAGACAAGCCGTTTTTGAGTAATTAAGCTTAATAAATTGTTATTTTTCTTCGATTTTACTTTTTTAATTTGGAATTTTGTAACTAACGAAAAATAACAATTTATTAAGCTTAATTACTCAAAAACGGCTTGTCTGATGATAGCCCTCTTAAAATTGATATTAAGGGCTCAAACTTTTACGAAAATTTTTTTTTGTCATTCTGAATGATATTCTCGATATATCTTTCAAAAAAAAAAAATAGTCAATTTTTTTGGCCCAGTCTAATATACATACATATGTATATTCCTACGTAATACCACTTGGCATTATAGTAAATGGCTTGGACTGCCATTTTTTTTATACAGCACGCGCACTAAAGGGGTTTTTAAATCAACTAAAATGTTAAATTAAACACAGCGCGAGCGTTAGGAAAACAGGGAAGGATTAAAGAGGAGAAGCCGATGCACATTGGCCTTGAACCCTTGAATATCGAAATGGAAGGGAAAAATAGAGCCGGGTAAAGCAATCCACATTCGGGTAGTTCAGCTAAAAAAAAATCTATACTTGACAGTCCGTCCGAAGTTGGGCTCAAGGGTAAGCTGATTGCATTCCTAGAAGTACGAGTATCACGGTTGAATTCTTTTTGGGAAGGAATGCAACTGGCTATTTTAGAAGAGCATTGTTCATGAAAATATCGGTAAACGAACGAAAGACATGAAACATTGCGGCGGTGCTCGAGAGTTGCAAATGCTTCCGTTATATTTCTGCCATCCATCATTTTCATAGCTCTTTTCTGTATCCTTTCCAAAAGGCTCAAGTTATTGGAGCACCTGCCCAAACATGAGAATTGTACTCGAGTTTTGGACGAATAAAGGGGTGAAAAATTTAATGGATTACAAGTTTCAGACAAAAGACCATTTTTTTTTTTTTTTTTTTATAATCAACTCACGCTCAAGGGAATATGATTACCCTTTAAATGTTTTAACACAGCGCGGGCGTGAAGTTACGGAAGAGAAAGAAGGATAGGAAAGATGTGTGGCACGATGTTCTGAGACTGAAGGTGGTTGTCTCAGACTTTTTATCTCCAGGGATGGCGGCTGAACTAAAGCGGAGAATTGCCGTGTCTTATTTCTATGCCCGTTATAATTCGCATTATTTTATTCGTTTTTCATCCTTGTTGGGCATACTAGTTTAACTCAATCACTTGTTGTTAGTGTTATGCCTAAACAACATGTAATGAGTAAACCAGCAAACCCATTGATGACAATTTTTAGAAGGTTTTAATGGAATTAAAGACGACATAGACGACGGCAGGGATCGAACCTGTGATACTGAGGTTGACAGGCGAGCACACAAACATCGCGCCACGGCCACCCCCGGAAGAGAGTCGGAGACAAAACGGAGCCCTGGGGCACACCAGCATTTATTTTGTGAATTGGACTTGAAACCGTCCAATACAACTTGAATTGAACGTTCCGAAAGGTAGTTCCTAATCCAACGAAGAAGAGATTCATCGATACAAAATGCACGCATTTTCGATAAGAGAGCTTGATGCCAAACTCTACCAAAAGCTTTTGAAATATCAAGTGCAATAATCTTACTTTCTCCAAAACGATGTAAATATTTGTGCCACTGTACGGTGAGATAAACCATCATATCACCAGTGGACCTATTGCTGCGAAAGCCGTACTGTCGGTCATTAAGAAGCTTTTTTTCTTCGAGATATATCTTGAGCTTGAAATTAATCAGCCTTGGAAAGAAGGGACGTAAGTGCAATTGGTCGATAGTTAGAGGGTGAAGAAGATACGCCTTTTTAGGGACAGGCTCGACAAATGCTATTTTCCATCCACTCGGAAAGAGTCCAGTAGAGTAGGACAGATGGAAAAGCTTACGCAGTGGTTTTGCCAGCTTTGAAGAACACCTCTTAAGAACAATGGGAGGGATAGTATCCGGGCCAGCAGATTCGTGTATATCAAGATATTTTAGAACTCTGGCAACTGCACGAGTGCGAAAAAAGATTCGTCCCATAAAATCGTTTGCGCTCTAATATACGGGAGGAGTCATTTCTGGCAGCGTCTCTTGAGAGTTTTTTCTCTAACTGGATTTTATTGGCATGAGAAATTTGCAGATAATACACAATGGTCTGATGCGCCTAGAGGCGATAATACACTAATAGTGTATTTATCAGGGATGCGGAGGGTTTTTTCAGGTGTGTACTATCTCATCTTCGATTAACACCAAATTTCACTGATTTAGCCAAAACACATGTCATTAACTTCAAATGTGTTCTGGTTTAAATGAGAAAACAAGCAATGTTAAATTGAACAGATATATCATTGCAATTACAAAAATGCAACACAAATATACATATATGTATACGTATATTATCCGTTAACCAACTGCCGACCACATTAGGAGTTTTTCTTTTTAAGCCCCGTGCGACAAAAAAGAACTTTGTTACTTTTTTATTAAAATTTTCCGAAAAAACAGCTACAACTTCAAATGCATCCCAAATTGAATTGAATGAGACATTACCCTGGGATTTAAATCAAGACATTTGGACAAACCGTCTGCAGAGCATATTAATGCTGTAAAACGTATTTTTAAGTACATAAGGAGCTAATGGTATTCTCTTTGAAAATAACCGTGTAGAATTTAGTGCTTCAAAAACTAAATGCTGTTTACTGTCGCTAAAGCGTAACCCTCCCCCAATGCCACTTTCTATGAGTGGCACTTGCATCGAGGAGACTGAACAGCTTTCACTTCTAGGTAAAACGCTGCTAAGTGTTTAGGCTTTCTCCGCTGATGCAAGAAGTTTTTTACCCCATCTGACTTAGTTGTTATATATAAAGCCTTTATTCTTCCGAAGCTCGAGAACAATTCCCATATCTGGGCAGGTGCTCTAAAAACCTCTTTGACAAAATTCAAAAGAGAGCTATAAAAATGATAGGCTCTCCTTCTTCGAAAAAAAAAACTTAAAGCGGTTCTGTTAATGGACAACCAAAGTTAAGATGGTGAAGAATCTTCAATTTCACAATTTCATCCGTTTCCACTTCATCAGACAAAAGTTTAAAGATTTGTTTTTTTTTTTACAAAAATTAAATATTATGCCCAAAATCAATTTGAAATTTAAAAAATAATTTATAAATTAATATCCAAAGGCAGTGCGAAAATTGTAATATTAATTTTGAGAATCACTATACATTATATATGTATATCAATTGTGTAAACTGCTTATCCATTTATTTGTAATTTTTGACTTTAACTTTCTTTTTGGTGGAAAATAAGTTATGATGGCAACCTTCACTTTTGGCCAACTTCATAATAATTGTTAAAAAGGTGTCAAAACTCCCTCCTGGCTTTATATCATTTAATGATTGACCAGCTGACAGTTCAGACTTCAACCCAAGGATAACAAGCTAATTGTCTGTTCTACTCAATCCCGCAATATTTAGTCGTTGTAAAGTGAACAATTTGTTGAAATACAGCACTTGTCAATAATTTGTATTCGAATAGTTTACTCTTCATACAATTGCAAAACGAGTTAGTCGTATAATTTATTTAATTCATAATTAAATAAAACTGAAATTTGTTTGATTACAAAAAGAGAAGTTAACGCAATTTTCCAATTAATGAGGTACGCGCTATGATCGATGGTTGGTCAGATGCAAATGTTTAAATAGTCTTATGAAAGTGGGTCTTCTGTTTGATCAACACTTCGCCAATTTCGCTCGAGAAATCATATTCAGTGACAAAGAGAAAGCCACTATTTGGTTTGGATTTTGGGCTTGCGGCATCATCGGTGGCACATGTAGCGCTATAGTGGCTACATGTGGTTCAATAGTCAAATCCATCAAATTAAATTATTGTCTTTTGACTTTTTTTTTAATATAGTGTTCTCTTTCTTAATGATTGTAAAATATCTATTTTAAAATTTCAATATTTTTTCATTTTCAATTTTTATGGTACGGCGCAATGGAAACACACCACAACACACTTCACAAATGTGGATCTAAGCACATAAAACAAATTGAAATCGAAAGGGACACACCACTCCATAACAAACAACACGAGATAGGTGTGGTTCCGGCTTTCCCAAGGTTTTTTATATTCCCAAATTCATGCTCGGAATTGATGCATTTTCGACATACTTCTATTTGAAAGTTAAGCACTTTTTTTCGTTATCTAAGGTGGTCATTAACAATTATTTAGTTAGCTCCCTTGAACGAGGCTCTCAATGTGACGATTTTTCAAAGGTTTTTGATGGAGTAAATCATTCAATACTGGTATCAAATTTAAAAAATCTAGGTTTTTTCTCTTCGATTCGAACACAACGCGTTCAAATCAATTTTTTTTTTTTGATTCTGTGAATGTTACTTCCGGCGTTTCACAAGGTAGCCACTTAGGGCCTCTATCGTTTCTTATTTTCAATAATGAAATTCCTGAATTGTTCATAAAATTGCAAATGTTTAATGTAAGCTGACGAAATTAAATATTAGTTTACACACAAACTTAAACAGGCTTTTTGATTTGTGTGTAGTTAATGACCTACATCTTAATGAGTCCAAATGTCAATGTCTAAGGGTTATATTGATTAAAATTTACCTTCTGCAATCACATTGACTATTTTGCAGAGATCCAAAATAACCGTTGACCTTTATTTTTAATCGGTTTCTCACTGAGATTTATTTAATCCGCCAATTTCATTTTGGTCTTGGTCTGTGATTTATTTTTAAAAAATAATTTTTTAGGTCTTTGGGTGAGATTTATCATTTATGTTCACAAATATCTTTTATCTGTTGACTTATTTAACTAAAAATAAATGGAAATGGTTAACCTTAAACCTTTTCCCTAGAAAATAAATCAAAAATGGTTAAAATGATAAATTATATTATTTTCTTTATTTTGCAAGTAAAAAACACAAAATATATTACTTCAGTCATAAAAATAAATTTATTATTGAAGGGGTTTTTGTATGGTTACATACATGCAGTGTGCCTGCGAAGCTTCATATATTTATGAATTTTTGAGTATTACAACAACAACTTGAATGAACTACCACCAAGGGGGTTCTTATTTGGCTGGAGTTATAGCTATTTCACGGTTGCCAAGCCGATCATCAGACTCCTTTATTAGTGGTGCTTAGCCTTTATACTATCAAGTTTAATCGAAAAACTTTTTGCCTTGACTGAGATTTGAACCCAGACCTAGCGTCGTCAGAAGCCAATGCCCTATCAGGTCCTTCCCAATTTAGGTTTTATCGTTTATCAATTATCACTTGAGGACTAGCGTTTTTTTAGCGTTGTTGTAATACTCAAAAATTCATAAATATATGAAGCTTCGCAGGCACACTGCATGTATGTAACCATACAAAAACCCCTTCAATACATTTGAAACTTGACCAAAGTCAAATCTTTCATTAAAATCTCCCTCCTTATAATATACAACGAATTGTTGGCTTATAAACAGAGTTCGGAGAAATAGAAAGAAACCGAATTTACAACAACAAACTTGAATGACTAATAAAAACGCTAGTCCTCAAGTGATAATTGATAAACGATAAAACCTAAATTGGGAAGGACCTGATCATGTGGTCTCGGTAGCGTGATGCGTAGGGCATTGGCTTCTGACGACGCTAGGTCTGGGTTCAAATCTCAGTCAAGGCAAAAAGTTTTTCGATTAAACTTGATAGTATAAAGGCTAAGCACCACTAATAAAGGAGTCTGATGATCGGCTTGGCAACCGTGAAATAGCTATAACTCCAGCCAAATAAGAACCCCCTTGGTGGTAGTTCATTCAAGTTGTTGTTGTAATACTCAAAAATTCATAAATTTATTATTATTATTATAATTTACTAGCCGACCCAGCTCTCGAAATTCGAGTGCCAATTTATTTATTATTTATTATTGGCAGTATTTTCAAGCAAATTTATTAAATTAAATTTTATTTTATGTAATATGCAAAGTGTTCGACAGTGCAAAAACAAAAATGACCCACAGTGTGTAAATGCGTGTCTCAATTATATTCTGCACATCTCCGTAACTGTGGCTTTCCACCCATATAAAATTTATCGAAATCGGTTAAATACTTTTGGAGAAAAGTGTACCACAAAAAACATGTTTGCCGTTTTATTATATGATTAACAGATACTTAAAAGTAACCTGGTAATTACAATTTTTTTTTTTATAGAGCTTAGCTGCGAGGACTATTAGCTCTAAAATTTAAAGGAAAATCAAATTTTATACTTAAGATTATGTATGAGTTCATTTACTAATTCGATATTTTTTAAATTTGTAGTTTTGAGAATTTCATATATACATATTTAGGTCTTTGGAGATAGAGCTTAATTGTTTTTTTGTTTCTGTACAGTTTTTTAATAAATGGTCCAGGTTAAGTGTTACGTTGCAGGTAGAGCATATAGCAGGGTTTTGTTTGTTGAGAAGATGTTCGTGCGTGATCGTAGTATGCCCAAGCCTTAGCCGAACAAAATTTGTTATCTTTGTTTTTAGGACGTTGGGGTATTGAGGATGAGATCTGTCGACATTGATTTCTTTGTAGTGGTGGTGGTATTGACTCCAATCGTTTAACTGTTTGGTCTTTAATGAGTTTCGTATGAAGTTTGTTAGGTCATGTTTAGTGAAGATGTTAAAATTGTATACGGGTGCATCCTTAGTTGACCTGGCTGCACGATCTGCTTCTTCGTTGCCGCGTATACCAGTATGACCGGGAACCCACATTAATTTGATAATTGGGATTTTAATAAGATGATCTCTGATTTCACATATTAAGCCATCTCTGTTGTTTGGATTGGCGATAGCTTGTAATACGGATATACTGTCAGAGCAGATAATGGTATTACCGCGAGACTTTGTTGCTGTTAAAATGGCTTGGAGGATGCCAAACGCTTCAGCTGTAAAAACTGATGTGAAATTTGGTAAGATCTCAATGTTCAGTATATACCCGTCTTCTCGTGTTACTGCAAAAGAAGTGTTTTCTTGAGTCTTTGAGCCGTCAGTAAAATAGAACTTCCAACCTTCATCTAAAAGTTTTGATTTGATATCTGAGAACAGGGCTCTGTAAACAGAGTGGTTGGTATTATTTTTTCTGTACTGAGATAGTGTCATATCAATTGATTTTGATTTAATATGCCAAGACGGAAATGAGGGTTTAAAATTATATCCCCGTTTTGTTGGAAGTTGGAGTTCGTTGGATTTGATCAAAACCAGTTTAAGGGTAGATGGAATTCGTTTTAAACATTTTTGATTTCTTGCTTGAGCGATGTCGGCATCAATAAGTGAGTTCCTGGAGAAGACTAATTTTGGGGGTAAGTTCAATGTGAGCTCATAAATTCGATATTCTACAGTTGGGAGTCCAGCTTCGGCAAGCAGATTTTGTATCGGTGTTGTTGGAAAGGCATTAAGGCATCTTCTTACTGCTTGATGATATGGTGGTTTGATGATGTTAAGTGTTGATTTAGGGCATTTACCGTATATATATATTCCAAAATCAATTTTACCTAATATTAACATTTTTGTTATTAGAGCAAGAGTATTTATATGTTTGTTACTTTTACTATTGCTTAAATATTTAATAATATTGGTTCTCGCAGCTAGGCTTTTCCTTAATGATAAACAATGTTCTTTGCAGTTATATTTATTGTTAAAAATTAATCCTAGAATACTTAAATTATTTACATTAGGAATGGGTATATTATTGACATTAAAACTAAGATTAGAACAGTTAAATTTGCGGCAAATATGAAGTATTTTACATTTTTCTATTGATAATTTTGCACCAGATTCTAAAGACCATGTTCGAATATCGTCAATGGCATTAAGAAAGAGGTTTTCGCAGATAGTTAAGTTAGAAATTTTGCTTAAAATGTAGACATCGTCAGCGTAAAGACAATGGTCCAAAAGTTTATGCCTTTCGAGTATATTACTTATATCATCGAATGCTATCGTGAACAGCATTACCGGTAGGGGGGACCCTTGCGGTATACCGTTTTCTAATGGGTATGTTTTGGAAAAGTAGTTATTAATTCTTGAAGAGAATTTTCTGTTTGATAAAAATGATTCTACGAATTTGAAAATTTTTACACCAATATTCCATTTTTTTAATTTGTTTAAAATCACATGTTTCCCGATTCGATCAAAAGCCTTTTCGAAGTCTAATGACAGTACGGATACATGGTTTTTTGATGATATGGCTTTTGAGATGTAGTGATCTAAATGGAGGTGGGCGTCGACACAGCCTTTATTTGGTTTGAATGCAACCTGTTTAGCAGATATACATTTTTTTGATTCAGCGAACCAGAATAGGCGCTTCGCAACAATTTTTTCTAAAATTTTTGATAGACATGAAATTAATGATATAGGACGATAGCTTTCAATCAGGAATTTATCCTTGTTTGGTTTAGGGATCGGAAGTAAGATGGCAGTTTTCCAGTTTTGAGGTATCGTCGAGGTATCAATAATGTTATTGTAGAGTTGGATTACTCTTAATTTCACGCTTAACGGCAGATTTTTAACCATTGGGTAGGAAATTCTATCCCTCCCAGGAGTTTTCCCTTTAGTTTTGCTGAGACACGATTCGAATTCTACAAGCGAAATATGTTTTTCGATTGAGCGAGCGAAGTGATTATTGTTATTTTGTTCTTGGATGTAATTAATAACTTTGTTTTTTTTTAACCTGAAGTTCGAATGAAAATTTGTATCGTTTGAGTATTCGGACCATGTTTTCGCAAAGCAATCGGCTATATGTTTTGTGTCTGAGATAGTTTTATTTTGTGATTGAATACTAAAGATAGATGGTGAAGAGTTCCCTGTAAGGCGTCTAACATTTTGCCATATTTTTGAAGGCGTGGAGTTTGGGTTTATTTGTGCTGTGAATTCGCCAAAGCTTTTCGATTTGCTTATTTTTAGAGCTTTTCTAAGTTTTGCATTAAATTTTTTATAATGGATTAGATGAGTTTGGGTAGGTTTTTTTTAAAATGTCTTTAAAGCCGACATTTTTATCTTGCGAAGTTGTGTTAACTCTGTATTCCACCAGGGGACAGTTCTGTTTATTTTGGAATTGTAGGAAGAGTTTGATTGAGGGATAGAGAAATTTGCATTTACGCGTATAGCTTTTTGTAGTGTAGCCGCTTCTTTGTTGTTGTTGAGGCAAGGTGGTTTGTCTGACAGATAGTTTAGAATTTTGTTTTGAAATTGCGACCAATTGGAATTGGTGGATATTTCTGTATAGATTTCCCAATTGTAATGTTAGTAGCAATAGGGAAGTGGTCGCTATTA
Source organism: Chrysotoxum bicinctum (assembly GCA_911387755.1). Lineage (NCBI taxonomy): Eukaryota > Metazoa > Arthropoda > Insecta > Diptera > Syrphidae > Chrysotoxum > Chrysotoxum bicinctum. The sequence goes on along the minus strand of OU426988.1, from coordinate 55,715,083 downwards.
TGTAGGTCGCGGAGAGTTTGCCACGAAATTGCGGGGGAGAGCTCAGAAGAGCAGCAGGTTATATCTATATGTGAAAAGGTACCGTGGGTTGAAAGATGGATAGGTGATCCATCGTTTAATAGTATTAGATTTGAGTTTATTAAAAACTCTTCAATTACTCGGCCTTTTTTGTTGGTTGTGGATGAACCCCAATGCGTGCTCCACGCGTTGACATCACCACATTGGGAAATAATATTGTCTAGGTCATTTTGTACAATGTTTTGTTGTGGATGTATGTATATCCCTATGTATGTAATTTTGGTTTTAAGCTGAAGTTCAAGGCAAATGGTAAGAAAATTCGAATTGATGGGTCGAATTTTATGCGGGATATTTTTTTTTATAAGTAGACCTATTCCTTGTTTGCATGTGGTGTTATTGTCAAAATTAAATAGGCATCGTAGCTCTTTGGTACGGTTGGTGACGTACCGGACGGTAGGTGTGTTTCTTGTAGTGATACGAGACATGGGTTGAGTTCTTTTAATAAAACATTTAACTCGTCGAGGTTATTAAAGAAACCTTTCATATTCCATTACAGAATATTGAGAGTTATGTTTTTGGATTGGAAGTGTTCGCACCGACTTTTTTTGCGTGAAGCAAAGAATGCGTGTTCACTAGTGCCCGGGTTACTTTTCTTTTCTTTGGATCTGTTTTTGGCTTGTGAAAAAATATTTTCTGGTGGTGTTTTATTAAGTTGATCGGGTGAATAAGGCCGCGGTGCCCTCCGACAGCCGGAAGCGCCTTCCAGTCCTTTATAGGATGGACAAGCGCGCCCGACAATCGGTGGAGATCGCGGCCTTAACTTTGGACTGTAGGAATTGGGGTTATTCTGTGTCATCATTCTCAGATATGTTCATAAAATAAGTGTTTTTATGGATTAAATTATCGGTTAAAGATGAGATTGGAAAAATTGTATTGATTTGATTATTTAGATTTTCTGTAACTGAAATGTTTTCGTTAATATTAGAGTTTTTATTTGAATTTTCTGTTAAAGAAATGTTTTGGTTATGATTTGAATTGTTTTTGGTTGGAGGTAAACGTGGTGGAGGAGTGGGTGTTTTTTGAATAGAGGTTTGATTTAAATTTGAACTAGTTTGGGCTAGAGAAGATTGTTTTTTGGTCTTGTTTGTTTGTTGGGTTTGTTTTGTTGGTTCGCTTGAGGGGTTTGGGATTTTGGTGGTGTTGGTTTTACGGACTATGTGAGAAAAGGTATTTACATTGGATTGGTTTGATAATAATGGATTTCGTTGGATAAATATTTGTCGGGCTTCGGCCATGGTGCACTTTTTTCTTGTTTTAATCGTCAGTATTTCTTTATTTTGTTTGTATTTTGGACAGTTTAGGGAGAAGGAGGGGTGGGACTCAAGGCAATTGGCGCACATAGTACGAGTGCAGGTGGTGTCATTATGTGGTGGTAAATTACATGTTGCGCAAGTAGGATCTTTGACACAACGTTTTTTTATGTGACCAAGTAACTGGCAGTTTCTACATCTTATAGGGTTGGGAATATATTCGTTGACCTGGGCTTTGTATCAACCAATTTCAACCGTGGAAGGTGGTTTGTAGAGGTCAAATGTAAACAACATAAGGCCGGATGGGGTGCGATTATTATTTCCTTCTATTTGTTTGGTAAATTTATAAACGTCGGTCACGTTTTGTGTTTGCATTTCGGCTACAATTTCAGATTCTGGGACGTTTTTGAGCCAGGGAGCATACACTATGCCTTTTGAAGAGTTTAGAGAATTATGGTATTTAACTTGTACTGGGCACATATTTGCAATGTTTGTAATTTTCATAAGCTTTTCGGCAATTTGTTTATTTTTTGCTAGAATGAGTATACTGCCATCACGTAGTTGTGTGATATTTTCGTATTCGGTACTTACTGCGTCGATAGCTTTTTTATCACGAACACACTGATGGATGAGATAGGAGTCATATCGCATTTTGGCGATATAACCACAAATTTAGGATTTTTGGAGATAATTTTATTTGGAAGGGGTAGGAAATCTTCAAGATTTATAATTTTTGTTTTTTAGCTGGGGGGTTTGATAGTAGGGTATCAGGCGATAGCCCTGCATATCGGTTCCCTGTAGATTTAGACCACATAATGGGGAAGTCTAAAAGCAGAGACCAACCGAGCACGTGCAAAAAGTTTGGTTTTGTTTCAGACAAGAACAACTAGAAAGAAAAAAAAAATTCCGGGATTAAGTGAACGTCTGTGAACGAAAAGGACAGATAGAACTCTGTTAATTGAATTTTTAAGTCACTGTCGAAATTGCGAGCTGATGTTAAATCATCAAGAGCAAGACGGAGACTGATAAAAATAAAACCTTTAACATTTGATAGTAAACTTGTGTTATTTCCATTCTTGAAATTTGGTTTCGGCACTTTCACTTGTCAGTTAATTCTTAAGTATTAAGCCTAACTAAAAGTAAACTCCCAAGAGTTTTTGAATTCAAATTGTATCTTCTTTCACTAAGTATAAAACTTAGAGAAGAATTTATTTTTATTCTTGATTTATTTATTTATTTTTATTTTTTTTCTCTCAGCCATAAGTGGTCACCGGTTAACCAAAACCTAATCAAATGCACGACTGGGTCGCACGAACTTGCTCCTATGTAAAAGACTAAGAATTTCAAAAATGAATGTTATTAGAGAAACTGTTTACTGAAAAAAACTTCTTTAGTAGTTAAAGGTAAGAATAGGATGCCATGTGATTCAAGCAAATATAGATTTATGCAAGAACAAAAATTATAAGTCTTTGTAGTGGTTTCTTAAAAAATAAGGTTTTATATAAGAAAATTTTAAAACATTTTTAAGAAAAAATGTTGGTACGCCAATTTGAAGTTTTTATTATTATATGAATAAAAATTAAATTTACAAAAAAAGTATTAAGTCGTTTTCGAGACATTGAATTTTCAAAAAACAATAAATTGATTTTTTTTTTTTCAAAATTCAAAAAAATATTTTTCTTAAAGTTTTGAAATGCAATGTTTTTTAAACTTTTTAGAAGCTTCCCTCTACGAAATTTCATTAAAATCCGTTGTGCTGATAATGAGAAATTCAAAATTTTAAAAAATCGTTCTATGGTAGGTACAGTCAGTAATATCTTGTTTTCAAATTTTTTTTTATTAAATTACAGATATTAAAAAATAATAGAAAGAAAAAAAATTTAAGCAAAATTCTCGGAACCGTTTTCGAGAAAAATACGATTTTCGAAAACCATTTTTTAACATTTGTATGGAAGGTACCGTTATTTTTAGGTAAAATTAATTTATTTTTCTTATATCTTGTAGATTATTTTTCCAAACTTTTATTTATCAAGTTTTGAAAAAATCGAGCTTGGGGTTTTCGAAATATTGAGTTTTCAAAAAAAAAATTTGAAAGTTTTTTTAAAAATCCAAAAAAATTGTTTTGGAAAATTTGAATACACAATAATATTCAAAATACTGGGAAGCTTTAGCATAAAAAAAATCATCAAAATCGGTGGTACCGTTTTTGAGAAAATCAAAAACAAAAAAAATGGTCCCAAGGGGGGTACCAAAACTACTCATTTTTTTGGAAATTTTTTTCGACCATTACCTAGGTTTAACTAAATTAATTTTTTTTTAAGAAAATCGCAGGGACAGTTTTTGAGAAAAAAAATATTTATAAAATTTAGGAAAAAAATCGTATGGCAGGTACCGTTATTTTTGGTCATAAAAAATCAAATCAAAAAACATCCGGGGGTAAAAAATCAAAATCCATATCTACCAAGTTTGAAGAAAATCGGCCGAGCCGTTTAGCTGTAATCAAGCAGACAGACAGACAGACAGACAGACAGACAGAATTGCCAGACCCACTTTTTTCGTCTTCGCTATCATCGTAATGTCAACTTTGATCAAAATCTCGAGTTCGATTTTTTTTACGAATACATAACTTGCCTTATAGTACCTATAAGTCGCAAGTAAAAAAATCAAAATAAAAGTTTCTCTTTGAGAAACCGAAAAAAAAATTAAGTAAACTGGTTATTAAGTGATCATTTTTGTAAATCTCAACAAGTGAGAGTAATTTAAAAGACCTTTCAAAAGGTTGAGATTTACTTTTGATCTCTGTTATTTTGTTTCTAAAGCTTCATGCTTGGTTTTATTAACCGCAATTCAAAAAAATTTTCAGATCCTTTTACATAAAAATCACTCTATTTTAGCTTTGTTCAATCTATTTCAGAATACTGCCGTTTTGTATGGAACCCCATGTATAATAATCATTTTATGAGAACCGCGTTTTACTAGAACGGCTATCAAAATTCTTCACTGGAATATTGATATGCCTTCTTATAGTTCGAGAATTCTGTTATTGGGTATTCAATCTCTTGAATGTAGTTGTTTACGTTTTTAAGCAGGGATTGTTTTGAGAAAAAATTAATATCGTTTTAAAAAAGAGATAGTTAAACACGAAGGCATTTTCAGAAGGATTTTTATATGCATAACTCGAATTCGTTATTAGAATTGCTAAAACAGTTCAAGTTATCGAGATATTTTCGATTGCAAAACTATTTTTTGATGAGTTTTTTCTTTGAAATCTAGAGAGACAGACTTTAAAAATCAAAAATAATGCTGATATGATGATTGTTGCATAGACATTTTAATATACACGGTTTCCCCTGATTCGTGAAGAATATTATGTGTAGTTATTATTAAATTTCTGGAATGTTGACATCATTTTTCGGGGATTTAAAAACAAGTGAAAAAAAAAAAAACAAAACTTGTTACAAAATTTATAAAAACCCAACAATGTTTTCGCTAACTAAATTTCTTATGTGTAACAAAATTTTTGTACAAATTGTACACATTTTAAAGTTATTTTTATATCTAATGAAGATGAGTACATATAATACAATGTTGATTTATAATACGTCTTTGACTAAATATTAAATAAATACTAAAGTTGTAAGTCGCTGTAGCTTCAGCTATTAAATAAATATTAGCATTGTAATTATTCCCGTATTTATTTTCCTAAATGAAATATAACTCAAGTTACCTATACCGACGGTCCAATTTTACTGTCAACTGGAAACGGAAGGCTATTACAAAGTCTTAATGAATGAACGAGGAATTCAAGAAATGTTTGGGATCAAAATAAAAAGAGAAGTAAACATAATTCTTTGTACAAAAAAAGTTGTATTTATACGTTACTTAATAGTTAACGACATGGTCAGTAGATTTAAAACTCAGCATTTGGAATAGCTGAAGACGACAGCTTCGGGAACTTCTATGATGTTGCGGGAACGCAGCGCAACAGAGGTTGAATCCAGCAGAAGATTAACCAGCAATCAACAATGACCTAAATCTACCCACCCCTTCATCACCACACAAGCCAACAATCGTAAGTACTGCTAGATTTAAGGCAACTATTTAATTCAAATGTAAACAGAAAATCTAACCAACCTAACAAAGCAGAGCCCCTATTGTGCTCGCAGATTAAAAAAACATTAAAATAAAAATTGTGGTGCAAGAGCTCGAAGAGAACCAGGACCTAGTGACTTACAACTCTCAATCATTCCTGTGTGCGTGTTACCAGGAATGGAGGGGACCTGCAATTTTCTGCCGATTGCGAACGGCTAATGAGTAGCACTTTTCATGAAAAGAATTAACAAATTTTGTTTCATTGCTAAAATTACTGTGATCAAAACAGCCGAAGGAAAACCTTCTTCAATCAACATACCTATGTATATATATCCCAATCGCTCAATAATTTAATTTCTTAATTAATTATTGTAAATAATATTAATAGCATATGTACACTTATTGACAAAAGTCTGCGTACACCTTAAAATTCACAAGTCTTTTTAAGAACATGCGAACAAAGTTGCTTAAAGAGAAACAGTTATGCATGTTAATTTTTCTTTATGTATCCGGCTTTACGCTGCGCATATTTTGTCACCCAAATTATGCACACTTAAGAATAACGTTTGACTAATTTATCAATTTCCGAGTTTACAAGGTGACAAAAGTTTACGTACACGATTTGTAAGTGTTATCTCTTTCAGAAGTAACGGTCCAAAAATATTTTTTTTAGTAAATTGCATCTCTAAGTGCTTTGTCATATGGTCTAAGAAAAAAGTTTAGTTCGTTTTGAATATTTAGTGATCTGTGTCCAAAATGAGCGAAAAAACAAGGAATTTTCCAAAGCTCTGCGGGAAAATTGTGTGAAATTGGAAAGCTTATTGGAAGACGACATTCCACAATCCAAACAATACTTAAAAACTATAAAGAAACAGGATCCTTGAACTCTAAACGTCGATCAGGACGTCCACGAATATTTACCGCTCGCGAAGAGAGTTTTATGGCACGAAAAATTACCAAAAATCCAAGGTTGACCGCATCAGAAATGAAAGCAGAGATGCTAGAGGACACGGGTAAATCTTATTATGGAAACACTGTGCGAAGAGTGTTTAGAGAAAGGTTTTCGCAGTAGAGTGGCAAAAAAAAACCCCACATTAGTCAAGCCAACAGGAAAAAAACAGCTAGATTTCGCTAATTCTCATCAACATCATGGAATTGAGTTTTGGCAAAAGGTCATAATCAGTGATGAATGTAAATTTAACATTTACAATAATGATGGTAAGGTTAGAGTATGGCGTAAGCCTAATACAGCGTTAGAAAAATCTAACATGGTTGGCACAGTGAAACACGGTGGTGGTAATGTGAAATGAAATCTTGTTTTTATTGATTAAATAATGGACCGGTTTGTATACTTGGATATCCTAAAAAATAATCTAAAAAGGTGTGTCCAAAATCTAAGATTTGGAGGGTCGTTTGTCTTCCAGCAAGACAACGACCGAAACATACCTCTCGCGTCGTGCAGGAATGGCGTTTATGTAACACAAAACAATTAAAGACGCCACCCCAATCTCCTGACATGAACCCCATAGAGCACTTATGGGACGAACTGAAGAGGCGTCTGAAGAAAAGACACATCACCAACAAGAAGCTCTTAAAGCAAGCACTTGAGCCTTCTGTCGCCAAAAAACTTGTGGAATCCATGACAGGAAGGATGAAAGCTGTGTTACTGGTAAAAGGAAATACATACAAGCTTATTTTTAAAATTCAAATAATAATATTAATGTACGTAGACTTTTGTCATCTTAGTTTTTTAAGAATTTGTAAAAAGTGAATTTGTTATTCAGTTTTTATTTTTTTTTAATGATTTAATTTGTTTATTAATTTTTGAATTAAAATTGAGTGAAATATATCATTGTTTTGAATTTAGCAGATGTGAACACAATAAAAAATCGTGTTTTTACCAAAAACTACAAGTGTACGTAGTGTACATATTTTGAGCATACATAAAAATAAACTATGATATATATATATAACAATAGAGTTAGAAAAATTGAAGCTATATTCTCTGTATGGAAATAACACAGAAAGAAGTTGAGTTGTAAAATCTTTAAGGAAAATAATCTTTTTTAGATTAAAGAAATTTCCAATAACACCACCACAGAAATTATACCCATCTAGGTGCCAACTGCACAACTGGGAAAAATGAAAAAAATGAAAACAAGACCTTAAATGTAGTTGATTGTGATAAAAGTTTCATAAGTTGGTTAATCCTAGTCAGATATATTTATGTAAGTTTTCAATTAATCGTTATTAGGTATATCAAATAATATTATCGTTTGAAAAACGATAAGTCATTCAAAAGCAATCTAATTGGAGTATAAAATTTCCTCATAATTTCATAAATATTCCACTCCTTTTATAAGCACCGCTGTTATTATTTCGGCATTGTATTTAGTAAAACATTTGGCGCCCAATTCTGATTCTGAAAATTAAAATAGCATAAAATTGGGTATTACATGCTTCACTTTACCTTATCATCCAAATTGCCACTTATGTAGTATTTTACACTGGAGAAAAGATCCTCCCGAACTTTCAGGTTCTCCATTTTGATCAATTTTTTTGCTTTTATGCTAGAGCAGTTTTATTTGGTGCTAATTTAAATCGTTCTTATACATTTGTATAGTTATATTTTGTTTCTTTTTATATAATATTATAAAAATAATATATCACTGAGCACCTTAAATCTTAAACACTGCTGTTATTGTATCCGAGGGGAAATGCAATCGAAATGCAAGTCTTTGTACGTACTTCACTTCCTAGATGAAAAGAAACGTTTCACACTAAAATCATGAACGAATTAAACGGAATCAGTACATTTTCTTAGTTTCAAAATAAATTATAAACCAAGAAGAAAGTTATTTAAACTTATAATTGTCTACATTTTTTTCAAATTTAATAAAATATAACATGAAAATGATAAGACTACAAAAATGAACGCCATAAGACGACGTGAAAGCCCGAAAAGAAATGAAGTTTCGAATATTTAAAATAAGTGATGCCAATCTACATTTTTGTTATTTAAAAATAAGAAACAGATTAATCCATACAAGCATTATCAAAATCACGCTATTACTACGTTTATATGAGGTATTGAAGCGAGCTTGAAGCTCGCTTCGACCTTTTGTAAACGGGTATTGAGTTGAAATGAGCTTCGTTCGACTCGATCTCACTCGCTCAGCGGTGTCGAGTCGAAATATGAGACGAAAAACCTGGGTCGAGGAGTTGGCTTAACAAAATGTTTCAGAATCGCTCAACGGCTCAACACCATTTCAACTCAACTCCAAATCGAGCTCTCAACTCCAATGACGAAAAACCTGGGTCGAAAATCCGACCCTAATCCAACTCGATCTTTCGATACTGCATATAAACGTAGTATATATTTGCTCATCGTCACCTGAGAACTTGTTTGTTCAATACCACTTCAATACACTTTTTGCGAAAATGGTTTTAATGTCGATTCTCAGGTTTATGAACACGCTCTTTCTATTGGCGTTGTCAGAATTACTATATTTTGCTTAGATTTTAAAATAATTTGTTTTCTTTTGTTCAAAAGACCATAAAATAAATGGTTTCGTCACTCGAGTTAAGTTCTTAAATGTTCAAAAAGCAAATTTTGTATGTGATTGAACCACTCATTATGAAATTTAAACCTAATAAGAATTTATTCCTAAGGCTAGTCGCGCACTGGCAACTGTGATCAAAATCAAATAGTTTAATCACCAGTTGAAAGAGAACCGCGCACTGGCAACTTTTTACTCACGCTCACACCCTTTTCTCTCTTGCGCTCATAGAAAACAGCTCAACTGTTGCGAAGGCAATAATCGTTTAGTTTGTGTCAGAACACAAACTTTTTAGTTGCTCGAATCGAGTTGCTCTAAGTGCGTGGTGTCCCATATAAGTACATATATTTCATTTGAGCAACCAAACAGTTGCGAAACTAAAAATTGAAAGTGCGCGCCTGGCCTAAAGCCTAAAACGCAGATCGGGAAAAATTTTGTCTCCCATAAATTTTTTGTCCTGGGACAAATTTTGTCCCGGATATTTTTCCGAGCAGTACGCAAAATTCATACTTGTGAATTGCTCTTTAAAATGTCTCCACTAAATTTTGCCAGGAAAAAGAATGATACAAGCATTATTTTGCGGGACAAATTTTGACAGCCACCGTATTTAAGAAAGTGATTTTTGTCAATTCTTTATGTAAAAGGTGGTGATGCTTGTCTTGAGATCATCAAGAGGAGATTCCAAAAAGGTATGAACGACTTTTGTAAGACAACCCGTTCCAGATAGATACACTAAAAAACACATTAAATTAGATTTCATCTCTCCAACTTCAAATTTTTGCGCGAGATTTGGAAAAGTTTTGTAGAGATTAAAATTGTAGAGATAAAATTTGTCTTGTCTCGATCTGCGTACTAGGCTTAAGTGTTCAATATCCATATGACTATTTTATATTTGAAGTAGTTTCTATAATCCCAGAAACAAATAAATAAACGTGCATTGAAAAAGCAGGCACTGATTCACGAAGTTCATCTTCCAAAGGTATTAAATACTCGTACAATTATGGGAGAAAATCAGATATCAAATCTATGCTGCCATGGATGCCACAGATTGATGTCGAATTTTATAATATTTTGTTAAAAACCAAACAATGAACAATTAGGCATATTCTGCCACATCTGTTATTATAATTCAGATGTTCGAACTTTTATAAAAGTCTGTTAGGCTAGGCACGCACATTCAATTTTTAGTTGCGCAACTGCTTGGTTCGGGCAATTAAAAAGTTTGTGTTTTGACACAAACTAAACGATTGCCTAAAATGAGTTCACTATTTTGTGTAACATAAAATTATATGCACCTGCTTGGACATTTAACCAAATAGTTCATCTGTTTTCTATAAGGCTAGGCGCGCACATTCAATTTTTAGTTGCACTGTTTGGTTGCTTATAGAAAACAGATGAACTATTTGGTTGAATGTCCGCGCAGGTGTATATAATTATATGTTACAAAAAATAGCGAAGTCATTTTAGGCAATCGTTTGCGCGAACCAAGCAGTTGCGAATATAAAAATTGAATGTGCACCCCTAGCCTAAGCAACCAAACATTTGTGCAAATAAAAATTGAATGTGCTCGCCTAGCTTTACTTCATCGCTAAAACGATAAAGATTATAAAATTGATTTGATTTATTGGCATCACCATTACTACGAAACAATCAAATTGACAAATCTTTACGAAATGAAATACCAACCCTAGAAACATAAATTCTGCGTTGTCAAATCCAACTGACAGGCCTGACTTGATTTCCTTATTTCTCAAAAAAGTTTGTGTTTTTGGAGCGGTGCAACATTTCCAAAAAATCCTAACTTTTCATTAGTTTGATCATCGAAAATATTCTTCATACAAACATAGAAATGGCAACAATGAAAATATTTTCCCTAGCTAAATACGGTAAGTTAATGTAGTGGACATTTTAACAACATACATTTTGTTTTGCATAAATAAGGTTATGCGTTCTTATGTCATCAACAAAAAATGTAAATTGTCTGTAAACCTTTTCAGGTCGATGTGCCGTACCTAAAAGCATTCGAATGTACTCTTCAAGGGATAAAGACATTTTACCAATAGCCAAAGGATACATCTATGTTAACAACAAGGAATTAAGCATGGACATCAACGACGTCACCGATCGATCAGCCCAAACACTTTTCTTAACTGAACTTTTGCGTGGTTTTGGTGTCACTTTGGCACATATTTTCAAGGAACCCGCAACTATTAATTATCCATTTGAAAAAGGACCTCTAAGTCCACGATTCCGTGGAGAACATGCTCTTCGTCGGTATCCTAGTGGAGAGGAACGATGCATAGCATGCAAACTGTGTGAAGCTATCTGCCCTGCTCAGGCTATTACAATTGAAGCAGAAGAGCGAGCTGATGGGAGCAGGCGAACAACACGCTACGATATTGATATGACCAAGTGTATATATTGTGGATTCTGTCAGGTATGTCTTCTTTTCCTTCATTGAGTTTGTTTTAATTGCGTCGCATAAGTATTCAAATAGATCGTTTCAAATCTAGACATTTTTAAAAATACCCCCTCCATTTTTGTGTAAACTTCCATGTGTCTACTTTGTTCATGTCCCTTTTTCTACTTAAGTAAGCTTATAGATTCCCATATTAAAGCAAAAATTAACGGATGTTGCGTATTATACAATAACATCTAGTAGATATATTTATGTTGATATCCCTTACTCATACAAAATCAATTTCTGTGTGATGATTTTCATTCCTCGTCAGATTTTGCGTTTCTCCACACCAAAAACATACATTTTTCTTCGACAGGATACAAATTTTCAAACGTACATATATACATGTAACACTCACCAAACAAAAAATTTTCGATCCGGGATCGAAATCCATAGTATGTAAAAGAAATCGACATTACTTTGACCCTTTCACTTTGTTTGAAGTGGCATCAGGACACCTACTATATCGACGGTTGTGATCCACATAAATATGGAGATTAAACCATTTAGACATTCTTATGTTTTTCAGCTCACCAAGCCAATTTCGAACCAGACCAACCCCATAGAACATTTTGTTTCAATCACTTACAATGCTTAATATAAAACTTAAATAAAAATGTTTATAAACATTAATCAACAATAACTTTTTTATTTTAAAGATTTCCATTGAACAAACAATTATTCATACATTTGAAGCCGGTTTCTCAGTTTTCATATTTTTTTTTTAAGTAAAAACGACTTTGTTCCTAATATAGACTTCTTTTAGGTTGTGATGATCCCGCAAATCAGTTTTTCGAAAAAGGTATCTATAATGAGAAATTGATATTGGGTTTTTCAAGAAAAATAAGAGATCATTACATTTTCGATAAAAAGTGACAAAATATATTTTTTATTTTATTAACTCCAACTTTATTTATTATTCCATGCGAGACGCTTATTCAATTTAGAATTTTCAATGTCATCTAAATCATATTTGCTAACGGCGTCATATAGACTTTCTTCTGCATCTTAATTAGCGCCAGCGCTTTTCGAAGGAATTGCACTACTCTACAATCTAGTTTAAAAATTCTGACTCTTACGCGATACGGGCCCAGTTTAGAAAGCAAATGTGTTTTTAGAACCCTGATACATTCTTGCATTCTTTAACCATTTTCCGCCGGGTCTTCTGAACGTGGAGATGCATTTTCTTAATATTATATCTTTCGCATACGTGTAGTTTTTTAGCTACGGTAGATGGTATTTTTAACCAAATTATGTAACCAAATGGTCGAAGACATAAGTACATTAATAACTAAGTTCTTTTGACAATTGAAGATGAGTTAAAGAGGAATTAAGCTTAGAAACTGCAGCTCTACTTTTGTTTAACCTAAGCCTAGCGTGTGTACTCATTCTTAATCGCTCATGTAGATTGATTCCAAGGTACTTTATTTGATGCCTTAAGGGAAATATATTGCCTTTTATAGATAATTTACGCAACTCACTCTTTATTACGGCGAACGAACCTCGATAGAGTCAGAATAGACTGTTCCAAATTTAATTTTGATACTGCGGTTGGATACGAAGCTATTAAAAATTTTATTGGAATTAACTGGGAAATTAAGTGAGACTAGTTTGCAAATTAGTCCGTCATACCACACAAAATGGAAAACTTTTTTTTTAGATCGAGCAAGCAAAAGCACATTCCTTCTTTCTTAAAATTTCTAAAATAATGAACATTACTGCATGTTTTAAATACATTTTTTAAATACAAACTGGGTAGTTGTTAGAAAATATTATTTTCTTCACAGAGAGGTTCTCACACGTTCGAGTATTTTTTCCAAGTTCGAGACGAGGTCTGAAGTTGTCAATTTCGTTGCTAGAATTTTTTTTTGTATCGGGATAAGTGTAGTTAGTAAAGTAGGAGTTATTAACACAATTATTTATAGTAATGGTTATAGAATTAAGAAGACAATTTCTGCATTTTTTAAGGAAAAAGTTAGATTTCTTGTCTGGGCCAGAAGACTTTTTGTAAATTAGTTTCAGATAGTGGACAGTGTTCTTTTTGGTTTTTGTTATAACAAAACACTTTCGGAGAGTTGGCCAGATTTATTTTGAAGAAAGAATGAAGAAACGGTTTTGTTATTATTCCAGGCCAAGAAAGAACTTTTGAAAGTATTAACCTCATGTGCCGTGATATGGTTGACCTGTTGTCAGCATAAAGTTTAATAAAAAAAATATGGAAGCTTTCAATTTTATCTGAATCTGAGGAAAGAATGTTATCTCTATAAGAGATAGGATCTTGAGAAGGATCAGAACTTGTCCTTCCGGTTAGACGGTCTATTTTGTTGAAAACTTATGGTGAGGATCTAAGATTTCGTAGTCTCATTTAGATCAATTCTTATTTTGTCTTTAATGAGTTTGCTGAGGCAAGGTATTCGTGCCGACAATTCTTGATAAGTTTGGTTTATTCTGTTTCCGTTACAATGAAAAATTCGTTTCAGTGGGCGTTTTCAGAACTTACTGGTTTTCATGAGATTTAATGAATCGGAGGAAATATTTTTGTAGGAACTTTTAATTTTTAGTTCAGATGAATGGGAGTTTATATAGGAGGTAATGTGGAATTTGTTAAAAATTGTATTTGTTTGTCTATTTCACTATTTGTTATATTTACGTCATTGGGTATAGAGAGATGTGCAAGAAGGAGTTCAAGGTCACTATTACAGTGATTCCAGTCTGTATTTTTAAAGAAGATGGGATGTACTGGTATTTCTAGGAGAGGATTGAAATTAGTTAGTTTTAAGGCAAGAAAAATTGAAAAATGGTCAGAAATTAAATCTACTGCGACGCAGCCAAATTTTTGAGGTTGATAGGTGCTGGTCATAAGGCTTGGAGACTTGAGGAATAAATCTATATGAGAAGATAGTCTAGGAAAAGTTGGCCCGTCGACGTACAGAAAATCAATATTTTCTTTATTTTTTTACTTTTACTATATTTACATTTGATTTTAAAGATTTCTTTAATTTTCGTATCGACAAATATATGAGTTTTAGAGAATTGTTCGTTAGTTTTGTGATGTTGGAGGGAAAAGAAGAGCATCTAAAATGAAAAAAAGCAACCTGTTTCAACAACAACAATAAGATGGGCATTGGAAAAATTGTTGAATGCAAATTCAGATTTAGGGTTAACGAAATTTCATTTGGTAACAACTTACCAGGGATGGGAAGATAGTTTAGCTTCTACAAGAAAATAATAAAAACAGTAGGTTGTAGTGGCTACCTAGGGAAACAAATGGTTATCTTCAGGAAAACAGAGTACTGCTTAACTCACATTTAAAAAAAGCACAATCTCCATTCGAGACTTTGGACAATAAGGAGAAGGCAATCCCTCCGAAAAATATTAAGTCTGCCATCGTCCTATCGTAACCTGGGGTTCCTGGCTCCAAAATCGTGGTCATAGGCGACTGAGTAATGAAAAGGGTAAATCACTTTTGGAAAGCGAATAAGTAAACGTGACGAGGGAAAATAATTACTGATTCTTAAGAGTACGATCTGCACCGCGTTACACGACATTAGACTCCCCTACCAGGACACAAATTTGGTTGAGATCGCCGAGCGGTGTCGCAGCGTGAGTGCACGGCCGGTGGTGAGTTTGCAACACTTCTTAGAGATGCACATTCTGTTCGTGAAGGATAAAAGGCATTTCACCCTTCTTTTCTGGAGAAGAATGTATAAAAACACGACTGTTTGGAAAAATATAGGAATTGAAAATAATTTGTGGAAATGTGAAAGCTGCCAAAGAATTTGACAGGAGCGTGAAATATGAGCTATGAGTTACAGCGGTTATCCTTAAACGTCGCAGCTGTGGGGATTTTGGTTAGTGTATAGGATGAAAACGTATCGTAGTAGGATAAACAAGTTTAATTTAGTACCGCCTCAAAGTATGATAGGGCAATCATGTAAATAGGGTTGTGGAAATAGAGAATTAGAATGAGGTAGTATACTATAAGGAGGGTTTCATAATTTGAATATAGGTCAAGGGTTGATGAACTATAATCCTAAGCAATCGATTTTCGTTGACGAGCGGTAGTTAGATAGCAAGATGAGCGGCGGTACTTCGTACAGTATTAGAGTACAACATTCTAAATCGAACCACAGCAGTAAGAGGAAGTGTCTGCTTAGCATAATAGTGCAAGCAAAAAAATATAGTGCATTCAAAATCGCAAACTAAGCGGAAAACTAATTTAATTTCGATTTATAGTGAAATTTATATATGTAGCTTCCTATTACGTTTGGTAGAACAATTAATTTGATTTTATATTCGAGTTTGCTGGATAGGGTGTTAGGGGTAAGTAAACGATACCAACAAAAAGCGTTTCTTTTTCTTGTGAGGATGGCTACAAGTCAATTATATTTTATTGAAGGTGAATTTCTGGAAGTCGTTTGCTAACGCATCCCGAGACGGGACTGTCGATAACTATCTGTGCTTGGCTGTACAGCGTTTCGTTGAATTTTGGTTCCTACCGTGAAGGCTATCTGATGAGACGTATGGCGAGTGATATTGCTCGATGAAGTTTGGAAAGTCTGTGAAGTACCCAGACCCCCAAGTAACATAAAGATTTGAAAGAAAGTTTTTTATTGTAGGAAGAATATGCACATATGTTCCAATAAATTGAATTAAGCGACCCCGCTTACAGGAGGGCTCCTTCGGCCGGAGCTACAGGCATCTTTAATTAAATAGTTTATTTTATATTTATTGTTTTATGTATTTATTGGCGTGATATTTCCTAGTTTCGAAAAATTGTGATTGTGTTAAGAAATCCAGAAAGGAAGGGAAAGCAAATTCCGAGGCTATCGATAAGTTGGACGATAGATTTAATAGATTCGTGCTGTGTGACCGTTTGTGTCTTAGCGGTAAAGGTTCCTCGTGAAGTGCTATTCCGTTAACAGCAACATTTTGCCCTACTCCTGTCTCAGATTCCACCAACACAGAGCTCTATGCAGGTAGGATCCGGGGGTTCAAAATTCGATCTTTTGGGTGACGTCGCAATAGAAGTCGTCGAGTAGACATAAACGCGTGATTTGGGGGGAACCTGTGCCTTCGATAAGTATAATAAAAATCTCGCTCTCAAGGTTCGCGAGCTTTCGAATCCTTTCCCGACCGGTTGGACAGAATAGCTATTAGTTACCAAGGTTTTTTTAATTTATAAAATTTTGTATATTTTTTCGTTTCTTTTCATTTCATACCTAGATGTAAGTAGGATCTTGTTTTTTTTGTCGCAGTCGATTCAAAGAATCGGCCTTTGATTATCAAATTAGTTAGGCTAAAGTTAGGAAAAAATTAAGACAAATTTTAGGTCTCACGTACATTTTAATTGTTCGTTTATTTTTGGTTATAAGTAGGTATTTAGAATAGTATCTCTAAAGGCAAATCCATTTAAATCTTCAATGTTTTTAGTTTCGTAAATAAATATTGGGAATCACGTCAATGTGGAAGAAAGTTGAGTGTTTTTCTGAGCTTCTAGTGGGCTCAATGGTGGAATAAAGAGGATTTTTCAGGGGGTGCGGTAAGGCGGCAGTAAAAGAATGGTGGCTCGATGACTTGACAGCGAAGATGGTAGTCCTTTAGGGGAATTCGCTATGCTGGCCGACCGAATTCTAGGAGGGATGGGACGAGGCCCAACTGCAATGACACCCGCAGACCTCCTCTCGAAGGTGGTACCAAAAAAAGTGGTGGTAATTGTTTCTATAATTTTGTTTTTTGATAAAGGCATGATTAAAATTTAAATTATTTTGAAAGAGGTGAGATCTAGCTGTGAGGGGCAAGATCCCCCCCCCCCTTTTCCGACGAGCTTAGCCGTGCCTCGCGTGCATGCCTTTCCCCCTCGCAGCAGATATTCTTTGATTCCCCTCCCCCCCCCCCCCCCCCCCCTAATCAGAGTCCCTTGCCCAGTCACCCGTCCTTTTTTCCTCCTGTCTCGTAATCCGCAGTCAATATTTTCCTTTTACCTCGTTTAAAGGTATAACCATTACATTTAATATGTTAATATGAAGTTGTTTCATTTTAAAAGATGAGTTTTTGAATTTAGATTAAATACACATCTTCTGGCCCAAATAACATTCCACCAGTTTTTTTTTTAAGAACTCTGCCCTTCTTTCTATACAACTTACAATGATTCCAACTTATCATTGGCAAATTGTGAAGTTTTTGGATTCTTGGAAGTTGTCTTTGTTTGGAAATACTCCGAACCTCACTGAACTATTAGACAGTGTTCGGTTATGACACCTATTAAAGATAGCTCAAACTTAGGGCGCTGCAGATCCAGCTGGCTAGGCAAGTATTAATGTTGGTTCATCTAAGGTTTGCTATCTCAATAGCATCTTAATTCAGCATAAATTTGCATGTAGTGATAGAGTAGTTCCACTTTTGGCAAGTTCACCACTTTTACAGTTTTCTGGAATGTCTCTCTGGGCCAGCACCCAACATAGTTGAATCTTGAACTGCTTTACAATCTCCTTAAGTGATGATGGGTAGTTGAGGCAACTGTCAAACGAAGAGTTTATTATGAAGTAAAAATTTATATTTATCTGTTACTACTAACTCATTTTATTGTTCAAATTTCTAAGAATCGATTTGGAAAATGCTTATTAGGTATAAATATTTAAATAGTAGTAGTGATTTATTTGATTCAATAATTTCAGTATTTGGTACAAAATTCACAATAGAGCATTGGCTTTTGCTGTCAGCCGAGAATGAGTGTGTTCTTTAAATAAAAAATAATGTATATGTAAGTGAAGTTTAAAGACTGTTTTTAGCCATCTAGTTTTACCATTAAGAAAATATATAGATATTTATTTAGAATGCTTCATTTATAATTTGTTGCCGGTATTTTAGTGCAGTTTTTACGAAGTTATATAGAAGACTCCAGTTTTCTCCGTTTAAGATTTGCAGGATTTCGTCCAACGACAGTGTATTTAAATATAATGAGCAATAGCTCAACAATTTTGTTCCGACGAACGGCTACTATGAAAAGCATTTTCCATGACAAGAGGTTTTTTTGGATGATTTGTAACTTCTTCCGAATAGGCAGTACCCCGAACTAAAAATAAAAATAATGTTTTTAGGCTGATAATTTATCCTAGACTTTCGGGGTGAATGTTCAATGGACTTACGAATACGCCAGAGGTTAATGTTTGTATGAATTTTACGTTAATGCCTGGGAAATATTTACAACACAAATGCTTTTACAAAAGACAACCGCTATACAAACGGGGTATTAGTTTTCTTTTTCATTATTTTTTCATTCATTATGGTAAAAAAAAGAGGATGCAAAAACCACTCACTTATGTAATTTATCACATTTTTGGTGGTGTTTCTTTAAAAGGGTGTTATTGTTTTACATCTAAAAAAAGCTTGTTCTAAAGAGATCTTTTTAGTACCCCTTTGAAAATTTTCAATGTAATTTATAAAATAGATTATAGATTCGATAAATTTACCCCGACAAAAATACTTACCCTTTTCTTCAATAGAGTTTGAGGCAGTATTGTTGTGCAAAACTTTTAAAATTTTCGATCAAATGTGATTAAAAATTAATTAGCTTCCACTTTTTACTCATATCGATTATTATAAATATTTGTACAGAAGTTATTAGCTGTCTTATGTCTCATCTTTCTTTTAAACCTCAATAATAAAAACTCTTCTCTTAATACAAACGTTAATAATAATTCAGCAAGGGTCTATATTGACATTGGTGATTTTTTTTAAATCAACAACCCATCCCTCATTGATTTTGAGTAACGGCAAATGACCGACTATATACTCGTACTACAGAATGGCTCATAGGTAACGTTACGATTTATTTGTTCAATAACATTTTTCTTTCTAATTTTATTTAACTTTGGCATTTATTGAAATTTATTTATTATGGTTTGGAAATATGTTCACAATAGGTGCGTTTTATTATCTACGGACCTGGATCTGGTTTACTTCTTAACACATATTATAAAAACAATTTGGGATCCTGTTTTCTATCTGGATCTATTTCAAAGATCCAAAAATAAGTTGGTACTCCGGCAAATAGATGGCTTTATATGGTAAGATAGTGTAAATTACAGTGTATAGAAAAAAAACATTAAACAATTGAAAATCAACAAACATAAGCAAAAGAGAGATGAGCATACAACACTACTGTCACTATGATCCGTATCGTTTTATTTTCAAGGAAAGATCTATACGGATCATTGGCGATAATAAAAAGCGGCTAATATGTTTTAAACATAATTAACTGGATTAATTTTTAACATGTATTACAAAAGCAATTTGCGATCCTGTTCTCTATCTGAATCTATTTCAAAGATCAAAAAATTAGTTCTTACTCTGGCGAGTAGATGTTTTTTTTTTTTTTTTTTTTTTAATGGTAAGGTAGTGTAAATTACAGTGTAAAGAAAAAAGACAAGAAACATTTGAAAATGAACAAACATAAGCAAAATAGCCCAGTCAAATAAGCCAGAAAAAGGGGCAAACCTCGGAATGGAAGCGAATAAGCTGAAAATTTGCACCAACCTTTATTTTGATGTTCTAATGACTGACAAAAAAGTCTCATATCATATCGTGTCGGCGTCACAAGTTATTCGAGGTCAAAGGTCAGGTAAATCGGTTTTTTGCAATTATTTCGTTTTCTATGCGAAATACCGCGTTCGAGGTTCATATGAATTTTGTAGACCATACACTTATCTACAATTTTCATCTCAATCATTTTTTTATAACTCCAACCATTCTCGAGATATAGCGCGGAGAGTGAAAATTTAAAACGTAGATACTTAGCATTTTATGCATAATGACTGATTTGTGTTTTATATGTGATAAACCGCTCTCGGAAGGAGAAAGAATTTACATTAAAAAAGCTGAGAGATGTCATTACAGGCTATATTCCTGATGATAAAACAATAATTTCAAAATTAAGGGAAAGATATTTAACTGAAGTAATAATAACGACGAAAATAGGATCATTTACTATTATTTGTTTTCGTGATACGCAAGCTAATATTTTATCTAATGCTTGGTATAATAATAAAAAAGGCACTGGGTAGAAGAACGAATGCGTGTAGTAGAATTTACAGCTGCAATTATTAGAGAAGATATCGTCGAGACTAAATCTTATCCGCCTCCAAGTAAAATGATCTACAATTTACTTGTCGACGCCGCACAGTGGGCATAAATCGTGATTTAAGTGGCCAAAAATATTTTTTTTTTGTTTTCGAATCACATAAGTTTAATTTTAATTAATTAAAGAAATATTTATACGTTACATATATGACATTTTTTTTAAATAAATATGCTGAGGTTAAGAGAAAAATAAATTCAAAGTGAGAAAAACTTGTAAATCGATATGTGAAGCATTTTTGGCACAATTTTTATTTCCCGATTTTTTTGAAAATCCTTTTGGAAAGTAATCGAATTTATTACAGCTAATTATTTCACATATTTATATGTTATAATACGCAAAAAAAATATAAAGAAACGTTAAGTAGTTAGTACCGTTTGATTTTGAAACACCCATCTTAATTTTACTTAATTTTCCAGTTTATAAAGGCGATACAAAAATTCACAACTTTAATTTGTTTACGAATTGAAAATTGATTATGTGCTCTATCGAAACTCGAAAGATTCATATCCGCATGTATCCGCATTTACGAGTTACACATTTTACATAGCGACTCTTCTGTATGCAAAATCTTACATGTTGTACTGTAACCATGTACCAAGACTGTCGTTCGTCTCCAATGAAGATGCCCAAACAATTTAATATTCACCTATTCTGGGTGCCGGGACACAGGGACATCCCGGGGAATTGTAAAGCCAACGAACTCCCAGAACTGGAACGGAAATGCCTTTCTTGCCCGTTAGGGTAAACATTATAGGTATGCCTGTAGCTACAAGTAAACTTATGCTGAAGCGAATTGCTCTGGAACAATCAAACACAAGATGGCCTAACACTACCACATGTTTGGCGACCAAACAAATCTGGCCCAAACTACATTTGAAGCGGTCAATGTATTTATTGTCCCTCAGTAGATCTCAGATCAGCTCCATAATAGGTGTCATACTATGTGTACTATGAAACGATTTTTGCAGGAGTTGCTTGGACGAGGAGGAAGAGGAAACAATCCCACACCTTCTTTGTACATACCCAAACGCAAACTTCATCTAGGAGAATATTTCTATAACGAACTAAGCGATCTAATAAATATAGACATTAAAAGTTTCCTTCGCTTCATTAGAAGCTCCAAATGGTTTTAACTAGTAGGGAACCTTTTTGTTCCATATAAGATCGTGACAGCCACTTTAACTTTACCTAACCTTACATACCATATTGTTTTTATTTAGTGCGGTTAGTAAATTTACTTGCACTTATTTTCTGTGGTATGCTCTTTTTATGTGGTTCTCATTAATTGTTCCGTTACATTTAATAATTGGATGATGGAAATGACCAAATTGATTTAAGGTTTTGGCTACTATTCTTAAACAAAGTGTTGGCTTGAAGAGGACAAAATGGGAACTACAAATTTCTTTTTGAGTGTTTTTGTGAAGACCCAAAGGGCAAACCTAAGAATTTCAAACAAATAGTTTACTGGTCACTATTTGTTGGATCTTCAAGAAAGTTCTTTTAAAATAAGTTTTGTATCCAATTTAAGTCAATATTGAATAATTTGTCATCCCACATTAACAGGGAGAAAAACAACTTTTTTTTATTATTTATTTTAAAATCAAAATAACACATATTTGATAAATTATATATTGAAAGGTACTTAAATAAAGTTACAAACAAAAAAAATTTTATAAAAAAAACTCAACTGGTTCAAAAGTTATGGATTTTTGACCACTTAAACCACGCTTTCTGTCCACTGTGCGCCGTTTAGTATAGACTTTACATATACGGATGCGCGCTCCCCACTCTCCGCGTTATATCTCGAGAATGGTTGGAGCTATAAAAAAATGATTGAAATGAAAATTGTAGATAAGTGTATGATCTACAAAATTCATAATAACCTCGAACGCGGTATTTCGCATAGAAAACGAAATAATTGCAAAAAACCGATTTACCTGACCTTTGACCTCGAATAACTTGTGACGCCGACACGATATGATATGAGACTTTTTTGTCAGTCATTAGAACATCAAACTAAAGGTTGATGCAAATTTTCAGCTTATTCGCTTTCATTCCGAGGTTGAAGGCTAATTTGACTGGGGTAAAAGAGAGATGAGCATAAAACACCATGATCCGTATCGTTTTATTTTTGAGACTTAATCACATGGAGTCACGGCACCTGGCAGTCAGCGCGTGAATCTTCAATTGGAAATAGATTTTTTTTCGATTTGACGTTCAATGTATTTCCCATAAGAAAAAAGCAAAAAAGTGTCGGAAAAACCTTAGGTGCGTTTTATTATTCACAAATCTATCTGTATCCGGATCTGGATTATCCCTTGAAAATAAAACGATACGGATCTTAGTGACAGAATGTTATAAGCCCGTCTTTTTATCCTTGAGTTTGTAAATTTTAAATTATGTCTTGTCTTTTTTCTTTACACTACCTTACCATAAAAAGCCATCTACTCGCCAGTGTAATAACTGATTTTTGGATCTTTGAAATATATTATTATGAATAATAAAACGAACCTAATAGCCGCGTTTTATTATCGCCAAAGATACGTATAGATTAACCCTCGAAAATAAAACGATACGGATCATAATGACAGTTGTTTTTTATGCTCATCTCTCTCTTGCTTATGTTTGTGTATTTTCAATTTTTTTCTTGTCTTTTTTCTTTACACTGTAGTTTACACTACCTTACCATAAAAATCCATTTACCCGTCAGTGTTAGAACTAATTTCTAGATCTTTAAAATAGGTCCAGATGGAGAACAGGATCCCAAATTGTTTTTGTAATACATGTTAAAAATTAATCCAGATCCGGATTCACATAGATCCGTAGATAATAAAACGCACCTAATATAAAACGCGGCTAATATCTCTTAAATGGTTCCCATTGCTTACTTCAATCTGACGTGCTTTTACCAGAGCATTTTCCATTACATTTCTTATAATTTTAGATCCCAGCGCCCTCGCTTCTTTTTGCGCCTTGGCATCAAGCTTACCGCCTAGACAACCGTCGCGCGTCGTCGCGTCGCAAGTTAAATATAAGCACTTATCAGCAAAAGCTATACAACAATATAATTTATATTATATAGTAAATGACTGCCACGAGGGTGTTGTTAATATGTAACCGAAAAAGAAGGTTTGTTTAATTTTAGTTTAAAAAGTTTATTTGGCTCAACGGCCATTAAAATTTACAAAATATTTACATTTTACGTTTAAGTTAAATTTACATTCAAACATTTTTTTTTTTTTTTTTAGGAATTTAAATTAATAAAAGTCTTTGCATATAGACATATTTGGTTTTTGAATTGACATAAGTTATTTATATTTCTTATATTGGAAGGCAGATTGTTAAATGCATGAAGTCCCTTATAGAATATGGTTGCTTGAGCTCTAGTTGTTCTGGTCCGAATTATGTTGAACTCTTCGATGTTTCTCAGGCTATACTCCACCACTCTTCTGTCAGGAACACTAGATTGAAGATATTCAGGGCACAAGTTGTGTTTTATTTTAAAGACAAATATCATTGCCATCATGAAAAGCCTTTGAGTTATGTTTAACCATTTTAATGACTCAAGCATGAATGAAACAGAAGAAAATCGATCACATTTGAGGATTATGCGCATGGCTTTGTTTTGCAGTTTTTGGAGTCTGTTTTGTTGAGTATTGTTACACAAATAGAGTATACTGGCACAGTATTCGAAATGTGGTTTCACAGTTACATTATATACTTTTATTGCACTGTTTTTAGAAATGTTTCTTCGCATTCTTCTTAGGACACCCAATTTTTTTGACACTTTTTTACATATGTAATCTATGTGTTCATTGAACGATAGTTTATTATCTAGGAGTATACCGAGATATTTTATTGATGTTACTTGTTCTATTGTTGTATTATTTATTGATATATTAATTTGTTGTTGCGGGAAGTGATTATTAATTGTCATGAATTTGGTTTTGTTTGTATTAAGGATAAGTTTATTCATATTTAACCAAGTATATATTGCACTTAAGTCTTTTTGTATATTGTCTACTAATATTTTTAAGTCTTTTCCTGTTACATACAGCGAACCATCATCTGCGAACAGTACCAGTTTACTAGATTTTATCACTTTTTCCATATCGTTTATATATAGAAGGAATAATATTACACCCAAAACTGTTCCTTGGGGAACTCCTGTTGAAGTTTTTGCCGGATTCGATACATTATTATTCACAGAAGTTTTTTGTGTTCGATTGAATAAAAAAGTTTTAAACCACTTTAGTTCCGTACCCTTTATGCCATATTTTTCTAGTTTATTTAACAAAATAGCATGATTTACAGTTTCAAAAGCACGTTTAAGGTCTAAAAAGACAGCTACAACACAATTTTTATTATCTATTTCACTTTTCCAATCACTAATTACATAATTAACGCAGGTTTCACATGAATGTTTTGAGCGAAATCCTGACTGGTGTAAGCTTATAATATTATTGTTGTTAAGATGTTCTTGAAGTTGAATCATTGCAATTTTTTCAATTATTTTTTCATATAATGGAAGCATATTTATGGGTCGGTAATCAATACATTTGATTGAGTTAGAAACTTTCTTTTTAGGAATAATAAGCGATTCCTTCCAGGTTTGGGGAAACACACCAGAGTTGAATGAACTATTTATTATACGCACAAGCACAGGACCAACGATTTCGATAGAGTCTTTCAACATTTTTACATTCATAAAATTAAAGTCATTTTTTTGGTTTATCACAGTAAGGGTATTAATAATATCGATAGAACTTATTTCAGTAAACTTAAATTCTATATTGCACTCATCTACTAAACTAATATATTCAGAAAATATCACATCATTTCTAAGTTCATTCACACTTTTGATGAAAAAGTCATTAAGTTTTTCAGCTATTATTGCACTATTAGTTTCATTATCACAGTTCTCGAATTGCACTTCAGTTATTTCATCTTTGTTTGTTTTTAGCACATATCTTTTCAATTGTCGCCACATATCTTTTTGGTTATTTGCATTGTTAATTTTGTCCGATATAAATTTTGATTTAGTACTTTCGATTTGATGTTTGTAATAGTTTCTGTATTGATGATATGCTTGCCAATCATTTGATGTGTTAGAAAATACAGCTGTTTTATACAAATTTATTTTTGTGATTTTTATTCTTTTTAGTTCACTACTGTACCATTCGCCATTTTGATAGGGGACAACCCGAGTAACTAACATGCTATCAACTACTTTTTTTATTTCAGTTGCAAATTTTTCACTTAAGACATTTACATTGTGCGGATATTCGGTGTCGAAATTACTGAAAAACTGGTTCAGCGCAAGTTCACTAATGAAATGTTCTTTATTATACTTGCAATACTTGATAGTTTTGTTAAGTTTAGGTTGTTTTGTGCATTTGATTAAAACTTTTAAAGCCTCATGGTCACTTATTTTGAAATTATGATCAATAGTAGCACTACAGATGTTTTTGTTATTTGTTAAAACATAGTCAATAAGTGTTCGTGATGTTTGTGTTATTCTTGTTGGTTCTGTGTTTAGGAGAGTTAAATTATTATCAGTCATTATTTGCTTTAACCGTTTTGCATATGTATCAGATCTCTCTAACCAGTCTATGTTGAAATCACCCATTATTATAAAATTACTATTGCACTGTTGTAAGAAGTCTACCCATTGTTCAAGGGCATCACAGAATGTATTTTTGCTTGACATATGAGATCGATATATTGCACTTAGGTATATCACAGATGTATTTTCGTATTGCACTTTAATAACAAGACACCAATAGTTCATTGCCAGAACAAATTTTTTAACGAATGAACACTTGAACATTTTTTTGACATAAAAAACTAACCCTCCGGTATGACTAGACTCACTATCACAATTGAACATATAATAACCTTCTAATTGCATTTCGTTAACATCATGGTTTTTAGTCACATGAGTTTCAGTTAGTACGATTATATCACAGTTAAATTCATTTATAATTATTTGTAGACCACTATAATTATTTGATAAACCCTGAATATTGGAGAAAAAACATTTAATAGTTTCTAGTTGCTAGAAGCTATCACGTTCTTCGGCGGCTTTTAGTTTTTTCAAGAATACTGGGCAATTAATATCAGATGCTGTGTGATTTAGATCAATCTTTTGATTTGTTTGTTCGCTTAAAGTGGAACAGTTTACACATTTATTTATATTGCTAGTACAGTCTTTAATGTCATGATTTCCGGCACACTTTATTTTTGTTACAATATTTTGAGATATGATTGTATCCACAACAATTATAACATTTAAGCACTCTTATATATTGATACACACGACACCTGTCCCATGCAATATTTAATTTTCCCATATTCATAATATGAGCGTTGGTAACCCTATCCACTTCAATGATTGCATTATATTTGTTTGTTCTATGAGACAAATATATCTTGATACATTTAATATTACTTGCACTATCATTGAGTTGATTTTGACACTTTATGGATTCTATCAAGTCATCTTCACTTATTGTCTCTTTCATTCCTACAATATTTATTCGTGGATTGCGATGCTCTTGAATGTTAGCATCATATTCACTCATTTTCGTTTTTATTTCAGTTTCAATTGTTTTAACTGATTGTTTGTCACATTTAATTAATATAGCACCATTTTGTACATTTTTAACTTGTTCAATTTTTAATTTCATACTAGTTGGCTTGATCACATTCTTTATATCTTCTCTTGTTTTTTCATTATTTTGATCACTCTTTGGTTTAACTACTATTAGGTATCTCACTTTTTTCTTTTAATGTTTGTGCATATGACAGCTTTTGTTGTGTTGGTGTTGGTGCCGGTATTAAACTTAAACTCTTAACTTCATCAAGAGTTTTTTTAATTTCGTTATTATATTTCGCAAATTCCTCAATTTGTTTACACAACGCGGATAAAACATTCGGACATTCTGAGCACATGAATTTGATTCTTGGGTTGCTATTTAGTAAGCCAAAATCAAATTGGCTCAGATTGGCGCATTTAATATGAAATTTTCTTCCACACATGCCACTACATATCACCAGCTCATCATTCCTGTTTATTCTTTTTTTGCCACAGCCATCACCACTACATTTGTCTTCCATTTTTCACTCAAATATAATTAAATGTTATATGCGAATTCGGTTTATTAATTTGTTATTTTTCACTATTTCACTTATAAAATTCAATAATGCAATAGCTACTTTTAATGCAGAAATCACTATTCTATTGATTTAAATGAATTCCGTATTTTTAGTAACTTTAATAAATGAAATAAATGCAAAATTCCTAGGAGCTACTGTTTGAACGTGTTCCGTTTGTTTATAACACACTCTCGCAATATATTATAGCCACTTCAGTCTATGTGCTATCGCTAGAATAAGAACAAGAATATTTTTGTAATCGAAAAAGCCTCAATAAAATTCAATTCAATTACCGCCTAGAAATCACCAACTGTTGAGAAAGTCTGCTGTTGGAAGTTTCGAGGTTTTCCTCAAAACT
This sequence comes from Chrysotoxum bicinctum, assembly GCA_911387755.1. Lineage (NCBI taxonomy): Eukaryota > Metazoa > Arthropoda > Insecta > Diptera > Syrphidae > Chrysotoxum > Chrysotoxum bicinctum. The sequence continues at coordinate 55,686,984 of OU426988.1, read as the reverse complement.
TGCTTGAACACGAGCAAAGATCTTATCATTTCGAGATGGACGAGGCCTTCCAGTACGCGGAAGATCACAGAAAGCCCCTTGTTGCTGCAAACGCTAGACCAAGAAAAAAATACAAACTCATCATAAATCGTTTTTCTTTTTTAGTTTAGAGCTAAGCTTAGCTTAGTTATTATTGTTCGTAACATTTTCAATAACCTAAGAGAATACAGTGGCCATTACCTCTTTTATGTTGTTACTTCGCATACTGACTAGGAAAACAATAACTAGTTCTATCACAGATTCCATCGTAACAAATCTCCTAACGGATTATTGCGCTACGAAACACGAAAAATTGGGTTCACAGAATCCGAATGCAATCGAAAATTATTCGACGTATTCACTCTCAATTTGCATGTTTTAAGTCAAATCATTCAGAATTGTAAGAAAACAGTGATCAATCGAAAAAAAAATAAAGCTTAGTACACACATTCACGTATGACAGTTTTAATCACGACTGATAGTAGCCGTGTTTTTTTGGAAAAGTTATCCGTAGTACAGTAGGATTTTATATGAATATCAAATACAACATCCGCAGTAGGATCTCTGCCGATAAAAGGAGAAGTGAAGTCCTGCTGCGGATAGAGATTTGACGTTTATTCGAGTATCGGCAGTGATCCTACTGCGGATGTTGTATTTGTTATTCATATAAAATCCTACTGTACTACGGATAACTTTTCCAAAAAAACACGGCTAGTGTATTACTCTGACTGATAGTTTGTCAGCCAAACTGATATTCACAAAAATGTATGTTATTGACTGGCAGTAAGCGGATGATTTGAAAAAAAAAATATTTGAAATTTTGTTACTCACACATTTCTTACCGAGTTAACGATATTACATCGTCCCATTCTGTGTATATAAAATTGCAAATACAATTACATACAAACTACATAAATGCAAAAAGTTTTATTTTCAAGTGGAATATTTTTCTGTTTGATAAATTTTAGATTGCATACACATATGTATATTTAGAAAAATGGAATAGGTGTTTGAAATATCAATTGACCACATTATGAAATTATTTTTTTTTCAATTTTAAATTCTTTTAAAATACTTATTTTAACGTGCAAATACGAAACTCCACTTTGGCTACGGTAGGAATAACTTATTTAAAAAAATTATGAAATATTTTTGTTTTGCTTCATTCGGATTCTGTGACTTTCACGAATTTCGAAATTCGTAGGAGTAGAGTGAAAAATCAGTACGAATGTGCTAAGAAAGGATCTTCATTAGTAGAATATTTTCGGCTACGATGGACACTGTGATAGGGATGAAGAATTTTTCGAATTCAGTTTCCACTTTAGAGAAATTTTTCACTGCATTCGCACTGCGAAAATATAGTCAGCCGATAGCTTAAACCAGTAGCAAAAGGAATGGACTGCAGGAGTTATGTGAAACCAAGTTATTATTATGATCTTTTATATCATCGTTAAAGTAACAATAGAAGATATTTTTTATTGTAGACGATATAGACACACTAATTTTGTTTATTTTAAAAATACCACAAATATAACAGAAATTATCGGGATTACTTATACATACATATTGTTGTTATGTAAACAATAAATTATGTTTACATAACAACTTCTATTCAGCAGAAATATACAAGAAGAAATTAAATTAATTTATTTCATTGTCGCACATTAAAACTTGAATTTGAAAAACATTTTTTTTTATATTTCAGGAAGCTTGCCCGGTTGATGCTATTGTCGAAGGACCTAATTTCGAGTTCTCTACAGAAACACACGAAGAACTGCTATACAACAAAGAGAAGCTTTTGAACAACGGCGATAAATGGGAATCTGAAATCGCTTCGAATTTGCAAGCCGATCACCTTTATCGTTAAAGATGTTAAAAAAAGGGGGAAATTAATGATTAAGTTAATATATGGAAACAGCTATATTCATGTAAAAGCTTGAAGATCCCTATTAGATTTTAAAAACGTTTTTCTTCAGCAAAATAAAACAATTTGTTGGTGTGTCCAATTAAAACTGTTTTAATATGTTTTAGGTTGATTAAATGACTTTAATTAAAAAAATAAAAAGCCTTCATTTACTGGCCTGGCCCAGAAAGAGACTTTTCCATGAACTTCTTTTTGGCAAAGCATGTCCACCATTTATTTGGTTTGCCATCGTCTGAGAAAACTTTATCACAGACTCTGCTACCTGTCTCATGTCGCAGCTGAAGTAGATATTGCCTCATAAGATCTGGAAATATTATGAATATCACTTTGCTGAGGTGAAATCATTATCAAAAACCATCTTTTTACCTGCATCGCCCGGTCCTGATGGCTTGGCATAAACAGAATTTAGTGGAAATCCTGCATCTCCGGGCAAATCAAATTTGGAAATAGCGAGGCTGTACATTTCTTGTTGTCCCTGGCTTTTGCTTGAACACCTTTGAAGCTTCTTCAAACATTCAGTGATGTAAAGTGTTATATATATAAGAACTCGGTCGATTTCATTCTGATATGAAAATAAAGGAGATTGTCTTAAGTTCTATATTGCAATAAAATTTCGTTTTTTAGGTACCTTAACTTCGTATGTACGGAAAAATACGTTCGCTTTGAAGTAATACAGTGACTCATCAATTATATCCGTTTCTATATTTGCGCTAGGAGCTGGACCACGGGATTGAGTACGCAGTGGAAGAATGGCCATATTGCCAACTGATTGCTTATGTTCTTTTATTTGAGAATGATATGCCTACAGATTAGGTAAATAAAATATATTTAAACAATAGCTACATGCATATACATATAGAAATGTTTATCAAAATCTGATTTAGTTCATCAATTAAAACAACCACTCCCGAGTTTTGTTTTGAGATATTTTTTTAAATATTTCCTCACCGGCATCTTGCAATACTTTAAACTTTAATTGGTTTATTAAAATTAGATTAATAATTTAAAAAATGAACAATATTTAATGGAAAAGAATTCAGTTTTAAGCAATTTTTGACGTTTGACTTTGATTATCTGATAATAGGTTAGGAGCGTTCAATACCAATGGAGAACATGGCGTATAAGTTTCGTTTGCGCTCTGTTTGATTACTTTTACACAAAAGCGCTTTTTAATCTTTTTGGATTAAGCAATGCGATTTTTAAAAGAATGACAATTGAATTGACAGACAGGAAAAAACTCTTTCCTAAGAAAACTGAAAAAAAACAGTGAACTAACAATCTTTCATTATCACAAATTCATAAAATCTCATTTTCAGAACTACTTTCACTAAATTTTTAATTTGCAAACAGAATTAAAATTGTATTTTATTTGGCATTTTTGATTTTTGTTTTAAATTTTCGATTTTTTTATCATTAAATTATATTTAGATTTTAATTTTAAGTATTTGCCTAAATGTACCAATTAACACGCAGATATTTTCTTAAGACTGCTTTTACACGATGCGATTTTTTTCTCTTTTGATTGCATGGATGCTTTAATTCGCTAAACAAAATCCCGAATTAAAAGTAAACTTTAATAATAAGGAAAAGCACAAAAAAGAAAGAGCGATAAATATACAATTTCAAAAATCTCAATAATTTAATTTCTCTCCAACACCACACGACCTCGCCATTTAGGCCTATTCTGCCACATCTGTTATTCTGCTATAGATTTTCTGTTATGAATCATAAAAGATTTCCATCTTAAAAGATCTTTTATAATTGGTATTCAGGGGCTCGAACTTTTATAAAAGTCTGTTATGCAACTTCGAAAACGAAATCTGTTATGAAACTGAACTAAATCTGCTATCAAAATCAGCTGTGATTAAATAAAATAATTCATCTGACAAAATTAAAATGGATGACGAACAAAAAAGTAATCTCTTCTCTTACACATTATTGGTGTCCTCTACTCTACTTACATATACATATGTTTATATAATACTCGTATGTGTGTAAATATATTTTCTTTCATTTGTCTCATTTTAAAAAGATTTCGTTGACGAAATATAAAATATAGCGTCGTCGTTCTATGAAACGTCCATTCTTAACAAAAATGTAATTTAATTCTTATTTAATTCATTCCAGATCAGCCATATTTGCAAAATATTGTATTGCAGAATGGACGACGATGATATATCAATTTTTCATTGATATACTCGTATCTGTGTATGTATTGAAATCTTTTATGATAAAAGTCACAGAAGTTTGTCTTTTATTCTTTTATGATTTTTAACAGATTTCATAACAGATTTTGGCATGCTGAATACCAAAAATGCTATTCGTAAAAGATTTTTTCTATGTTCGAACGTTTGACAGTTCATAAAAGTTTTCTTAGCAGATTTTATAACAGATTTTAGCGTGCTGAATACCAAAATTAAAATTCATAAAAGATTTGTTGACAGCTCAAACATTTGTATGGAAATTCATGGCAGAATAACAGAATAAAAGAATAAAAGATCTCGCCGAATAGGCCTAATTATCGTTTTGCTATGATCAAAAACAGTTCTGAAAAATCTGTTTTCATCGTTTGAAATTCAATACGCCTGTTTGGCAACTGAAATTTTAGTCAAGTTTCTTAAAATTGGGTTTGTTTTTTAATACTACGTTTTCACCAAAGGTAAATCCGGGATTTAAGTGGATTTACCATAAATCTCCTTTAAATCTCGTAGATTTACCATACAAATATAAATCACCTCAAATGAAGATTTAAAATAAATCTCCTTGAAATCTTCTCGCAATCAGAAGATTTGCAAAACAAACAAACCTTATTTTGCAGAACGCACCTATGAACACCCACTTTCTTCATTGACAATCAACACAAAATAGAAATATCTGTTTTTTTTCCTGTTTACTACCCAATGCAATTTTTTTTCGCTTGTCCAAATTGACAATTGAATGACAAGACAGAGTGAAAACGTCAAATAAATCTCATTTTCTTTGGTGAAAACACTTCAGGATTTATTTTAAATCTCTTGCCTTAAATCTCGGATTTATTTTTGGTGAAAACGTAGTATAAGTATCGGCAGATAATTTACAAGAATCTTAGGCTGGCACTCACCGAGCGCTTAAGAAGCTCATAAACCTATTCACCAAGCAATATTAGTGAAGCTCTACGAGCGCTCTCTTCGAAAGTTTGTTCGAAAATTCAAAAACTAAACAAACGACGACGGTGAGTGCAAAACCAAAACCAGTTATCGTCACCAGCAACGCTCCCCAAGCAAAATACGAAATTGACCGAAGGATTCTCACTGCCAGCTGTCATTCAAGTTCGAAAACAGTTTGATTTCACAGTTTGGGTATGTCTGAACAAAAGAGTGGCTCTCATTTTCGAACTTCGAAAAACACTTGTGAGTGGTTGGTGAATACCCCAAAGAAATTTCAAGTTAAGAGCCTCAAGAGCCGTTTAAGAGCGCTCGGTGAATACCAGCCTTATAGTATGTTTTCACCAAATCCTGGATTTAAGTGAATAAGGCTGGTATTCACCGAGCGCTCTTAAACGGCTCTTAACTTTACGAGGCTCTTAACTTGAAATTTCTTTGGGGTATTCACCAACCACTCACAAGTGTTTTTCGAAGTTCGAAAATGAGAGCCACTCTCTCTTGTTCAGGCATACCCAAACTGTGAAATGTTGTGGAATGTTGGTCTTACAGCAAATGGATACTCTTCTACTTGGCATTGCTCACATGGATTCAAGTCAAATGCGTGCGTGGCACACGCACAAGCGAACAAACTTTCAAAGAGAGCGCTCGTAAGTTAGGAGTGGTCGGAAAAACTCCTAACTTTAAAGAGCGCTTGTAGATCTTCACTAATATTGCTTGGTGAATAGGTTTATGAGCTTCTTAAGTTATGAGCGCTCGGTGAATACCGGCCTAAGTTAGCAAACACACCTACTTATAAACGTCATTCATGTCATTCAGGTTAGTGAATGCGCCCAATAAAACATTTATTTCACGCTTTAACCCTGCAAAGGGCAAAGAAGCAGAATAGATTTAAAAATATTTTGTATTAATTCTAAAATAAGATCGTTTGTTAAATTTAAGATTAAAAAATGCGTTATGCTCAGATTGTTATGGGTCCAGCCGGCAGTGGAAAGGTAAGTCTTTTTATTAGGTGTAACAGTAACACATGTTCCTGATAAAGAACTTGCAATTTTTATTTTCAACCCAAGTCCACATACTGCGCTTTCATGCAACGGCATGCAGAAGATATGAAAAGATCCATCAGTGTAGTGAACCTCGATCCAGCTGCAGAACACTTTGATTATCAACCTATAGTAGACATCCGGGACCTAATACAACTAGAAGATGCAATGGAAGACGAAGAGCTTCACTATGGCCCCAATGGTGGTTTAGTCTTTTGTTTGGAATTTCTAATTCAAAACCAAGAATGGCTAAGGAGTCAACTTTGCGGTGGATCAGATGACGAAGGAGAATCTGATCCAGACGATGATTACATACTGTTCGATATGCCAGGTCAAATCGAATTATTCACACATCTGACCATGGGAAAGGAACTAGTCAAACTGCTGGAGTCATGGAACTTCCGTTTGTGTACAGTATTCCTGGTCGATTCACAGTTTATGATTGATGGTGCGAAATTTCTATCCGGTACCATGGCTGCATTGAGTGTAATGGCCAATCTGGAAATGCCACATGTTAATGTTCTCTCGAAAATGGATTTATTGAGCAAGACCGCTCGTGGTCAATTAGATAAATATTTGGATCCAGATGCACGAGCCTTATTGGGTGATATAACAGAAGAGTCATCATGGGGGCGAAAACACCAAAAGCTTTCGCAGGCAATTGGATCGTTAATAGAAGATTTCAGTTTGGTGCGTTTTGTTCCTTTGAATGTAGACGACGAGGAGAGTGTGCAGGATTTGTTGATGCAAATCGATAATGTAATACAGTATGGTGAAGATGCTGACGTTAAAATACGTGATTTCGATCCACCCGAAGAGGAGGAAGATAACGAGTTTGAATAAAATTGGTTTTTGTTTGTGTAAATAAGTATTTATATTGAAAAGGAAGTTTTACGCGTTGTGGTTCATCATGGTAAGTAGTTTATTTGGTTGTTGAAGAATCTGGTTCCAGTTTGGCTTGATGTGCAATGATACTAATGTCGATTTCCTTTACACATGAGAAATCAAATCTCTCGACAGATTTTACGTTCCTTCACACCAAAAAAATCGATTTTTTCTTTACAAAGATCAAAATCTTGTTCTTCTTTATAAAATACGCACACGAAAAGAAATAAAATGCACGACTGGATCGCACGAACTTGCTCTTATGTAAAAGTACTTTGGAATTTAAGATACATTTTATAAATATAAAACATGGATTTAATTAGATAATAATGTTTAAATGCATAAAATTGCCGTCTGGTTTCCGGAAAAGTATGAATTTATGCAAATAAACTTTAAAAAAAAACGTTTTATTATGTAAATAATTTTTTTATATAAGAAATCTCTCTAAAATTTTTCAAGAAAAAAATGTGGGATGCGAATTTTAAGTATTAAATAATATTGATTTTAGGAAATAATTTCAAAAAATAATCGTTCATAGGTTTTGAAGACATTGATTTAAAAAAAAAAATCTTTTTCAAAAAACAGCAAATATTTTTTCGAATATTTTTATATACAATATTATTTTAAACTTAAGGGGACTCCTGCTGAAAATTTTGGGTTAAAATCCTTAGAACCGTTAATGAGAAAGTCGAAAATAACAAAATACGGGTCTATGGCAGGTACCCCTAATAACATTTTGCCCTAAAATTTTGTTTGACCAAAATGTAGCCTATGTCCATAATATCACACCTAATTTTTTTTTATCAAAATCGTTAGAGCCGTTTTCGAGATAAATAAGATTTTGCATTACGGGTGTATGGGGGGTACCCTTAGTTTTGGAGGTAAAAAAAAAATTTCAATTTCTCCTCTAGGGAATCACCAAAGACCCTTAACTACCGAAATTGAAAGAAATAGGTCCAGTGGCTTAGGCTGTAGTGAGAGGTACAGACATACAGACACACTGAAACATGTTTTTTGTGTACTAAATTTTCCTTAAAATTTTTATAAAAAAAATTGTTACGCAAATTGTTAGTATTTAATAAAATACATTTTAAAACGTAATTTAAAAATTTAATCGTGTATCGGTTTTCAAGATATCGAATTTTCAAAAAAAAAATTGTATTAATTTTTTAAAAATCCAAAAACTATTTTTTCGAAAAAAATTTTAGTTTTTATTTTTTAAAATGCAAAGGAGCTCCTACGTAAAAATTTTGGTAAAAATCGTTAGAGCCGTTGGTGAGAAAATCGAAAATCAAAAAAACGGTTCTATGACAGGTACCCCTAATAACATTCCCCCCCAAATTTTTTTTTGACTAAAATGTAGTCCATGTCTAAAATATCACACCTAATTTTTTTTTATCAAAATCGTTAGAGCCGTTTTCGAGATAAATAAGATTTTGCATTACGGGTGTATGGGGGGTACCCTTAGTTTTGGAGGTAAAAAAAAAATTTCAATTTCTCCTCTAGGGAATCACCAAATACCCTTAACTACCGAGATTGAAAGAAATAGGTCCAGTGGCTTAGGCTGTAGTGAGAGGTACAGACATACAGACACACTGAAACATGTTTTTTGTGTACTAAATTTTCCTTAAAATTTTTATAAAAAAAATTGTTACGCAAATTGTTAGTATTTAATAAAATACATTTTAAAACGTAATTTAAAAATTTAATCGTGTATCGGTTTTCAAGATATCGAATTTTCAAAAAAAAAATTGTATTAATTTTTTAAAAATCCAAAAACTATTTTTTCGAAAAAAATTTTAGTTTTTATTTTTTAAAATGCAAAGGAGCTCCTACGTACAAATTTTGGTAAAAATCGTTAGAGCCGTTGGTGAGAAAATCGAAAATCAAAAAAACGGTTCTATGACAGGTACCCCTAATAACATTCCCCCCCAAATTTTTTTTTGACTAAAATGTAGTCCATGTCTAAAATATCACACCTAATTTTTTTTATCAAAATCGTTAGAGCCGTTTTCGAGATAAATAAGATTTTGCATTACGGGTGTATGGGGGGTACCCTTGGTTTTGGAGCTAAAAAAAAAATTTCAATTTCTCCTCTAGGGAATCACCGAAGACCCATAACTACCGAGTTTGAAGAAAATACCTCCAGTAGTTTAGGCTGTAGTTCAAGGTACAGACATACAGACATACAGACAGACAGACGGAATTGTCGGACCCACTTTTTTCGTCTTCGCTATCATCGTAATGTCAACTTTGATAAAAATCTCGAGTTCGATTTTTTTTCCAAATGCAGAACTTGCCCTATAGTACCTATATCGCAAGTAAAAAATTGATCTGGGATCGAAATCCCTAGTGTGTAAAGGAAATCGACTTAAGTTATTTAATTTACTCCCAATTTTTCGAAATGGGTTGTTGTTTTCTTCAGGCGAACTTTATTGAAACGAAAAATCACAAACAGTTTAACAAATGTATTTAAAAGATAAAATAAGTTGATTAGATATTTTAAAAGAAAATCCCATATGAAGTTAATAAAATAATTGTTAAGCTATTTTCATTGCGCCTTCATGACAGCTGAACTTCCCATTAACCCTGCAGTCGTCAAGCACCAAAAAGTTACACCAGTCGTCGCGCCGATTACATATGTAATCCATTTTAAAATTAGAATAAAACCAGTAGGCTTTAATTTTTTTCAAATTTATTTTGCTGGAAAATGCAATTACATATCATTTAAAGTCAAAAAATATATATTTTTACTTCACTATTTAACTGTAAGTACTAAAAGAGACAACAAATCTCCGGCAATAGTGTTTTGGCATTTCCAATTATGCATTATTCGATTACAATAGTAATCCGCGCGACGACTGCAGGGTTAACGGATCAATAAATCAAAGAAAAGTATTTATCTAAGCTTTGACTGGAAGTGAAGTTATAAAAATTGCTATTTTCCCTTTCTTGTCTTAAGGGTATAACGATTTCAATTCCTTTATACAAAAAAAAAAACAAGAACATGACGCATGCTCCTATAAACTCTCATACCTATATTTTATATATATAGTATATCCACTCCCAATATTTGTTGTCGGCTCTTAAACTATAGCCCTTCTGACTGATAATGCACACAGGAATGGTAGAGAGTTGTGAGTCACTAGGCAGTGGTACTCTACGAATATTTTCACCACTAAATTTATTTATTTAAAAAATTGCATATAAACGTCGTGTCGTTGGTTATAAAATTAACCACGCAAACGACATTACATATCCATCAACGAAGAGACATCTGTCTTACATTTAGTCGTTGTTATGCGCGGAAAAACACGTCCGCAAATATTTATATTCCTTGTCGTTTTTTAACACATAACATTGATGCACGCGACCTCTGTGTAATTTTATACAGTGGTCGTTCTCTGTCTGATATATGATGTCAGTAGCAGGAAAAAACGAGTATCGTTAAACTAAAACTGTTCTTCAACAGTTTCAACTATAATCGTTTAACGGAAAAGGGCTCCTGATTAAAATTGGCTACGAATTAAATTGCTGCTGACATAGATATATACATAAACCAATATACCTTGTGAGATGGGCAGATAGATACAAATTCTATTACTCAATAAATAAATATCCCTTTATATGTTTTCTGAATTAATTTATTAAAATTTAGTTAAGTTGTACGCTAGTACAAAGTGACATACACAAATCCGCTGGCCCCGATATTATCCCTCCCATTGTTCTGAAGAGGTGTTCTTCAACACTGGCAAAACCCCTGCGTAAGCTTTTCCATCTGTCCTACTCTACTGGTCTCTTTCCGAGTGGATGGAAAACAGCATTTGTTCAGCCTTAAAAAGAATTTTCTTACCCTTCTAATTATCGTAAAATTGCACTTACATCCCTTCTTTCCAAGGTCATGGAAACGCTGATAAATTATCAGCTGATGAAATATCTCGAAGAACGAAAGCTTAATGACCGGCAGTATGGCTTTCGTAGCAATAGGTCCACTGGTGATTTCATGGTATATCTCACCGAAATGTGGCACAAATCTTTACATCGTTTTTTTTTTTTTTTTTTTTTTTTTTATAATCTACCCGCGCTCAAGGGATTATGATTACCCTTTAAATGTTTCAACACAACGCGGGCGTGAAGTTACGGAAGAGAAAGAGGGATAGGAAAGATGTGTGGCACGATGTTCTGAGACTGAAGGTTGTTGTCTCAGATATTTTATCTCCAGGAATGGCGGCTGAACTAAAGCGGAGAATGCCGTGTCTTATTTCTATGTCGCTTATAATTCACATTATTTTATTCGTGTTCATCCTTGTTGGGCATACTAGTTTAACTCAATTACATGTTGTTAGTGTTATGCCTGAACAACATGCAATGAGTAAACCAGCAACCCATTGATGACAATTTTAGAAGGTTTTTAATGGAATTAAAACGACATAGACGACGGCAGGGATCGAATCTGTGATCATGAGGTTCACAGGCAAGCACACATCCATCGCGCCACGGCCACCCTCTTCTTCGTTTAGAAATTACGTTTCAGGCCGCTCAATACAAGTCGTATTAGATGGTGAGGAAATCGAACATCTTTCAGTTCTTGGTATGTGCATCACAGACCACCTTTTGTGGAATGATCACTTATTCGACGTCGCCAAAAATGTTGCTAAGTGTTTGGGTTTTCTCCGACGATGCAACAAATTTTTCACCCTTTCTGATCTGGCTGTAATCTATAAGGCCTAAATTCGTCCAAAGCTTGAGTACAATTCCCATATTTGGGCAAGTGCTCCAATAACCCACTTGAGTCTATTGGATAGAATTAAAAAAAGAGCTTTAAAAATTATAGGTGATAGAAATATAACGGAAACATTTACATCTCCCGAGCACCGTCGAAATGTTTTTTGTCTTTCTTTATATTTATTTACATAATCGTTATTTCTATAAACAGTGTTCTAGCCAGTTGTATTCCTCCCCTTAAACAATTCAACCGTAATACTCGCGCTTTTAGGAATTTTCATCATTTTACCATTAAATGCTTCGGACGTACTGTGAAATAGAGATTTTTTTCAGCCGTACTATACGAACGTGGAATGCGCTATTTTTTCTTCCCAATGTAATATTCAGAAATTTAAAACTAATGGGCATCGGTATCTCCTTTTAAACAACTTCTTCTTTTCCTTACGCTCGCTGTGTTATAATCATTTTAAGTAATAACCGCTTGAGTGCGCGCTAATTTAAAAAAAAAAAGTTAGAAAGAAAATCAATATGTAAATTAAATATTAAAATTTGTTACTACTGAAAATATCCTGTTATTTTTTTTTTGAGTTCCAAAGAAAACCATATTAAGATGCCCCAACTTAGTAGATTTTATACTAAGCAAAAAGACAATATGATTCGCCTCATGAGATTTAACCAAAATATATTTTTAAGAAATTAATTGAAATGTTTATAACACAAGGCACAATGATCGATATAAAGCACAACACACCCGACCACTAAAAAAGATCTGCAAGACTTGTATTCCCTTTTTTTTTTTTTGATTTTACTGTTGATTTTTGGTTCAATGAAATCTCCAAAAAAAGCCCCTAAGACTCAGTTAAAAAACTTATAAATTGAGTTTTATTAATCGGATCTTCAAGATTAAGGGGTATAGGCTTAAGGAAAATGACAGAACATCATTTCCTATTTTAAATAAAGGAATTAGTCGCCAGGGGAACAAAAATAGGAAAACTCGTTTGAACCCCTTACCTACACCAATGATGACGTAAAGAAATGGCAGCCTTTTGTATTCGATATTATGACCCATGTACCTATAAAAGCTCATACTCATATTTTGGTAACACATTCAAACCTACTATGCTATCGGCTCTTGGACTACCACGAACTCAAATTATGTTTATACATTTCCTCCAAACATTCTCAGTCTAAACGTACAGCCTCGCTTACCCGGCATTCAATCAACCGAAAACCCGACTAACGCTTCTAATCCGAAATTCTAAAATTATAACAATTATAACAAACAGGACTAGTTATTTTAAATTAAAATTATGGCAGTTTGCTTGTAAAATATTAAAAAAGCTGAAGCAAACTATATGCTAGTTCAGATATTTATTCTGATCCAATAAATTCAGATTTAGGAGTGCCACAAGGCTCAATTCTGGGAACATTATTGTTTATTCTGTATATAAATGATATAAAAAATGTTTTAAAGTATTGTAAATTGAAGATGTTTGCGGATGATGGTCTTTTTTATGTAGAAGATAATCACCCCAATTACCTATGTCGTCTCGTTTTTTCGATGTCTCTCGTTTTCTCTGTCGTCTCGTTTTTTAAATGGCATTCCATAACTTCTTCGACGCGATGATTTTGTAACAGATTTAAAAACGATGAAAAAGTAACAAACATCTGTCAAATTCAAAGGAAAATCTACATCAGTGTTGGGACTTCGCAGAAGCTAAAGAGTGGTAGAAAGGTTGTCAAAAAAGTGGTAGAAATTAAAAGCCATTTTTATGTAGCAAATCGTATATTGAAAATAAATTTATTGAAAATAATTCAAATACAAAAATAAAAGAAATAATATTTCGGTTCTTTATGTTTCAAAGATCACATTATTATCTGGAAGAAGTGAAATCTGAGTTGCAAAAAGTGGTAGAATTAGATTTTTAGGTGGTAGGTTTTCATGAACAGCAAAAAGTGGTAGAAATACCACTTAAGTGGTAGAAGTCCCAACACTGGTCTACATACAATATTATTGCTCGATGTTCAATTAATGAACAAATGCAGTTTTTTTTTAATTATTAGAAAATAAATAAGTAAATAAAATGATAAGTGTTGAAATGTATTACATTTTTATTAGTTTCTTTTCTTTCCATCCCATGTTTATAAATTACAAGTGTTTCCTCTTGGATCTTAAGATGTGTTGTGTCTCGCCTAGCAGTGTGCTCCTTTAATTTGTATGACTTATATTCCTCTTTTCTTCCTTTGTTTATACTTTCATTGATACAATTTAAGGTTATTTCTTGGAGTACACACTGCTTCTTCGAAAGCGTAGCTCTTTTTTGTTTAATAGCGAAAGCTTGCCGTTATAGTATAAGCGATTCAAAACTTTTGCCAAGCATCTCCATCTCTTACTGGAGGACGTTTTTTGTATCCCCTTCAAAAAAAAACCCTAACTGCTCGTCTTCTTCCTCAAATCTACGAGCGTCTGGAATTGGTTTTTATTTGTTAATTACAACATTTAAGTATATAGTATAGTACAACAATTTTAGACAAATATGTACTTGTTTTATTTATCGTAAAAAAATTCGATAAAATAAATTATTTAACAAGAATACTTGCAGTTTTGCGACCTTCTATGTCTCTGTCGTGTGTAAATTTCTGAACGAGAGATATCGTGGTTTTTTTTCTTAGTCGTCGTATTTTTTCGTCTTACAGAATGCAGAAAGAAAGTGTTCAACGACGTTTGACATTTACAGACGACAACAAAACGAGTGACAAAAGTTGGAAACGACTTATGGAATGCAGATCGTGTCAGGTCGTATATTTCGTTGTCGTTTACGACATCGGTAATCGGGGTGAATGACTATAATGGATGTGTCAGAAAATTAATGGTAGATTTAAATAGTTTAAAAAATTACTTAAATATGAATAAGCTTAAACTAAACACAGAGAAAACTAAAATAATGTTATTACCTGAAAACAAAATTATTGCGAAAATAGATGAATTTGAATGTGTTCAAGAAACCAAATATCTGGGTGTTATTGTAGATAGCAATTTAAATTTTAAGAAACATTTTGAAATGGTTACAAAAAAGATTGCTAAAAAATCGGGTTTTTTCGCAGAATTAGAAAAAAACTTTGTATGAATATGGCAATTAAAGTATATAATTCTATTATACAACCCCATTTTGAATATTGCCCGACAATATTACTATTGGGAACAAATATAATGATAAATAGATTACAATCTCTACAAAACAAAGGAATGAGAACAATATTATATTGCAGTAGATATACATCTAAAATACATATGTTAAATGCTTTAAAATGGCTATCAGTAAACCAAAAAATCATTTTTAATGTACTTACATTTATTTTTAAAATTAAGAAGAATTTGTTGCCAAATTACTTAAAAAGAAGACTTGTCACAAGAAATGAAAAACATAGATATAATTTAAGAAATAACAATGAATTTCATTTGCAATTGTTTAGAAATAATAAAACACAAAATATGCTTTTTTATAAAGGCTTACAAATCTATAATAAGCTTCCTAATAGTACAAAAACTGAAAATAATTTAAGAAATTTCAAAAACTCCATTGTACATTTTATAAAAACCAATTATTAATGTGAAATATTGTATTTTTTGTTTTCAATGGCGAATTATTGCTAAATAAAATTTTCAAATCAAAATCAAAATCAAATCGAGCAATGTACCTGCGATTACAGAGCCATCGTTCACGTTGGTATAGTTATTGTGTGTGGTGAGTTCTGGGTTGGTATACATTTTGCTCAGGAAACTAAGAGCAAAGTACCTGTGATTACAGAGCCATCGTTCACGTTGGTGTGGTTATTATGTGTGGTGTGTGGTGCCGTGACATAAGGCCAAGTGACAAAAGGCCAAATTTGTTTGTGACTTAAGGCCAAACATAAAATGTTTTGTCTTGAGTAACAGTACCTTGGGTGGCCCGCTTCGCGGGTTTTCAGGATTTTAACTTCCTTTTCGGGGCTCACACCCGCTCACGCAACTCCGTTGCTCCGCTTAGGGTATGTTCAGTCGCCAGGCAGGCGCCTGTAGCAACAGTTTTGTATTTTACATTAATTGGAGTAAACAACTAACAGTTATGTACTGCTGCTCAGGAAAACTGTTGCTACAGGCGCCTGCCTGGCGACTGAACATACCCTAAGCGGAGCAACGGAGTTGCGTGAGCGGGTGTGAGCCCCGAAAAGGAAGTTAAAATCCTGAAAACCCGCGAAGCGGGCCACCCAAGGTACTGTTGCTCAAGACAAAACATTTTATGTTTGGCCTTAAGTCACAAACAAATTTGGCCTTTTGTCACTTGGCCTTTTGTCACGGCACCACACACCACACACAATAACCACACCAACGTGAACGATGGCTCTGTAATCACAGGTACTTTGCTCTTAGTTTCCTGAGCAAAATGTATACCAACCCAGAACTCACCACACACAATAACTATACCAACGTGAACGATGGCTCTGTAATCACAGGTACTTTGCTCTTAGTTTCCTGAGCAAAATGTATACCAACACAGAAAAATCTGCTTTTGATCTGACACAGTATATAGTATGCTCTTAATTTGAATGAGCATTCTGTAGTCTATTATAGAGCGTCGGAGCTCTGTACTGATATACAGTTTGGCAATACGCGACCCGGTTGTCCAGTTGGTGGGTTTGTTGGGGTTTTTTTTTTTTTTTGATGTTTTCAGCCACGGTGGCATACTGACTCCGCGTCAGCGTAAAATCGAACTGCTTCTGCGTTGTCGGCTGGGATCCTTTCTAACATATCCAAAGCACTAAGGTATCTAGGCTCTGGATGTCGTTCCTGGGTGGTCATCCTTCTCATCAGCGGGTTTGGGTGGTTGGCGGTGCTAAACTGGTCCAGTGGATTGATTTTGGCTTCTTCGTAGACTCTTTCGTTTGCTGTAGTGCTTCTTTCGCTGTTGGAGCTTTCGAAGAGTTGGAGCTTCTGCATTGCTGTCTTCGAGATGGTACCATGCAGGAAATTATAGCTGATGACAGAGGTCTGATAAGCTGCCTGTATATCAGTAGATTAACTGGCTGGCTTAGTCCGGTTGTTCTGGCTAGCAATGGGTGCAAGCGGTGAAACGCGAAGTTGGCCTTCCTTAGTACCTGCCTTGAGTGCGGTTTGAATTTGGACAGCTCGTTGAAGTGGACTTCGAGGTATTTAGCATTTCTTTTGGCTGCTATCGTCGACCCATCGGGGAGCTTCACGGTCAGGTTTCTGCAAGTGGCTGCTGAACGACAACGGTTTGGTAGTGGGTCTCCTGAAACACACAAGCTCATATTTGGCAGTGTTTATTCGGCTACCCCACTTTCTGTATTACTCGTAGTCTAGAGACGTGGGCTTCCACTCTCCGAGCAGCAATTTTTGGGGCTATCGATGAGGCGTAGGTCAGCGAGTCGTCAGCATTGATTGAAGACTTGCAGCTGTCTAGCTGAACGAAGAATTTCCTGAAAGAGAGAAAAGAAAATAATATTTTTATTAGTGGCGAAGCTAATCCAAGTACTCGAAGCATTATGGATAAGGGCTTCTATCCATACGCTGTCGAATGCTTTCTCGACATCCAGAAAGAAAGCTGAAGAGACGTCAGACTGGAACTTTAGTAACGTATGCAGTGTGGAATGCCCTTCCCGGAAGCCAAACTGCATGTCTGGGATGATATTGTTTTCATTGCAGTACTTCTTGAGCCTCCTTAGTATGACTTCTTCCAGAATTTTGCTGATATTGTTGAGGAGGGATATAGGCCTATAATTGGAAACCAGGTTTTTAGCGCCTTTGTTCGGAATTTCCACGATTTTTACCGTTTTCCAATTATGAGGGAAGTAGCAGTTGTTGACGCAATTGTTTACGATGATTGTGAGTGGTATCATCACTGCATTTGGAAGCCTTTTGATGACGTAGTTGGAGACTCCATCTGGACCTGTTGACTTAGAATTGACGATGATTTCCTCTGGTTGGCATAGTTGAGGGTTGTGCGTTGGGCAACTAGCTAAAAGATGGTCGTCAAACTCCACTCCTTCCAAATTTGGCTGTAAAGTCAGCTGGACGGATGTCCTGATTTCATCCAGGAACACAGGGTCCGTTGATGGGCTAGGTGTGAAGTTTTCCTCGAAGTGATTAGCGAAAACTTCCACTTTGTCAGCTGTTGCTGTCATCTCAATGTTGTTGTTGATGATGACGTAAGGCATTGGTTGTGTTTTCTCGCTTATTTCGCTGAATTCGTTTGGTCCTGGTTTTATGGCCTGTAGTCCCTTCTGGAATCGCATGTTGTTGTGCTATTGGATCGAGTTCCGGAACATTATGTTTACACATTGGAGTTCGCTTTTCACTGCCTGGTAGTCGTTGTTGGTTGTGTTGAGGTTGGTGTATTCTTTGAAGCCGTTTCCTTAACCTTTGTCTGTGGGAATAGAGATTCCGCACATACTATTTAAATTCAAATGACACTTTCTGAACACAAGTAATTACCGGGACTATTAAATCTGAACATAAACAATGGAGACTCGTACAAAAAATCAGTTACAATCATCAATTTGACTCGCCGACTTACTGCGAAGATCGAAAGATTTATTTGTGACAAATTTAAACTTTCGAAAATTCAATATAGTTTTCATTGGTTTTGGTTTTCGGTAATTAAGAAACAACTCTTTCTAATAAATAATTCAACTTTATTCTAACTCAAACTCTTTGAGTGAAAAAAGATAAAATAATCACAATTTGTTGTTAAATATAACTTCCTCTCGTTGAGGTTAAAAAAAACATGGCTATAGGACACTAAGGACATATTTGCTAAACAGACGATTTCTTAACTGAATCTCATTGAGCAAGTGTCAACTAACACTAATATTTGACATTTTCCGTATCCATAACCAAATTGCCATCCTTATCTTTTAGTCTCACTCTCCCATTTGAATATCTTGTTTCTTGACTACCATCTGGATATAGCAATTTAACAGTTCCATCTGGGTATTCCCTTCGTTTACTGTGGGCTGTGTGAATTTCTTTCTGTCCATTCGACATCAAAAGAATCTTATCGCCGTTTTTCATTTGAATTAGATTTGTACCATCGGCGAATCGCCATTCTTCTAATTTATTTTCATCGGATGGATTTGTCACCTTAATTGAATTATTCGGAAAATGTACCTCGATTTTTCCATCCTTGTAGCGATGTTCGGTTTGTCCGTTGGGAAATTCTAAAATTTCAAGACCATCTAGGTATGTTGTGTGCCATGTATTCGTTTCAGAATAGTAATACTTTACAGTACCTTCATTAATATTAGTCTCTTTTATGTCTTTGTTGAAATAGAGCATGCGAATTATCATTCCGTCCGATGATATTTTCTTAAGATTGCCATTTGGATACCAAATATCTTTGCTACCATCAGGATTACGAATTTCACGCTTGAATGAGGCATCTGCCGCAATTGATGGCGTTTCCTTGATTTCCAATTGATCTGTTGATGTTCTTCGGCTGGGCGGCGTAGGTGATTTTGCAAAGGTAACTTTGGAATTTGTTTTTGGATAACTAAGCTCATCAGAAAATACACTACTCAGATCATCATCCGAACTATTTACAAGTGAGTCCTGTCGTTTCACTGGACTTGGTTTTCTTTTCAACTCGCTACTCCTTCGTCGAACCACTGTTTTAGTTTTGGATTGCTGTTTTGAAACTGGCGGAGTTTTGGTTGTTGTTATTTCTCCCATGTCGACGACAGGAGTCTTAAATTAGAACAAATAAATAAGAAATTCTGTTAAAATTGAAATTTGATGGTTTATTATCTAATTAGCAAAACAAAATTAACGATAATAATTATTTTGATACATTAGATGTAAAGTCAAAATGAATTCGATTTTATCTAGAAAGTTTTCTCAACGTTTCTATAAATACAAGGCACAAATTTGTCACAAAATTCTTCATGTTGTTTTTGAGAAAAATAAGATATTCGAAAACGTTTTTTAATATTTGTATATTTGTATATGTAGTTTTTGAATTTCTCTTAGATATTATTAAAATAAAATATATCTTAAATATTCCTAAAAAACTGTTAAGTACAAAGTTTAAAAAAAATGCGAGGTATAAAGTTAAGTTCAGGTAAGTTTAAATATTATTATTATTATTATAATTTATTAACATATAATTAAAATTAAAATGCTAACATTATGGCGAGCATTAGCTAACTATGGCTTTCAGCTCTGATGTTAAAGAATAAAGATATAGTTCATAAGATAACATAAGATATAATAGTATTAACATAAGTATAAAGATAGTATATGTAACGTTGAGAATATGTAGGTTTACTATAAATTTTTATAATATTTTGAATGAAAAAGAAAAGTCAAATATCAAGTTTGTATTTTTTTACGAAAGAATTAACTTTTATAATGTTGTCGTGACTAGGGTTTTTTAAGGCAAGGCAGATGGATGTTAGTTGTTGTTGATGTGGTGATGAATTTGAACAGTTGTTTGTGTTGAGAATATGGTTAATGTCTATTTGGGTGTTGCAAGTTTGGCATATAGGCGGGTTTTCTTTACGGAGAAGGTGCTGATGCGTGGTGACTGTATGTCCAAGGCACAATCTTTTGAAAGTAGTATTCATTGATTTTGTTGTTGTCGTTGGAAAAATTGGTTGTGCTTTTTCCCGGTTGATGTTTCCGTAACGATGAGATCGTAAGCCTCTTGGCGTAAGACGTGAATATTTGTCTGCTCTTTTTGCACGGGATATTTTGTGTGGGCATATTCAATGTTCACAATTACTTTCTATGTTTAATTTGTACGTCCCTATGCGACATCTAAGACCTAGAGGAGGCGATTTCTTTTTCATTCCCTTACATAGGGACAAATTATGGTCTAAATGACCCAATTACCATGGCTTATATTCATTACAATAAGTGCGCCCAAGTAATCTACTTTAATATGAGTAGAAACATTTGTAAGATAATCACCCATATTCTGAAACTCGTATTTATGACTCGTATTCGACTACAGTCGAAATGGTATAATCTGGATAAGAAAAAGGCGAAGCTTTTATTTCGAATATGCAAAACTTTCTGTATAACAACACCGATATAGTTCGAAATGAAGAGAGTACAGCACAAAGTATGTGGGATCTCCTACAGAGAACTTGCAAAGAAAAAGCCAAAACACTGTTAGGGGTTTCAAAAGGACACAACCAACAAGGCAAAGAAACATGGTGGTGGAATGATGAAGCTAAATCAGTTATAAGTAAAAAGAAAATGGCTTTCAAGGCTTGGTCGAAGTGCCCCTCTAATGATACAGAGCAAAAGTCACGCCTCGAAGTGGAATATAGAAACTGCAAGAAAGAAGCGAAGAAGAAGTGCGCCCAAATTCAAGCAAAGAATACAGAAAACCTGTATCGGGAGCTGGATGAAATTTCTACCCCGACAGCTGGTGCTATTCAAGAGCTACGGCAAAACACGAATAAGGGCGCAACTATCTTCAAAATAGCCGCTCAAAGAAGAAGAAATGCCCAGGAGATTTGTTCGCCAAAGTTCATTAACAATGCTCAAGGCCAACTACTTGTGGAAGACAACGAAATTCTTCACAGGTGGCGACAGTATTGTGACGGACTTCTAAACGAACAATTTCCAAGGCTATACTTTCCAATAGCTTCACCTAACTTAAGCGAAGTATCCGACGTCACAGTCGAAGAAGTTAGTGAGGCGGTAAAATACTCCAAAAAGGGAAAAGCTGTTGGCCCAGACGAAATACCCTCAGAGTTTTGGAAAAAGATGGGAGACATCGGGTTTAGATGGCTCATGATTCTTGTCTCCAAACTTATACGAGGTGATCGCATGCCTAATCAATGGAGGGAAAGTTACCTTCTTCCAATTTATAAAGGAAAGGGTGATACTCGAAGCTGTGATAATTACCGTTCGATTAAGCTGATGTCACACACCATGAAGATCGTTGAGCGAGTCTTGGGTAGCCGACTGCGAAAAATAATTAGGCTATCTGATGACCAGTGCGGGTTTGTCGGGGGTAAGTCAACCACGGATGCAATCCAGAGTATAAGAATAATTATGGAAAAACATCGGGATTCTTTGGAGGATTTGCATGTCGTATTGGTTGATTTTGAAAAAGCATTCGATCGGCAACCACGGGATCTAATATGGGTGGCCCTCAGGCAACGAGGAGTTCCAGAAACCTATGTGCGGATAATTATGGACATGTATGATGGAGCAGTTACTAAAGTAAGATGCGCAGCTGGAGTCACCGAAGAATTCGAAATCACAGTAGGTGTACACCAGGGAAGTGTCTTGAGTCCCCTGCTCTTTATTACAGTTCTTGATTACCTGCTTGAAGGCAAAGTGACGGATCCAAAAGTGCATCAGTTATTCTTTCCTGACGATGGAGCCATCATAAGTGAAGACCCGATATCCCTACAACGAGCACTTGACGTATGGGTGGATGTTCTAGAAGGAAGTGGGTACCGCATAAGCGCGAAAAAGACAGAATACCTATGCTGCCCATTTTCTGATCCACACAGGCCTATTCCAGACATTTATTTGAATGGAGTAGTGCTTCCCAAGTGTGAAAAGTTTAAATATCTGGGGTCTATGATAAATAACGAAGCTACTTGTGATGACGATATCAATCATCGCGTAAGCGTAGGGTGGATGAAGTGGCGGGAAAATTCTGCTATCTTCTGTGACCGAAAAATGCCCCCTAAGCTGAAAGGAAAACTCTACACTTCAGTTGTGCGTCCAGCACTCACATACGGTTCACAATGTTGGACAATGTACAAAAAGTATGAGAGTAAGCTTACGGCAGCTGAGATGAAGATGCTTCGTATGACAGCAGGAGTTACAAAGCTTGATCGAATTAGAAGTACGAAGATCCGAGGAAGCCTTCATGTTAAGAATACCATTTCCCAAAAAATTGAACACGACCGACTCAGTTGGTATTGCCATGTTCAAAGGAGAGATCCTGAGAACCCAGTCAAAAAGGCAATATCATACAACGTTCCAATTCGGAATAAAAAGAAAGGTAGGCCTAAACACTCCTGGTACAAACAAATGCAAAAACACCAGCATTCAGTTGGCCTCAGAAATGGAACAATACAAAACCGGGAGGCTTGCCGCCGATTTCTGAGGTCAACCCGGCGAACCCCACAGGCGGATCACTAGTGTGAAGCAGATACGTGGGAGAGTTATGATCCCCTCGACATCGAGATCATAACAGCGCCGAAGAAAAGGAAGAAGAAGAAGAAGATTCGACTACAGTCGTATGTTGTTATTCCAGGAGTCGAACATCCGACTTCACTTGTACTAATATTGGGAAACGAAAAACATCGCATACGACTGTTCCTACGACTGAAGTCGAACACGAGTCATAAATACGAGTTTCAGAATATGGGTGAATGATTTTGAATTGCGTGTAATATTTTGTTTTCTTTTATTATTCTTAAAAATTGTAAATTATTGTTATTTATTTCTTAATATTTTGTTTAGCTTATTTTTAGTACCTTAAATTTGTAAATATCATATCTGTATATTACTTTTCAATACATTTTACCACTATATTTAATCTAAGAAAGTTAATGCACTTGATAGATAATAATAAATAAATAAATAAATAAAACATTAACTAAAAATTATATTCAAAATAAAATATGTCGCACAAACTTGCTCTTATGTTAAATAAACTTAAGAACTTAGAATTTTATTTTATTTCATTAGCACAAAATTTGAGCTAAAAACGGAATGCTATGTGATTTCACAAGAATAGGAATTCATAACAAAAATTATAAATCACTATACAGTTTTTTAATTATTTTTATACACAATTTTTAAATATATTTCGTAAAAAATTTGAATCGGAATTTTTTATTATTCTGCAAATAAAAATTAAATTTCAAATAAAATTATTGACCCGTTTTTAAAATATCGAATTCTCAAAAAAAAAAACATATTTTTTTTATTACAATCCCTTGAGACGATAATGCGAAATTCGAGTTGGGCCAAAAGAAATTGATTATTACCACCCACCGGTAGCGCTCTCGGTTGATAGTTATAGCAATACCATTGCTATTTTTTTTTTAAATGAACAGACCCACAATCCACACCTACTAGTGTCTTTCTGCGAATGTATTTGCATTTAGGGGACCGCTAGTGAATTAGTATCGTCCCAAATTCGGCAATTTAAGACGCCTCATCGTAATTTTGCATTTGTCTAAGTCTCTACATCGAAGTTAGGTTTAAGATAATTTCAGGTATTTCTCTAGCACGGAAATTTACTTTCGTTTTTATAGCTACACAAATATATATAAGAACCTGCCATACAACCGTTCAGAAGAAGATTTCATAAAGCCAACTAAACTTTAATTTCGATTGAGTGCAGGTAAAATTTTGCGTTTTGTATTCTAAAAGTGAAATGCGTCAATTTTCAAGGGAATTTTTTTTTACCTAGCCTTTATCTAAGAACATAATCCTAGACTGCGTTGCTTTATTTGTGATTAACTTCTACACCAAGAAAATGTCTGCAGTACTTGAGCTGTAAATTATGAACTAAACAAAATGCTTTAACACCTGCATGACTATATTGAGTCTAAAAAAATAAATAAATTGCCGTGCGACTTGCAATTATGTGTGTTCTTAAACAAAATAGTAAGTCGTCACTGGGAAAATAATATTTTAAAAAGTGCAGTAAATGTGATTTATATCTTACCCCCTTGGGAGCCAGTTTGGCAATGTTCCTATTTATTTCTTGCAGCATTTTATTGTTATTTTGCCGATTTATCTTAAGATTTTCTGCTTCTAGTCTTTTATTATCTTTGGAAAGAACATCAATTTGAACATTCAACTGACGAACATCTTTTTCTAAGTTTCTTACTTGAGATCTTAATCTCGACTGTGCCGCTATATGTATTTCTTCTTTCTTCTTCATTTCCTTTTGCAAACATTCGATTTCGTCTTGTAATTTTGAAATTTCCCTCTTTTCCTTTCCGGAGTTGAGTGATTTTTGTTGTCGAAGTTTTGTTTCCATTTTTTTGCGATCTTCCTCGATCTTCATGCGTTCATCGTGCAAATAGATTTCCATTTGAATTCTCTCATCATTGAGTTTCTCTGCGGCTTCTAAGCACTCCTGTTCGAAGTGAGCTTTGTCTAGTTCGTGTTCCTGTTTGGACTTCACCAATTCTAAGTTATTTTTCTTAAAGGTATTTATTTCGGCTTCAAGCTCAGCCAAGCGAGTGCGAATTAGTTCAGCTTTTTGAAGGATATCTTGTGCCATATCGTTACCTTGGCTATTTTCGATAGTGATATTTGAATCATTTTGATTGGCAAACAGGTGTTTTTTAAATTCCTCGAATACTTGCGATGATTCGCTATAGTCAAGGGCTGAAGTAAGGTTTACTTCTAGTTGCTTTTTTGGTTGTATTAGGTTGTCAGCAAACCGAACTCTAGCTGGTGATCTTGGGGAAGCTGCATCTGTTTCTTCCTTATCTTCTTCCGTCTCGGATGAATCAGAAACCAAAGATTTTGAGCTGGACTGTATTTCGTAAGGAATTGGTGGAAGTTTAAGTGAATTGGAGGAATCAACTTGGTCGTCATTTAAGTACTTTCGTTTATTTCTCAAAAACCTTTTGATATAACTCGAATTTAAGTCAAAGCTTCCATCTTTAGCTTTTTGCTCGAGCAATTCAAAAATGCTCAAGTTATCGGTATTATCGTGAGATTCTAAGCAGCTTGCACTAGACGACGGTTTTTCAATTGACTTAACGTTCTTTGGATCAAGAATTTTGGCCCAAGAAATTGGTTCTGGTGTTTCTTGTAGAGAAGATGACTGTGATTTAATATCTGGAGTTGAATTGCATGCGGTTTGTGAAGAAATTAAAGACTTTTGAAACTTTTCTTCCAAGACATCAAGGGTTGAAAGTTTCTTTGGCTTATCACAAGCTTTCAATCTCAAGACCGCCCTCGAAATGGGTCGCGTTTCTTTCTGCAGTTTACACTTTTCCGGTGGCTTTTTTGTATAATTTTTTTTCAAACTTGGATGGACAGAAGAAAATTTGTATGGTGGAAGGTTGCTGAGAAGAAATTGGTCGGGATCAACTTTGAACCGGTTTATTAAACCCTGTTTCCGTCGAAGGAATGGTCGTTTTGGCTTTGTACCGATTTCCTGGTGAAAATCTGACGTTACTCCTTCGTCAGCAGTTTGGTCAAGAGCACCTACTCCCAGATCCGTTTCACTAGACGTAGATTCATTTATACTTGCCACATCATCTTCATTCAATAAACTCGAATCGGCATGATAAATTCCAAGAGTTTCATACATTTTTCTGTGCTCCAGACCAAGAAGTTTTCGTTGATTGGTTTGTCTTTCGAAAAGAATTTTCTTTTGTTCCTCTTGCCATTGATTAAGTTCTTCAAGGCGCTGCACAATGCCGGAGGAGTCGTCTTTGGTTTCTGACATGTGAATAAATTTTTGTTTGAAATCTGAAGTTAGAATTGTAATATTTTATTAAAAAGTATTAATTTTTTAAACAACAACGAAACAAACAACTTGTTTGATATTTATAATTCGGATGAGACAACACTGCAGAGAAAAAATTTTGTAGTAGAATTTCGGTTTTATTCAGCTGAAAGTAAGGGTGGATACATAATAGGCGATTTATGCGCCTTCGTAAAATCTTACAGTCTTATTTATTAATGTGGATTTACATGTTTCTGTATCTGAAAAATGCAGACAAGTAGAGAGAGGTAGATGTATGTCGAAACCTGAAAGTGGGAGAGAATACACAGGTGATAACTCTTTTTTACTTTCTATAAACTGCTATAACTTGCTGACTTGTTAATGCAATGGTAATTGAACTAACTTCCGTTCTCTTCCATTTCGATTTAATATTTTATTTTTTAAAACCTTGCACCCATCAAAAAAATTATAGAAAAATGTGGAAATGTCGCAAATTTACAAAATGCAGACGAATATGCTATAATAAAGATGAACATATTCGCCTTTACTTTAATCTTGACTTCTGCATTTCTCGAATTTCTTATAATGCAGCATGGCCGTAGCTAAGGGGGGGGGGGCATTAGGGGGCAATGCCCTACCTTAAAACCTCCAATTCCCTACCTTAAAAAATCAACTATCGTATCGTAAACTCACTGATTCAAAAACTGGTTTTCTAAAACAAGAAAAATCCATTTCCATTGAAACGTTGATATATCGCCGCCTGAGTACTATCCAAAAAAAATGTTCCCCAGTAAACGAATTTTAAGGTTTAAAAAATAATTTCTTTACTTTCTTCTTGAGAAATATAATGTTTGAATTTTTATATACATTTTTTGAAAATATCTCTGTTGGAATTTGAAGACAAGAAGTCAAAAACTGTAATGGTTATTTTTTTAAAAATAAAAGTATGAAAAAAGTCAGAAATGGATATAGGACCCTCTTCCATACGAATGCGAAATCGATGAAAACCAAATTGAAAATTTCCTATGGATATAGGACTTTTGTGCACTGAAAGGAGGTAATTCAATATAAGCAAGAATAACCAAAAAATTCACAAACACTGGCATTATTTATTTTTTATAATTTTATTTTTATTGATAAGAACATAAAACAAAAAATATTATAAATTTAGTGGGTATACCTTACTAAATCTCATATTGGACTGTTTCTAAGTCAACAAAATAAGTAAGAATATGCTTAAGTATTTTAATACTAAAGTGTAAAAAATACTTAAAACTAACTTTGGTCCTTAAAATTTTCCAGAAAAAGACGTCTTTTTTAATTCGGAATAGTTTATAAAAATTCGTCAACTTTTCATTGTATTAAGTATTATTTATTTTCAAAAGTTTTTTTAAATTAAAATTTTTTTTTAGCTTTTTTCATTTTATCCACTTTAGTATTAAAAACAAAAAAAATGCTTAAATTAAATCGTTAAAAATATCTACAAGACTGCATTTAATGCACCTATCTCTATTTACCCCATGGTTAATTGTTTTTCTACTTTAATGATGTCTTTTTTCTTTACCATCGTCAAAGCGAAAACTTACTTTTGCGTTATTGAAATAACCTCCGATAGAAACCTGGACCACATGTTGTTCTTGCATGTTAAAAGATATAGAGCATATCGTCGTCGTTCTATGAAAACTCCCTAAGTCCATTTTTAAAAAATATGTGATTCAATTCTTATTTAATTCATTTCGGATAAACCATTTGCAAAAAATTTGTTTGCACAATGGCTACGCCAAACCTATTCTACAATTGAAGCCTGAGATCGTACTATTCTAATAATTTTTGAATTTTTTTATATTAATTTCCAAGTTTAAATGCAAATATCTCAAAACACAAAAAATGGACTTAGGGAGTTTTCATAGAACGACGACGATATAGAGATTTAGAGGATATAGAGCACA
The DNA here is from genome assembly GCA_911387755.1 of Chrysotoxum bicinctum. NCBI lineage: Eukaryota > Metazoa > Arthropoda > Insecta > Diptera > Syrphidae > Chrysotoxum > Chrysotoxum bicinctum. The sequence continues at coordinate 55,658,841 of OU426988.1, read as the reverse complement.
TAAGCACTGAAAATGTAACTTAGTTGCGATAAATATGAGAGCTAAATGCTCTATATCCCATTTTCTGTGGATATGGGACACTTATGCATTAAATGAATGTTTTAAGAACTCTTCTACAAAGATTGCCCCACTTAGTACAAATTTTGAATATGCGGCAAAAAAGCACTAAAAGGACCCACAAATTAGTGGTCTATAGAGCAAACTGGCTTTATGTAACTTCTTTAATAATGAAGATAGATCAACGGGAATAGCGCCAAACGATGGAGAATATTCGAATTAGTACCATATAACTGCATCTTTAACTCAGTTTCCCGAAAAAGTGGTATGTGGGGCATTTAAGTACTCAGGCGGCGATATCAAAAGAGACATTATGTAGGTACTTCGTTAGGTCTATTATTGAGGTTATACAATAATTTGCCAACGAATTAGCTTTGCGTGGAAATTATATTTTGGACGAAGAAAAAGAACAAGGATTATTTCAGAATTTGTTTGAATACACCTGCATGAAAGATCCAAATTTGAAAGTCTCTTACTCATATACACAAATTGCAACATACCGTTCACCTCTGAAATTCAAAATAAAATAATTCAAGCAATGATTACAGTAGTATACGAAGTTCCATTGTTCAAGATACTAATGAATCGGACCTAAATTTTTTTTACTATAATGGAAGAAAAATAACCGCGAAAATATTGCAATAGCAATACGCTACATTAAAGATGGAAATGTCAATGAGTCGTTGCTGACAGTTTCTACTACTGAAAATCTTGATGCAGCCAATTTTAAGGAATTAACGTTAAATAACAGTGACCCCTCTTGTATGATAAGCCAATTGTATGATGGCGCAAGTGCAATGAGTGGGAAAGTTTTGGGAGATGCGACCAGAATAATAATAAATTGGACCGAAAAATCCCTTACGCCCACTGCTTTAACCATCACTTGCATTTATTGGTAGTCATTAGGGTTATCTCGGAAATGAATTTCATTCGTTTATTTTTTGATCAATGCATCATGTCACATGAATTTTTTCAGCATGGTAAAAAAGCGCAGAATTGAAAGACACCTCAACAATCATTGGAAGAAGCAAAGTCTATGACAAGCGGCGATTCCAAAAAAACGCCTCATACACAAAAGAGACAAATCTAATCTATCTAAATACTAATTGCTAAATAACAAAGGAGATTTTCGGACAACGATAATCTACTAAATTCAGTAGCGAGTATAGATGAGTTGGATGTATACAAAATGGTACCGCTGAAAAACTTAAATAAGTGTGCGAAAACAAAATTATTTGTAAAATGAACAGTTTCACCAAGCCACTTTTAATTCTTAAAGGCCAATGAACGAACCAAACCAGATAAATTTATCAGGTCAACAAACTTTAAAACTTTTAGCTAAAACCCATTTAATTGCACTTTGGTGGAACTGGCCATAAGTTACTGCAAGAAAATCAAGTCTTTTTGATTGCTTCTGTATATATGACAATGGATAAATACATACTTTTAAATTTGTCATAACAAAATTACTAATACCCAATTGCTGAAAAGAAATATAAATATTTATTTTCAACTTAAACGCTTAAGCCTAGTACGTTTTATCTAGTAATTTTATCTCTACAATTTTAATCTCTACAAAACTTTTCCAAATCTCGCGCAAGAGTGTGAAGTTCGAGAGATAAAATCTAATTTAATGTGTTGTTGCGAGGCAAGAGGAGCGGAGGAGTGTCGGTATTGGGGTTAGGTAGGAAAAAGGAAAGGTTAGGAAATTGGAATAGGATTAGGTTAGAAAAGGGTAGGAATGCTAAGTTTCGAAGGACGCGGCCTGCTTGCTGTGCACGGCGTTAGCTCGTCGGACGGGGGGGAATCTTGCCCACGAAACTTAACCTCGCCTGCAAACAAATACATAAATCAGGCCAGGTAAAGTTTCGGGAGACAAAATTTTTCCCGATCGCTAAATTTTATCTCCTACATTTTTCTCCAAACATCAGCTAAAATCCAAGCTAAATTTTGACATAAGAACTTTGTGGAGAATATGTCACAGAAAACAGCTGTTCTCTAAATGAATTTTTTTCAAAGATTTAAAAGAATTGTTTAATAGTATGATTTTTTAAGAATTATGAATGAGAACGAATGAGAAATATGAATTATTAGTAATTTTTGTTGTCGAAAATCTTGTAAGACTCCCGTCACCAAATATTCTTCTAAATATTATTCAAATATTATTACATTTCAAATTGAAATTGAAATTTAGCTCGGGAATAAATGTGCCAGACAATTATTTCGTGCGCTAAATTTTGACAGATAAGTTATGTACAGTTCGAAGTGAAATTTTGATTTTTTAGCTGGAGCAGCGTACCTCTCGGCTAAAATGATTGACATTATTTTAGCTTGGCTTAATTTTGGAGAAAATTTTGTATGGGAGATAAAATTTAGCGCGATCTGCGTACTAGGCTGGCTCAACTTTCCTTTAAGGTCGCACGAATTTTCACACGCGGATAGTTTATTTGATAGATTAGCACTTATAAACAACAAATATCGCAATCTTAAAGTGAGGAAACATTTATAACTATTTTTAATTAATTTTTAAAGTTTCACTTTTTCATACAAATTGAACACAATAATGGCTGCGATGCACATGAAAAACTTTTTTTTTGCTTTATTTTGACGTTTTTCCTCTCTTTCTTTGGTTCAGTGATTTTATACGCGCTGTTTTTTTGGGATATTCTTGAAATTTATTGTACTTGTATTGAAATTATGAAGTACAAAAGAAACTTTGCGGGCACCCAACCTCGCACCTACCCCAAATCCTATAGTGAGCCCAAGCAGGGGGGTTGCAGGGGGGCAGCATGCCCCCCCATACATATGCATTTATGTAAGTATGTAAGCAAAAAATAAAAAGTAGTCTTAGTAATTTTCAATTTTCTCAAGATCTAAAAGACATAAAATCATTCGGTTTTTTGTGTTCGATTCAGAATAGATAGTAACATTGAATACATAAACCAATTAAGTACTTTAATTTACAATTTCGCTAAAAAAATTGAGTCAAACAAAAAGTGAGGTTAAAACCGAAAAGAAAATATTTTTTTTTAGGATTTAGGGGGGTTTCCTCACTCTAATATTTTAACCCTGTTCTATTGAGACCCATACCTAACTGTAAAAAAAAAATCAACACTATACTCGTGCGACCTTAAAGGAAAGTCGCCCCACTAGGCTTTAAGTCTCGAAAATTATCTGGACTTAGTTAATTCCCTATGGACTTGCAAAAAAACAGCCTAAAAAACTTCTCAATTTTATGTTTTCTCCTGCGGCCCTAACTCCATTTTGTATCCCACTTAAAAGTTTCTAGTACATTCCATATTTTTCAAAGGAAATAAACAAAAAAAAAAATAAAAACCTTCAGAATAGCGAAGAGCAAAAGTGAAGCAGCTGTCAGTAAATATAATCGTAAAAAATTGGTAGAGAATTAAATTATAATTTTCCGAACAAAAATGAAGTAAATATTCAATCATATAGCTATTTACAATCATAATATTGATACGCAATTTCTTATAGACCATCTGGTAATCCACATGCAATGCCATTGCCGTCTAATGTCCCCTGGAAATGGGAAGGTATGCCTTGGTCCATGACTACTGCAATGCAGCAGCAAAATGGTGTTGTGCAGTTTTCAGCCCCAAATCTGTTCTCTTGTAAGGACAAAAAACGTACCGAGAATCTGCATAAAAGAAAGTCAAAAATGATTCCCCCATTGTAAGTACAATTTTTTTGGAAAACAAAATAAACCTTAATTAGAAGAATCTCAAATTACAGACCCAACAAACAGTTCATCTCTGAAGAAAAAGTTATTGCCCATTTTAGTGGAATGCACATATCCCGGAACTACACTGAACACAGTGCTAACAGCAGCAGCAGCACAAGTACAGACATCTTCAATCAATCCTCCATGGACTACGACTTTAATAATCCAATTACACAAAAGGAACTCGAAGAAAAACTCAAAAATGCTAACCGGATAACTGTTTGCGATGAAATTAAGAAATTACATGCCGTTCATTCCAGTTTTATGCCCAATGCATTGATACAAAATAGAATAGAAAAACCATGTACAGCTTTGGTTCTGTGGACACCGCCAGCTAAGTTAGAAGATCTTCTACAAGATGGGACCAATCCCATATCTCCAAACGAACATTCAATTGATTTGGATACTCCTGACGACGAGGATGAAGACAACAACAACTCCATTAACTCTAACATGAATTCTATGGATGCATCTACGGTTGATGGCATGGACACAGATTTGTAGTAACTGGTGCATGTAATTTTCAGCATAATATAGAACAAGTGATACAAATAAAAGAAAACAAAACTATAAGTGAAAGCTGAGGAGATGATAACAAAAAGTCCTAACAGAAATAACCGTAATCGGAATCCTAAAAATAACCTATTTGGTTTTTTCGATATATGTATGTAACAGAATTCCAATTACGACGAATTCTGCAATAGGAACTTAAAGGACACAATTAGCTCCCAGTGGACTGGGTCGTGTCAAGACTTTATTACGTTATGTTTCATTTTTTATATAAAATTTAACTTTATTGTACTGTCGTTAGTTTTAGTGTGTCAAGAAATATATCTTTATTCTATAGTAATCGAGAAGTACATATTTTTTTCGAACAAAAGGCTAATATTAATGTAAGCATTTTAGAACTATGCATATTTCAAAAGAATATTAATTTTTCATGTATAATCTTATAATCTAAACAATGAATATTATCAGCGTGTAATGTGATTTTTCTATAAAAATATTACTTTTAACAAAATGATCTAGTTTTCGTTATTGAATATTTATGTTATGTTTACTAGCACACCTTGGCGTTATGGTTAGTGCGCTAAAATATAACGCTAAAGGCAGGGTTAGATTCTAGTACTCGACTAGGGGAGAGAATCTAATTAAATCTATCTATCAAGTAGAATCTAAACTGCTAAATTCTATCCCAGGTACAAGTACATATATACAGAAAATCTAGCACCTATAGAATCTAACCGACTTATACCTTGAAGTTAGTTTGTAGTTGGCTGTAGATTATTAAGGAGAGATTGATTCTAACTGCTAGAATAACCTAGGAGACTAGAATCTATCCTCAGCTTGTATTCAGACAGCCCTTCTGTGCTGTACATTTTATTTTTGAAGTTTGTGAACCCGAAACTTTTGCCGATTAGGTCTCAAAAAACTTTTGCACGTGGAAAAAAATAAAAAGAATTTAAAAGGTATCAAATTTAAGTTCTGGTACTTTTGTTTTATGTGTACTTTGGAAATATATTTTTTTTTTAATTTTATGCTTACCATTTGTCAGACCTTTCAAATTTTTAATATAGCCCATAAAATGATTATTATAAAAAAGTAGACATAATCTCATCAGAATGTTGTGTAATATTCAAAAGTTTTCGATCCACGGTGTCTTGGAAATTCAAAAATGTACTAAATACCAGGGCCCGTATTACGAATTACGATTATCGTTCAAAATCCATCGTTATCGTTACGTTGCGATTACGTTTTACGATACTCGTTTTTTTTAAACGATAATCGTTTTCTCTTACGACTGCTTTTGGCACTCGTATTTCATTGCTTTGACACATGACTTTTGTAGCAGCTGCAACATATTTATTACGTTTGGTGTTTGAGTTTGGTTTTTCTGGTTGATAAATAAAAATGTAAGTAAAATAAAATAATACATAAATAAAAGTGTTGAATAAAAGTTTAATGATAGGCCATCAACACAAACGACACAAATAAATGCACTTGTTGCTTTTATGGAAAAGTATCCAGACATTGCTAAAAACTACATGCCAAACAGCCAAGCAAAAGCCAAGTCCAAAATTTTGTGGAACAATTTGTCAACAAAACTCAATTCACTTGGCCCTCCAGAAAAGACCGTCGATGGATGGCTGATGTACTTGTTATGTTGAATGAAAAGCTTTCATCTCTGGAAAGTACGCAGAAGGATATTCTCAAAGAGATGAAGACAATAACCAAGTGGAACAAGGAAGCCGACAGATGGAAAAGAAAAGTGTTCCAGCTAAAAAAAGAAAAACTCCAGGAGCAAAAGTCACATAACAAAAATAAAACAAAGGAACGTTTGGAACTTCTATCAATAAAATCTAAGAAACTTGAACTGCAGGAAATGAAAAATGGGATTTCAACTCCAAAATATAGTTGCGCTCTAAATGAAAGTTTCAGCAGTTGCAGTTACAAGCCTTAAGTTAGTGAACTTTTTTTCAATTAATGTACAAAAGAAACCAGAAGTGATGTTAAGTTTTTTTTTATACATGAATCCATATTTAATTTAATAGTTTTAAGTACAACATTGTGATGCGAATTCAAATAATATACTTTTATTTATAAGTTGTGTTTTATTTGATCTCTTATGGTGGCCGCTATGTTAGAGTATTGATTTTGAATACTTGCAGTCGTATCTCCTTCTTGTATCACCTCGGGATTTTCCGTAATTAAATCTTCAGGGACATTGAATTTTAAACAAATGTTATGAAGAGCAGCACAAATATTTGTTATTTGGATTGCGCGTTCTGGTGAGTAATGTAGCTGCCTTGCTCCAAGGATGCATCTAAATCTTGATTTTAAAACACCAATAGTTCTTTCAACGATGTTTCTACATTGAGAATGAACTGTATTAAACTTTTCCTTACAGCTTCCTTCCTCAGCAGATCGGTAAGGTGTCATTATCCACGGCTCAAGTGTGTACCCTGAATCGCCATATCTGAATATAATATTTCTTCCCAATGTTTACTTACAATGCATCAGGAATAACCATTGGATCTGATGCATCCCTCAGTAATCTCCTTGAAATTGAATTGTTCCGGTTTTCCGAATCTTCGGAATCATCGTCACTACTCAAAAAAAAATCACAATGGAAAAACATTTTACTTAAATTTAGAAATCAATTGCACTTTCTTCACTTTTTTAATTTAGTTGTACTATTTTTGACAGAAATATTGAAAGAATGAAGTTGGATGCGCTTAAAAATAATAGATTTTTTGATTTTATCTGGCAATATTTTGATGCATCCATTATCGTAAACCATAATCGGTCTGTGTCATGACTATCGTTTTCTAGGGTATCGTTTTTTTGCCTTTCGTTTCGTAATTTGTAATACGGGCCCAGAATCTATATCCTTTTAAAAAATAAAAATCAAAAACCTCCGAAAACTATTAAAGAAATTGATTTTTCAAAAAATCTCAACACCGAAAAAACTTACTTAAATCGAAAACCCTAAAAACATGGGTAAATTTTATCAATATTTTTAATTTTGTATACAATTACTCCCTTCCTACGTTTCCTTGAATAACGGTGACAAAAATAAGTGTTTGAATGTAGAATGTACACTTTTTAAACGTCCCTAAAATTTGTTCATATACATATATATACTACGTTTATATGCAGTATCGAGTTGGATTAGGGTCGGATTTTAAACCCAGGTTTTTCGTCATTTGAGTTAAGAGCTCGATTTGGAGTTGAGTTAAAATGGTGTTGAGCGATTCTGCAACAATTTGTTAAACAAACTCCTCGACCCAGGACCCATGTTCTGTAACTCTCACATCGAGTGAGTTTTCGCATAAACGGTGCGAATCAGAACAAAAACACTGGATGTATTGGAAAAATGTGAAAAAACTGTATCTGTTATGTCGTTTTCCATTGGTTTTACTCAAGGATCCACTCATTCTGAAATGAAATGGAACGGTGCTAACTTCTTCTACTCAACTTTGAAATTTTGCCTTTGTATTAGTTAATATTCGTGTTGGTGAAAATCTGCGATAGTTGCTTTTGACATTTGGGTACGAGTAGGTATTAGTACTTCTTGAGTGGACCGATGTTCTGTAACTCTCACATCGAGTGAGTTTTCGCATAAACGGTGCGAATCAGGACCCATGTTCTGTAACTCGGTCGAGTATTTTCGCAGTCGATTAGAGGTGGAACGAAAAATGTCATCGTTTCTCTATATTGGAAAATAAACAGTGTCTATAACATGATGCGAAAACACCCCTTTGCGAAAACCATAGTTTCCAGTTTCCAATTGAAAAAATGTTTACATTTCCCTTAAACTGACAGCTTCAATTTATTTCACATTTAACTAAAAATTATTTTTTCTTTTATATTGAAAAGGTTGAAGTGTTCAAGTTTTTTATTTTGCAGTAATTCAAATTTTTAAAACAAGTAAAATGTATAGTGTGCTTGTAATTAGTGAACAAAGTGACAATAGAAATATGATAAATGATGTGCATTCACAGACGTATGTATGTAATATTTGAATTTGGTCCGACGAATTGGCCTCTCGCGAGCTCTAAATGTGTTGCCATGTAATCTACCAATTTTTCTTTTTGATCTTTTGAGATCCTTTGAATTTTCTACGGATAAAAATAATAATTTTTCTGATCAAACAACATACAAAATAAGTTATTTACCTTTTGTTTATTTTCCGTCATATTTGATTTTTATTATTATTGTCTTGTTCTCACTTCTCACTTGTATCAGAGTAGTCGAATGATTTTGACAGAAAAATCGAAAGATTGTATCGACTTCAGACTTAAGTGCTTTGCACATGAGCTGCGACCTGCGAATGCGAATAAATCTTTTTAAGCAATTTTCACAGCTAATATCAATTTTTGTTTTGTTTTTATTCTACGACGAAGTGAATTAATGATCGAATCAACTATTTAAAAGGAAAACACTGCATAAAATAATTATAAATTGAAATATTTTGCATTTTTAAATTTTGTACGCGACCAACAACGTATCTTCTGCGAACTGTCAAATGTAAATTCGCAATCCACAACTAGTGAACGCATTCCACAAACCCGCGACTAAAAAATTCGTACGAATTCAACCTCTTTCTAGTTGAGGTAGCAAAGTGAAATGTTCTCCAAATCTATGACGATTCATATTTAGAAGATGCAAATATAAGTTTTTTCTCTTTTTTAAATTTTGGTAACAAATTAAACTGCATAAAAGCCACCTTTTCTTAAAATAATTTTGCTTAGCACTCATTTTACTTTAATTTACTTACTTCTTTTTTTTTTTGACAATTCGCACTGTTCGGCGACCAAAGAAAATACTCATGTGAAAGAAATGTCAAAATTCGCGACCATTCGCAATTCGCAGTTCGCAGTTCGTGTCTCATGTGCAAAGCACTTTACAGATACAGTTTCTTTCACATTTTTCCAATACATCCAATAATTTTTTCCATTTTGTTCTTGATCGAGTGAAAAAAAGTTACAGAAACAGTTGCGTGTGAGAAACAGAATTTTGTGTCATTCCGCAGGGGCCCTACTATGTATCTCGATTCTACAATAAAAATGTTCGAATTCGCAAAACTGCAACTCTGTAATTCTTTAAGAACGATTTAATGTGCGATAATCGAACAGCTCGAGTAGTGCCAACTGTGTCTTTAGTGTACTTTACTACTTTCGCATAATAGGAGTGTTTTGTTGAGCTTCTTAATGTACACATTAAGAAATGTTACACATTAAGCTTATTTTGCACATGTAAATACAACAACAACAAGTTAACAGCACATTCACTCTTCAGTAATTTTAATGTAACATTTCTTAATGTGTACATTAAGAAGCTCAACAAAACACGCCTAATAGGGGAACCACCTATCACGAAAGTTCATGTCAAAACAAAGCGAAATCGCAAATAATCATTCTACAACAAATGTGTTTGCGAGCGGTTCAAGTGAAGAATTTTTTTTTTTCAGAATGTAAGTAAATAGAACTTATAAATTAATTTAATTCAATATTTCAAAGAATTAAGTAATATGTTTCTGTTTTCTTCGTAGGGAATCATCTAAAATTGCAAACACGAAGGCGTCACAGTTTGAGATTCTGGTGCAGTACATGGAAAAGCATCCAGATTTGTCCAAGGGATATTTAAGAACACTCTGAGCTCCATTATATTAGATTTATCTCTAATCCGCCTTCGTTCAATTTGTTGAATTCATTCCGGATTTTCATCTAAACCTAACCAAATCGCGACACTGTCCATATTTGTTTATATTATTTATTGTTTCACTATAAATTCAGTTTCCACAGCAAATATTGTCTATTTTTTTTGTCAAAAATATTCGAGTCTCATTCCAAAATCGCAAATTTGTTGGCAAATAGCTTGGCACTACCGGCATTCTATTCTATTTTCATGCGTAGTACCATTTGAAAGTAGAATCGCAAATTAGTTTCGAATAGAATCAAAAGTAGAATCGAGATACATAGTAGGGCCCCAGAATTATTTTGTCTTGGTTTTGTCAACAAAACAGTTGACAGCCGCCCTTGGGTGTTTTTTGAAAATCGAAAAGCCCAGTTTTTTTTTTGACAACCTTTGTCAACACTGGGTAAAGTTGAACAGCTGATTTCCGTTTCTTTAACTTGGAATTGGAACCCAATCGTTCCATTGAATGTGTTCGATTCTCTTTCTATTCTCAAATGTCAGTTTTGCTTTCAATGATCAACTCAAACCTCAAAGACTTCCGGTTCTGCCTTGAAAGAGTTCGGTCTGAATTTTTTGTGATCCACAAAAATTCTTTCCATCTATTAAAAGTTTTGCAATTTTTAATTATAAATTTATCATTTAACACCAATCGTTCGCACTCGCACTTAAATTTATAAAAAAAAAATCCATTAATTTTTAATTTTTTCATCAACTTTAACCAAGTTCACCCGAAACCACATGGTCATCTTAACTCTTTTGTCTGCAAGACGCAAAACCACCTAAAACAAACGATCTAACCGGATTTCAACACTTGACAGCTGCCTCCCCATGGGGAGTGCCACAACCACCAAAAAAAAAGGATAAAATACCTACAAAAGGTAAATTCAACTATGCTGTTCCACACCATATGATCAGCCCCAACAGGGTGCGAGCTGCACAACTCCTACTACAACTGAAACAAGAAGACCCTTCACACCAAAACTTAAACCAAAACCCAAGGAGCAAACGTGCCAGAAAAATAACAGATTTGCCATCTATGGATGTACTAGACGAAGACGAAGATCTCGACACGTGGTCTCATGTCCATAACGGAATAGTAACACCACTAAACCCACCTGCTCCAGAAGCGAACACCTCCACCAACAAATTTTCCATCCTAAGCGATCTACGGTTCACCAAAGGAACTAATCCTACGTTCAAACACGCAACCAAGATTCCAGTACAACCTACCGATGCCTCCGACGAGCTTGCTGCAATTTCAAGCTTCAATTCGCACACTAATTTCATCTCTTCAATCAACGCTCCATCCACAAGCAACAATATAACAAGATCAGCTAACCGATCCCCACTTGACAAAGGACAACCCTCACAAGGAGACCCTAGAAACAATCATCCTAAAATTATCACGGGTAAGTTTTGTCCAGCGATTTTCCTCTTTGACACAAACATTAGAGAATTAGTTAAAGATCTTCAAAAGATTACAGGAGATTTTAAATTTTATATTAAAAATATCAAAAATGGAGTCTCAAAACTCTATGTAGATAGAGAAGACATTCATCGGGAACTTATGGAGAAAATTAGGGAAAGTAAAGAGATTCAGGGCTATTCTTTTACCTTAAATAAAGACAAAACTCAAAACTTAATTCTAAGAGGATTAACCTATGAATTTAGTGAATCAGAAATCCAAAATGAATTAGAAAATTTAATACCAGGAATAATAGAAAAAGTATCGGTCTTCTCGACAGATCGCTCCAGGAGCCTCGGCTTTGATACCAATCTTTTCCTAATAAGACTCAAACCTGGAATCCTTTCTAGCGATATCACAAAGATAAGCTACATCTTCAATATCAAAATTTCTTGGGAAAAACCAAGAGGAAACAATGGGATCCTACAATGTAGGCGATGCCAAAGTTTCGGCCACTTGGCCAAGAATTGTGGTAAACACTACAAATGTGTTAAATGTGATATTAAACAGTCTCCAGGCGAATGCCCTGTCAAAAAATCACAAGATTCTAAAGCTCATTGCGTTAATTGCAACGGCGAACACCCTGCGAATTATAAAGGGTGCCCAAAATACAAATCCTACTTGCAATCAAAAAAGAAAAGTATTTTCGAAGCTAAACAAAAGAAATTATGCGGTACTGCACTCGCAAAAAATATTTCAAACCACACTTTACCACAAATTTCTTACGCAAGCCACTTTCATCAATCACAACCAGATCCCTTGGGTACTTTCCAAGTAAACCACTCGTCCAAAAATACTCGCTTTCAACAAAAGCTAACAGAATCCATCGATTCTTCCCACCCAAACGGCCCCAATTTTCTAGGCCAATTCTTCGACCTCTCCAGAAACCTCTTTGGCATCGGTGTTTCCGATCTGCTACTAAAAATAGAAAAATTCATTAAAAATATAAACAGCAATACCTCACTACAACAAAAAAGGCTAGATTACCTCAACCTCCTCAATGAGGTTCTCCTAAACACACCATAAACTTTCCCAAATATCCTAACCTACAACATTTCGTCCTTAGTCGTAGAAAGCAGGAGAATTGAACCCAATAAAATTCTCCTAGCTAACAACATAGCGACAACGCTTCTTTCAAACAGATATAAAGTTATCTTGGATAATTACAACTCTTTATCCAACTCTCACGACCAAGATATCGCAATAGCTATTAAAACTTTTTAGATAATGACCTGATCAAAACTTATATAATTCCCAAAAGAAGCTTCCTGGACTAACTCCTCCTTACAGTGAATCCTAGTTCTCCACTAGCCCCCGATGTAGCATCGGAGCTCCGAATTTTTTCCTCCTCCCTTTTGGAGGTAGTAACATATCATCCTGAAATTTTAGTCGAGACACAGAAACGAAAAGAGGCAATATTAATTTAACTTACTACAAAATGAACCACAGTTAAACCCCTATTAAAAGGCCCAACTATAAATTCCATCCTAAACCCAAAGTTATCGCTGGACTTAACTTTCCCTCCAAATTGTTTTACTTTATAACAAAAAAAAAAAAAAAAAAAAAAAAAAAAAAAAAAAAAAAAAAAAAAAAAAAAAAATAAAAAAAAAAAAATGTATTGTATTAGTCTTAAGATATCTCTATTTACTAAATACATCTAATTCTCAACCTATTAAATGTAACCCTCAATTTAACGCAATCCGAACACGGACGCAGCTCCTAATGTTCAAAACCTTTATAACTTTTAAGTTTTAACTCTCAAAACTAAGTGACCCAATATTGTAATCGATGTTATAATATCTTTATACTATAATAATAATTGTATACTTGACAAATGTTTAACAAGTATAGTACGCTATCGCACTACTATAAACAAATCAAAGAAAAAAAAGAAAGATATAAAAGAAAAGACAACATCAAAATGAAGGTAATCTACCTCCACAATGCTTAGATGCATTATCGTTTGTAATCGTTTGTATTTTAATTATTTTAATTTATAAGTTAGGTTAAGAATTGTATATTTAAAGACAATCGTCTAAACCAACCCCCTCACAGTTCCGAGAGCAAGAACTACACCACTCTAACACAAGAAACCACTATGCCATGTTGGCTTTTGAACTAAATAAGTATTAAACAGGACGGCCATACATTACAGCCTCCAATTCGTATCACTCAAGAAAGAGATAGTATTAAGAACTCATGTATTATCGTAAGTCAAAGAACAAGTCTCAATAAAAATACATACATACATACTCAAACCTCAAATGGAAAAACATAGAATTGGTTGTTGTTATCAGTCACAGTCACTGACAGGATCTCTTACTGAAGCCGATTTTTCTACGATTGCTATAACTGGCTAGTCAAAAAAATAAAGTTAGCATTCCACTGATTTGTTCAAATGATGCATTTTCATGAAATCTATAACTGGGGCCTTATAATTGATTCTAAGCCAAAATTGAAAAATGTTAAATCAAATTAAATAATTTCACAAGAAAATAGCAGATAAAATACCTATTTTCAGTACCTTATTCAGCACTTTGTCATGACGAATTATATTTGAAAAACTTACCCCCAGTTTCACAGTGAGAGTTTAAACTTAAGTTCTGCTGAACCTGAACTGGAGTTTAAATTTGAAGTTCAACTCGTCCGGTTTCACAGTCTTAGCTGAACTTCAGTTCATTAAACGTAGTTTAAGTAAAATATTTTCTCTTTCTATCTGTATCAAAGAAAAAACAATCAAGGAAAGTTTGCTTTGTTTCAGTTGTGACCTGTGACAGGAAACAAACATTAAAAATGAAAATAAATTATATTTTCAAATGTTTGAAGGGGTTGTCGAACTGAGAATTAAACGGCAGAATAGTGTCGTTTAACTTAAACTACAGAATGAACTCCGTTCAAGGACTGTGAAACCAAATTTATTGTTGAACTGAAGTTTAAACCAAAAGTGGGGTTTAAACTTCCACTGTGAAACTGGGGGTTACAGTTATTTAAGAAAAGATGATCACAATGCCAATTCATATAATTTCTTAAAATTTAATTTTATTGGAAAATGGCGGTTTTTAGTAATTTTTGCACTCTATTGGGCAAAAAAAAAGATTTATTTTTCGATTTAAAATCAATTTTGCAAATCTGACGAAAAAGTCAGATTAAGACGTCTCTCACCTTGTTTAATTTATTTTAATTACTATCCAAAGCACGCCGAAAACTATTTCGAGTAAATATGGAAGCTCCACAGTTGACATTTTCTTTTTGAGAGAAATATGCCTTAATAAATTTCAGGGTATGCATGTAGCTATGATGCAAATCTGTTTCAGCCATAAGGCTAGCCGCGCACTAGCAATTTTTAGTTGCGAAACTGCTTGGTTCGAGCAACTAAAAAGTTTGTGTTTTGACACAAACTAAACGATTGCCTAAAATAACTTCGCCATTTTATTGAACATATAATTATCTGTAAATTCACGGACATTCAACCAAACAGTTCATCTGTTTTCTATAAGTAACCAAACAGTTTCGCAACTAAAAATTGCTAGTGCGCGGCTAGCCTAAGGGTTAAAGCCTAGTACGCAGATCGGGAAAAATTTTGTCTCCCATACATTTTTTGTCCTGGGACAAATTTTGTCTCGGATATTTTTCCGAGCAGTACGCAGTTCGCGCGCAAAATTCATACTATTGTGAATTGCTCTTCAAAATGTCACCACTAAATTTTGCTAGGAAAAAGAATGATACAAGCATTATTTTGCGGGACAAATTTTGACAGCCACCGTATTTATGTAAGTGATTTTTGTCAATTCTGATTTTATGTAAAAGATGCTGATGCTTGTCTTGAGGAGATTCCAAAAAGGTATGAACGACTTTTGTAAGACAACCCGTTCCAGAGATACACTAAAAAACACATTAAATTAGATTTCATCTCTCCAACTTAAAATTTTTGCGCGAGATTTGGAAAAGTTTTGTAGAGATTAAAATTGTAGAGATAAAATTTGTCTTGTCTCGATCTGCGTACTAGGCTTAAGACTCGAAAATTATTTGAACTTAGCTATGTCTACATATCATTAATTGTTGTCACCGCTTAGAACCAATATCTGCCGTTTTATCTATCCAATTTTTTGAGACTTGCAAAAATATATTATATTGGAGTTTCTTCAATTATGAATTTCCTTCTTTTGCAGAAATAAAAATTTATATCATATCCACCATTTCACAAATCACTAAAAAGTACTATACTCTGTATGTAAATCTGCAAAGAAAAGTATTTTAAATAAAAGTGGCAGCACTGTCAGCGCTGCACATCTTACGAAAAATTCTATATTGCTGTCATTAATGGCGATGCCATTGAAAGGTGTGGACGTGATATATCTTTGTCGGTTCAATATCAACGCGAAATATTTTTCTCCAATTCGATTGCAATTAACTTTTTTCGTCGTTGGTTATATCTCACCGCTGCGGTTATAATTTATCTCAATATCTCTTATTTTTCAAATTATTAAAAGGGCGCCTTATGAGCAAGCATATAAATTTCGTAAAATTAACAAATTATTAACAATTTGTTTCTTCGTTCTGTTTTTCAAGGAGGACATTTTTACGATCTACATAATTTTTTTTTTCGTTCCAAAGTAAAATCCTCCCAAATAAAAAAAGGAAATAAAAAGTTAAATATTAATAAGCAAGTGCGGAAAATTGTAAATTAAATGTGATAAAAAGACGATGATTTGACGTGAAAACTAGGAAAAAATATTAAAAAAAAAATTGAGAAGCATTCGGACTTTTTTCGTGTTTTTTTTATACCTTTTGTTTGTTCCGTGTGTGTTCGCTTGCTTACTGCTCTCAATCGCAATCAGCAGCCCGCAGCTCTAGCAGCAGCAACATTAGCTGTTGTTGTTTTGTAGTCGTGTTTGTGGAGTGTAGTTGTGGCGGATAAAATACAAAAAAAGCGATTTGGACTCTGGGACGAGGACGTGAGGTATTTTTCAGTGACCCGAGAGGCCGAGAGTGAGTGATTCGGTTAGAAAATCGCCCAGAAGAGCAGGAAAACAGATTTTTTGTTGATTGTACTTGAAAGTGTTAAGAGGCGATGTCCGAATCGGGGTCGCCAGCAAGAAGTCATCACAGCCGCCGTCAATTGGTAGGTGTGCTTTATAGCCTTGTGTCTTTAGTACACACGTTTTAAATAAAAAGTATTTAAAATCGAAGCCTTACACATCCCTCATAAATCTAAACTGTTTTTTTTTTTTGCATAGCTTATAAGCATAATTTCCTATTTTTTTTTTTTTTTGATAAAATAAATTGGCGCTTTGCAATTAAACAAATTTAATTACATATATTTTTTGAGCACTCTATTAAGATTGGCCTTCTTTTCTCCTTATTCTTCGGACAAGACTTTTGCTTTTTATTGAATAAAAAACGCAAACCTGCCGGACAGGTTTTCTAGATGGAGTTGAATTACTTATCGACGGTGCCGCCTCTTCTATGCCTATACGAAATCAGAAACCCTACAAACAAAAAACAAGTGCTATATCGAATCAGAGGGAGTTTAGTGAACAATAGGAAAATGTGCTTACTTAAATATTAAAAGTGACTCTTTTTGTTTAAAGATGTTTTCCAACTTTCATTACAAAATGTTAGAAACTTCAATGAAAATTGAAAATTTCATTATTTTATTTAGGTGGTACTTTTTTTAAAATGTTGTCGTTTTTTGCTTTGATTTATTCATCTTACTTAAAAAGCATGACAAAAAAACACCAGGCGCGCAATGTTCTATGAATAATCGCAAAATTATTCTTGCTTGGTTGGCTAGGCTGACGCTGACTTCACTACTAATGACTGGTTATTTTCTGAATGCGGCATACCAACAAATACAAAAAGGCATACGTTTTAAGTAAATGACAAATACAAATAGCAGATATGTATTATGTACATAGCTGCTTTGCTTATCTATTGAATCCTAATGTGTAAATTATTCTGGGCTTATTTTCTCGTCATAAGATTTCCTTGCAAATTTGCCAACTGCTTATCCTGTACAACAAGCAGTCTCGCAGTCTCTTGACTACCATCGTTTTCGTTGACACCTCAGACTCCGAGCCTCAGCCAAATACAAAAGTACATCCAAATACAAGACGAATTTAGTAGCAAGCTCATCGTCCGCAATCCGCATCGACAGAGTACAGTGTGATTTAACATTTCAATCGTAATCACAGATTCAGCGCTCGGCATATTTCACTTTTTCACCTCACCTTACGTATACAAGATTCGGGTCTACCTTGTTTTATGTTTGTTTTCTTCTGAATAAAAATATCAATGGGGAATATACAAAGTCGAAAAGACCTTCACTGTTTGTGTTGCCGGAAAAGTTATAGAGATATCATTTATTTTGCACAAGGGGTATATTTTATATTAATACCATTATTCTGTAATGAATTGGGAGTGAAAAAGTGTTGTCGATTTGCAACGTTAAATCTGTTGCGGTTTAAATAAATATCAAAGAAGGCAATTTTTTATACAGTTGTGGCGAACTAATTAAGAACGATTTTAATGCTGGCAACACTATTGCTGCAATAATAAGACAGATGACAACTAAAACTAAAAGTACCGCTATCTATTCACTCATGTCTATTTACATGCATACATGTGATTACCTCAGTTATTGTGCATTTAAATCAGTTTAAATCGGTTATAAAGCATATTAGTTCATTATTAATTATGCAGTATAATTAAGAACGTTTTATTAAAACAGTTTTTTTTTGTAGAATTTCGGTGTGAAAGAAAGGGTTTTCTTGGTAAATATAAATTAAAGGCATTTTAATAGTTTTTTTTATGTTCCAAGATAATTTGAAGGTGAAATTGGTAGAAAAAAAGCTGTACAGCAGACATGAGGGGTGCCATAATAAATCTTCGCAGAAATGAACAATTGCAATACAATGCAATTGCAAATATGCTCAATTGTTCGAAATCAATGATCTTTAACGCTATAAAATATGTAGAAAAACATCAAACTAGAGAAAAAGTAGTAAGAAGTTTTCGGCGAGGATCCATTAGAGAGCGATTGAATGAAAGTCAGCTTTTTGGTAGATCAGCCAGAAAAAAAACCATTGCTTTCACTAAAAAACCGAAAGGCTAGGTTAGCTTTTGCAAGACAACATAAGGGTTGGACGATCTCGAATTGGAAGAAAATACTCCGGAGTGATGAAACCAAAATAAATAGAGTGGGTTCCGATGGAAAATAATATGTTCGACGGCCAAAAAACGAAGCTTTCAATCACAAGTACACCACAGTCATGCTCAAGTGAGGTCAACGAGGTCATGGTTTCAAAATAATTCTGTGGATGTAGTCGACTGGCCATCATGCAATCGAAAACCTGTGTTACGAATTAAAAAAAGAAGTAAATAAGCATAAGATTAGCAATTTAAATGAATTGTATGAAACTACAAGGACAGCTTGGAATAATATATGTAACACCAAAAAATGCCAAGGCGATGTAAGGCTGTAATCGAAAACAAAGGGATTCCCGACAAAATACTGAGGAAAAACGGCACGATAAGATTAAAATATTACTTATTCTACTATTGTTCTTACTTAGGTCGCCATGCTAGTTATCTTTTACCAAAATATATTGAATTTAATTTTATGTTTGAGTTGGTTTTTTTTTGCTACATGTTATTGTTTTTTTGTTACTAACACAAAGTGCAAAAAAAAAATTAATACAACTCTGTATCACAACAACTTCAATAAAATAACATGAATAATTTGTTTCCAATGTATCGTTCTTAATTAGTACGCCAAAACTGTATTTTTTTGAAACAGTTTCATAAGGTATCTGATTCTTTGTCATTATTTTACAATTCACTCTTTTGAAAACTAGATAGTAAAAGTCCAACATACAGAGTTGGCCAAAAACAAAACACAAAATGACTTTACTTTAGACAAACATACATACCTATGTAAATAGCATTCAAAAAATTTATTTGCGATACAGGTACCAGGTATGGGGCGAGTTTCGTATTTGGAAAAAAATCGAGCTCGACGTTTTGATTAAAGTTCACTTTACGATAGGTTTATTCGTTGAGCCCTGAAGTCACCCTGGGGTCGCCCTAAATCGTTTTTTAAAACCGGAAGTCACCCTGGTAAGTAAATTTTGTGTTTTTTGAGACCTGGGGTGGCCCTGAAGTAGATCTATGTGTTTTGCTGGGGCGAGTTCAGGTAACGATCAAACCGTCAAAAGTCATAATACATATGAGATTTCATATGTATTTCTTTTGTTGTCGTTTGGCGATTCGCATGTTGCATGTTTATTGCTTGTGTTTGCAATTAAATGTTTGTTGTACTCATCATGTTGTACAAAACAGTTGACAGCCCTTGGGTGTTTTTTGAAAACCGAAAACCCCATTTTTTTTTTACAACTCTGAGGGTTGTCAAGAAAACCTGGGTCAACCCTGAGTAAAGTTGAATGATCGAACCTGATGATAGAGAACACGAAAAATTCAATTCAATTCAAAAGTATTTATTTAGCGTAATTTTTGCTATTTACAATTTACAATAATTTAAAAAAATGATAAATATATAAATATAATTTGTTATTTACAATGGCATTGGCTTTTATATACATATATTGATGTTAGGAAATATTTTGTTTTACATAATTAACTAGGTATTGCTTGTTTAAACTCAAATTTATTTCTTATATGTTTAATGTTATTTGGCAATTCATTAAAAAGCTTAAATCCTTTATATATTAAACTATTTTTAGATCTTGTACTTCTAAATGCTTGTAGTCTTAAATCATCTCTATTTCTTAACAAATACGGTTGAACATCTCTGACGTAACGAATATGTTTTGACAAATATCTAGGTAGTAGGTTATTTTTAATTCTGAATACAAAAAACAAAACATTGAAATAAATACGCTGTTTTACATTCATCCACAATAAAGTATTTAACATAACTACAATAGGAGTATAATTATTACATCTAAGTATTGCACGCATTCCTTTATTTTGCAGTTTTTGCAGAGTGTTCATTGAACTTCCATTTATTAAGTATATGAGGTTTAATAATTACATTATAAATATTTATAGCCGTAATAGTGCTTAATTTATTACGAACTCTTCACAAGAAACCTATTTTTTTTTTGATACTTTTTTTGAAACATATTGCACTTGGGATTCAAATCTTAATTTATAATCAATCAATAATAACTCATAAGTACTTAATTTCAAATACTTGTTCAACAATTTCTTGATCTATTGCTATATTAACATTGACATTATCATTTAAAACCATACATTTAGTTTTTGTAACATTCAATTTTAGTTTATTAGCTTTAAGCCATAAATTCAAAACATCAAGGTCTTCTTTTATTAGTTGTTCACATTCTTGGATTGTTTCGGCTTCAACATACAAAAGTGCAAACAGTGCCAGTTCTCTATTTCTCAAAATTTTGTTCATATCATTGATGTAGCAATTAAAAAGTAGTGGTCCAAGTATTGAGCCTTGGCGTAAATTTTGGTTTGTTGTGAACGTCCCAATAAAAAGCTTTTAAACCAATCATGCGCAATGCCAATAATTCCGTACTTATTCAATTTCTCCAGCATTGTTTAGATAATAAAAGTGCAATCCAAAAGTCCTTAGAAGATATCTTACAATCAGTAAATGCTAATAAAGAAAGTGCCGCGAAACAAGAAAAATTAGTAAACGAAATTATTGACAAAATAAATACTCTAAATAAAGGTGAATGCCGACAAAAAAGTGAAGAAAAAACGGTTACATATGCAAGTCAGTTGAGAGAGAAAACAGGAACATATGCAGGCCAACTACAAAAATGTACACCCGTCCTTCTTAAACCCAAAGTTAAGCAAAGTGGTAAAAAAACAAAGGAGGATTTGAAAAGTCATGTTGACCCATCAAACCTAATCATCAGTGATATAGCTGAAAAAAGCAACGGAGTAGTTGCAATCATGTGTGATGATGAGGGAGAAAGAGATAAAGTGAAATGTGCAGTTGAAAAAGAACTTGGTAATACATACGATGTAAAAATACCAATACAAAAAAAACCCAGATTATTTATTACGGGTCTGAGTGATGAAATGAGTGAAGAAGATGTAGAAAAAAAATTGAAAGCACAAAACAAGTCATTGAGTGAAGGTGAAATCAAATGTGTCAAAGTAATGAAAGTAAATAGAATGAAGAATGGCAAAAACATTGAGTATTGCAACGCAGTGGTGGAGTTAGACTCTAAAAGCTTTCAAGGTGCCATGGACGTAGGGAAAGTAAACATTGGTTGGGATCGGTGCAGCATTTATGAAGATTTAAAAGTTAAAAGATGTTTTAAGTGTTTAGGATTTAATCATGAATCAAAAGAATGTACTAATAAATCTGTATGTAGGAAGTGCTGTGGTGAACATGACTCTCGAAATTGTGAAGAATCTGAAAAAATTGAATGTGTAAATTGTAAATTGGCAAATGATAGATTAAATTTAAATTTGGATACTATCCACAAAACTTTAGACTTTAATTGCCCTGTTTACTTAAAAAAGCTCGAGGCAAAGAAGAGTCGCACCTTTTATTAGCAATTAAATGAACAAATTTCTGAAAATTCACTTTCATTTCTTAATGGGTTATTTTTGAATGTGCAAGGGATAACAGGAAATTTTACATTAATTGAAGATGTTGTTGCCAAAAATAATCTTGACTTCATTTTACTAACTGAAACACATCTCACAGACAGTATAGCCAGTTGTGAAGTATGTATTTCTGGTTATAGGAGATATGATTGTTTGTCAAGTTCTCGTTACACTGGTGGTGTTTCAATATATGTAAAAGAAGGACTTAAATCATCTTATAAGACCTCTTTAGTGATTGGAAAAAAAATCTGGATTTTATCAGTAACAATAGCATATAAAAGTGAAGTGTGGAATATAATTGCCATTTATAGATCTGAAACTCTTAGTGTTATTGAATTCTTTGATATTCTAAATGAATGGATACCCAGAAATATAAATGAAAATGAATATTTAGTAATAGCTGGTGATTTTAATATAGACTACATTAACACTAACAATTATGAATTTAATCATGTAAAGAATTTTGAGTACCTTATTGGGCTTCAACAAATAGTTAAAGAACCAACAAGGATAACACAACAGTCAAAAACACTTATTGATTATGTGATGACTGACTTTACCCTAAAAGCAGATGTAAAAGTGCGAAATCATTGGAAAATTTCCGATCATGAATCTCTGTTCATTAAAATGTATACAAAACTGTCCATTCCATGTAAAACAAACAAAATTAAATATGTGAAATATGAAAAAAATAGATTTATAAGTGAATTTAAAAACTCTTTTAGTGAAAATGCAGATGAAGATTTGAATGCTTATGCAGTGAATTTCGAGGAAGCAATAAAGAATTCCTTATTAAAATTAACTAAAAACATAATAATAAATAAAAAGTGCGCGGAATGGTATAGCGATGAATTGGTTCATTATAAATTGGAAAAAATTCGTTTACACGATAGGGCCGTTTATACTAATACTTTGGAAGATTGGAATAGATATAAAACAGCGAGAAATTCCTATAAAAATCAGTGTGTTCAGGCAAAAAGAATATACATTGTATCCAAAATAAATGAAAAGGCGGGTGATCAACAGGGTATGTGGAAAACACTGAAAAGACAAATATTTAGAGATCAAAAGAGTGCAATTAACAACATTGAAATAAATGGGGTTATTTTAAAAAGTGATTTAGAACTAGCAAATGGTTTAAATAATTTTTTTATTGAAAGTGTTCTAGAAATAAACAGTAATATTCCAAGTGTTCCGTATACTGACAATTTTCCATTGTATGATGATGCATTCAAGTTTCATCAAATCGATGCACAAATACTCGAAACGACGGTGAAATCAATGAACACAAAAAATGATAGCAATGGTTTAAATTGTAAAATAATCCTCGAATGTAAAGATATCTTTTTTCCTTCGCTCTTAAAAATAATTAACATGTCGCTTTGTGAGGGCCTTTTTCCCAAGAGTTGGAAAGTTGCGGACATAGTGCCGGTAGAAAAGGTAAAAAACGCTAAGAGACCAGAAGACTGGAGACCAATAAATATGTTACCTACATATGAAAAAATACTGGAAGTCATAGTTTGTACTCAACTAACAACTTTTATGGAGGAAAGGAGACTTATATGTGCTGAACAATCTGGTTTTCGACGTGCTCATTCATGTGAAACTTCTATTAGTTTCGTTATAAATGAATGGAAAAAGGAAATGGAAAAGGGAAACACTATATTGGCTGTTTTCTTAGATCTCAAACGAGCATTTGAAACAATAGACCGAGAAATATTAATTAAAAAGCTTTATAAATATGGAGTACGCGAAAATGAGCTTTGCTGGTTTAAGAGCTATTTATCAGACAGGATGCAAAGAGTGAAAGTAAATGACACTTATTCTTGTGCCAAGCTTATTCCTATTGGTGTCCCGCAGGGATCAGTTCTGGGTGTTTTGCTCTTTTTGCTGTACATAAATGATATTGGAAATTCCTTGTCTAGTTCTAAAATATGTTTATTTGCTGATGATACCCTAATATATATAAGTGGTAGCAGTGTTAGTGCATGTGAGATTGTTCTTCAGCAAGAACTTGATACAATCTATAATTGGCTGTGTATGAACAAACTTATGGTAAACATTGGAAAGACTAAATGCATGTGTATAAACGGTAGCAATTTAACTGTGAACATTCAAATAAACAATGAAATCATTGATTGTGTAAATGAAATCAAATATCTAGGTGTATACATCGATAATAAGTTAAAATTTGACTATCATATAACTAAACTGTGTTCAAAACTCTCACAAAAAATAGGGTTCCTTTCAAGGATAAGAACAAATATAACAAAAACCTGTGCTTTAACCATATACAATACTACTATATTTCCACATTTCAATTATTGTTCCTCGATCTTATACATGTGTTCCATTCAAAACCAGAATAAATTACAAATACTGCAAAATAGAGCTATGAGGGTTATTTTAAAGTGTGGTCGATTAACTTCAGTAGTAAATATGTTGCAGTCTTTAAAATGGCTTAATGTTAATCAACGACTAAAATTTAATGTTTTAGTTATGATTTTCAAAATAAAATTAAATCTTTATCCAGTTTATTTACAGAATAATGTACAATATATAACAAATGACAGGTATGCCCTTCGGAACATTGGTGATTTTCGACTACCACTCTACAGAAGAAGTCACACTCAAAACAACGTATTTTACAAAGGCCTGCAATTATTTAATCTTCTTCCTAATGAAATAAAAAAATTTAACAAATTTAAATGTTATAAAATCACGTCTAAAATATTTGTTATATAACAGTTTATTATAATTTTATGGAGAATTATATTAAGAGTTTCATTGAAACTAATAAATTCAATAAAAAAAAAAAAAAAAAAAAATAATCGGATCAATTGTTTCAAAAGCTCGTTTAAGATCAAGAAAAACGCAAATAACCTTCTTACCTTTTGAGATAGATTCTTTCCACCCTATCAGTACCATGATTCACATGAATGTGATTGACGAAACCCAAATTGATTCTCAATTATTAGGTTTGTTCTTTGAACTTTACCCAGGGTTGACCCAGGTTTTCTTGACAACCCTCAGAGTTGTCAACAAAAACTGGGGTTTTCGGTTTTCAAAAAACACCCAAGGGCTGTTAACTGTTTTGTTGACAACTAAAAGCAAGACAAAATAATTTTGTGATCTGATAAAACTTCAAATTTGTTATAAATTAGTTTTAAAAATGAACGAAAACAATTTCGCGTTGTTGCTGAATGTTTCATCTGATGAGTACAACAAACATTTAATTGCAAACACAAGCAATAACATGCAACATGCGAATCGCCAAACGACAATAAAAGAAATACATATGAAATCTCATATGACTTTTGACAGTTTATTCTTTACCTGAACTTGCCCCAGCAAAATACCTAGATCTACTTCATGGCGAGTTCAGGGCGACCCCAGGTCTAAAAAAACACAGAATTTGCTCACCAGGGTGACTTCAGGTTTTTCAAAAAACGATTTAGGGCGACCCCAGGGTGACTTCAGGGCTCAACGAACAAACCTATTATCTTGTTATCATTTGGGTATTTTGAAAGTTGTTTATATGCAATTTTCTCAAGTACTTTTTCGTAGACTGGCAGTGAGTTGATAGGTCTAAATTCTTCACAATTAAATGTTTTTTTTTTTTATTTTTTTAATGGGTGTCACGATTGCGTTTTTCCAAGTGTTTGGGAACTGTCCTTCTTTAAATGATGCATTTATAATTTTTAAGAAAGGGAGGCCCACTACATCAAATGCATCAAGTAGTAACTTTGGAGAAACTAAATCACTGTCTTTTTTTATTATTTAATTCTTTAATTGTGTTCACTAAATCATTTATCGTTACTACATTAAACTTAAAGGGATTTTCAACAACAAAGTCTATTCAACATAGTCAATTTCATTATTAATTTTCTTAACAGTATTAATAAAAAATAAGTTAAACCGGTTGGCTAGTCCTTTGCCATCTGTAATAAATTCCCCGTCAAATTCAACTTTATTTATTTCGCTTTTTCGTTCACGCAGCACTAATTAGATTAGATTAGATAAAGTTTATGTAGCAAATTAGCTATTTTTTACAATTTCATTGCATAATTATCTTATTTTTAATTTCTTAAATTTAATAATTATTTTTTACAAAAAATAGTACTTCTCTTTTAAATTTTATTAAGTTACTTTCAGTTTTCACATTAGTAGGCAATTCATTGAAAATATTTATTCCTTTGTAAAATATCATATTTTGACTAATGATTTTAGGGTTTTCCACATAGTATTTAATGGTTTTAAACTGATTAAGTACTATATACATTTTATTTTGAAAGATTTTAGCATATTGGTTAATATCAGTTACACTATGAAATCGCATTCCAATTTGTTCAAACGCTGACAATAAGTTTTCTTTACGATACTTTAACACTTGCACTTTAGTCGGTTTACATTTAAAGCACAGTTTTTCCTTAATCGGAAGCTTTAAGCAAATAGCTTCATGATCTGCAATATTAAAATTACTATCAACATTTGCTATTAATTGCGAGCCAATTTGAAACAACGTCATCTTTTAAGGTCCTAGATGTACTAGTTATTCTTGTCGGTTCAACTAACATTTGTGTACACCCGATTTCAAGAATTGTTTTGTTACAATCACGCCTATAAATATTATTTTCATCAAACCAGTCAATATTAAAATCTCCAACCAATATTAATTTACTATATGTCTTTGACCATATAATCCATAATTTCACCAAAATTATTACAAAATTCTCTATTTGAAGACGGTGGAGACCTATGTACTTATATAGACCAGCCATTACAAAAGAACAGAACCCACAACACACTTTAATAATAAAACACCAAACATCCATTTCCAATGTAATTGTATGCAATTGTTCACACTGCAAGTTTTCATGCACATAAATAGCAACTCCACCTGTGTGCCTAGATAAACTATCACATCTAAAAATATTATAGTTTTTAATACGAATTTCATTATCTGAAATATTTTCAGTCAAACATGTTTCACTTAGCACAATAATTTCAAAAGGTTGGTCTATCAAAATTTTTTCAAGTTCACTGAAATTTGCGTTTAAACTTTGAATGTTAAAATACACTATAGAAATTTCGGTTGGTTGCTAGTATTAAAACAACAAACAAAGTTTATTTAGCAAATTAGCTATTTTTTTTAGCAAATTATATTCTCAGCCGCTGCAAGAAAGTTTTTTTCAGGGGTGTACTGCCTCTTGCGAGAAATTGACAAATCTCCAAGAGTATCTGTTGTCATGGAAAGTGCTGCTCATTAGCCGTTCGGAATCGGCAGAAAATTGTAGGTCCCCTCCGTTTCTGGTAACACGCACACAGGAATGGTTGAGAGTTGTAAGTCACTAGGTCTTGGTTTACTCCGAGCTGTTGTTGTTGCACCAAATTTTTATATAATTTTAAGTCTTCCAATCCAAAAACTTGCTATTGATAATATTATCTCCCATCATTTTAGATGTGACAAGTAAAACTCAAAAAAAGGAATGCTTTGCGTTTGAATTCTTGAGAGATTTTAAGTATTGGGAATCGCATTATGTCCTTTAACAAAATGTATCACTTGTGCAAGCTTGTACCACAAACATTACTCTCTGCAGTCTTTTATGCATTAGTTTAATCACGGCTGAAGTATGATCTTGCAAGTTAGGGCTGTGATTACATAAATAACCTTAATCCCATAATTCCAGTTAAAAAAATATAAATATAAAATAGAAAATATATTAAAAATATAAAATACCTACTTCGTCTACGATATTTTTTACATTTTCAAAATTCTTAAAATATTTTTTGTTAGAAGTGGTAATATTCAATATAGAAGAAATGAAGGGTATTCTTTGAGGCGGTCGACATACCTACATACATATATGACATGAAAAAGAGCACTGTCGACGTTTTATAATTTTTTTAGCACCATACAAATTGACAAATCAAACCTGGGGGTCAATTCTCTATCTGTGAAACTGTGAAGTGATAAGTTTTTTCACAACTTTACACACTATCCGATTCGCAATTTAAGCCTAGTACCCAGTTCAAGTGAAAATGAAAATTTCATATAAATGTGGCGGCTGGTTCGCATGAAATCCCCAACGAGAGGTGAGTACCAAAATGTGGATTGGAAAAGGAATTATGTTCCACAACTTTTTCCACGCCAAATTTGTATTTCTCAATGTACAACCATCAGGAAGAAGTTTAAGGTAGCGTGGAAAACTGTGACATTTGTCAGTTAATTTAAATATTTTGTTTCACAATAAAAAATTGAAAATTTATAAACAGAAATAAAGAATGGATAACGAATTTTTGATATTGCTCTTGAGAGTTTACTTAATGAAAGTACCTATTCAGTATTTCAGGTGAGTATCAAAAATTCACGTGGAAAAGTATATTCTATTTTCATTTTTATTCTCCGCGTGTAATTTGGAACGTATTTATTTTTCATTTCACGCTAGGTGAGTACTAGGCTTTATGAACAAAATTAATAAAATGTCCAAATATTTTCAAATATTAAATTTGTTTTCACACTCAAATGATTTTGTGAAAAGCCATGATAAAATATTAAAATTACAAAAACAAAATTATACTCAAAAATGAGTATCGTGTATCAAATATGAGAGCGTTTCTCATTTTAGTACTGTTTAGTACATGTTTTGACAAACATTTATCAGAATGAGTTCCAGAACCGCATTATGTGAGTTCATGAAATGTAAAAATGAAAAATGACTGTGAAAACTGAAATGATAACTTTTTTATCACTTTACAGTTTCACAGAAAGAGAATTGACCCTCAGGGGGTCATTTATCAGAATGAGTTCCAGAATCGCTTTATTCGAGTTCATGAAGTGTAAAAAAGAAAAATGGCTGTGAAAACTGAAATGATAACTTTTTTCTCACTTCACAGTTTCACAGATAAAGAATTGACCCCCTGGTAGCACAAAGCAATCAATTCTTTAAAAAAAAAAACTCAAAGTTTGGCTACTTCCAGGGTCTGATGTGGAAACTCTGCTTCAAGTTGTACCTTAATCCAATGTTCACATATTTTTCACATTAGTAATTTTTTAGTATTTTTTTCTTTCTAGGTTTCATTTCAAAATTAAAAAAAAAACTTTAATTCCTTTACTTTGTTTTTGTAGTGTGTTTTACATACATCGCGCATTTCTTATTTTTCTTCCTTTTCGGCTTTTATTTATGTATCTTTCCCTAAATTACTACTGGGTATTTATAATACAAAGTGCATTATCATTATTTTCAAAATACCTAATTCAAAATTTCGTATTATATTATACATAGTTATATTATATCTATAGATAACTCTATTGAGTATATTTTAGTTATGAATTATATTGTTAACAAATTATTATTAAGATATAAATGAACATTGAGAGGGAGTTTGCATTGCGACCTAAACATCTAATTTCTAATGTGCCCCTATCTGGATCTGGAAATAAATCTTATCTAAAATCTAATCATCTGAATAAAATTCATAAAATTCATTTAAGTTATACTATTATTATTCAAAGTAGTATTTACAACATCCTCGGCTTATTTTTTTAGCAATATCCTTTTTATTTTCTTCTACACGATAGCAGCAATTGTGCATTTTAGCATTTTCCAGACTATTTTCATAAAGAAAATTCTAAAGAAGCTCCTCACAATGAACTCTCAAGGTATGAAGGGAAACAATTTTCAATTTGTTTCATAATTCCTTGTCAAAAAAGCTCATTTCGCGAATACTATAAAATCAATCAGCCTTTGAAATCATGTGATTTACTTCATACCTATGATTCCACAGAAATTTATAGTCAACACGGATTTAAGCAAAAAAACGCGTCTGGTTAAACCCTTATCGCATAGATGCTAAACTTCATCAAATGCAGTAATGTAGTAGATATGTCATGTACCGTAAGACCTTAAAATTTTTTAAACTTTAGAACCCACCAATCCATGACAATCTTGAGATAGAATTTTGTAGACTTATCTTAAAACTGATTTAAATTACATTTATACATGAGCTTTTCCAATTTATTTTATTATTTATTATTTTCGGACAGCGGCAACACTTTTTTTAAAGGTGCTCGAGAAAATTATAAGAACAAAAACACAAGTGAAGAGGAAGTAGTGATTGATAAGTACGTCATTTATTTCAACTTCAGGAGAAGAATTTCTACGGCGCAGTCTTGGCATGTAGTAGTAGATGTACATAAATGTACGAGTATATTCTCCTTGCTTACCTCTTCAAGCAGAAAATTGGAAACATATTCAGCATGAAAAGTAAAGTGAAATATTTGTCTGTAAAGAAGGGGAATTTTCTCCAAAAAGAAACAACTTTTATTCGCACTGCGCAGCACTATACAGCGTATAAAATGGAACTATTTCTATAGCCTAAAAACTTTATTTTTCTCAGTATGGGTCCAACATTTCTGCTATGATTTTGTTTTGCTAAACCTTTTAAAGAGGTACCTACGGTTGGAAGATCTTAAACCGAAGTGCGAACACGTCATTGGTTTATAAAGCTCTCAATGTAGTTGCAGAATGCACAAAAGATTCTTAATCATCAATGACCGAATGAATATCTACGGAATTGGATTATATTTAGCCTGATCCATAATAAGAAAAGGGGCATTGTTTATATTAAGTATAGGTAGGTACTTGAATGAAAACGTATTTTGATAGATATGAAGCTTCAAGAGAGATGCATAAATACAAAGCGATAAGCTACTTAATTGTTTGGAAGTGATTTAATCATGCTTGCATTACTTTTTAACCATGAAATCAATATTTTATTTTAATTGGATGTTAATGTATGTTAATGTATGATGTTAATGTATGTATGTACATTAAAAACAATGATGATTTATACTCTATTATTGATACGGGGATACCTACCTTTCAGTTGAACGATTAAATTTTATGATAGGTATACATACCTAATTTGTTGATTGATATTGATATTGATATTATTTTTTTTTATTATTTTCATGGGAACAGGAATAAAAAGTTGAGTTTTAAATTTTATGATTTTCAATAAATTTAACGCATTCACAACTTTCTTTTGATTATACGTTCTAAATGTACAATTTTACTTGCAACTTTGTAGGTACTATAAGTCAAGCTTTTGATCAAAGTTGATATTACGATGATAGCGAAGACCAAAAAGTGGGTCTCGCAATTCTGTCTGTCTGTCTCTTTGTCTGTCGGTTCGACTACAGCCTAAACGGCTCGGCCTATTTTCTTCAAACTTGGTAGATATGGGTTTGGATTTTTCCCCCCCACACGTTTTTTTCTTTTTTTTTTTAAGACCAAAAATAACGGTACCTAATAGGGCCCATACACTACGCAAACCGTTTGACCAAAACAAATGCCTTTTGTTGTTGCAAAAATGTTTGTGCAAACTGTTTGAGTAGTGTGTAGCGATGTTGAGTATTTGCGCAAACGGTTTGAAGAAATTCAAAAAATTTTTAATTTTCCGTGACTGCACAAACATGTTTGAGTGGTGTGTGTTGAATTTTGCTCAAACAGATGCCAATTTTCATGAAATTAAGATGAATAAACAAGACGAACGAATTTTTTTGGACCAAATTCTTTTTTTTTTGTTTTTTCTATTTTTTTTAATAGCCAAGGCAATAATTAAAGCTGCACACGCTGAATCGCTCATTGCTCCGTAGGTCTGATTGAGATAAAAAATGTCACGCAACTAATATCTCTCAAACATGTTTGTGTAGTGTGTGGAGAAACTATATTTGCTCAAACACACGTTTGAACAAACGTGTTTGCGTAGTGTATGGGCCCTATACCATACATTTTTTTTCGAAATTTTATAAATATTTTTTTTCTCAAAAACTGCCACAGAACTTAAAAAAAAAAATTTTAAATTTCATTTAGTTAGAACTAGGTAATGGTTGAAAAAATTTTTCAAAAAAATTGTTATTTTTGGTAGCCCCCCTGGGTCCATTTTGTTTTTGATTTTGTCGAAAACGGTACAACCGATTTAAATAATTTTTTTTTATGCTAAAGCTCCTCCAAAGTTTAAATATTATTACATATTCAAATTTTCATTTTTTTTTTTTGGAAACTCAATATTTTGAAAACCCCACGATCGATTTTGTTCAAACTTGACAAATAAAAGTTTCTTAACATAATCTACAAGATTTGAGGAAAAAAAATTGTTTTATCTAAAACTAACGGTACCTTCCATACAAATGTTAAAAAATGGTTTTCGAAAATCGTATTTTTCTCGAAAACGGTTCCGAGAATTTTGCTAATTTTTTTCCTTTTGATTAATTTTTACGATAGCTATAATTTAATAAAAAAAAAATTGAAATCTAGATATTACCGACTGTACCTACCATAGAAGGATTTTTTCAAATTTTGAATTTCTCATTATCGGCATAACGGATTTTAATGAAATTTTTTATTAAGAAGCTCCTAAAAAGTTTAAAAAACATTGCATTTCAAAACTTAAAAAAAAATATTTTTTTCAATTTTTAGAAAAAAAAAGTTTTTTTTTTGGAAAATTCGATATCTGAAGAACGACTTAGTATTTTTCTTGAAAATTTAACCCTTATTCGTACAATAATAAAAAACTTAAGGTTGGCGTACCAATTTTTTTTTTTCTTTCATGTAGCAATTTACTTAAGCAATCATTCTAGACAACTTGCATTGGATCTTGATACCCTTAGGCTGTTTTTTTTTTTCACTCGGAGTTGAACATAACTTGAGGATTTTTACTTTCAACTCCTGATTTTGTTTTTATTCACTTAAAGTTGACGTTTTCAACTCTCGATTTTCAACTCTAGTGTTGGTCAACTTTAAATTTTCTCAACTCCCGTAATAAGTAGAAGTTTATTGAGCAAACAAGAGAGTTGACATAAAACATTGTTGTTTTTTTCAAATAAAATACATGCATTTTGTTTGCTTCAATTTTCACGAAAAAAAATTAAAGAAACATTAGGCGTATTTTATTGGTAATGTATACATAGTGCAGCAATGGAAGTCCGAATAAAATGCTTTTTTGACCGCATATACACTTTTACTTTAAATTTTAAAGTTGGTATGCTTTGCATTTATACCCGTGTCAAAATCAGCTGATTTGGAAAAGAAGTAAAGTAAATATGTAATTTCTTACAAAAATAATACAAATTGAAATGAATAAAGATCCAAAACAGAAAAGGGCTATACATAATTTCTGAGTTTCTTTTAACAAATCATCTTAATTTAGTAGATATATCAGACTCATTAAGTGAACAAAGTAAAAGGAAACAAAAATTAATAATTAAATATGTATATACCTACGAATAAACAATCCACTTTTGAATAAGCTAAGGGATGTGTTGGAAAAGTATACGTTTTGGTGTGGTTTATGCTGAATTAACATCACTGACAAATTTGTAGTCAAACAAGTGGCAAAATTATTAATATTGTTTACTGTGTAAAATTTTACTGCGCTGCCTACACATTTACCAATAAAAAACGACTATTGGTATAATGTTCCGCAGCAATTATTTTTTGGAAAAGTGTACATCAACTTCGTCAAGCAGTAAAAGTGAAGATAATGTAACTGAGCCATTGTTCTTTGAAAAAAGACAATAAAAGATGTTGCGGCTTATTGGAGTTGAAAAGTAGGACGACCGTGACTTCATCTACCGCTTTCGTCTTTTAAAACCAGACAGCAATAATGTTGCTAGACTTGATAAAGGATTCACTTCCTTCCGACAAGAGACGGTAAAAGTCTTAAACTAGCCGTGACCTTAAAACTAAAGTTCCCTTTTAAATATACATATATTTCTTCAGTAGAGTAAGCATTTCCAGCGTGCATCACGTTCTGAAACGAGTGTCGAAAGCAAATGTCAATCTAGCACAACTTTTAATTCGAATGCCGGAAACGCATGAGGAAAAGCTTGAAGTATCACGAGGCTTTTTCGCTTAAGCCAAGTTTGGTAGGAAAATTAGTGCAATTGATTGTACACATGTCCGAATACAGTCACCAGGCACAAGTGATGCAGAAACCTTAAAAAAATCGCAAGAGATGGTTTTCTCTAAATGTGCCTTCGCGAATTTAAAAATAAATTATACTGTAGCTAGCTGGCAGGTTTTATTAGTTTTTTATTTTTATTTGTATAATATATAAAACATTAAGCTTTAGCAAGTGCATTAATATGTTAATAACA
This sequence comes from Chrysotoxum bicinctum, assembly GCA_911387755.1. NCBI lineage: Eukaryota > Metazoa > Arthropoda > Insecta > Diptera > Syrphidae > Chrysotoxum > Chrysotoxum bicinctum. The sequence continues at coordinate 55,624,599 of OU426988.1, read as the reverse complement.
TTGGGCTCAGCTCATGACCAAAACATTTTTAAATTATCACGATTGAAAAGTAGATTTGAAATAGGTGAATTTACTCACTTGGAAACTCAGGCTATTCAAATACAAGTTATCCAGAAATACCCGGATTTGTTGATATGTTAGCTTTCACAAATGTACCATCAACAATTCCATACAATACAAAACGTTCCCGATTTTTAGCAACTTATTTTCACCCACGGTAGATCGAGGAAAACATATTTCATTACAATAATTACACAAAAACCGAATTTTATTGTCCGAATAAATTAAAATTTTATTTTACCTTTTGTTTTTCTTCATTTGATTGATAAAGGATTCACTTCCTTCCGACAAGAGACGGTAAAAGTCTTAAACTAGCCGTGACCTTAAAACTTAAGTTCCCTTTTAAATATACATATATTTCTTCAGTAGAGTAAGCATTTCCAGCATATCAGGTATATTTTTCGAATCACAAGTTGAACAACTTTAGATTTTCAACTCGGGAGTTGAGAAAACAATTAGTGAAAAAAAAGAAATTTCAACTTGCGTTTCAACTCTCGAGTTAAAGCCAACTCTCAAGTTGGTCAACTCGAGAGTTTGCCTCAAGTTGAGCAAAAAAATGGTCCTTAATATTTTTTTACTAAAATGAAATCGAAAGTTTAAGCAGGAAACTTTCGAGATTTCAAATTGGTGTTCAAACCGTTAAATATAATATTTCTTCCCAAAGAAATACCTTATTTATGTGTATTTTTATTACTTCAAATTAAAATGTCAAAAAAAAAAATAAAATAGACTACTGGATCGCACGAACTTGCTCTTATGTAAAAGTACTTTGGAATTTAAAAATTATGTATAAATAAATATAATACTTTAATTTAATTAGATAAAAATATTGGAATGAATAAAATTGCCGTCTGATTTCTAGAAAAGTATGAATTTATGCAAACAAAGTTTTTATCTAAGAAATTTCTTTAAAATTTTTCAAGAACAAAATTTTGGGTGCCAATTTTAAGTATTTAGTAATATCGATTTTGGGAAATAATTTCAAAAAATAATCCGTCACATGTTTTGAAGATAATGATTTTCAAACAAAATTTGGAATTATTTTTCAAAAAACCCAAGAAAATATTTGTTCGAATATTTTTATATACAATATCATTTTAAACTTGAGGGGCCTCCCACTTAAAAAATTTGGTTAAAATCGTTAGAGCCGTTAATGAGAAAGAATGAGAATGAAACGGTCCTATGACAGGTACCGCTAATAACATTTTTTCCCAAAATTTGTTTTGACCAAAATGTAGTCCATGTCCATAATAGCACACTTAACTTTTTTTTTATCAAAATCGTTAGAGCTGTTTTCGAGACAAATAAGATTTTGCATTACTGGTGTATGGGGGTACCGTTTGTTTTGGAGCTAAAAAAAATCAATTTCCCATCTAGGGAATCACCGAAGACCCTTAAGTACCGATTTTTAAGAAAATACCTCCAGTAATTTAGGCTGTAGATCGAGGTAAAAACATACAGAAAGACAGACGGAATTGGCGAACCTACTTTTTTCGTCTTCGCTATCATGGTAATGTCAACTTTGATCAAAATCTCGAGTTCAATTTTTTCCAAATGCAGAACTTCCTTATAGTACCTATGTATGTACATATGTATGTATATCGCAAGTAAAAAGAAAATTTATTAAATTGTGTGAAGAAATTGCTTTAAATGACTTGTTCCTGTTGGTGTTATTCGGTGAAAACTATAATAATTATAATCTAAAGTGTTGTTTTTCTCACCTTCGCCATTTTTAGTTTCTTTTAAATTAAAAAAAAATCGTTTTGAATCAATTTGATAAGCGGAAAACTCTGAAACCAGAAAATTTTATCATCGCAGAAATGAACTGTCAAAATTTGTATGGGAAAAACTTTCTGCAGATCTGATAAAATTGTCTGTCAAATCTGATGCTAAACTAAGAAATTCTCTAAATTTTAAGAAATTGTCTAAAATTTTGTGTTTCACTTGACAAGTCAAGAAGTCAAGCCCGAAGATGGATACATAATATCCGAAACGCGTCGCTTTGAATTGAATTAAAATTAATGTTGTGTTAAAACTTTTTTAAAACTAAATAAATAAATTATATACAAATATAAAAAAAATTGTATCGTGTTTATTAGTAATTAACACACAACATGGAGACTACTAAACCAAATAATGCATTTTAAAACTTAGAAAAAAATATTTTTTGAATTTAAAAAAAAAAAAAAAAAATTTTTTTTTTGAAAAATATGTCAATAGTTTTTTTGGAAATTTAATTTCCATTTGTACAATAATATAGACATAAAATTGACGTGCCAAAAAAATTTGTATTTAAACCTTATTTTATTTAGAAACCACTACAACGACTTATAATTTTTGTTTTTGCATAAATTCATATTTGGATAGCATTCTGTTTTTGTCCCTTACTGCTAAAAGAATTTTAAAAATTATTATAATTTTATCCTTATGAACAGTTTTCTCTAATAACATTCGTTTTTAAAATTCCTAGTCTATTACATAGGAGCAATTCGTGCAACCCAGTCGTGCATTTTTTTTTTTTAATTTGAGTTCTTCCGGCAGACGGGTTTTCAAGCCATGCTTTGTAAATCTTTTTAATCCAACTATTGTACTTTTGAATGATTGAAAAAATAAAGACTATCTATATATCTATCCAGGGGCGCCGCAACCGTATGTGCAATGTGTGCGGTGCACAAGGGCGCCAACGTCTAGGGGCGGAAAATTAAGAGATCGATCTAACTCAACCTATACAGCATACTACAAAAGTTTTCCTTAAGCTATTGGAACCTGTTTACATTTGAGCGTTCACTACGTAATGTCTACACACAATCTGCTACAAATCTTTATTCATATTTTGTTTGTGACTGTCGTCTCTCACACCAGTCATAGTCTAAACTGCTTTACGCCATGTCGCCATATAGACTGACACCAGCGTTCGGAGACCCACTTTTTTCGTCTTCGCTATCATCGTAAATACATGAATGTATAACTTGCCTTATAGTACCTATAAGTCTCAAGTAAAAAGAGTAAATAATTTTAAAAGGATGCAATATCTATATATCATCATCATCATCGGCTCGACAACCGGGTTCCGGTCCTGGCCTCTTTCAACAAGTCTCTCCATCTATATATACTATAATAAAAACTGTCAAACTCATTTACAGGAGACTCCCCCAAATCCTACTCTGACTATGTTCATTGTTTAAGAATTTGGTGTAGATTGGAACGCGACAACAACAATGCACGTTTGCTTAAATGTTTCAACTGCGAAATGGAGAATAAATAAAACTTCCACTTAAATACCCCCGGCACCCGAGATATGGGGCGGCAATTTAAGGTTCTTGCATGCGGGCGCACGAACAACCAGCGGCGGCACTGTATCTATCTATCTATCTATCTATCTATCTACATATATTTTCAGAATCGTTCATTAAGATGTACGAAACTATAGAATTTCTTTAAATTATTTCATCGTTTACACTCGATTTGATTTTTTTTAAATACACGAAACGTCATTCCCAGAACACCATTCAACCTAAAACCAAATCGAACTCAAATGACGAAAAACCTGTGTCAAAAATCGGAACCTAATCCAATTTTATATTTCGATACTGCATATAAACGTAGTGTCTTCAATTCACTAATGTTTGACATAATCATTTCCATATGAAACTGTCTCTTTCTCACTGGCGGCCTGGAAATCGTATGGATTGCAACTTACTGCTCCCACTTTCGCTCTAAGTTTTTCGTTACACGACGACTTCTTCAATTTTAACCATATTAAGCCACGTAAAGGAACTTAGTTCAAAAAAAAAAAAAAAAACTACAAAAATCACTTATGACTCGACTAAGGCGCCAGTTATAGCGATCATGAAAAGTTGAAACAATAAAATTAAATCCTTTTTCCTGATGGTCTTTTATAGTGAACAGGAAAATTAATTTGTATTGGGGGTTATTACACTGCGATCTGGAGATCTATTGTGCCCCAACTTAGAAAATGAATGAGCTTGCTCATCCTACAGTTCCTCCTCTAAACCTATTGCTCTTAGGAATCTTAGTATTTGTGGGCACCTTCAGAGAGAATAGGTTGCTCTCTTTTACCTGATATTGTCCAAGATGGTTTTTCCTTTGGTGGATGAGTGGACAACAACTTCCTAGTTTGTGGTTCGGTGTTTCCAGAATCTACATAATGTATGTACATGTGGAACTACTTACCATACTAAGTTTGCAGTTTCCAGTTAAGATACCTGTTATTCTTCTTAGGTTATTTCTACTTAAGTTAATGCAGTTTTCGAAACGTTGCTGGTTTTAATTGCCCAGTAGTAGTTTCGCCTGCCTCAGTTTTGGGAGTTCTTTCCAGTTTTCGAATCTGTTTGCCTCCTCTTCTTGTTTAATTTTGTTTTTGATGACATTTTCTCCTATTCCACAATAAGGCTCAGGCCCTGTTAAAGGGATTGATGCGCCTATTTTTACTAAGGAATCTGACTTTTCGTTTCCATGAACTCACGTGACCAAGTACCCAGTAAAGTGTGATCCTGTTCTGGTTGCCACGTTCATTTAGCCTGCTTATGCACTCCCACACAAATATAGAGCTGACCGTATATGACTTAGCGCCTTGAGTGCCGCTTGACTATCTGACATGATGGCAATGTTCTTGTTACGATTATTCTTTTTGACATTTCGATCCACGCATTTCCCTATGGCGTTTATCTCCGCTTGGAAGATGCTGGTGGACTGCCCCATCGGTATGGAAAGTTTGATTCTTGGCCAGTTCCTGCACCAGTCCCTTCGCTTGTTCTCGATCCATCAGTGTACCGCTTGATGGTATATTTGTTTCGAGGGTAAAGTTTATTTCCTCTCCTTCCCAATCTTTTTTATTGCTTAGCTGTGTAAAAAAGTTTTTCTCGAAATTATGTTTTCTGATCATGCCATCTCTTGGGAAGTTTTGTTATTGTGGCCCTACTCATTAAGTCCCCTTCTCTGAGACCAATAATTTTGCCTGTTCCAGTTCCTTCCTTTGAGAACCTCATGATACCTCTCATTGCTCCCGTAATACAGATACATGCGAGCGTAGATATTTTACCTCCTTCTGCGTTTCAATTACTTCACCAGCTAACTGGATAGGTTTCATAGGTGGCAGAAGTCTTTTCCTGGTTAATTGTATGATTGTCGCCTTGGAGGGGTTTATTGATAGTCCTACAGAAAGACACCATTTCCTTGTAATTGTTAGTCTTCTTTGGATAATATTGCAAAGAGTTTCTTCAAACTTACCTACTGGATGTGTAATGGAAGTGATATCATCGGTAAAACAGCATATACCTTGGGAGGTAAGATTTTCTAACAATTCATCCACTACAAGATTCTACAACATGGGTGATAATACACCACCCTGAGGGCAGCCTCTTGTTGTGATGACTTTTTTTACATTTCTAGTGCTCAACATTTCTTTTATCCATCTGGTTATGGTGATGGGTACGCATTTCCTAACAAGAGTTTTGCCTACAGCCTCGTGGGATGTGTTGCCGAAGGGTGCCTCTATGTCTTAGAATCTAAGATCTAAGACTTTTTGGATCTTATTTGTTAGTTCAAACAGGGCGGTCGTTGATTGAGAGACCTACTTATTAACCCTTCTGATTTTATGAAGTTGTCAATTACATTTCCCAAAGTTTTCAGTACAAAGGATGTTAATATTATTGGCTTGAAAGACTTTGGATGGGTTGTATCTTTTTCCCCTATTTTGGGAATGAAGATTACCTAAGCTCTTCTCCATAGACTTGGTATAAACCAAAAATTTCAAATGTATTTTTTTTTATTTTACATTTTATATACTGGTTTTGTTTTTAATATTCAATGCTGTTATAGCTAAAGGTTTTTTTTTAATAAAAACTGTATTTTTATAAAACGCTATTTTATAAAATTTTATAAAATTATAAAATTAAAAAAAAAGACAATTAATGTTTTTGGAAAAACACACAAAGTGCATTTATTTTTTTTCACTGTTTATATTTGAATTGGATATTTACTTAAGGGCGTACTTCGTAAGTAATTCTGCGTACTAAAATTACAATTTGGCTTTCTCTCTCCTAGAATATATATACATACAAACAATCTCAGCCGTTTGTTTATATTGAAAGGATTTTTTAAAACTCAAATTTTATTATTTTAAATTGACATAAATAATGTAAAACTAATTTTTAAAAAATAAATCGGATTTCTTTAAAAGCTAATTCAAAATAGCAAGTAAATGCGAAACTGTCGTGCATTATATTTATTTTAAAATTTCCTTAGAGTAACTTTTTGTTTTGTGTGTTTGCAGCGCGAAAGAAAACAGAGAAAACTTTACCTAGAAGAATGGACATTGGGTGAAGATGAGGGGATTCGAGGATTCAGCGTTGCTGAAAAATTGGAATCTCCAAAGTTTGCTCAAGCTGGCATGGTGCGGGAAATGAGGGGTGCTGATTTGACTGTTGGGTGAGTATATTTGTTTGTGCTGATGTTTTGCGATTTTGAATTTCAACACTCGGCATTCAGAAAACTAAACACCTGTTGCTGTTTTGTGAATGCGAGTGATAGCTTTTTGTATGGCGATGAGCACTTAAATTGTTAAGTAATTTTGTATATTTTTGTTCTTGTAGTTTTCTTCAGCAATATGGCTTCAATATTCCGCTTTTGTTTCGTGACAAAGCTGGCCTGGGCATCCGAATGCCATCACCTCAGGAATTCGAGGTAAATGATGTCCGTTTGTGCGTGGGTTCACGTCGCATGCTGGATGTCATGGATGTTAATACACAAAAAAATCACAATATGACCATGAAAGAATGGGAGCACTATTATGAAAGTACAGAAAAACATCGGCTCCTGAATGTTATCTCCTTAGAGTTCTCACACACTCGATTAGACGCCTTCATACAAAGTCCAGATATTGTACGGTTAATAGATTGGGTCGATGTGGTTTGGCCAAAACAGCTGAAGGATGCACAAACAGAAGGAACTAACGTGCTGGGTGACATGATGTATCCCAAGGTACAGAAATATTGTTTGATGTCGGTGAAGAACTGCTACACTGATTTTCACATAGATTTCGGTGGCACCTCAGTGTGGTATCACATATTAAAAGGCAGTAAGGTGTTTTGGCTCATACCCCCTACTGAAAAAAACCTCCAATTATATGAAAAGTGGGTTCTATCCGGGAAGCAGTCGGATATTTTCTTTGGCGATACAGTTGAGAAATGTGCGCGAGTTTACCTCACAGCTGGTAATACGTTTTTTATTCCCACTGGCTGGATTCATGCAGTGTATACTCCAACCGATTCGCTTGTATTTGGGGGAAATTTTCTACATTCCTTTGGTATAGTCAAGCAGCTGAAGACTGCTCAAGTGGAGGATGCAACTAAAGTGCCGCAAAAGTTTCGCTATCCCTTTTTCACAGAAATGCTTTGGTATGTTCTGGCGCGCTATGTCTTCGCTCTGCTCGGCCGGTCTCATCTAGAAGGCGAACCGTCCATACCTGAAGCCGAAATCGAACAAAAGCCACATGTTCATCTAACTCACTATGAACTTTTCGGTCTAAAAGAGATCGTAATGTATTTGTATGATCTACCACCGCAAAAGAAAAATGTTCCAGAGTTGGTCCGCGATCCTGTAGCATTGATTAAAGATGTACGAACTCTTGTCGAGCGACACTGTAAAGATAAGCCTGATATGGCCATAACAGGAGAACCTGTACTCAAGCCGCAACCTAACATGCAGCCTGAGTTCCAAATTTATGACCGTATGAAGGTAAAGGATCAAATAAAGGTGGAAATTGCTCGAAAAAACGAAGAGTTATTGCTGGAACATATCCAGCAGACAGAGTCCTCTTGCTCTGTAGCGACGATTGAAGAAGAAAAGCCTCTGGAAAATTCTGTGAAAGAGGAGCCGTTCTCAAATGGTCATTTTGATATATTGGCTGTTTCAAGTTGCGGTAGCAGTTCCGCAAGTGGTAGCACGCCATCCATAGAAGATATGAATTTTATATCACCTTCCATTGCAAAAACAAAACCTCCAAAAAAGATGCTAAGTGCTGCAGTGGCGGCTGCAGCTGCATCAGCAACTAGTGTAAGTTGCAACAATACGGTGTCATCTGATCTGCCATATACGTCAACCAATGCGACAGTCACCAGTGCTATAATTTCAATGAATCAAAACAGTATAATAGTCAGTGCCTCATCGTCCAGCCAAAGTAATTCTGTAGATTCGAAAGCCAATCAAAATCAACCAAGACGTCGTCGTACTCGTTGCAAAATCTGTGCTGCATGCCAGCGTTCTGATTGTGGAGAGTGCAGCTTCTGTTTGGACATGGTTAAATTTGGCGGCCCAGGGCGAGCAAAACAAACCTGCATGATGCGTCAATGTCTCTCGCCAATGTTACCAGTGACGGCACAATGCACTTATTGCCACTTAGATGGTTGGCGGCAAACTCCTGTTTCGCCACAAGCCAAGTTGCAAGCTGCTCTTGAAGGACCTTCAGCACTGATGGAGTGTTCGGTGTGCTATGAGATTGCCCATCCGGATTGTGCTGCATTAGCAAATGGTATGACAGAAGATGTCAAAGGGATCATAAATGAAGATTTGCCCAATAGTTGGGAGTGTCCGACATGTTGTAAATCCGGAAAAAACACCGACTATAAGGTATTTGGTGAATAAGTTTATTCCGCAAATTTTTTTTTGTTATTAAAAATTCTTTTCTAGCCCCGACATTTTCGTGCTCGACAAAAGTCTTCAGAAGTCCGGAGAGTATCCTGCAGCAGCGATGTAAATTCAGTTTCTGATGGCAGACACTTCCATGAAAATAATGGCGGTGGATCAAACTCAGCCGCAAGCACAAACAACAACGCTCAACATCATGATTTTGTTTTCTCTAGTGAATCCGAAATGGATACCACAAGCTACAAGAAAGAACTGAAACGTTCATCGATGGCAACTAAAGAAATCTCAAGTATTAAAATTGAAAAACCCGACAGTAACAACCAAATTATAGAAGGCAACAATTGTCGAAATTTAAATCACAGCTCAACAAAGAGAAGAAAAAGTGACGAAACAAATTCAAGCTGTAGTGCGCTGCAAGACCAAAATCATCATCTTAACTTAGAAGCTTTGGAAACATCTGTAAGTGGCTTAGCAGCATCATCAACAGCAACAACAACAACACCGACTATGACAAGTTTATCAGGATCACAACAGCGTAAAAAGAACTCGATACGTTCACAATTGGCTCAACAAATGCTTAACTCTTCGACCAGAGTTTTGAAAAAACCTTTGTATGCCATCCGACCAACCCCATTTCAACAGCCTCAAACGCAATCGCCTTCCAATTTAGCTCTAGATGCGACTCTCTTGAAAATTGTTTTTCGTTATTTACCGCCTGAGTCGTTGGTCACTTGCAGCTCAGTTTGCAAAATATGGTCAAATGTGTCTGTTGATCCCGATCTATGGAAAGTCATGAGCTGTGCCGAGCACAAATTATCGGCTTCGCTGTTGATGGCGATTGTGCGCCGTCAACCGGAACACCTCATTCTCGATTGGACGCAAATAGCTAAACGGCAACTGGCTTGGATAATTGCCCGTATGCCAGCACTTAAAAATTTGAGTCTGCAGAATTGTCCCATCCAAGCGGTTCTGGCTCTGCACACTTGTCTCTGCCCTCCATTGCAAATCTTAGATTTGAGCTTTGTGCGAGGACTAAATGATTCCGCAATTCGAGACATTCTTTCAGCACCTAAAGATTCGCGTCCTGGCCTGACCGATTCGAAATCTCGGTTAAGAATTTTGAAAACGCTTAAAATCGCAGGCACAGATATTTCGGATGTTGCTTTGCGTTACATCACACAAGGACTGCCCTCTTTGATTCATTTGGATTTGTCATCATGTCAGCGAGTCACCGATGCTGGAGTGGCACAAATTGGAACGTGTCCGAGTGCCATAAGTACTCTAATTGAGTTGAACTTAAGTGGGTGCCGTTTAATAACCGAATTGTCACTCGATCATCTTAGCAAATGTGAAAAGTTGACTTGGTTAGATTTGAGACATGTACCCCAAGTTTCAACACAAGCTGTGATCAAGTTTGCTGCAAGATCTAAACACGATTTATGTGTGAAGGATGTGAAATTAGTGGAAAGGCGGAAATCACCACTGAAATATTAACTGTACATCAATTAGAGACAATCAAGCAGAATTATGTAATTTTTTGTTTACAAAAGAATATCCAATTGGTAAGTGAGCTTTTTAGTTAAAATAAATATAATGTAAATGTAATTTCTTGCCAAATTTTAAAAATTTATTTAACATAAAAATTAAAATGCTTAATGTAAAGTAAAAACAATATTCTTTAGAAATTTAAATGTTCATTTTAAAATTACTTTACATTACAATTTTTCAAATACCAATTTAAGAACCGTGGTAGATTTACGTTAAAATTGTTGTTTAATTCAGATTTTTCGTACTAGAGTTTAAATTAATTTTAAAACATTTGACATAAGGCAGAAGGCATTTTCTTTCAGTATTTATGTTGATGCTTAACCAAAATATAAATATGTATTATAAATTGATAAATATTTAAATATAAGAGACAGAGCCATAATTAAATAACTATTATCTATCACTCTCTGTAAACACATTATTATGCAGCAAACCTTGAATATTAGATATTTTAGGTGGATACATTTTTTTCAATACATTTTATATGTTTTTCAAATTTACTGTCAAAAAATTTTAAATTGGTAATAAAATTAACAAATTTCTGACGAGTTAACTGATTTCACGATCATCATGATTTCATTCATAATGAAGAAAACTCTCATGGCTGAAGCTTTTCTATGTAGTTTAGAACAACTTAATCGGACATGTAATATCTTCGACCATACATTCTTCATAAATGTTCATTTCCCTTAAATCTATCCAACCCTTGACACATTATTACCTTCTTTCATTTTATATCTAATAAAAATCAATCTTTATTATTTTGAGCTCGTGTAAAGAAAATTTAATTCGGATCCAGATATTGAAGTATTCTGAGATTGTAACGAATTGTGTTGCCTGTTGGTTAGTGCCTGCAATAATTTGAACCCTTAGTTCAGAATTGGACTGTGTCTTGCCCCTGGCTGACTACAGAACAAAATAATCATTTGTATTTGCATCTTAAATTGTTGAACACTGTGCGAGCATTAGAAAAATAGTGAATGACTTAAAAGGAGCTACCAATGCACATTGAATTTTGAAGTTCTGAATATCTGATGAGATGATGCAAGTTATGAAATTAAATAATAGAGAAGTAGACAAAATATGTACTTTATTTCTTCTTTTACAAGACCAAATGCAACAAGTTCAAATGGTCTTTGATTTTGGCTAATACTATGAAGGTATCTAATAAGCTAAGTTTCCTACCATTTCTCCGCACAAAATAAGATTGGGTCATATTTTAAGGGTAGCCATAATTCCTTAAGTGTGTGCAAAATTAAAAAAAAAAATACATATTTGTTGGAATAAATATGGTATTTATCGGGTTTAAAAAATAAAAATAAAAAAACAGGATTACTGCAGGATTTGCATATATTTTTTATTTCTGTAGATCATGAGTGAGTGTGAGTATCTTAAGCAGAATAATAAAACGAATGTTTGTAAAAGGTAAAAAAAATGCGTGTTAGTATTAATCATTTTATTTTTCAAAAAGTTTAACGTTGTTAGATTATATATTTAGTATATTTGAACTAAAATAAACTTGAGGAGCTATCATAAGTAGAAGTGCTCAGCAGAGTGTATTTGTGAATTTATATAGACCAGTGGCACTTCAAAAACTCAATTTAAATTAGTTATTTTTTCAATTGCTGTAGGTTCAGCTCCCATGCACAACCGAAACATTCATCTGGCATCGAATTTCCCCGTTCGAACGCAATAAATTAATTTAACGGAAATTCGTGTGTCTCGTCTTTTTTTATATGCCTGACCTTTTCCACTTTTTACATGAGCGTACCTTATTGAAGTTTTACATGAATAAATAGTAAATGAGAGGATAAAGACAAATTCAATGTATAAATAATTTTAAGAGAATGAAACAAGATAATTTTAAATAAATATGTCATTGTTGTCTTATTTTAATTTTATTATAAAAATTATTCTTTTATCTTTATTATTGTCTATTAGCATTACATGCCCAACTTCTCAAATTTTAAGAATAATGTTTTTACTATAATTGTCAGGGTTAAAAACAATGGGGCAATATGCACAACAATTTATACGAAAAGCTTATTATATATTTACAAATAGAGAATTTGATGTTCTCTCGCAAAAATAGTAAATAGTAGGCTATGTTAGTTTTTGCACATATGTACATACATACATACATATATACACATGCATCTATGTACAGTTGCGAACACGAAAATAGCAGTGGGTTAGAAAGAAACGAAAATCCTACTTCCTACTTCCTACTATCCTACTAATATTATAAATCCTACTTCCTACTAATATTATAAATGTGAATGTTACGATGTATGGATGTTTGTTACTCAATAACGCTTGAACAACTGAATGGATCTTGATAAAATTTAACACACAAAAAACTTATAGTCTGGATTACCGTATAGGCTACTTTTTTTTTATTATCAGGGGAGGGGCATTGGGTGGTCGAAACACCCCAAAATTATTTATCTTTACTTCTATCTTCGTAGCACTGAAATGTAAGAGGTAGGGTCGAAAATATGTCACTGACCAAACAATAGCAAGAAATTCTTTGTCAGTGGGTGAATACTTCTTTTCATGATCATTCAAAGATCTCGAAGCATAGCAAACAGGTTGCCCTTCTTGAGTGAGCACTGCACCAATGGCGAAGTTGGAAGCGTCAGTAAATAAAGTAAAAGATTTTTGAAAATTAGGAAATCTAAGTATAGGGTAGTTAGTGATGTTCCGTTTTAATGTTTCAAAAGCTTGTATGTATTCTGGGTCTCTTGTATTAAGTTTTGAATTTTTCTTTAAGTATTTAATCATCGGATATGCGATCTTCGAGTAATTTTTTACAAATTTTCGGTAAAATCCTGTTACACCCAGAAAAGATTTCAGTTCTTTCTCTGATGATGGAAATTTGAAATCCAAAATACATTTGACTTTTTCTGGATTGGGTTTCATACCTTCTTCAGTCAAGATATGCCCTAAAAATTCCGTATCTTTTTGAAGAAAGGTGCATTTGTCAAACTGAACCTTAAGGTTATGTTTGGCAAGTGTACTAAAGATTGTGGTGATGGCAATGAGATGTTCTTCGAGACTAGTGGAAAATATAAGAATATCGTCAAGATAGACTCTACACAGATCTTATTTATGTGTTCCCTTAGTATTTCATTCATGAGCCTTTGAAACGTCGCTGGGGCGTTTTTAAGGCCAAAAGGCATCCGAGTAAACTCATATAAACCATTTGGAGTAACAAATGCAGTTTTATGGATATCCTCGGGGCGCATTTTTATTTGGTAGTAGCCTTTAGCTAAATCTAATGACGTGAAATATTGGGCTCTCCCTAACTTGTCTAATATACTATCTATATTAGGCAGAGGGTACTTGTCATCAAGAGTGATATCGTTTAGTTTCATATAGTCTACACAAAGTCTAAATTTCTGTTCACCTGTTCTTCCAATTTTTTTCGGGACTACAACAATGGGAGAAGAATATCTACTGTTGGATTTTCTAATAATACCCTGTTTTTCCATATTTGAAACTTGTCTCCGAACTTCCTCTTCATGTTTTGGAGGCAACCTATAAAGTCTGGAATTAACTTGCTGATCCGTTGTTGTTCTTATTTCATGCATAATAGCTTCCGTATTTGTTAGTGGATCACCCTCTTTATAAATTAAATGTTGAAACTGATTTAAAATTTTAGTAATTTCTTCTTTTTCCTGTGAGTTTAACTGTAAAAGATCTACATTGTTTTCCGTTTCACTGGAAAGTTCATAGTTATTAATTGGTACTCATATGTCCGCAGATCATCTTTCATACCACTTCAAAAACATGCTCTCCAGTAAGTCTGATTTATCATTTGCTTATGCAGAACCACTGGTTATAGAGGAAACTTTGGACTCTGAAGTAGGCGTAAATGAAATAAAAATCGTACTCCAAAAAGCGAAAGATGGAAAAGCACCAGGCGAAGACGGAGTTCCATATGAGTACTTCAAAAATGCAACACCAGCTTTCATTAATAAGCTAAAGCAGCTTTTCAACAAAATCCTTTCAACCGGCTTTATTCCATCTTCATTCAAAAAATCTGTAACTTTCCCTATTCATAAGAAAGGTGATGCAAACAACGTCGAGAATTATCGGCGAATATCATTTATGAACGTTATGGCCAAAATATTCTGCGGTGTTCTAGTGAACAGAATAGAAAAGTGGGTTGATAATAACAACATTTTAACTGACTTACAAGCGGGTTTTAGAAAAAACTATTGTACTGTGGATCAGATATTTGTTTTAACGTCAATTGTCAAAGCATTCCAAGCCAGGAACAAGAAGATTTACGCCTTTTTTTGTTGATTTTAAGGCAGCTTTCGACCTTGTGAATAGAAATGCACTTATGTATAAACTCTCTCAACTTGGAATCTCTACAAAACTTTTAAATGTATTAAAGAATATGTATACTGGTACAGAAGCAGCGGTATGGGATGGATCTACGTTCTCACAATGGTTTGATACTAACACTGGTGTTAAACAAGGATGCCCTCTGAGTGCTTTGTTGTTTGCATTGTTTATTAACGATATTGGCAAATATCTTCCTGGTGGGATTCGGATAGCTGACACTACAGTCAATGTTCTTCTGTATGCAGACGATCTGGTGATTCTCTCAGAGTCACCAGAAAATTTGCAGCTTATGATAAATCGATTGTCCACATACTGCAACACATGGGGACTTACAATAAATGCTGAAAAATCCAAAATCATGGTATTCACAAGATCTTCTCACAGTCTGGTTAGAGAAAGATGGACCTTCAATGACCATCGTCTTGAAGTCACTAAAGATTACAACTATTTAGGCGTCAAGTTGAACAAAAAGATGGATTTCAAAAACCACCTAATTGAAAAATCGAAGTCTTCACAAAGCTTGCTGAATATGACATGGAGGAATATTTTCTCAAACCAAAATGTATTTTTGTCAGCTAAATACAAAATATTCGAATGTGTTGTTAAAACATCTCTCTGCTATGCGGCACAAGTTTGGGGAGCGGATGAATTTGAAGTTGTAGAAAAGCTCCAAAGAAATTTCATAAAAAAACTTTTTAATCTACCAAATGGAACACCAAACTACGCAATTTATTTAGAAACAGGAATTGCTAAACTTTTTACTTACACCCTTAAGCTGCAGGCAGACTACATCTATAAAGTTGCTTCACACTCTGATGATCGTTTGACTAAGCAAATGCTCCTTTATGAAATGCGGAATAAGAACTGGTGGATTGTAAAGTGGAAAAATATTGGCGACACCTGCGGAGAAGTTATCCAATTTGATTTGAATAACTTAGTTCAACTAAAGGAACAGCTTTACAACGTAATTCAAAAATACGAGGACTTTGTTCGAGAAAAATTAGTAGCAGAAGCTAAGCAGTCTGAGAGCAGAATAATTTACTCACAACTCAATCATAACCTGATGAGCAATAATTACTTTCAAGACGCATTCAGTTATAAAGAAATATCGCTAATATTCAAATCCAGATGCGAACTTTTAACCTTAAATGGCAGTCCATACAACGGAAACTTCCATCAATTCTGTACCCTCTGCAACATTAAGGCAAAAGAAGATTGTTTCCATTTTATAAGCATTTGTCCAGTATTAAAACACCAAAGACTAAATTTCTTCGGAAAAAACAGCTTTACGATGCAAGAAACAATAGATTTATTAAATGGTGTAGATTGGAAATTATTATATGGTTTTTTAAATTCAATTTATAAGTATCGCTATCTTTTAATGACTGAATTCATTTAAATCAATTCATTTAAATTTTATTATAAAAATTGAACGTTTTTATATACTTTGCCAACTGAGCTGACGGCTATGTCAAAGCTTTAAAATTCGTTATGTTTATTCAAATTGTAATGAAATATTGTTAAATAAATGAATTACTTACTTAATTACTTACTTACTTATTGTCAACCTGACCTGAATTATTCTGCCAAACTCTATTGTTTTGATTTGGATTCGTACCTAACCTACTCTGGCTAGGGGCAAAATTAGTTCTACTATAATTTTTTTTTAGATTCCATTCGCTATCTGGAATGTAAGTTCTTAAAATGCTTAAAATAGAAACAAATATACGAGTAAAAAATTGAAGCTGATTTTTAGTTTTCTTTGTTTTTACTTTTTATATATATTCATTTTATCACTCCAGTTCGTTTCGCGACTGCGCCAGTTATATTCTTTTTGTTTATCAGTAGTACTAACAAAAAAACACTCTTCAATGTTTCCCGGGTCGATTGCGACTGCCGGTCGATTTATTTTTCATAATTTATTTCAGCTTGTTTTTCATTAGGTCAATGCATCCACTTTCCGATGGCCTTCAAATACAGACATTTTCCCATCGTCACCGGAAAGTGGTTTTACATTACCTTATGGGTTGCGAAGCAACACAAATGTCCCGTCATCAAGTTTGGTGACTTGCATTTGTGTAACTCGCGTCTATACTGTATAATTAATTGAATTTATTATTCTTGAAAATAAAAAGCAACAAATGAAATATTCCCCTTTTCACAAAATAGAAAAAAGATAAGTGACGGCATTTATCATTTAGTACTTTTTAGTACACGCATTGCACTGTTGCTTTTCATAAGAAGTTCGGGAATTGCTTTGCTCGTGTTCGTGAAATAATAAAACGGTGTGAAAATTGAAGTGATAACTTTTTCTTCATTTCACAGTTTCACAGTTAGTGAACGGACACGCTGTTAAGCCATGTTATCGTTGTGTGCATATATGTACATACCCAATATTGCCGATGATAGCAACTACAACTTGAACCTTAGACATTTCTTTGTATCGTTAATAATGCTGCAATATTTCTATTTAAATTTTGATGTTTTTTAAATAGAGACTTTTTTATTGCATTTATGCCACTTGATGTTTAGCGGTTTATGTATCATGACAATGGAATTTTTAACGGTTTTATTTGGCAGTTAGTGTATACATTAATTCAGGCACATCGGTGTCGGGTTGATGGTATGTCATGTTGGATGAGTCATAATAATAATACAATTGGTTCTTAATTCAATTTTAAAATTTTGTTTTGCTTTAGAACATAAGGGATCGAATGTTATGAATCATTTTGTGGAAGAATTGCACTAATTAAAATGGATGATGCATGTTACAACACTTTTACTTTGACGTATTTTTGGGTATAGAAGAAAATTGTTTATCTAGATATGAATGCATGTATTTCTTTTTAAAAAAAAGTGTGTTTCTTACCGAACACACTGTTCGCAATCGAAGCCAAACTGAGCCAGGAAAATAAATTCACATCATATTGATATTGCAATTAACCATTTTGCTTAGATATAAATATCAGCTGATCTCATCGATTTCTTTAAACGTATTGGTATACCCCGCATTGAATCTACGAGTATTGAATAGATTATGCTGAGTATGCAGGCGGAGGAGGTTATGGATATGTGATATTTACTTAAAGAATATGTGTGCTAAAACGTTTGAAGTACGTTCAGTGAGAACACTTGAATGTCTCTGGCTATTTGTAATTTAGTCTGTATTTAACTCCTCCCTTCTTAAAAATTATTTTTATTAATTAAATTAATTAATTATAAATTATTTTTCATTAAATTTTGTTTCTTGATTTTGTTTTCCCTGATCCTGAAGGAAGCTTGACTAATGTTATAGTCGTACACAAATCATCAGAATTAAAAGAGGAGGGCATATCCCAATTGATTTGCAAGTGATGGCAGCTTTAAGGTATTGGGGTCGATATGAGTTGGGTACATTCATTTAAAGGATTTGAACTTTATTCAATAAAATCTTAAATTTATCCAATTTTTAAGATTCAAGACGATGGAGCTCTTTCTCAGATATGCAAACGAGTGGCAATAGCGTTTGCGCCTCAAAGAGCTGATTATGTTAAAATGTCAATAACCGTATCTGCCCAGATATGAGACATAAACATGTTTTTTGGCACACACTCAAGTTGTTTGTAACACAACTTTAAAAATTACCGGTATTGTTTGTCGTTGGAGAGGTAGCAAGCATTTTTAGGGAAAGTCGAATAAAACAACGCTTTGAAAGTGGTGAATTCAAAAGGCGATGGCGGATACCCTTGCAGCAATATTTTTTTCACCCCTCTTTTGAATCCACGCACCGAAGCCGATACTCGATATAATGTTGCGCATATAGCAACTCGGAACACCGTAGAAAGATGCTTTGGAGTTTGGAAGCAGATATTCCGAATTTTATTAACAGGTATGAGGTGTTAACTAGAAAATGCCAAACTACTATTGCATTGGCAGTTTTGCACAACTTAGCTATTGATTTTAAGGACAAACTTCCATCTGCAGGTACTAGTCAGTAAATTAAATAAAGTTTAAGAAATAGTTTATTCCCCTTCCTAAAGCTGATTGCGATTTCATTCTCCAAGAGGAAAACCTTCCAGTAAATCTGGATAGCTTACAGCCACGAGGTCAAGGACAATGTACTTCTCGCAGTGTGTTCACAGAACAAATCTTCAGAACGTAGTACTTAAAACCATATTCCAGATGAAATTCTTGTTTTTCCTATAGGTATGTTTTTCTTAAAAAATTTAAAACTTTAACTTTATGATAGAACCGTATAATACGTTGAAATAATACTGTGTTCTAATATAATACCTTTATTTAAATTTTTGTTCCAAGTCACAAACATTTGTGGTGATCACTCTTGTACTTGCCTCTTCCGATTAAAAGGAATGTTATACAAATTCACACAAATACCTTTTTTTCTTTATTTTTTTATTTATTATTATTCAAAACTTACATAGATCTAAAATTCTTAATTTAAGCGAAAATGAACACAGTATTTCAATAAAAAAAAAAAAAACAATACAAAAGTCTACTATAGCTACCTTAAATCTATTAAAAAAACAAAGTTCATAAAACAATAAAAACGGTAATCCAATTACAAAACAAAAAATAAACCGCACAAAATAATCACAATAAAATCACAACAATTCCTCTACTCAGTCTTTTAATTTTTTTTTGTTTAGTTCATAGAGCTCTGCACTCTGTTTTCTTCCTTGCTCCACCTGTTTTATCTGCTCTGCCATCAACTTCATTTTCAGATCATGCTCTTCAAACATCGATTTATTCTCCAATCTTTTGTTCTGCATCGAAGCTTCAAATAACTGCTTCTTAAAATAATCGTCATTGATGTTCTTCGTCAATTTTTTGGGTTCCAAAACGAAGCACTTATTATAAATTATTTACCTTCTTTTTGGGTAGCTTCTTTTTTGGAGAAGGAGTTAAATGGCGTTGTGGAGAAACAATGATGGAAGAGTCTTCGTCCAAAAATTCAACTTCACAATAATCCTTCGAAATGTTTTCCTAAAAAAAAAAGCAGAAAAGTGTTTTGTATTTAATCACATTTTTATTTGTTTCTTTATAGTTTACCAATGGGCTCCTCGCCCTTCTACTTTCGGCTTTGGGAGGTGTTTTAGGCACAGGGGAAACTTTTTCCTTTTGAATTTTTTTATAAAAATAAACATTAGTTTTTCTACTTACTTAAATTTGCTTTCTTAGATTACAAACCTTTAGGTACGAAAAATCGCAATCGAACTTATTCGTATCAACCTCGAATACATGAGGGATAACCGAAATCAGCTTCTCTTCTTCTGGATCAGGCGACTTTGGTGGCGATCCCCCTCCTGTGGCACTTCGACTCCTTTTGTAGGCCGATTGGTTGGCCCTTGCCTTCATTTTGATTGCCTTCAATTGGTGCATATCCCTTTCTACTGGGCTTATGTTATTGAAGCTGCAAGAATTAAAAGTAAAATTTATTGACTTTTAATTGTATATAATATACCGAGATATATAGGTATACTCTCTCAAAATTTCGCTCCAGGATTCCCTCTTTGATTTTGTGGTTTTGGTATCAACACTTTTGTTTTCTACTATATTAATTTTTTCTTCTATGAGTTGTCTTAGAAGTATCTATGAACAAAAACAAATTTTGTATTTGTATATGTTGTAATATGCAAATTAGATACGTATATTTACATACCTTTTGAGAACTATCCCAGTTTTCAGACCGTTTTCTTTTGTTTTTTTGTATCCATTTCTTAATTACTTTGAGATAACCAAAATACGCGTAAGATTATAATAAAATGAATATATGTATTAATGGAAATCAGCTGGGGTTTGTTTACGTTTATAATAACCAGAGGTTTATGTCGTTTTTATTTGGCAATCCGGAAGCCTTCCGGACTCTTCTAAAAGTGTTCAATTGGGAAAAAATGACAGTTCTGATTCTGAAAAGAAGAGAAATTTGCTTCTGGATTTGAAATCAGAAGCAAAACCAGAAGCACTCACACATTCATATACTTAAACGTCAACCTCAACAGCTGTGATTTTTGGTATTCAAATTGTGCGAACCAGGGTTGGCCGAACGCCGAATTAACTACACTACATTTTCTACATGATTTACTACGTTTATATAAGGTGTTGAAGCGAGCTTGAAGCTCGCTTCGAACTTTTATATACCTGTATTGAGTTGAAATGAGCTTAGTTCGACTCGATCCCAATCGCTCAGCGGTGTCGAGTAGAAATGTGAGTGGAAAATCCAACCCTAATCCAACTCGATCTTTCGATACTGCATATAAACGTAGTATTTACTCGTAACTACGCGTAGTTTATTCAAGAAACTACATGCCTAATTTACTACAATTTGTTACGTCTGCTACATATTAGTAGTAATAAATTCATAAAAATTAATTCATAAAAATTCAATATAATAAAGGAAAAAAAAAACAATTTTGCACTTTTATGATCTAATGAAGGTTTGTAAAAAAAAGTTTCATTTACCATAAGGATGAAGAATTGTAGGAATAACTGAACATTTAATTTAAAAATTCAAATTTCAAATGCATAACTGAGAGTTAATTGACAGCAATGCTACAATTTCTTACATTAACTACAATTAACTACATTTAACTACATTAACTACATAAAATACGTAGCAGGCGTAACAAATGTAGTTATTTCTAAAAAGTGACAATTCGGCCAACCCTGCTTTCAACAAACATTTTTCTTGATTTTGATTATTGTACGCATTTGATGTTTCACATATACAATCAAACAAAACTTCAGAATCATCAGAAGCAAACAAAAGTGTTCAATTGGGATTCCGGATCGGAGAGAGATTCCGGATTGCCAAATAAAAACGACATTAGATTGTTGATTTGTTTGATAATATATTTGACATAAGGAAGTCGTAGCTAAACCGGGTAAGAAAATATTTTATAAATAATGATTTGTTTGACGTGACATAAACTGGAATTGCTTCGGCCGGCTATTCCGAGGTTGGACCGAGTATTAGTGAAACATAATAAATAAGGCTGATGCAAATTCAATGTGTGCACTCTGAGTTATTTGAGTAATTTGACTAGGTTTAAATGTAACTAACAGAGAATGTTAACTTCGAGCAACAAGAAAAAATTAACTGTTGAAATTGAAAGTGACATTATGTGTATGTCACTTTTAAAAACAACAAAATGTGCATCTGAAGCAGGGATGAAAAATCACAATTCGACAATGTATCGAAAAGAAAAAAAAGTGTATCGAATTGTACTTTTGATTTTTTTCATAATATTAAGTTTTATTGAAGAATAATTCAAGAATAATACGTTTTCATAAAAGAAAAAATAACATTTATACATCATACGAGTATAATGTAAGAAAAATAATAAATAAAGACAAATTCAATTTCTAAAGAATAAAAGAAAACCTAATAAAAACTCAAGTTTATTTTATATCATATAACATAAACACAACTTATTTCATTCCAGAAGCTCTTCTGGTTTGAGAGGATTATTTTGCACGAGTTTTGTTAATAAATTACTTTCTATCTTAAAGCTGTGACAAGAATTATTTTTAATTAAATTCTTTGTTTCTATTAAAGAAGAACATATTTCTACTTGCAAACGATTTCTACATTTTGTTTTAATAATATTTTGAAATGAAAATATTCTTTCGACATTTGCTGATGAATGTGCAATTGATAAAACAGCCCAGAATTCAGATATGTTATAATGTTTTAACTTTTTTACCTCTTCGCAATCAGCCAGTGATCTAAATTCATTATTACAGTCGACTCCGCTTAACTGCAACCCCAAAATGCAAAAGAATCGTTGCAATTAAGCGGATTTTTCACTTAAGCGAACTTCGGATAACTGCAACCTTGTTGCACTTAAGCGAACTTCGGATAAATGCAACTCTTTTTCATTTAAGCGGAGTTGTTTTCAAATTATATTTACTTTTATGCATATTTCGTCGGCTGGATGCTATCTTGTTCAATGTCCATTTTTCAAAATGTTGGGAAATCGATTTTTAAAGTTCAAATTGAAAGTTTTTGTGTATGTAAGAAAATATTTGATTGGTATTATTTTTTTTCTGAAAGCCTTGACAATTTTGTTTATAAATCAATCTACAGAAATTGTTTTTATTTTATTTTGAATTAGTTATAAATTAAAATCAACGAGGAAGTCATTTATATGTATGGATATTGTACAAGATAGGAATTATGCATTTTTTTTAATATACTAACAATTGTTCAATATATGTAATACAAAAAAAAGATGAAAAGCAGTTTATTGAACAAAAACGAATTGAAAAATCGTTAAAAAAGTGTCTTATTGAACAAAACAGTTCTCTGTAAATTGAAAACTAAAAGAGATAGAACAAAATTGTTTGCGCCAAATGAAAGAGCGTCCCAAAATTACGAGGACTGCATACATAACTCGATTTCGTAAAAAATGGCCTTTTGAACAAGATAGCATCCAGCCGACGATTTGCATTTAATTCAAATTTCAGGTAAAAATACGACTGTGACGATTGGAATGACTGATGGAAGGGTGATAATGTAACTTCATATTGTAACTTCAAATGTAAAATTTTATGTGTGTTCGTTTGAAAATTTTTGGACACGTTCTAAGTTGCACTTAAGCGGAGTTATTTTAATACAAACTGTTTATTTGGGGGAAAAATTGTTTCAAATAAAAGGAGTGTTCACTTAAACGGAGTTCCAATTAAGCGAACCTATTTATTTGGAAAAGAGTACAAAATAAATCGGTGATAGATGTATTGATTCAGATATCCGATATTTTCAGTTAAGTGGAGTGCAGATAAGCGGAGTCGACTGTAATTATTTCTATATTTTTTTTTTCATTTTTAAAATAAGTTATAATAAATGAAACCAAGGAAGAAAATTCGCCAGAAACTACAAAATTTGGCAAAAAATATTTTAAAGATTTGAGAAAATCCATATCAAAATCAATTCTTTTTCTTAAATCATCTAAAAACGATATACACTGCCGGTCATAAGGTTAGAAGCAGGCATTTTGAGAAGTAAAATCGACATTTCTCCCGTTACATGATGGATTAGAAAAAAACAACTATGGTAAACGAAAGACTATTTTGTTAAGAACAAAATATAAAATTTGGGTATAGGAAAGATAAAGCTAACGGAGCTTTTATGACAAATTGTAAAACGAGTCAAGAATATGCGAAAATAAATCGGGTCATTAGATTAGAAGCACATCAAATAAATGAAAATAAAATGCAATTATTTATAATTTGTTATTTATTTTAGCTTTTATTAGATTTTTAATAATGTGTGCTGCCACCAGCCTTCAAAATAACTTCAAAAATTCTATCTTTTAAGGATTTATAAAAAGATTCCAAGTAGTCCAGTGAAATCTCACTCCAGGCCAATTTGATACCATGAATTAGCGCTTCCTTGTCATCGTATTGCTTCCCTCCCTCATATACCTTACGTGTAAGCCAGCCCCACACATTTTCAATTATGTTTAGGTCCGGGGAATATGGTGGCCAAGGCAGCAAGTGGGCGTTTTGGTTCGCAATGAAGGATTTTACCGGCTGTGTGTGTATGGGAGCGTTGTCCTGCTGAAAAATCCATGGAATTGGTCCAAACACCTCGCTAATTTTGGGGAATACTGATTCAAGCAAGGCTTTGTAGGTTTTCCCAGTCATTTTGGTATCTTGGACTACCAAGTCTATAGCGCCATAAAATGAAATTGAGCCCCAGACCATAACGCCTCCTTCTCTGCTATGGTGACGGTTTAAAAACCGCTCCTCTTTCCTCAGGTCATGGAAATAATAATTATAACCATCTGGCCCATCTAGGTTAAATTTTTTGTCGTCGGAAAAAATAACCTTCCGCCAATCATTTGTGGTCATTCCATTTTGCACATCCCAGCTCATGTGATCTTTCGCGAAACACAAGCGTTGCTTCTTCCTTGCGTCATTAAGTGGTGGTTTTTTTTAAGCTTCAGGCGCTTTAAGTGCTTAGCATGGCGAATCGTGCGTTTAACAGTGGACAAGCTGGCCTTAACATTAGCTTTCTCCCTTATTTTAGCTGCCGATAAAGCTGAATTTGACGCTATTCTAATTATACTTCGCGTTTCGCGAAGTGGTAAGGCAGAGGAAGTGTTTCCTTTATAATTTTTTGAGTAAGACGATGGATTTTTTAAATAATTGCTGACACAATGATCACTTCGATTTATTTTTCGGGCTATAGCACGGCATGAAAGACCTTCAGAGCAATAAACATCTATTCTTGCCCTTTCCTCCACTGTCAAACATTTTTTCTTGCCCATTTTTATTAACACTCAATCAAGAACAATTAATTTATAAAATGTACCGTTTAAACCGAACAAAAATTTATTCACTTCACAAAACAACGTTGATTTGTTCAATGCTTCTAATCTAATGACCCGATTTATTTTCGCATATTCTTGACTCAATTTACAATTTGTCAAAAAAAGCTTAATCTCTCTTATACCCAAATTTTATATTTTGTTGTTAACAAAATAGTCTCTCATTTACCATAGTTGTTTTCTTCTAATCCATCATGTAACGGGAGAAATGTCGATTTTACTTCTCAAAAATGCCTGCTTCTAACCTTATGACCGGCAGTGTCTTAAAATTTAAAATATCTTTATCATTTATTTATTTTGATATATAAAAAAGTTCAACCTCGGTACCACAGTAAACATTTTTTAATGGGATTTGATTTTCTTTTAAATCAATTGAATTTATTTCTTTTTCATCGAATGGTTCTTTAAACATAAAATTTCGACAAAAACTTTTGAATAAAAATGTCATTCTAGAAAGTAAAATTTGCAGTCTTGCTTCTTCTGATTGCATTTCAATATTAATATCATTGATCATTTTAAGAACATATCTACATATAAAAATATGAAAGTTTTATGAGATCATCATTTAAATTTCTTGAAATAAAGTTGAGATTTTCTTTGCCGTAAGAAGCTTCAAAGTCACCTAACCCAAAGTAATACCTCAATGTGTCCCACTCTTTAATTATCCGGTCAATCACAGCCTATTTAATTCCCATATAAAGTTAGGGGTTTTATTAGTAAAAAGAATTGGTTCGTTGAGTGAAAGAACAGTACATGTGCTTGTGCAAATCGCACTGTTTAGAAAAACATTGTATATAACTTTATTATACTTGTAGTTGAATTGTACATAAAATTAATTTTTGAAACAAATATTTGGATAAAAAGTCCTTGACTTCAAAAAAAATTAAATTGAACAAAAAACTTGTATTTTTCTTCCACTCACTCGTTCAGTTTTATTACCTGGAGTGAAAGCCATCGCGTTGCATTATATTTTAAAATTGTATGCACTTCTGTGCCAAAATACTCTTGAAATCTTTGGAATTCTTGCCTTCTCGATGCACTGTTGCAAAAATGATGATTGATTTCTCGTATAAGTTTGTCAATAGTATCTTAGAATACTTTGGAGGCTAAATTCAGATTATGACACACGCAGCCATTTGAAATTAAATTTGGAACAATTTCTTTGAGTTTCGCTTGTACGCCGTTGTGTCTTCCCATCATCACTGAGCAATTGTCCGCTGTGAAACCTATTAAGTTTTCGAAAGGAATATTTTTTTCCGAAATACTTTTGAAATTGTTTTGAAAAATCCAGAGGCAGTTGCATTATTTAATTCAACCAAACATAAAAATTAATCTTAACACCTCAAATCAAAAACACGTATAACTATAGCTAAATTTTTTCGTATTGTACTGTCTGTGCTCACATCTACTACCAAAGAAAAATATTGTTTATTTGTTTTTTTTTCTGAAATTAATCTCGTATTCTCTGGGGCTGTCAAATTTTTTATAATTTTCTGTCCTTTCTGGCGATTTATTAACATATTTTAATGACATTTTTGCCTTTTCAGCAAAGTCGATTTTAGTTTTATTTAAAACTGAATCCAGTTTCACTGATTCTTGGGCGGCTATTAATGCCCTTTTGTGCATATTGCTAGAAGCATGCCTTTCTATATGTGTTCAGTTTTGTTTACGGTTCGTTTCGTTAACAAAAAAATATATATATTGTATTCTCTTGTGAGAATACCACCATCAAATAAAACACTAGTGATTTTTTAATAATATAAATTTATTATGAGCTTCAGATCCCTTACCACTGGTGGGGGGAAATCTTCAGCTATACGTTGGAATACTAATTAGAACTAAACTTCTAAGTGATCGAAGAAACCCTTTTATACTTCATATTTGTTTACTCAGCAATATGATTGAAGATCATATGCTGCTCTTTGTTTAATAAAATTGCTGACACAAGAATTCTATTGGAATTATTAAAGATGCTTTGTGTACACAAGTTACTGAAGGCAAAATGTGCTGATATGCAGTTTATGTTTATAGTATCGGATATCGTCAATGAAATAATGAATCATTGTGTGAGCAGTTTATGTTTATAGTATCGGATATCGTCAATGAAATTATGAATCATTGTGTGAGCATTACATTTGGTATATGGAAAGATACTTTGTATCTTTCTTCATTATCATAGGGTGTTTAATATTATTACAAAATTATGTGAGGGTGTTCTGATAATGTAACCCCTCCCTCCTTAAGTTTGATGCTCTCCTGAGTATCTATAATTCTATTTTCAATTTTAATTTTTTGGGTTTCTTTACGCTTACAATATAATAATAATATTGCAATTACAACAATTATGATTGTTATACTTGTATATGATATAATATGTTTTACATTGTTCTGATATTTTAATTCTTGTAATTCTTTTAAATTTTCGATTTGATTTATATGTATATTTTCTAAAGTAACATTTATTTTTGTAAAGTTTAGTGTATTATATAATGAAATTACAATATTTTGCTTGAAAGTTTCATTTTGATTTGAATACAAAGTTGCATTTATTTTGATATTGCAATCTTTAAAATGTATTAGGTTATTTTTAGTAATTTTATATTCAATGGCGCAAAATTTTAAACGATTTAGTAATATGTTAAACTCATTTT
The DNA here is from genome assembly GCA_911387755.1 of Chrysotoxum bicinctum. Lineage (NCBI taxonomy): Eukaryota > Metazoa > Arthropoda > Insecta > Diptera > Syrphidae > Chrysotoxum > Chrysotoxum bicinctum. The sequence goes on along the minus strand of OU426988.1, from coordinate 55,596,986 downwards.
AGTAAATTGCTAAGGATTTTGCTAATTTTAAACATATTACTATCTCTTAACATTTTACTAAAGTTAAAATCACGCACTGGCCTTTTTAACTTTTAGTAATTTGTTAAATCCATATGACTTCTGTCATTTGCCTAGAAAAAAGTTTCTTGGCAATTTATTGTGAAAAAGTTAAATTGTGTTTTTTTTGTGCATGATTGTTGAGCTAAGTGTTTTAAAAGAACAAAAGAACCGAAAAAAAAAATGCTAGACATATTTGAATGAAATTATTATTATTTTTTTATTATTTACTATCTACAAACTTAAGAATATTTTCTACAAAATCACATAAATGAGTCTAGTAAATATAGATAAATAAACTTCAAGCAAATCTGCCCATTCGATGTCACCGATATAACCAATTCCATGTAACCGATCCCATCTGCATAGCAACTTGAATATTACATTCACCTTTTGCAAATGACTCCGAATAATCCTGGCATTGTTCGTAAAAGTTCCTCATAGACCGAGAGCCCACAACAATTTTTGGGTCGTCTTTGACTTCGATATATGTATACAATCAGGGCACTAAGTTCTTCATTTTTAATTTATGGCAATTTTTTTAACACAATTTTTAAGACTTTGGATGCACTTTTATGCACTATTGCTCCCACTGGAACATGCAAGACGTTCACATTTGTAAATAACTACTAAAGGCCCATCTAATTATGCTAATTATTTTTTGTTATTGTTTTAGCGAGAATGAAAGACAAAATTCGATGTGGACTGTATCACAATTTATTAACGAATGAACTTAAAAACTAACAGAAAGTAATTATGTATTAGCTATGAGAAGATAATAAAGCAAAAAAGAAGAATCCAGTTAAGGATAGAACAGTTGTTTTGTGTAGCGTGATGCGCCTCTATGTGCAACAAAAAGAGCAATGTATATAATAATTAGTGTTGCTGTGTTGTTATTATAATAAGAAAAGTATTAATCAAAAATGTAGTGATAAATTTAGTACTGATAGATAACAAAAAAGTAATGATTATATTCTTGAACAGTTATCAATCACACCCAAAAATTGCTGTGGACTCTTAGTCTATTGGATGTTTGGTTGAGCTTCAATAGGAATGGCTTTTTTAGTAAGAGCAAATATTCGCATTAATTATGGAACACAACTTCGTTCAAGTGGATGGTCGCGCGCCTTCGATTGCTGAGTCAATTGCACCTTGTATACGAATAATCCGAGATCTTTGTGCAGAATTCTCCTCAGGCTAGTGCGTGAAATGTTGAGCTGTTGAGATCGATGGCGACTTTATGTTCACAAATTGAGTCTCATACTCTTGGTTACAGCATTCACATTCTCGTCTGTGCGCACCGTACCACGACGGGGACCGTGAGTGTTGTTCACTAGTATAAAAGTCTCACGTTCTTCATTTCGACCAAAACTTCTTTTTAAAAACTCACTGGGCTACACAGCACTCACTTTGGAAATAAATAATTATACAGTCCTGGAAGACTTGGTAGTTGGAACCTGTTGAACATAGAAAATAGAACAATAACATACATATTTAAAGAAACAAGAATCCTCACTTATTATTGTATTCTTCTTGTGCTCCATTCTTCTGTGAGTGAAAAACAGCAAACTTCTCGCTATTTGATAAAAAGGTAATTATTATTTTGAATTGAAATATTATTTTAAAATAATACATACCTTCAACACTAGGAAAAATAAAATTACTGAATAAATTGATGACAAAAATGCAAAGTACAAAATAAATTGTAGGTTGTCACTTTGACAAATCATCAGATTTAGTTTTGTTTGATTTGTATTTTTTCACGAACTGTCATTGTTTGGACGTGTTCAAATGCACCATTTTTAATAAAAGGCAATTAGTAATTTACTAGTTAGTAAAACGAAAGAAAAGGTTTAAAATTTCCGAAGAGTTAGTAAATAACTAAAAGTTTAACAAGTTGCTAACTAGTAAATTGCTAAGCCCTTAATAAAAGGTTGTTTAAAATTTTGCGCCAATATTATTACAATAGTCATTTAGACTTGTTTCTACTAAATTTTTTTGTTAATATAAGGCCATCTTCTATTTCTATTAATTCTTGATCTTTATTAGATCTAATCTTACAATTTTCGTATTTTGTTTCATATAAATTTTGTATACATATTGGACTTTTCTTTAAATGTTTAACATATTTAATTGCATTATTTTCATACAATGTTTTGTTATAAATTATATAATTATACTTTGATATTTCGATTTCTAGTCCTTGTTCATTTGGAACAGGTAAAATAATTATGGTTTCATATTTATATGTAAATACTGGTATTTTTAAAATAAAAACCAAATTGTTATTTCTAGTTACTAAACTACTTTCTATATGTTCTAATTTTTGTACAGATATATTAAATCTTTTATTTTCTTCTTTTGTAAGAATATTTTTTCCTAGAATTCCTAATCTCGAAAAGACTATATTTTATTGTAATTTCTCAACTTCATTGTTTAACAACATTATATCGGTATTAATTTGTAAGGATAATATACTTTTAGCTAAATTTTCTTGTTTTACTTCTGTTGAATTAATAAAATTTCTAAGCACGTATTGATGTTTGTTTATTCTGTCTGCCATAGTTTCTAACTCTGTTTGGAATTGTGTATTAATCCCTATCTGTTTCTTTAATTCTGTTATAGCATTTTTATTGTTTTCTTCTATTATTTTCAAATGATTCTCAATTTCTAATCTTTCATCATTATCCATAACACCAAAAAGAAAATGGAGTGCACTACCTCCTATGTTTATTATTCCTCTCTTTTGTCTAGAATAAGGAAGTATACTATGTAATTTTGATTTTGTATCTCCTAATGCTTCTGTCATTAGTCTTTTTAATCTTAAGTCATTAAAATTATTATAGCCTGTTTCTATAGAAAATTCAATTTGTTTAATTATTTCATTATAAGTTTCTAAATTAATAATGTGAAGTATTTTGTCATATCTTTCAATCAATTCAATTGGCTCTTGTTTAATTATAATATATCCTGCTTGGTTACGAATTTCTTGCAATAAGAACTCTGATTTCACCATGGTTATGATGAAGAATAAATAAATACTTGTGGCTTTCATATTGCCTGATTTTCTACTCTTAATACTGGTTTACTGTTTTGTTGATCTGCTGCTACTGGATCTGTTGATTTGATTTCCTTTTCGTCGGGTTTTAATGCTGGTGGAATCCTATATGGATTATATTTCCTCATTTAATTATTCGATCTCGTTGGGGCTTTCGATTATTATTTTTGCCACGTAAAGTTGTTCTTCCTTCTTTTTACACGTTGGGGCTTTCGACTTGGATAGTTCTGCCTCGTAAAGTTGTTCTTCCTTCTTTCACTTTTTCAATTTAGGTTATATACATATATTATATATTTTGTTTAAACTTTTTCTTCTGTCCCAGTTTTGTTTTTAATTAATTCTCCATTTTAGTTGGAGTGAGCTACTAGTTAGTATTTTTTCGATTTTAGTTCGAAATTCGATTTTCACTCGAATATATATTTTTTTTATTTCACTTTGTGTGTAGTATTTCTGCGGTGCTCTGCTCCCTTTTGAGTTTTAATTTCCTCTAGTTGCATTCAATATATATTATATTATTTTTTTTCTTTTTTTTTTTTTTTTCAGTCCAACATTCCCTCTATGGGATTTCGTGAAATTGTCCTTCGCGGATCTGTATTCACTATGTTTTTCACTGAATATTATTAATTTAGTGTCCTATACCTTTTTGGTTATATCACTTAACCGGTATTTAACTATTTCAATTAGTACGGACGATTATTTTTTAAATCCCGAATAAAACTTTAATAAGTACGATTCATTGATCTTTCGAGATCCTACCGACTGCGCCAGTTTTGTTTACGGTTCGTTTCGTTAACAAAAAAATATATATATTGTATTCTCTTGTGAGAATACCACCATCAAATAAAACACTAGTGATTTTTTAATAATATAAATTTATTATGAGCTTCAGATCCCTTACCACTGGTGGGGGGAAATCTTCAGCTATACGTTGGAATACTAATTAGAACTAAACTTCTAAGTGATCGAAGAAACCCTTTTATACTTCATATTTGTTTACTCAGCAATATTATTGAAGATCATATGCTGCTGTTTGTTTAATAAAATTGCTGACACAAGAATTCTATTGGAATTATTAAAGATGCTTTGTGTACACAAGTTACTGAAGGCAAAATGTGCTGATATGCAGTTTATGTTTATAGTATCGGATATCGTCAATGAAATTATGAATCATTGTGTGAGTATTACATTTGGTATATGGAAAGATACTTTGTATCTTTCTTCATTATCATAGGGTGTTTAATATTATTACAAAATTATGTGAGGGTGTTCTGATAATGTAACCGTTCGTCCTCCTGATATTTTTGTATTGCAAAGAAGGGTCCTTATTCGGAATTACCCCCCCCCCCCCCCCCCACCAAAATGCACTTTTTTTTTAATGAATCGATAAAAGAAAGTGTGCTGTTGATAAAAAAAAAAATCAAATTATGGAGGAGAAACACTTTTTTATGGTAAAAAAGTGAATGTGAACTTGGACATCTTCGTTTGTTTTATCATCTTTTGCTTTTTTAATTAACCACCTAGGTATTTTAAACAAATTACATATATCCATTTGTACTTAGAAATTAAACGGATTAAATAAAACAAACATACTTATCCATTTTGTTGAAAAAAAAAGAAAGACATCGAAACTGAGAAGAACACAATACGCATTACGCTTTACGCAAAGCAAAACAAAATACCAACGGAATAAAAACGGCTTACGGCTCATTCGCGTTCAGTAAAAATGACATTTCACAGTGCTACCAACCAAACGGCCGCAATATAACAAAATGGGTACGTCCAGTGAAATTGAATCAAAATCGAATGCGTTTTTTTACTTTTGGTTTTAGGTTGAAAAAATATTTTTTTGTGGAAGCGCCAAAATTGTATCGAATTTTATAAAAGTGTACTTGTGTACTTTAGTAAAGTCGAATGTATCGAAAAAAAGTACAATTGTATCGACTTTTGCAACCGTGATCTGAAATTCTGATAAATTCATAGAAGTATATACATTATGACGTATTGAAAAAAAATTGTATATGTAGAATTAATCTGATTCAAGCAAAGTTACCAGTTATAATATAATATACATGTAGGATTTGACAATAAAAGGATATTCACTATATATGTTTGCTCGTTATTTAGATAAATATTTATTTAAATTTCATAAGAATACATGTAAAATCACTAGGGAAAGGAACAACTCTTTCTTACTTGCCGATACCGATCTTATTCACTCGACTGCTCGTCTAATACTGACTCAAATATAGGTAAGGAATTTAGTTGGCATGTAAAAGGGGTCGCCGTTTCTTCTTTGTCTTTCTGTTCGTACAAGTCGTTCGTTATTTTTGTTGTGCGTGCGTGTCTGTCTGTGTATTTTTGGTTAATCTTTCTTTTCAAGAACTGGCCTTTCTTCCACTTAATGTGCATGCCGTTTACTCGGGCCACATCCAACACTTTGGCCATCTTTTCCAACCCCTCCTCTTCATCTTCAGATGGGATGACGATATCATCCATATATACCACTATGGTTTTATCCTGAATTAGAGGTCTCAAAACCGCAGAAATATACCGGCAAAACACCGCGGGAGAATTCGAAATCCCAAAAGGAACATACAAAAACTCGAACTGACCATGATGGGTCACGAATGAGGTGTATTTCCTGGAATTGTTCTCCACCGGAACATGCAGGAAGCCATTACTCAGATCAAGAGTGGTAAAGTCTTTGGCTCCCTGAAGACGGTCAATAACATCGTCTATCAGTGGCATTGGGAAATTGTCCCGTATCACTTTCTCGTTCAGTTTGCGATAATCGCAGGAGAGTCGTTTGGTTCCATCTCTCTTCTGGACTAGCACCACTGGTGAAGCATACTCTGACGTACTTGGCTGAACGATTCCATCTTGCATCCACTCAGCAACTTGTCTCTCAACGATTTGTTGATCAGAATACGAGAGTCTTCGCGACCCTTGATAAACAGGAACCTCGTCAGTCAGTACCAACCGCATTTCAACAGGTGATGGCGCACCTCTTCCTGGCACATAGCTTCGAATTAACGTTCTTAACTTTTCTCCATGGCAACGCTTAAGATGGTCTTACTCAATATCAGTTTCCCAACTAAATTCTTTCCCGTCGGCAGAAAGGCAAATCACTCGAAATTCCTTAAGCAATTCAAATTTGAAGGAATCGTCTACCCTATTGGCTACAATATGTTTAGTATCTTTACGACCCTGTGCTTCAAACCCCTGGCCACTTTCGCCCTCAATGGTCAAGTACTTCCAGTCCTCAATACTCCTCGTATCTCCAGCCCCACCTCTGTGACCAGCTCTGCCTACCCTACTGCCCATTCTCTCGACCGACTTGTTTTCGGACCTCATGTCCACAATCGACGTCGATTTGTTGCTACTCTTGCTCATAAAATCCGCACCATCATCCGTGATGTGCACGTCTACCTCCCTCAGTACCTCATTCCCAATCACTGCTGAATATGGGATATCTTCCTCCCTAACAACATAAAAATTCAGAGACAAACATATCCCGTCGACCAACACATTTGCATCAAAGCAACCTATCGTTATAACCTTATTTTGTCCGATACCAGACAGACTTCTTAATTGGTCTCAGTTCAACGTCGTTCAATAAAAGCAAGCTGTCATAACGAAGCAAATTCAAATCACTTCCTGTATCAAACAACGCTGAAAGTCTCTGGTCATTAAGAATAATGTCTTTAAAGATTCGGTTACAGTTTGTCGCTAAAGAGATTCGGCTCTCCGGAACTTTCTCAGATTCCACTGATGTCGCAGTGTGCACTTCGTTTCCTGTTCTCTTGCCCGCGCGCCCTCTGCCTCGACACTCCCTTGAGGTATGGCCCTGCTGGCCACAACTGAAACACCTAATATCGTTTCTCTTCCTACAATCTCTTGAAATATGGCCCTGCTGACCACAACTGAAGCACTTAATATCGTTTCTTTTTTGACAATCCTTTGCCATATGAGACATATCCCACATTTGTAGCATTTTTTCACGTTTTCCCGCTTAACTACGGAACTCGAGTTCGCTGCTACACCTCTGGACCCTGACATTTGTGGGACTGATCCTCTTACCTTTTCGTATATTCCCAGCTGGACTTTTAGCTGGGCCACTGATGATGCTTGGTATAGAACTGTCTTATTTTGGCGACTGTCTGGGATTCCTTCTATAAAATGTTCGGCAATACTTTCCTCATCTAAGTTGGCACCCTTGCCTATCTCCATGAGGACATACAAATATTCCCTAAGTGACTCGGTCACCTTCTTCTTCCTATTTCTTAGCATTCGGTGAACCTCTGCTGCCGAAATACTTTCCCCAAACTCACTAACCAATGAATTGTGAAGCGACGTCCAATTTTTTATATTAGCCTGACTGCGAACAAATAGCTTAGCCGCACCTTTGAGCAGATGTTTCCCATAAATATATTTTTGAACGTCGTTCCACCCAGCTGTTGAAGCATTTTCCTCGAAATTATATATCCATTCTAAAATTTTCGGATGCTCTATACCATCGAATGTCATCAGGGAGTCTTCGATATCGCGAAAAGTAAATACTCCCCGCCTCTGGCACCGATTCTCGGACAAAGAAGCTGTTTCAAAACTAGCGTTCCCTTCCTCTACTTGACCTTCTTCAGCAAAACTGAAATGAGAGAGAAGTCTTTTTTGCAAAACGGTTTTCAAGCCAGATGTGTCTAGACCCAATTTCGTTGGTTCTGTCCCCAGTCCGTCCACTGTCAGTCTCATGATAGCGTCCCTATCCATTACCACCAAAAATTCCTTTTCCGAAACAAATTAAAATAAATTCAAAGTCGAAATGAAATTCCGCGCGTCATACAATTTAACTCTACTCCGCGGACTATAAAATATTCTTTCGGCAAAATAAGAAAAAAGTTGTTACTCACCCCTTATAAAGAAAGACGCAATTTTTCTTCAGAATGTTTTCTTCTCTATTCTTTATGCTCTCTTGCCACAGCTGCAGGTATATTCTTCTTCAACTCGTATTTTCTTTCTTGCCGTCGCGTCGGCGTCTTCTACTATTTCCTTACACAGCACCGTTGGAGCCAACAACGAAACGGTCACTGCGCGTTCGTCTTGGCGTTGTTGCCCTTTCACATGTGTTTGTGTATATAGGGATTGACTTCCCCCATATCACAATTTAACACTGTGTCTTACTGTTTTGTGCAAGATAACACAATTCACAAAAGAGAGGATAACGTCTCGTATATTGTCGTTGTGTGCACGCTAACACAATTTGCAAAAAAAAAAGAGGGAATAGCGTCCCGTGTCTTATCGTTGTGTGCACCCGAAAACTATTCACAAAAAGAGAGAATAGCGTCTTTCAAACAGCAAAATTACTTGTGTGTGTTTTTTTTTGATCTTATAATATGTGCGCAACAAGATGAGTTATTTATTTATTTTTTTTTTTTTTGCCTGTGCTTTTGAATCTAACGCGCAAGTGAAAAACACAATTGTACACTGAAACAAGTTTTTTCTTTCTTTTCGTAGCACTGAACACTTTACCGCGGAATCTATCCAGGGTATTCACTATATATGTTTGCTCGTTATTTAGATAAATCTTTATTTAAATTTCATAAGAATACATGTAAAATCACTAGGGAAAGGAACAACTCTTTCTTACTTGCCGATACCGATCTTATTCAGTCGACTGCTCGTTTAATATTAATTCTGACTCAAATATAGGTAAGGAATTATTTGGCATGGAAAAGGGGTCGCCGTTTCTTCTTTGCCTTTCTGTTCGTACAAGTCGTTAGTTGTTTTTGATGTGCGTGCGTGTCTGTCTGTGTATTTTTGGTCAATCCCACATACATATATATATGTAGATCCAATAATATTTAGAGCAGTTACTCCAAAATTAAAAAAAATTTCAATAAAAAAAAACACAAATGTTTTAACTTCTCTAGTACAGAAAAGTCAATCGAATCTTATAACTTTAAAGAAAGCACTAATTGCTTCACTGGTTATGGTTTTGGGATCTTGATCAGCAGAGTGGTTGTTGATACGTCCGTCAGCTTAGTGCCCTCTCCTCCCAATTGGGCTCCCTACAAGAACTTAGGTTGAAGAGTTCTTGAGTGACAGTGACAGGTATTCGATCTGATACTCCACAAGAGACCAAGGTTATAGTGTGGTTCCTGATTTGGACTCAAATGAATGGGTCTATGAAAAATGAACGTGGCACATCAATTACAATTGGCTCCAGTTAAAAGGGCTTATAATCAATAACCATTTTTAGCTTTTTATGGACTCACCATTCCGATCTCTTTTTCCTGTTTCACATTCTTCTAGGTCGTGTTTTGTGCTTAATAGAAATACCTCAAGTTTGTCTTTCCACTTTGCTATTACCATAGCCGAGTTTTTTCGTCCAACGATTTGACCTCTTTTTATCTTTGCATCTGTTACTTCTTTAGGATCTCCTTTGCGATTTTTGCGTAGCGTTCTACCAAATGCGTGTTTCGAGCAAGCAAAGTCTCTGCTAAGGCAACTGTAGTGTAAAAATTGTCGGTCGCCATAGTTCTGCCTTTGTCGAGATAGGGATCCGCTAAGTCTAGCACTATTTGCGTACTATGTGACGTTGTATTCGTTGGTATACCTCATTGATTGAGACAATTGTTTTTACCGGCATAAACAGAACTGGTGTATGTATACCCACTGGGATGACAAAGTTTGTAAATTTTTACGCCGTACTTATGAAACTTTCCAGGATTATACTGGCGGAACTGTAGTCTCCCACGCCAGGGAATCATGGGCTCATCCACAACTAGCACCTCACCAGGACCTTGGGCATTCATATAATTTTTTCCAATACTTCCAAAAGACCACTGACTTTGGCTAGACGATTAATAGGAACAGTTGCATTATCAGCGAAATGGATAAATTTCAAAATCAGTTGAAAACGGTTCCGTGACATCACTTGAGGGACAAACGAGTTCTTGAAAAATGAATCTTTGCTCCAATATTTATTTATAGATGGGTATTTGACAACGCCCATATATATAACGAGCCCAAGAAATTTCTTTATTTCTTGAACATCCGTATCAACCCAACTCTTTATGCGCGATGTTCAAGTAACAGCTCTACTAGACAAAGCATTTTGAGCGTTAAAATTTGTCTGAAGAACTATCAATTCATACACTTCTTGAGTCACCATGAGTGAAAAATAATCAAAAGCATCCATTGTAGAACTGGAACGTCGTTTTATTTATTTATTAACGTCTGTAAGTCACAAAAACTTTCTTAGACTACAATTAGAGGGGGAGGCCTTTTTTAGGGACCGTTTGAAAAAATGCTGTTTTCCATCTTATCGGAAAGATACCAAAAGAGTATGAGCACTCTTTTGTATTGTTGAAAGGAAGGTTTAGGAGCTTGTTAAAATTTACAGAGCAACGTGACCTTCATTCTGTATCAACACTTGTGAGCGCGTGCATTCTGCACAACTTATGCATCATGATGAACGACACATATAAACATCTTCAAGTCAACTTGGATACCTGATGAACCGAGTTTAAACACGATCAATCGGCGTCAAATTTTGTTTCAGCATTTATGTCAGCAGAACATGATTTAACTAAACCAACACAAAAGAAATAAAAAAAAAAACAATAAACACAAAATTTGTTTTTGACATTCTTTTTTATAAAATGTTTTTTTTTTTTTTTTATTTATTAGATTTTTTATTTAAATATTCTTCCAGCATCTGGGCTTTATGTCTGCGGGTCTCTTGTTTTTGCCTCTGCAGCTCTATGAACTTCCACTGTAAATCGACTCCTTCTCCTGTATCTTTAATTTTTACTCAAAGTACATCGCCTTCGTCATCCTTCTTTTGTTACCTTGGGTTGACGATGACGATGTACTTGGCGTATGTGCAGATGATGAAGTCATCACGGTTCCATTGCCTTTAATTGGTCTAGGACCTTGTCGTATAGCTCTGTTTCAAGTAACAGTTTAAATTCCTTATCTAGCAGTTCAGATAAGTATAGAGTTGCAGTCAGATAGGATGAATCTGTAGGACTTCTCCCATAAGATTGGACATAACAAAGGATTGCATGTCGAATTGACCCCAAATGCAACCAATGATGTCCTTTAGATTTGTTTTGACTCAATGCAGTTCCTACCACTAAGGTAATAGATTGTTCCCATGCTCTTTCTAGTTTTTGGATTCTTCAAGCGTATAACTCTTTCTGTCTGGTTAAAATCAATTTAATCTTTTTCAATTGTTGACTGTATGAGTTATGAGACTGATAGATAATATCTCTTTTGGTAAGGTAATGTTCCATTAGGACCTGGTTCTCAACCAAAGATGAAACTTTATTTTGATAGTACTTAGAACGACTCGGAACAAATTCTGGTAGTTCGACATCTTCAGAATTACTAAACCTTTTGTTTGAGGTTCCACCTGATTGAATGAAGCCATGGGTGTGAGTCTTCAGGGTGACCTGTGGACCATCATTGACATATGATGTAATTTCATTGCTAGATTCCGGGAAAGGAACTCTAAGGGGTCCTGATTTGTTGTCATCATCTTCTGTTGAAGACACCCGTGGAGGGTGAATTGGAATTAACCTTTTTGTGTCGTTATCTATAGACCACTTCCCTGATAGATAAACCTGTACAGTTCCACTAATCTTCTCAATAGACTCAAGAGGTATAATGCCTGGTAAGTATTCATTGGGATCTTTGATTTTACATTTGTGATTCAAAGTCAAATTGTGTGTTTGATTATAAGATATTATAATATCAATATCTTGTTGGTGTTGTCATCTCTGTTGCAGACGCTAAACTCTCCGACGCTTCCGTGGTTGGCACCTCTGTAATTGAGGATAGAGATGGAGAATTCTATAAAATAAATAAAACAAAACTTGCTTTAAATGAAGAAAGTAAAAAAAATATGAACTAACTCCTATTACAATCACCCCCCCCACATGTAATAAGATTACTGTGACTGATTATGGGCTGTCTCCCAAACAAGTTATCCATCCTATCCATAAAAGAGGCAATACACGGAGCAGCCTCAGTTTGGCTGTTGTTATCCAGCGCCGTTTTATAGACACAGATCTGCGTCTGCATTTGTATGGCCAGGTGAGAGCTCATAGTGTTTTTATCCTGAAAAGACAAACAAACATTTAATTAGCTTTTATGAATAAAAAAAAAAATATTGAAACAGCATAGCCAGCAGCCATTATATCCATTAGTAAATGGTCATAACTAGGCTTCGGATTCTCATGCACTTAAAATCTGAAAACATGCCTGCTTAATGGACTGATATAACCGGGAGTTATAGTCCTATGAAGTGATCCGGAAACGACATACCAGATGTCACTAAACTGGTACATGACAGGCAAAATGGGATTGCACTCAATATTGTGAGAATTATCGACGAGAATACGGGTCCTAGGGCGAAGATAACGTTTAATACCATTGTGTAAGACTGATAACTCTTGACTACACGTCTGGTTAGCGACATTCGCAACCACTGAAATTGGTGTGCATTGGATTAGATGGGCCACCTCTCCTCGTATGACTGCAGTATATCCTGGACCACGGAAATAATCGTAAGCAAAGTCTTCAGGAGAGAGTAAAGCTAGAGTAAGATGATCTCTCAACAGTGTTTGTTCAAGCTCACATCTTTCCTGAGTAATTATCTGATACAGATTGTCAACCTGAGTTTTTGTGTGCCGCATAATATATACTAATTTCGAATTAGTATACGTCATGATATCTACATCTTGACTAGATAAGGGCAGATGTTTCAATTTAAACTGCATGTTTTTGTCCTCTTCAAGAATTAATAATTTTGGATGTTCTGTTTGCCAGAGAATGATGTAATCACAAAAAATCTCGCGAGACTTAATAGTCAATGCAAACTCAGACTGTTGTTTTTCGAAAAGGTAGGTTGTCATCTGGGTTGATGCCTTGGTTTCGATTATCTTTTTTGCCGGTCCGCTGTACAATAGAACAAAGGGTTTAACTTCGTCACACATTGTTCCGTCAATTAAAGTATTCCAGAAACTCCATCCTAGGGTTGGAGTGAAGCAATACCTGTCCAGGAACGTACAGACCTGCCCATCGATCAATTTAATCTCACCAGAAGATATATCTACAAGGGCTTTTGATTTGTGGAGAAGAACCTTAATTTCTGTTTCTCGTACTGCATTGTGGTATGTAATAGTCCCGACATGAAGGGTTCCTCCGCTAGTACAAGACCCGTCATCTCTAGAACCGAATGTAAGAAATGTTTGGGTCGATGGATACCCAATAGGGAGCTTTTCTAGATAAATAGATGGATATGGGTTATATCTTCCTGTTAGCACAACTGATTTGCACAATTCTGCATCTAAACGGATAATCTCAGTATAATCTGTTATATCTTGGAATTTTTCGGAAAGGAAGCCGCAATATGTTACTCTTTTATTCTGTATTAAATATTAGTAACAAAATTATGTACATACAATATAGCATGGCATTTGCCGTCTGCCAAAAAAAAAGAAAAAAGAATGTTTCCTGTTAATGTCACCAAAGATTTTGAATATAATGTGATTGATAATATAACTGCTTTAAATATGTACCAAATTAATTATATTCCTAATTCTTTAGGACGTATTTTAGATCTTATTTATATTGATAGTAATTTTGAAGCTCAATTAAATGAATCAAGTTTTAAATTATTGGAAAATAGTATTCATCACAATGCACTTGAGATTGTATTTAACTTTTCTGTTTTAAATGAATCAAAATCATCTAATATTGTTCAAAAGAATGACTTTAAAAATGCGGATTATGTGTCAATGAATATTTACTTAGAAACTATTGATTGGCAGCCAATTTTTAAGTGCTCAAATCTGGAGCTAGCTTTTACTATGTTTCGGAACATTCTAGAATATATTATTTAAAATTTTGTCCCTTTAAAACAAGTTAAAAATTCTAAAAAACCTGTTTGGTTTAATAAAAGTTTGTCCAGGCTTAAAAATGTCGTGAATAAATTGCATAAAAAGAGTAAAATTTTTGCTTCATTTCGTGAGCAATTCAAACAGGTAAGGAGAGAGTACGAATTTTTGAGAAAATTTATTTATAAGCAGTACATTTGCTCTCTTGAATCGAACATTAAAAAAAATCCGAAGTGTTTTTGGTCATTTTTAAATACTAAACGTAAATCGCTTGGGATTCCATCTAACGTTTCATACAAAGGGGTAGCCTCAGATAATCTGAATGTTATTTGCAATAGTTTCGCATCATTTTTTCAGTCAAATTTTATTGACTTGAAATTAAATTATGATAACCTGGAAAACTCACCTTCAGTTGTTGACTTTGGTAGTCTATATTTATCTGAAGACGATGTACTAGCAGTTTTATCCTCTCTTGATGAGAATTTTTCCGTTGCTCCAGACAACATTCCGCCAATTCTTTTGAAGGCTTGTAGATTTAAACTTGCGGTTCCATTGTGTTTTATATTCAATATGTCTTTAAATCAAGGTGTATTCTTGGATACATGGAAATATTCATTTATTACTCCTCTGAATAAATCCTGTTCAAAAAGTGCTGTTGAGAACTACAGAAATATTGCAAAACTTCAGTTGATCCCTAAAGTTTTTGAAGGAATAGTGAAAAACAAACTGTATTTTTTAGTTCCAAATCATATATCTCAGAACCAACACGGTTTTATGAGTGGAAGGTCGACATCGACAAACTTATCGATTTTTACCAGCTATTGCCTTGATCATATGGAAAAACATTTTCAAATTGACACCATCTACACAGATTTTTCAAAGGCTTTTGATCGCGTTCAACATAATGTACTAATAAAGAAACTTGAAATGTTTGGTTTTCATTCTGTGCTGCTTAGTTGGATTAAAAGTTATTTAGAGGACAGAAAACAATATGTCAAAATTGGTTGCTAGTTATCTAAGGAAATAGTGAACTTTTCAGGTGTACCTCAGGGTAGTCACCTTGGACCGTTACTATTTATTATTTTTATTAATGACTTGCCCAGCCTCCTCTCTTTTTCAAGATGCATTTTGTATGCTGATGATCTTAAAGTTTTTAGCTGCATAAAATCGTTATCTGATGCAAATAATGTCCAAGCTGATCTAAATAAAATTCTTCAATCGTGTAAGATGAAGGGACTCTTTTTTAACAATAACAAATGTAGTGCTGTGACTTATTCAAAAGTACTGAATCCTTTATATTTTGAATACAAGCTTGATAGCCACTCTTTACAAAGAGTAGATTATCAGAAGGATCTCGGAGTGATTTTCGACTCGAAAATAAATTTTTCGCTTCACATCGATCATATAATTTCTAGAGCAAACTCGATGTTCGGTTTTATAGTCAGAAATTCAAAATGTTTCGAGGATCCTTATACAATTAAAACTCTTTACACGAGTATTGTAAGACCGTTGCTGGAGTATTGTAGCGTTATATGGAATCCTTACACTAAGTCAAGTATCCTTCGTATAGAAAAAGTTCAAAGAAGATTTACTAAGTTTGCCTTACGTAAAACTTTTGGTTCTTTAAGTGTTCCATGTTATGAAAGCAGATGTGTTCTCATCGACCTAAAACCTCTCATTTTGAGAAGAAAATTAAATTCTGTACTCTTTGCTTATGATGTTCTCAATTCTGTTATTGATTGTTCAGTGTTTAATATGTATGCACCTGCTCGTAGTTTGCGACCAAGAAATGGTGATTTTTTATATGTTCCATATCATAGTACAAGTTATGCTAGGCACAATCCAATCACTAATGCGTGCATTGATTTTAATGAATTTGATTATGCAATTGATTTTAATATGAATAGAAATGAAATTAAAAGAAAATTGATAAGCTTATTGCAAATATTATAAAGTATATTTAACTTAATTAATTAATTTATCTTTTTAAAATTGTATATACATATATTGAAAGTTAATTTTAATGGGTAGTCTTCATAAAGTCTTGTAACTTGAATGACGGTAAATAAATAAATAAATAAATAAATAAATCATGTTCAGTCTCGATATCAAAAATTTGTTTTTGAATAAAGAGCCAAAACAGTTCTGACTCCTTAGGAAACTTTAAGTTAAAAACTTGGAACGCTTTGAAGTAAGTTTCGAGTGCTGATATAAAAGTTGAAAATTTATAAAACGTTTCCCCAACGATTACATAAAAATCAGTAAGTTCTGCTAAATCCTTCCCAATAACTATAATATAAGGTTAAATAGTACATTTCACTTCAATCTGCTCTCTTAATTTATCTTCCTTTATCCTTTCAAGGTCGTTGCGACAGTAACGTGGGTGATGCAGCTTTCAATGGCATCTTGGATAGTTGTTTTAGAATGTTCCTTCCTGGTCTTTGGTGGATCGCCTGTGAGTGAGGGTCTTAATCTTAATACTGTATTAAAAAGTATAATATTCAGTGCACTCTGGAATCTATAAATAGGAAAGAACATATTTAATATTAGAAAATGTTATCAACAAAAAAATAATATTTATCTTACTTTCATCAGTTGAAGAGTCTTTGATGCTCTCAATCAACTGCTTGTAGTGCTTGTCTTTTATGTACATTGCGTATTATTTATTTAATTTGTTCCTTAGTTCGGAAAATTTATTTGCTAAATGGAATTGTTTTCCTGGATACAGCAGATCAAAGTCCAGGTCGATCTATGAATAAAAATGTGAACGAAATGTTCGTACGTATTACTAAACAATTGATTAGTATTTTTTTTATGAACAAACTAACAAGTTTTTCTCCTTCAACTTGCTTATAAAAAGGCCAGTCATCCAATGTTGATTTCAAGGATTTATTCGCTATTTCGTTGTGACGATACAAAAAAGTAGACTTCCAAAGCGTTAAGCACTCGCCTTCATTATTTTGCATGCAATGCATCTTATTTAAAAAAAAAAATTTTGCTCGTTGGGTTTGTTATATTTGATTCCAAAAAGAAATATATTTTCTGGTTCAGTATAATAAAACTTATTTTTATTTTCCGCGATAAACTTTCGTGTTCACCAGAATGTTCTTCCAGACAAATACCATATGGACAAACCGGAAATAGCCTTTCACATGGTTTCTATTTGGCATTGCCAGATGCCCATTTTGGTGTTACTTGAGAAAAGGTCGGTAGATGGCGTTTTACAAAAAATAAAAGGTCGATAGATGGCGTATAAAAAAATCATTACAGGTTGAACATTTCCCTCCCTACTGGGAGCACAACTCAGCTCCAAAGATTTTGTACACCCAATTTTACGGTTGTTTCTATTAATGTTGTTAAATCTGTTAAAAAGAAGTCCACACGGATTTTGCCGCTTTCCTACTTTGCGGGAAATAAAATAAATGTCTTTGTTTTCTGTGGGAAAAACTTCCACAATTTCGTCAGCAATTATATTGAAAATGAAATCAAAAAAATTATTTTGTTGTGGACTTAAGAACATATTTACATTTTTGAGCTTCCAAGAAAACAGTTTATGTCTAAACTTAGCTTGAAGACCTACATATGTTTTCTCTTCCCGGAAAAATAGATTCTATTTCAGCTTGTTCTAAATATTTGATATTTTCATAAGTGACTCCACTTGCTAAAAAATTAGAAAATGGAAAATGTTTACAACTCAACTTGTTTTATAAAGTATAATGACATAATCGAATATGTACAGGCAGTCTCAATAATAATCATCACAAAAAATGTATAGTACATTTTCTTTTATTTGAATTTGAAATGAAAAAAAAATAAATTCTCTTAAGTCCTTTGAAATTTTTCGCCAATTCCACTCATTTTCTCTAGATTTGTTTGACAAGATTTTTCTTTTACGGAATACTGAGGATCACACAGCAAACTATTAACTTCCTCGTCTGTAAGTACTGCACAATCATTATAATTTAAAACAATGTCTTCTGCACTTTCCATTTGTTATTGTTCAAATTTTTTCTTCACTTAAAAGCTTTTCAAACCGAATTAAAATCTCGGATTTCAGCAACAAGATTATGAAATCTCATTGAAGCTTTCACACTGAACAGAATCAGGATTTCGTTTGACGTTTCTGTCATATTGCCAATTATTTTGAATTTCTTGTTTATATGAACAAAAAAATGAACCCTGATAAATTAAAAAATTCTTGGTGATAACTGCGTTATCATTTGTTGGTTAGATTATAGAGTTTTATTTTAATTTCCTCTGGGTTATAAACAATCAACCGCCCTACAAAAGCTGCAGCCATTTCCTTATGTGGCCATTTTTCCTGCTTCCTCGAATATAATTTATCTTGTCTTCCCACATTTTTTTTGTTGCTTTTTTCTGATTTCCATTTTCTACAAGTGCATTAATTATTATTTATTTCGTTTGTTATACTTTTGCTTTGACATTTTATACAACAACATCAAGAGCGCCTTCTTTCAGCCTTGTGACGGTGAAATGATCATTCTATTGCATTTTCATCTCAAGCATGCGATTATCCTTGGCAAGAAGAAGCACGTCGACGTTCAGTTCTACACAGAAATTGGAGAAATCACTCCGGATTTGAGCAAGCATCAACACATGCACAATCGTGATGATTTGGCTACCGAACAGTCGGAACGAGAATTGAGACATAAACTCAAGACGGCTTTTTTGTTAATTACGATTTTGTGCTTCTTGTTTATAAAAATTTGTCCATTCTCTAATTTGTGAAAGACGTTGAATAAGAAGTATTGCTTATTCTATGGTGAAAGATAGCGACGAAGGATGGAAATGTCAAAAATGTTCGATAGAAGAGAAAGAGAAAGAGATGAGATTTGTTTTGTTTTAAAATGTCATTCCACAGCACAGTGCTGCCAAGTTTTTTTTATGCCCCGTTGCGTTTTATTTATCGTCGCCTATTAAAGCTGTAAAAAAAACACCTATTGAGAATGACAAAATAAATGGCGTTAAAAAAATACGTTTTTATAGTTATCTGGGGTGCCAGGACGTAACTTGAAACAATCGAGTTTAGTCGATACAATCGAGCATTGGCAGCACATATTTTGGTTCAATCGAGTGTCCTCGATTGTATCGGCAGATTTGGCAGCACTCAAACTTCAAATTGACGTTTGGAACAAAAGTTTTCACTCGACAGAAATTAGTTATCGTCGGCAGTGATTTTTTTATAAGAAAAATGGCAAAACAAAATAATATGTCAATAAACAAAAAAAAACAGACTGAGATTTTAACCAATTTTATGAGTTCTCACGTTGATTTAGCAAGGGGAATTCTTAAAACTACCCAAGGGAGCAAAACCAGCAATATGATGTGGGAAAAACTGGTTGAATCCTTAAACACAGAGGGTCCTCCACAAAAAGATCTTAAAGATTAGAAAAAAGTACATATACATATATGTACATATATTTTTCAGGTAATTTTTTTAGATCTGAAGTGACCTTAAATACAAGGTAAAGAATAGGTAAGCTAAGAAGTAATAAACTTCATTTAAAAGGCACGGGTGGAGGTCCATACATGCCAAAAACAATCGACGACTTGGAGGAAAAAATTATAGAGTGCGCCGGTTTGGAAGCAGCAGTAGATCGAGTCCCTACAGCAAAATCCTTTGGAGTTGGACACAATAATTTTGCTGACAATATTAATAACAACGGTAATGATAAAATCAATAAAAAACTCAGACAGAAATATAGAAACTAAAAGCCCAGACCTTTGGGAAGATATAGTGTTAGACTATCAAAAATGTAATAACATTACTGAAGAAGAATCATATGTTGAAGATGCAGGTATGCACCTAGTTGTATGAATTATGATTATTGATTAAATTCTAATAATAAATTTGTTAAAGATAACTCAACTAAAAAGAGAACTTATCGTCATAAAAATGAAAAAGAAAATTTAATGGAACAATATGTGACAGCAACAGTTACAATCAATACGAAATTGCACAAAATTCAAGAAATGCTTTACAGCACTTCAAAAGTCCAGAAACGAAGACTCGATCTAGAAGAAAAACAATACAATCTAAAAAAAGAAAGCTCGAGATGTATGAAAAGAACCAACATCAAAAATTGCGGTTACAGTAAACAATGTTGAACACCAAGATAGAGGAAAACCGTATAAGACTTCAAGAGGTAAAAACTCGAAAGTTTTAAAAGATTCATTTTTAAGGCCAGGCGCGCAGATGCAACTAAACAGTTTGGTTTCGATTTTGAGTACTCCCATATAAGCCCATTGTGTTCAAAATTGAAACCAAACGGTTTAGTTGCATGTGCGCGCCTGGCCTAAGAGTATCTATGCAATGTTCAAAACTTAAAATCATCTAAAAGCTGTCAACAAATTTTGTGAGTTGAAGCATAACCAAAATTAAAAGAAAAAATTCCTAAATCTTTTGTGTTCAATATTAGCCCTTATGTATTGTGGTAAATAAACGGATCCCCGGTCCGTTGAATTAAAAGAAACGCGAACGCCAAACCCCGAGGGGCTGGCCCAACTGTTCGTATTACAAACAAAGAAAGTGTTTATCGTTTTATTAAATTCGGTCTTTATTCTTCTACTGTCCAGCTAAGACTACTTAAACATAATTTCCTATACCTAAGCTTAACCATATGCTACGCTGTCTCACGGCGCGGTGATTCGCTGAGACAGCAACCTTGAACGTCGTAGTGCATTTACCCCAATGCACCGAAATACGATATTCGCCAATCGCGGGAAATCATCACTTGTTCTAACATGACTTGCTGTGTTAGCAAATCATACCTGGGCGCATGGAAATGCGTCGTGTTAACTCCTCCCTGTGGGCGACAGGCTGACTCAGGATTTGATTGAAAATGAATAAAACAACTTGTTGATTCTATTACTTAAATTACTTACTTTATTTTTCTGCAAAAACATTTATACATTTTATTAGGAAAATAAATATATTTAGAATTAATAATCAAATAAACCTTTTGATAAATCCTTCGTATATAATAATTATAACTTAATATATTTCTAGAGATTCGCAAATTACGGCTGGCAGACAAAAATCAAATGAATTCGCTTTTTCTCCAATTTGGCGGTTATTATGAAATTGTTTCCTTAACGAAAGTTTGTTTCGTTAGGCTGATCGTTTCGTTAGGCTTGTCCCTTTTACCTCACCATTAATCTCTGCCCAGAATGACATTTAAGTTGGCAACATCCCGGGCCCCGTGAATCATCCCATTAGATTCACCATCTTCCTTTTCAACTACGTCCAAGATAGCCAACTTCGATGCAGGCCTTTTTAGAATACCTCCTCCGGTCATTTTAACTGATGCTGATCTCACTTGCTCATCTTGTGCTGGGAATGTCTCCACAACACGTCCTCGCTGCCATTGTCCCCTCGGAAGACCGTCATCGCACACCAATACCAAATATCCATTTTTTAATGGAGTAACCTTCCCGTACCACTTTGAACGTCTCGTCAGCTCGGGTAGATACTCCGCAATCCATCGCTTCCAAAACCTATTCTTCAATGCCTGCGCGATCCTCCATTGTTTCGTCAAACACCACAGCTTATCTTTCAATTCACCTGGTACTTGAGTGCAGTTCATTCCTCCTAACAAAAAATGATTAGGTTTCAAAAGCTCGTCTTCTTCACAGGAAACAGGTACATGAGTCAAAGGACGACTATTGACAATATTTTCTGCTTCGATGAGGAGGCTTATCAGCGTATCTTGTCTTGGTGCTGTTTCCTTAAGTGTTAAATTCAAAACTCGTTTAACTGCTCTCACCATTCTTTCCCAACAGCCTCCAGCGCTGGGGTTGCTAGGGTAGTTAAGGGCA
Source organism: Chrysotoxum bicinctum (assembly GCA_911387755.1). Taxonomy (NCBI): domain Eukaryota; kingdom Metazoa; phylum Arthropoda; class Insecta; order Diptera; family Syrphidae; genus Chrysotoxum; species Chrysotoxum bicinctum. Next base: position 55,575,128 of record OU426988.1, on the reverse strand, counting down.
TTTTCTTTGGAGGAAAATTCCTTATTGGCTCGTACAAAATTGGCCCCTTTATCAATTCTTATTTTTGTTGGCAGCCCTCGTCTATTGCAGAAATTTCTAATACAAAGGATGCATGACTCGGCTGAGAGATCAGTAGCTAACTCCAAGTGTTAAGCTTTAGTTGTCAAACAAGTAAATAATGCTACCCAGCGTTTCTCATGATGACGGTTGACTGTAATGGTAATCGGTCCAAAGTAATCCAGCCCAGTGTAAGTAAATGGTCTTACATAAGGTGTCAATCGATCTGGCGGCAGCTGACCCATCTGTGGTACTCGAGGCCGTGCTTTAATCAGTTTACAAATATTACATGTTGACTTGACATTTTTCAAAAGTACCCTCAAACTCGGCACCCAAAATTTTTGTCGAATACGGGCTATAATAGCTTCATCGTTTTGGTGTATCATTAAACGGTGAATTCGATGAGTGATTAGATAAACAATTCTATGGTCCTTAAACAAAATAATTGGATTTCTGGAATAAACTGGAATAGTAGAAGCATAATTAATACGGCCATTCACTCGTAACAATCCATCAATCCATTCTCATCAAGAATCGGCGTTAAATTATAAATTGGACTTCTTTGATTGATTTGTTTCCTTGGCTTAGTTGAGTTTTTTCTTCACTGAAGAGTTCAGATTGAGCTTTACGACACAGTAGAATTTCAGCTTGTTCCAACTCCTTCACGGAAAGTTCACCCTTGTTTATATTTTTACCCTTAAATGCTTCCTGATATTGTTGATGCCCAAGCAGTCACTCGCTGAAGTTTCAAATAGTCCGAAAACTTTTTCATATCAATTAGGGATGGGTATACGGGTTGTGTATCAGCAATAAGTAGAAATTGGTTGCTAGGTCGGAGCTCTTTAAGCTCAGAAGTCTCAACTTCATTTACGATCTTAACAGGCCACATTGACTCTTCTTGCTTCAGGAACTCTAATGCTGTTATCCAACGACTTTTACTTTCGAACTTTGGATGTGCTCTAGTTCTTGTGGCATCATCGGTAACATTTAATTTTGTAGGCACCCATCGCTATTTGTTAACAGAAAACTGATTTGTTCAAATACAACTTGTGTCCTTCGACGATAGTATTTCTGAGACGAAGTCCTAAAATTATAGCTTGCAATTCTAATTTGGGAATTGACAAATATTTCTGTGGGGCATATTTAGTTTTACCGGCGACAAAGGTTACTTCCACTCCATATTCACTCTGAATTCTGAAATAGGAAACGGCGGCAAGCGCTTGCTCACTGGCATCAACAAACACATGAAGCTGAAGACTTTTTATGGTCGATGACAATAATTTTCCGGAGTAGCATCGATTAAGTTTGAAATTACTAACGTTAGGCAACTCATCCCTCCACCGGATCCATTCTTTGTTCAAATCGTCTGGAATCTTATTATCCCATTCGACTCCACATTTCCATAGTTTCTGCAATAAAATTTTCCCATAAAGCCTAGTACTCACCTAGCGTGAAATGAAAAATAAATACGTTCCAAATTACACGCGGAGAATAAAAATGAAAATAGAATAAACTTTTCCACGTGAATTTTTGATACTCACTTTGAATGAAAAAAAATGACAATTATTTTTAAACTGATTCGTCCTTTCTGTTTATAAATTTTCAATTTTTTGTTTTGAAACAAAATATTCAAATCAACTGACAAATGTCACAGTTTTCCACGTTCCCTTAAACTTTTTCGTGATGGTTGTATGTACATTGAGAAATGAAAATCATAGCGTGGAAAAAGTTGTGGAACATATTTGTTTTTCCAATCCAAATTTTAGTACTCACCTCTCGTTGCGGATTTTATGCCAGTGAACCAGCAGTCACTTTTATATGAAATTTTCATTTGCACTTGAACTGAGTACTAGGCTTAAACTAAAAAATTTGCTATGAATCCGAAGGGATCAAAGACAGACATTACAATGCTGAGAAGTTGTCGTTTTGTTGGATGCATTGACTTTTCGAAAACATCACTTTGAATTCCATGAAATTTCAACTTGAACGTAAAAACGTTTTCAGCAGTGTTCCAGTGCATTCCCAACACTTTTTCGGTTGCTCCTTCCATGTCCATGTTGATTTCTAAATTATTCGAGGTGTCTTGACCTTTCAACGCTTCCATCACTTCGTTAGAATTTGATACAAAATTACGCAGCTCGAAACCACCATAGCTGTGAATATTTCTTACACTGACACAAATTGAAATGGCTTCTGAAGTACCTGCAAAACTATCGGCATAATCGTCGACCCAATGATGGTCGATTATCGCACTCACCGCCCGTTCACTTTCATGTATGAATTCTTTGGCTTTTTTATATTTTACGAATTGGGCTGAGCACGGTGAACTAGCTGAACTTTGTATCATAGATTCCATAACGTATACATCAAAAGCCTATAGAATTACAGTTGCGCCATATGAATCTTTGAGAATCCTGATCTTTTTTTCTAATTTTTACTTGAAAAAACATTTCCTTTATGTCGGCAAAGACACCAATTTTACCCATTCGAAAATTGAAAAGTACATATGGCATTGGTTTGTATTGATCAGGGCCCTTTAAAAGCACGGAATTAAGTGATACACCGTCCACCACAGCTGCAGCATCGAAAGCGCAATGTAATTTATTTGGCTTGTTTGGATTGCGAACCATAAAATGTGGAAGGTACCATGATCTTGATGTTGTACTGCATGCCTCGTGTAGTGTCATCTTACGAGCGTGTCCCTTTATAACGAAACTTTCTATTATTTTGTTGTACTCGGCCATACTTTCTGGATTCTTCCGAAGTTTATTTTCGACGGCGATAGCTCTTTTCTTTGCCATCTCGAAGCTGTTAGGCAAATTGACTTCGTCGGACTTCCATAACAAACCAGTTTCAAATCTATTTCCAATTCGATTAGTTGTCTCGTTAAGGATTCGCGATGCACGCTGATCATCATCCGAAGTCAAAACACTTTCATTAATTCGCGTTCCAAAATTATCATTGTTAATATAATCTACAATGGTCTTATGCAATTTTTCAATTTGCAGAACACTGATAACGTTAACATGTTCTCCTGTTGGCGTATTTGTCCCAGATGGGCCACAAACAACCCATCCTAATTTCGTTTTGATTACACAAGGACCGCTTTTGCATTCCACTAGGGTCTTGGATATAGTTAAATGACAATTGTCTACACCTATCAAAATCTGGGGCTTTACATTTGTATTGTCTTGTATGGGAAGGTGTTTTAAATGGTGGAACTTACCATGAAGATAATCTAAATTGAGGGTTTGGACAGGCAATTCAATGTCCTTGACTGTCTTCACATTTTTTAGTTCATAAATGGTACCATTTCGATTGTCACTAATCATAAGATCGACCGTCATTGATGGTTCTGTGGTTGTTTTGCTTCCGAACCATTGAAGCGTTAATGGCTCATGAGTTTTGCTAAACTCTCATCCATCAAAGTAATCGACGATCCTTCGTCCAACATTGCATAAGTAGCTGCCCCACTTTCTTCGGATCCATTTTTTCCAGATCCGTATAACACAACTGGTATAACTTTAAACAAAACATTTTTTGGCCTGTTGGCAACGCTGGCATTTCGATTTTTTACTATTGTTATGCTTTCATTTGACGTTTCTTCAATTTTATTTGCTTTTATTTCGGAGACGGTCGTAATATTTCCATCATTTTTTATCTCGCTGTGCAACGTTGGATGGTGCACTTATTCATAGCGCAGGACTTTTTCCTTCGGCACGAAAACAAACCGTTTCCTTTGGCCAGACAAGAAAAGCAGAGTCTTTTTTCCTTAACGATAGCCCACCTCTTCTGGACGTCCATGCGTAGAAACTTCTTGCTTTCTGGAATGTAGTGATTTCCTTGGCATATTGTACATCCCTTGGTGGTTTTGTCTGACGATTTGTTTTCCTTCGATTCCGGATTAATGGCATGCAGAATAGTGTTCTTGAGCGGAGCATTGAAGGGCTTTGCTCTGACTGTTCCAACGATGAAACTTACAGTCGTCCTTCTGGAATCGAAGGAATTTGTTGATCCTTTTCTAGCTGCGAATTTATCAAAATATCGGGACGACCAAAAGTGAATTGTAGTTCTGCTATTGCGTGGGGTATATTACTCGGGTGAATCAGAAGAGCACCGGCTACGACTCTTGCATTGCCTTGAATGGCTTTGTACAGTCTAAGTGCATTTTCCATATTTGAATAGCCATATGCAGCGTTCGATTCATTATAAGACGTAATGAATTTAGGCAAATCTTCTGGCTTGCCATCAAACTTTGGCAAATCATGTAACCTACGACGACTGTCATGACCCTATATGTATCCCATGCAAGGCTGATGCCCTGGCTGGACATGCATTTGGGAATAGGGTGGCGAAATTGTATTTGTAGATTGCAAATTAGATTGTCACTAATCATAAGATCGACCGTCATTGATGGTTCTGTGGTTGTTTTGCTTCCGAACCATTGAAGCGTTAATGGCTCATGAGTTTTGCTAAACTCTCATCCATCAAAGTAATCGACGATCCTTCGTCCAACATTGCATAAGTAGCTGCCCCACTTTCTTCGGATCCATTTTTTCCAGATCCGTATAACACAACTGGTATAACTTTAAACAAAACATTTTTTGGCCTGTTGGCAACGCTGGCATTTCGATTTTTTACTATTGTTATGCTTTCATTTGACGTTTCTTCAATTTTATTTGCTTTTATTTCTGAGACGGTCGTAATATTTCCATCATTTTTTATCTCGCTGTGCAACGTTGGATGGTGCACTTATTCATAGCGCAGGACTTTTTCCTTCGGCACGAAAACAAACCGTTTCCTTTGGCCAGACAAGAAAAGCAGAGTCTTTTTTCCTTAACGATAGCCCACCTCTTCTGGACGTCCATGCGTAGAAACTTCTTGCTTTCTGGAATGTAGTGATTTCCTTGGCATATTGTACATCCCTTGGTGGTTTTGTCTGACGATTTGTTTTCCTTCGATTCCGGATTAATGGCATGCAGAATAGTGTTCTTGAGCGGAGCATTGAAGGGCTTTGCTCTGACTGTTCCAACGATGAAACTTACAGTCGTCCTTCTGGAATCGAAGGAATTTGTTGATCCTTTTCTAGCTGCGAATTTATCAAAATATCGGGACGACCAAAAGTGAATTGTAGTTCTGCTATTGCGTGGGGTATATTACTCGGGTGAATCAGAAGAGCACCGGCTACGACTCTTGCATTGCCTTGAATGGCTTTGTACAGTCTAAGTGCATTTTCCATATTTGAATAGCCATATGCAGCGTTCGATTCATTATAAGACGTAATGAATTTAGGCAAATCTTCTGGCTTGCCATCAAACTTTGGCAAATCATGTAACCTACGACGACTGTCATGACCCTATATGTATCCCATGCAAGGCTGATGCCCTGGCTGGACATGCATTTGGGAATAGGGTGGCGAAATTGTATTTGTAGATTGCAAATTAGAGTTTAATGGGTTTAAACGGTTAAAAAACAAGCAGAAGGTGGCTTTGGATTCGAAGACGACGGTAAGTATGATGACGACATGCATGTAGATAACTGGTTGCCACCAGAATGCAAAGACGTATAGGGCGGCAGTGGGTTTGTAGACGACGGTAAGTATGTTGGCTGTATATGACCAGTTGAATGTTCAACACCAAAATGCGCGCAAGGCGGCTGTACATTATGAAGACGGCAAATATGCATAGGGCGGCTGTGCATGTGAAGACGGCAAATTAGCACAGAGCGGATGTGCAATGTGTAGAATTGAAACTCTATTTTTGGGTCTTGGTTAATATATATATTTTATTCGATTCTTAAAAACCGCGTGGTAGTTAACCTATTCAAAAACGGACGTTCCAATCTATACATCTGCTTTCTTATTTGAAGTGTCAAACTTCAAGAATGTTCGGGGCGTGTTCGCATGGATGCCACATTTCCTCCTCTTCTTCAGATAATTGGTTAGCGTACTCATCCAAGTATTTTGGTGGACGCCGTTTGCGCATTGACGTTCTTGGTACTGTTTGTTGTGCCTGTTCTGTTGGTATAATGCATAAGGTAATCGGGTTAACTTGTAGGCCCTCTACTGTTAATGTGTTGTCGGTGACAGCTGCTTCTTCATTTCCGATTGTTTTGGTGGTGTTATTGTTGGATGGTACACTATTTGTTGTTGGAGTTTCCTGGACATCAACGAACTCAAATACTTCTCGATGATGTTGCTGGAAGAGGTATTCTTCACAAAGTTGTGCGGATGAGCTAGTTCTGACATTTTGGAGGGGAAGGGAAAGAGGTTCTGACTTGGCTATTCTCGAATTGAAACTATTGGAAGGGTAAATATTTTTAGTTCGAATGACTTTAAAGAATGATGCATTTCTTTCGATGACTTTACCATCTCTTTCCGCAGTAATCTTTGTTCCTGTGATCTTCTTGACAGAGAATGGTTGGGGATCAAACGATGGTGTAAGTTTGTTTGTCTTAGCTTGTTTGCATAGTAGGTCACTGATGTTTATTTTATTAGGTTTTGTCCTTCGCCTTTCATCAACATAGTCTTTCCGTTTCTGCTGTTGGATTTTCATCGAATGTCTTGCGTTTTTCCAATCCGTGTTTGACTTTTGTTTTCCTTCAAATATTGCTGGCAAGAGAGTTTTAACTTTTCTTCTGAAGACCATTTGGAATGGCGATACACCTGTGGAGGAGTGTGGTACCGAGCGATAATTTAGAAGGAAGTCGTGTAATTGATATGTAAAATTTTTATTTTCTAGTTCAGCACTTACTAAATTCTTTTTTAAGGTACGGACGAATCGTTCTGCTATGCCGTTCGCTTCTGGCCAGTATGGTGTGGTGCGCTGGTGTTTAAAATTGAAAAGCTGTGAGAAGTCGGCAAATTTTTTTCCCTGGAAAGGTGGTCCATTATCGGAGGAAAGTCTATCTGGTATGCCGAATTGAGCAAAAGTTTTTTGAAGAACTTCTTTTACACAGCTGAACTTTGTTGAGTTCACTATCTCAGCAATTGGGTATTTTGAGAGGTCATCAACAATGACGAAAATGTATTGATTGTTCTTAAAAGGTCCAATAAAGTCTACTGAAACAAGCTCAAAAGAATATTTTGCTACGTCAGGAATAATTAATGGGTCTCTATGAGTGGTGTTCACAACTGATTGGCAAATGCCACAATTATTTATCTTTTCCTCTACCATCTTGTCTATGTTGGAAAACCAAACTTTGCTGCGTATGAGTTGTTTTGTTTTGACTATACCCAGGTGACCTTTGTGTGCCAAGTCGATTGCTCTAAGCTGCAAACTGTTTGGAAGTATTATTTTGGTGCCTCGTAAGACGATGTCGTTGTTAACTGTGATCTCATTTTGGATATTTTTGTACTGCTTGAGTTCCGGATTATTGAACAATTTGGTTTCATATACAGCTTGAATAACCTTTCTAAGTATCTTGTCCTTTTCGGTTTCCGATTTGACCTGACTAATGGAGATGGCTTTGGGTATGTTTTGAAGAACAATAAGATTGACGTAATTCTCAATTTTCTTACTTTGTTTTTCATTTGCTTGTGTTAAAGCAAGAGGGTGTCTGGATAAGTAATCAGCTGGATTACTTTCTCCCGCCTGATGTACAACTTCAAATTCATATTGCTGGATCCTTAAACACAGACGTTCAATGCGTGCACTGGACTTGCTGGTGGTTTTTTTTTAAATCCCAAGCAGTGGCTTATGGTCTGTGTGTACCGTGAAGTGTGCTTCAAATAAGTAAATGTGGAAGTGTTGCATGGCCCAGCTGATGGCCAGCATCTCTTTCTCAATCTGACTGTATCGCTTTTCTGTGTCAGTTAGAGATTTGCTGGCATAGGCTATCACTTCTACATTGTTATTTTTTTCTTGTCCGAGTATGGCGCCTAATCCGAAGGGGCCTGCGTCAACGTATAGATGAGTTGGTTTTTGTGTGTCGAAATACGATAGTTTTTTCGCGTCTGAGATCATACTTTTCAGTTTTTCAAAGCTGTCTTGGTGCTCCTTGGTCCATTCAAATGTTTTGTCTTTCTGTAAAAGGCTTCTCTGGATATTGGTGTTGTTGGCTAAGTTTTTTAGAAATCTCTGGAGGTAATTAAGCATTCCTAAGAAGCTTCGTAATTCAGAAACATTTTCTGGAGGTTTGAGATCTGCAATTGCATCAATTTTCCGAGGGTCAGGTTCAACTCCATTTTCGGTGAATATGTATCCGAAAAACTCTTCTATTTTTGGGTCTTGGTTAATATATATATTTTATTCGATTCTTAAAAACCGCGAAAGTCCCTTTTCCCTCACCATTAATCTCTGCCCACAATGACATTTAAGTTGGCAACAATTCTTAAAAAAAAAAATAAGTTGTTCATGACGCGTTTTAAATTTTTATTATTTTTTCGTATACACTTGGTCACACTAAAATATCAAAAATAAAATAGAAGTTTTTGTGAAATATCAAAACCTTTCCGTATCAACGCGGGTGGTAAAAAAACCCTTTGCTACCTCCGGGTTTTCTTCCATTATTTTGATTAACTTTTCCTTTTCTTCGTGGTTTGTCCAGTTGGAATGCGATCTTTAAACATAAAACAAAAAAAAAAAAATTAATAAAAGTAATTTATTTTCCATGAAATAATTAAAAACTTACATGTTTTGTTGCTTACTCGACAGAAAAATTCAAACGACACAAAAATGACATTTAAGTATTTCATTTCTGCTTCTTCTTGAACACACCGATGTATTGATGTCTGAGACATACAAGCCATACAATCTTGTCCAACTGCTTATTGGTAATTCCCAGTGGCAAAATATCGTAAAGCACAAAGAAATCTGATTGGTACACTCTTATAGAACAGGGTTTAACTCTGTAATTCGATACGAAAGTAAATTGTTCGAAAGTTGTTTCCGATTCTAATTTCATAAGCTACTCTGTATAACTTTCGAATCCAAAGAAAATGGTGCAAAGAAAACTTTGCAACTTCCGAACAAATGTTCCGGACTAGAGCTGTTTTTTTTTTATCAAAAATGACATTTTAAAATCAACAAAAAGTCAAATACATAGTTGGTTTTTGATTAATTAAATTTATTCTTTGATAATTGAAGTTAACTATGGATATGGATTCAATTACCTTGTGGCTTGATGAAGAAATTTATACTGAAGAAAGAATTCAAAGAAAGATAATAAGAGATAATTCTAACATAATGGGTTTATCAAGTAAAAGGTATATAGAAAGCACAAAATAAGGTGCCTCTATTTTTTTTTCACGCACTAACCCGATCTTCTCATCCGCGATTTGAAATTATAGCAACATGTATCGGATTTTACCTTTACAATAAAAATAACTAACTAATAATTTTTTTTTTTTTACTCTTTTTTTGTGTTTTTTTTTTTTTGTTTTAGGTGTAATTCCCTGTAAAAGGTTTCATTAAATTCGCGATTCCAGATTCTAAATAGAATCTCTCGGGGGGGGAATATAGGGTTCACTCTTACTACGCCGCAAAAGGTTTCCAATCCGGATTGCCGAAGCTTTGGCCACGTCGGGGGAAAAATCTTGCCGCCTGCTAAGTTAGGCTTTCTTTTTTTTTTGAGATGACTCGGGGGGATACCACAAATCACACTTGCGGCCTGCCAATTGTGGCTTCCTTTTTTTTTTGTGAGACTTTTCTGGGGCGTGTGACGCAACGCGTCCTGGACAAATTTTGTTGGCTGTAGGTGGCAGCTGTAAAAATGTTCTTTATAAGAATACCGAAGCTACAAAGTCTGTGTAACTTTTTCTTACCTGGTTTAAATTTATTGGGGTAAAGTTGATTAGTCAAATTGACTAAGAAATAAAGGTAAACCCGATCGAGAATAACTGATACGTATTTTTCTTCTAATGGATGGACGGTCTGACGAACCTTCTGGGCGAGTGGCTTTCAGTGAAAAGAATGTGGTTTTTAGTTTTTGGTGACGGATCGCTGAGTTTCGTTCAGTGAACGAAGGAAATAAGATGGCGCGCCTTCGTTCAGTGGACGAAAGAAACACTGAGCATTGCCAGATATTTGTTTATAAGGGGTATATGAAATTCCTGGTTGCGCGTGTCGCTTTGTAGTTCGGTGACACGCTACAGGTAATGTGATATTAAACAAAATTTAATGACGAAATAATTTATCTATACTAAATATTTTTTTTGTCTTATAAAAAATTTTCGTCTTTCAAAAGATTTATGTATGTTTTGAACAGCTTAAGTGTTGATCTGAGGGAAAGGAAAAAACGTTTCTGTACTTGTACAGAAATACCATTTTTATTTATTCGTGCTTTGCACTTTATATTGCTTTTATAATCGGCCCAAACTTTGTAAATATTACAATTTTTAAAATAAATATTTTTGAATTTATACGAGAATGATCAATCACTTTTAAAAGATTACTTTTTTCCATGCATAATCTTCACGAATTGGTGGACCAAGTGCGTTCAAATCGGTTGCTAAACGCTTCCACAGATTATTTGAAGTTCTCCGTGCGTCGGCACGGAAAAAAATTAAATTGGCGAATTAAATATCTCTCAGTGGGAAACCGACTGAAAACAAAGGCAATAATTAATTTTTATCTCTAATCAAAACTGACAAAAATTAAATTAAAATTGAATTCACAGCAACTTTTTTTAGGAACAACAAAAACTCATTACGTCATTCTTTCTAATGTTTCTTGTAAGGACTTCAAAACTTCTTCTTTTTATTTCCACTTAAATTTTTTCGAGCTCCATTTTAAGAACCTCCTTGTGTCGTCGCTCGGCTTCTATAGATTCTTTTTCAAGGAGCTCCATTATTCCATTGTTTGACAATGTGAGCCATGTCTTATTCTTTTTATTCGGAATCTCTTCCTGTTCTTTCTCACTTTCTTCACTTTGTCCAAATACATTTCAACATTATGACGACATCCGTACACTTCGTCAAATTCCACTTTCTTTCTTTCTCCTTTTTTATTCTTGTAAACGTGACTTCTAAATTTTGGAATTTTCTTTTGATGTCTTCCTTACTGCAGGGAATCAAGGATGAAAGGGAGTTCATTTCCATGAAAACTTTTCCCCAAAGAACAGATTTCTTTTTGCGGCCAGCTATGAACTCGGACTCCATTGCCAAACGAATTAAGATCAGGAGCTTGGTATCAGCATTTGACCAGAATTTTTGACTTTCATCCCTATGAAACATAAATAATGTATTATAACTTTTTAATAGAAGAACAAATCAAATTTTCACAAAAAATATAAAATAAATAAATTATTTTACTTACATATTTTCTCCAGCCATCTTCCTGCAACGCGGCAATAAAACAAAAACCTTAGACTGTCAATTTGCTTTTATGAACACAGTTATCAGTTAATCTACATTTATGAACGAACATTTTGCATGACTGCTGAAATTTTACATTTATGAACTTAGCCAATAACAACACCAAGATTAGGCAGTTCTGAGAGCTGTTCAGAAAGTGGAAGAATTTTCTTAGCAATTATCATTGCCAGTTCCCTCTTGGTCAGGTTCTGACCTCACAACCTATTAATCTACTTAAATTTCACTATAATTGAAGTCATCCTGCTGGGCGACCGATTTCGATGGAACTTTCTTTCCAGGGGTCAGACCTAAGACAGTATGTACTGTGATGCTTTTTGGTTCAAAGGCTGAGGTAGCGTCAGCTTGTCCAGGGTTAGTCCGAAGAAAGCACAAAACTCGGTTTTGAAAGTTCAGAACTCCAAATAATGTCCGACTTTATTCAGTTTTAACTTAATTCTAACTAACAATTTATTTCATATACTCATACACTTGTATCAAATTCTTAAATAACTAACACGGTATTTCATATAGTTCACAATTTTTCATATACCTAAATAATTAACACGGTATTTCATATACAAGGGTGAGACGGTGGGATTAGATCCCTAGCCTTGATTGAAGCTACAGGCAGAACGCAGTGGGATTAGATCCCTAGACTAAGGCAGCGACAAGGCACGGTCAGACAGTAGGATTAAATCCTTAGCTTTGATTGAATTGCCTGGCAAAATCGGTAGTGAGATTAATCTCTAGCCTCGGCTCAAATCGCAGCAGGGTACAAACGGAGTAGGATTAAATCCTTAGCCTCAAACAAACGTTCGGGGCAAAACAAGGGGGCGGCGCGGCGGTGACAGTAAGTGGGATAACTTCCCTAGCCTTGACTGAAACTATAGGCAGAACGCAATGGGATAAGATCCCTAGCCTAAGGCAGCGACAAGGCACGGTCAGACGATAGGATTAAATCCTTAGCTTTTATTGAATTGCCTGGCACAAGGGTACAAACGGAGTAGGATTAAATCCTTAGCCTCAAACAAAGTTCAAGACAAAATAAAGGGGAGGTACCGAGAAGGCAAAACAACACACACACAATTTACGGCCAGATCCAAAAAGCTTCGAAACGTGTCTGGACAGTACACTACGTACTCTATCAGCGTGTTTCAGGGATAATCTATAACCTTAGTACTCGATATTGGTACATTAACGACAATAGGCGAGAGAGAATCCGATTTTGTCTCGATTTTCCACCTCCCTATATCATATCCATGGTCATCAGCAAATGTGAATACATAAAAAATAAACACAATGCATTCCTCGTAATTTGTTGTTGTACCACCGACGACTAAACTTCAATGTATGTTGTATCCGTGATCTCCTAAAGGTATGCAATGGTTTTGGTATGTTAGGTGGTTCGGCAGAAAAGGCTGCTTTAGGTGAGTAGCTGAGTAGTTGCGTCGGCGTGCCGCGGTGGGTGAAGTATGCGTGAATTTTTTTTAGGCCCTGGTTTGTCTTCCTTTGCTGGTTCGATAACTCTTGCCTCAATCTATGGTCAAAAGACCATATACTCGTGTAATACTTCTTTGGATTTGCAATTTTCATCGACTAGAGATGATCCGTCCTCATTAGAGACGTGATCATGTTTAATCCATTGATTTGAAATTAACATCGATCTGGAGAGTCTGAGAGTAGAATAGAGAGGAAATAAATTGAAAAAGGAACTGAATTAAATTATCGAATTAATTAATTAATTATCGAACAACCCATAATAACTTAAGCTCACCTGTTGATATCTAGTCGGTTGTTGTTCTCGCCCTTTTCCAGATCTTCCGTTGATTTTTGTTCTTTCAGGAGCGTTTTCATTTGTGGGACTTTAAAGTGTCCTCACTAAGAATTGTTATGAAAATTCCCGAACTATAATTATTTATCTTTAGGTTGAATGTATTTAATAATTTATGAAGGCGGACAACAATCCGCAGACTCAAAATAATTAATTAAATAATAAAACAATCACGGATAAGATAATACCGGCGCGCGTCGCGAAGACTAAAGTTAAATTACAAATGACGTATGACGTACGAATGTCAACCGATGGAATTGTTCGGAAATTTCCACCACCGACAGCAAACACAGTGCTGCCACCCGATAGCTCAGTTTGGGGTGGGTTTAATTGAATAATTGGGGAAATTGATTAATCTTTTGATTAATCAAAATGTTATCAAAAATTATTTTTGATATTGGAAAAATAGGAATAGGGTGTTCCTATAATCGAAAAATTGCGAATAAAGAAAATGAATAAAAAAAATGGGCGCCAGTAATTTTTTTTTGTTTGAATTAAAGGAAATTACAAACCTTTTGGAGCGGAACCAAGAAATTTTTATTTGAATAAAAAATTTAAGCTTTGTTTTGAAGAATTTTTAATTAACTCGATTTTTGCTTGGGAAACCTTACTAGTAGGATTAAAACCCAAGATCTTTTCCGAAATTAACAAGGAAGTCTCACAAATTTAAACTGTAAAAAAACCGAAAGCAAAGAAAACGCAAGTGGGCCGTTAACGAATAGAAAAACCGTGTCCTTCAATTTACAGGAATAGAATTCGAACTAATTAGCAAACCTAGGTAGGTAGGTAGTTAGAGATGGTAGTCGCCAGCCAACTGGGCTCGCGACTCAATTAGCGCTGGGGTGCGCCGTTTTGATACCATTAAACTCGTGTCAACCTAATAAGGATTTAGTACGGAAGAAAATGGCTTTTATATACTTTAGCGGAGCATTATTAAAGCCATTTTGTCGCATTCAGAAAGATAATCAGATCTTTGATTGTCTTCTCCGAAAGTTCGCTGGGGTCATCGAGGAAGGCTTTCCCAAAGGAAGCCATCCTGTAATTTGCTAAGGCGGGGCAATCGCAAAGAAAATGAACCACAGTTTCTTTTTCTTGTGGATCTCCACAACTACGGCAGTGTGGGTTGTAGGGGATGCCTAGCTTTCTTGCATGTTCACCTATGGGCCAGTGCCCGGTGCATATTGCTGTGATCCTGGCTATGTCGCGCCATATCTTTCTTGATATGACACAGTTTGTGAGACTGCTCCACCTACGGTTGGATTCATTGAGAAAAAACGAGAAGATTTTTCTCTTCATAGCACCAAGAGGAATATTAACTTTTTCCGCCAGTGAGCTATGTAAGGCCGAGCCTTGCCGAGCTAAAGCGTTACCCTCTATGTCACTGTGACCAGGAACCCAAATGAGAGTGACCTGGAGGTCAATGTTCAGACTCGCTAGTTCGTCCTGACATTGGTGGACAAGTACTGAGGTAGATATAGATGATTTAATGGCCGCCTGGCTATCTGAGCAGATAGCTATATTTCTGAATTGGTTTTGGTTAGATTGGAGCAACTTGCATGCCTCCTTGATTGCTAGTATTTCAGCTTGAAATACACTCGCAAAGTCTGGTAGTCTGAGGGACTTGGAGATGTTAAAGGACTCGGAAAAAATTCCTGAACCAACACCGCACTCCATCTTAGATCCATCAGTGAAGATTATCGAATCGAAATCCTTTGTGACAACGTCATTTTTCCAATCCTCTCTGGTGGGAAAAATGGCTTTGAAATCCCCGCTTGGGCCAAGAGGAGGTACGCAGTAGTCGGTGTTCGATAAGAAAATATCCGGAGGAATCAATTTTGTTATGTTTCCATGACCATAGGGTTTGGAGAACCAACAGTTAGATTCTTTAAGTCTTACAGCACTGCATGCCGCTAGGTATTTTATATGAAGGTCGAGTGGTAAAAGGTTCAGGATAGCGCTCAGGGCATCTGTTGGGCATGATCTGAGAGCCCCCGTAGTGCCGACGCTAGCCGTTCTTTGAACCCTTTTAAGTTTTCCGACGTTATAGTCCACTACTAGTGGCCCAGTTGCTAACTCTTTTCAGAGCCAATTCAGTGATTTCACTAATCACAGTGGTAAACTTACCTGATACCAGTAAAACCAGATCGTCAGCATACGCTACAGTTTTTACACCGCTTCCTCTGAGCTTGACGAGAATTTTGTCCATGACTAAGAGCCATAGAAGAGGGGAGAGAACACCACCCTGGGGAGTTCCCCTACTAACATGCTTAGTAGAAGTTGTGTTTCCTAGCGTTGCTTGGATCCTTCTGTCACTGAGCATAGATACAATCCATTTGGATATGAAACTTTCTACACCAAAGTGAGCAAGTGATTCGCGAATGGATTAGGACATTATTAAAAGCACCCTCCACGTCTAGGAAGGTTACTAGGGTATATTCTTTGTAGTGAATCGTCTTCTCTATTGTACGCACTACTTCATGCAGGGCAGTCTCCGTAGACTTGCCTTTTAGGTATGCATGTTGCGATTCATCAAGAGGACGACCCTCTAGTAAAACTCTGATGTGAGTAGCAAGGATGCGCTCTAGTGTCTTTAGAACAAAAGATGTCAGACTAATAGGCCTAAAGTCCTTCGCGGATTCATGACCTCGTTTGCCGACCTTCGGAATAAAGACCACTCTTACATGTCTCCATGACTCGGGTACATGATTGAGATAGAGACAACCTTTGAAGATCATTTCTAGCCATGGTACTGCCAAGTCTTGCAGTTTCTGCAGCATAACTGGGATTATGCCATCAGGGCCAGGTGATTTGTAAGGGGAGAAAGTATTAATCGCACATGAAATACTATCTCCTGTTATAACAGAATTGATTTGCTCCCTATGAGCTATAATGGTATTTGTAGTGCTAAGCGTTTCGGGGTAGCTATTCTCACAACCCGGGAAATGTGTTGTCATAAGCAGTTCCAAGGACTCAGCTGGAGAGGCTGTCCAGATACCGTCACTTTTTCTCAGAAATGAAGGGCTGCAATGTTCCTTTGACAGAACTTTACTTAGTCTAGCAGAATCCTTAATATTTTCTATTGAGTGACAGTATTCTCTCCAGCCAAGCTTCTTAGATGCTGCTATGGCTCGCTTGTACACTTTTAGGCAGTCTTTATATGGTTGAAAGAATTTCTCCTTCTGACATATGTTGAAGATCTTTCTGGTCATTTTTCTTAGTGCAGAAAGATCTTCATTCCACCAAGGAGGGAATTTTTTGCGGCTATATTCAACTGGACAGGAGACCTTAAAGGCAGTGCTAATCGCTGCCTCGAAAGTCTTTACCTTAGATTCAAGAACTTCCACAGATTCTACACTAATTAACGGTAAATTGCCTAGCTTGGATTTTGCGATCTGACTGAATTTCTTCCAGTCAGTTCTTTTGGGATTTCTATATGGAGGGGGGTTTCTACCTTGAAACCTATGTTGAAAAGAATCCAACTGTGATCCGAGAAGGAATTTAAAGAGGAAACTCTCCAGTTTTCCACCACCAAATTACAGTTGTTTGTAACAGTGATGTCAAGTACATCTTCCCACCCATCGTAGTTTTCCGAGCTTGGAAAAACGAAGGTGGGTGAGTCACCTCTGTTACAAACAATTAGGTTATTATCAATAATAAAATCAAAAAGAGACTCACCTCGTTCGTTGATTTCAGAACTACCCCAGAGAGAGTGCCGTGCGTTCGCATCGCATCCAATCAGGAGGTTCGTTTTTTGCTGATTAGCTGCTTCAACCAATGTCCTCACCTCCTCAGGCGGTGATTGCCGGTTGTGACCGTAGCAGCCAGATGCCACCAGTAGTCCCTTTGCATCTTTGTCTTCCAGCCTGACGACTGTCAAATCCGGAGTGCTAAAATTGGGACACAAAAAAGCTTTTAAGTGTTTTTTAGCTAAAATACAAGTTCTGGGATTACCTTGTTCTTGGGTTACTGTTTTGTATAACAGGTCGTATTGGTTGTCTTGGAGGCCTTTTACATTGAGGCCATTAACCCATGGTTCTTGGATTACGCCAATGTCAATATTTTCCTCACTGAGGAAAACTCTTAGATTATCTGAGGCACATTTAGAGTGCTTCAGATTAATCTGAATGACCTTGAGCGCGTTTTAATTGGTTGAGAATCCTGCGGCGCCAAGGACAACCGAACCGTCGACAACAGCGCTGATCTTAGCGCTCTCATCCACTTTATCAGTATCTGGTCCATGATCTTGCAGGATTTTAATTTTAGCATGCCTGATACCAAAACGAAGTTTATAGTCAGCCTTCTCGAGAGCCCCTTTGCTTTCTTCCGTGATCCTCAGAAGGTATGAAGTGCTGGTCTTTTGCGGTTCTTCCGCCTTGATGACGACCCAGTCGTGCATGGGGACCAGCGGGTTCAACCTCTGAAGACCCCGGATCAGCTCCAGTCCGCTCGGTTTAATGCCCATGAGGGGCAACCAGATGCGGGCCTTTGGTTGTCTAGGGATCTCCTTAGCTGGGATAAGCTTGAGCTTCAAGCCCTCCCAGTCATTGCTGACCTTAGCAATGCTGTCTCTAAGGAAGTCCCTTGAAAACGCGTCCTCGCATTTGATCACCCTGTATCCCCTGAGCATCTCCCCAGAGTCGAAGCTGGGGTAGGGTCCCTCACTTGTCGACAGGGTGTAAGTAAATACCATCTCAGAGAGCTTGGCTTCGATTGAGCTTCACACCGACAGCAGACCTTTGCTGTTGGTGGAGAGTTCATCTACAACCGCTACCTGGAGGTCATCCCTGACGACCTCGCTTAGAGTAGGCGGTTGCGCCGCTCTGAGAGATGTAGCTTTTCTCTTCTTTATATTTCCATCAAGTTTACTTTTCTTTTGGGAAGGTAAAGTCTCTTCCTGAGACCTGTCTCGCTTGACGGCTTTTTCTTTTTTTTTGTCAGAAGGTTATTGTATTCATCAACAACCTTCTGGTACTTGATTTTATCCTCGGCGTCCCTCTCGTGACAAGTTCCCTCCGCCTCATTCTTGGCAATCTTGCTAGTTTGTGTAGTTTGTTTGTTTATTATATAGTTTTAAAAAATTTTGGTCCCACGAGTAGGTCGGAAAAGAAAGGTCAGCCCCGGCAGAGCCGATATACCGGGGTAAGGCAAGTATTAAGACGGACCCGGCCAGGACATCCGAATGAGCTCGTTAGTGACTGGTTTTCCCCCCAGCCTTCCATTTCTTCGGCACGGATTATGAATAATCGCTCACACCACCACTGAAAATTAGGGACCTGTATCTATGGTAAAATCGCATTGTTGAGGGTTGAACTATTGAGGAGTAAAGGAACCTTACAACATTGCGACCTGACCTTAGCTGATCCCCATCTTGACAACGCACAAGATTTCTGTGGTGATCATTACCGCCCGGCACCCACTAGGAGGGTTTGATACGAGGATTTATGCCGAGCTAGCAAACCTAACAAAAAAATCTTCCACAATTGACACAAAAAAAAACACTCTACTTATCTTTTTTTTTTGTTTAACTCTACGGATCTCCTATCCGCTTCTTTTCCTCTGCCACCTCGAATATCCTCCTGTTTCCTCCAAAATTTCTTCTCCGCTTCGAATCACAACTTTCTTTTCCTTCCAAATTTCCTCGACAGTTTTTTTTTCAAAATGACAGAACCAAAAAACTTTTTCTCAATTTTCTTTTTCTTCAAATTTTTCTCGTCTACCAGATTCAACTTTCTGCTTCAAAAGTTCTCCAAAGAGTCTTCTCAGTATGTATTGGATTTTGATCATCCATGATCAAGATTTTGTAAATGCCCAATAACAATGTGCTCATGCCATGCTCTATAGCTTTTATTTTTGCAGACTGCTCAGCAATTGCACCTATTAAGTAATCTGTCTGCATCCTAGCGTTGTGATCATTAAAGTAGTCATGGATAAAGGGACAATTCACTCCATTCAAACATATAGAAGTATTAGTATAAAATTTGCATTTTTTATCTACTTTGGGACTATAAAGTTGGCTGAATTGATGATTTCCCTCCGGTCCACTTGCTCCTACTGCTGGCATATATCCTGGACATAGTGGGTCTATTATAACTTTATCCTCATTAGGCTTTCTATAATTATACTTCCTTGGTCCAGATGATTTTGAAACCCTTTTAGAAGTGCTTGGGATGTCATCTCTATTTCGATTAGCCATTTTTGAAAAAAGACACAATGATAAATAGTACAAATAATTTTAATTGGTCGATAATTGACAAGATTAATTTTATTAAATTGGTTTTAAAGATATAGTTTAGTTAACGTCAATGACAGCAAAAATAAGTATTAGTTGTCGTCATTGACTCCATTTGATTGAGTTCTTTTAAATTGATGAGTTGTTTCGAATAAATGGTGCTAGTCACTGACTGTATTGCTATTCCGAAAATCTTCTATGCTACTTTCTTCGAGTTTTTTGATTCAAAATAACAAAACAAAGGCAATTTAAATCACAATTTATTAAATTTTAAGGAATGTCGTTTCGTTTACCGTTTTTTTAGGCAAAAGACTGGCACTGCGAATAACTGAACTTCGATAACTCGATCCACCACTTGACATAAAAATAATTCGAGTTATCAAGTAAAACACAAAATTAACATACATAAAGTATCTACATCATATTTATTTGCGAATACAAAAAAGTTGTTGTTATTATTTAAAATATTCTGTTATACTTGACTGACGAGCTCAATGGAGCTTAAACCGTTATACAGAGAATCGGTTGTTTTTTCACTTGTCTTTAAATATAATCGCATAGTACTTACGAAGTTGCAACCTATTCGTTTGAAGGTGGTTGAATCAAATTCTCCTCCAAAACATCCTCGATTACATCACTATCGCTTTCATCGTTACTGTCGAGCTGAGCATTAAATGCATCGAGAATATCTTCATCTGTGGGAAGTAACTCCGAAGTAACAATATCCTCATTCACTTGCAGAAAATCATTGTACGAAACACCTTTGTATATTTCTGGCATTCGCCCAAGCTTAAAATTGCATCTGCAGTTGAATTTCTTGCTCATATCTCTCGTTTAAGCGTCCAGTTATGAAAATCAAAAACAAAGTCATCCTCTTCTTCCCACTCGAAATAATCACCAAAACCAGCTTTTTTAAATCAATTCGAATTTTTTTTCAGATTTAACGTCGATACTCCACGCATTGGAAAGTTATATTGATTGATCAAGTGGTTGCAATTTTGATGTCATATTCGATGGAAAAAAAGCAAGTTTGATAATTTTTAATTTTTCTTGGATATATTTTGGATGAGCCGGGCAGTTGTCAATGAAAAGAAAAATTTTCCTATTCATTTTCTTAGAAATGCTTGTCTAGTTTTACAACCCATTCTTCAAAAAGTGCTCCTGTCATCCATGCTTTATTTGCCTTATAGTCGAGAGGTAACCATTTAACACCTAGAAAGCATGGAAATCGAGTTGTTAAAAAAAGAAAGAAAAAAAAAAAGAAAAGAACACTTCAAATGAAGCTTAGTCTAGGAAACTTATTTTCAAAATGTCATAAATTAAGAGACAAGTGAGCAATAGACGGCAGAAATGTTTTGTGTGTCTTGTTTTCTGTTCATGTTGTTTTTATTACTCATTATGTGTAAGATTTCTAAAGTATAGCGTTTTGATGCATGTTGCTCGGTCTGCAGGATAAAAAAAACATAAACATTTTTTATTTTTGAAAATGGTGCAGACTGTACTTGCCGGAATGCTATACTTAATAGACACATCTTTCTTTCTTAACCCACTCTCCACCTCTTTTATTAATTTAAATTTATCTTCAAACGATAATGTTTTTTTAAGTTCGCTTTAGCGACTTATGCACGTTAGCTTTACTTTTAACTTTACTTTTAATAAAAACTACACACAGCACTGTTAATATCTATGTGCATACCAGGGACGAAGTGTCCATATATTGAGTGGAATGAGTGCTTCCGTTGAACCATTTGAAAAAATCGTACATAGCAAGGAATTAAATTCAAAATTCCAAATTGTATTAATATTTTTATTATATTATTTGAATCTTCATTTACTTTGTAAATTACATTCCAACATCATTATGACAACATTATCACTTTTACTAAAATTACTAAAGGAAATCAAGATCTCTCTGGTTATTACAACTTAAAATGCCACACTGCAAACCAACCAGTGTTGCCATAAGATATTTTTTGAAATCGGGAGATTTCCACATCAGAAATCGGGGAAATCGGGGAATTAGAAGTTGAAATAATTTTACTTATTTAAAAAAAAAAATGTCTTCATAAATTTATTTCAGAAAAAGTTCTCTTAACATTAGTTGAAGAGTTTGGTAATGTTAATATCGATGAAATAAAGTTAGCCATCAATGGAAAAGCCAAACTTTGATTGCCCCTTTTGATTGAACAAACAATTTTCCAAAATATTTCAATTTTAATATGTAGTATCAAAGCTTTCATATATTAAGCTTTTAAAGTCAAGATTACTTATTTCTCTATATTCACAATCGATTCGCATGCATATCAGAATAATGAATAATATTAGAAAATAAGTTAAAAAGATTACTTAGTGGATCAATTTCTTTATTTACAGTTTGTTTTGGTTTTAATAAGGTCAAAGCCTGAAAATTTTTATTTTTAAAATCAAACCTATGTAATATTTGCTTGCAAAGTTCAACGTAAACGCTTATATCGTTCAACTTCAGAGCTTGAAATAAGATTTTTGTCCAATTGTAACTTAAGATCGCTCTCGAGGTACAAATTATCATTGATTATTATATTGTAGGTACAGTCTGATTTTAACATTTCGCTAAAAGATATAATGAAAATGGATCTACATTTATATTATTAGTGTAATTGAAAATATTAACAAGAACTTAACTACCGACACGCATCGCCCCACACCAAATCAAACAAGATAAAGAAGAAGAAGAAATTTAATCTTGGTTGGTTATAGTTCACATTGTATTTTTGCTATTTTGAAGAAGAAGAAAGACAATGACAACGGCGTTAACAATAATTGTAAGGAATATGTTTTCATACTAAATTTAAAAATAATAAATTATGTTCATTCAAGAGCGGACAAAATATCTGAACGTATTTTTAAATTGAAAATCGGGAGAAAGTGCACTATTTACATCAAAAATCGGTGTATCGGAAATAGGTCTAGAAATCGGGAGAAATACGATAAATCGGTGTTTCTGGCAACACTGAAACCAACTGAGAATGCTCAACATCACTCCATTATTTATAATGCTCAATCTCATGAAAGTTCTTGCTAAAATGCTTAACAGCTATGCATTCCTTATTATCGCCTCCATAACTCAATTTCAAAATACCCTTCCACTCCAAGTCAACTGAAAATATACCTACAACATCACTCACCAATATTCACAAAATCCTCAAACAAAAATGATTCTCAAACAATATAGAATGCACAACAGCTGGGCATTCCATTATTTCGCATACTTAACTTAGATCTCAACCCAAAGTCAAAATAATTTTGTCTCGTTTCTTGTCTTTTGCACAATGTGTGAAGAATGAGTTGAGTGAATGCATTACGACAATTTCCTACAAGAGAGATAGAAAAACAAAAATGTATCTATTGAGTTGCTTATTGTCTCAAACTGATAATGAGTTTAATTTCGTGAACAAAGAGGTAGAAGAGTTTTATTTTAACATAATGTGTGTGCAATTCACTCATAACTATCAGAAAACAAACAAATATGAATTTTAAAGGTGATAGTTTTTTAATTATTTTCGTGGCGATAAATACAATCCACCTGTTTTCTGTTTATTTTTTGTTATTATTAAAAAAAAAATGGTCAAAAATAGTATTTCTAATATTCATATCTGAGGTTTCTTGACATTACAGTAGAAATATAACTAAAGGTTATTTTCAATTATGAGAATTTTAAATCAAAAAGACTTCAAGGAATTTTAAGATTTTTAATATCCCGTAATAGTGGCATCTGTAGAGAGATCATATTCACGTTTTAACAGAATTAAATATTTTTTTAGAAATAAATGTGGACAAGAAAGGTTATCTACTCGTACCTAGCTTAGTTCTCATCAAATCGTACTTAGATAATTTTGCCTTAAAAGAAAAAGGATACATCTTTGCGCAAGGCATCAAGCTCTTTTTTTTTAATTAGACTTTACTGTAATACACTGCCGGTCATAAGGTTAGAAGCAGGCATTTTTGAGAAGTAAAATCGACATTTCTCCCGTTACATGATGGATTAGAAGAAAACAACTATGGTAAATGAGAGACTATTTTGTTAACAACAAAATATAAATTTTGGGTATAAGAGATATTTAGCTAACGGAACTTTTATGAAAAATTGTAAAGTGAGTCAAGAATATGCGAAAATAAATCGGGTCATTAGATTAGAAGCATTGAACAAATCAACGTTGTTTTGTGAAGTGAATAAATTTTTGTTCGGTTTAAACGGTACATTCTATAAATTAATTGTTCTTGATTGAGTGTTAATAAAAATGGGCAAGAAAAAATGTTTGACAGTGGAGGAAAGGGCAAGAATAGATGTTTATTGCTCTAAAGGTCTTTCATGCCGTGCTATAGCCCGAAAAATAAATCGAAGTGATCATTGTGTCAGCAATTATTTAAAAAATCCATCGTCTTACTCAAAAAATTATAAAGGAAACACTTCCTCTGCCTTAACACTTCGCGAAACGCGAAGTATCCTTAGAATAGCGTCAAATTCAGCTTTATCGGCAGCTAAAATAAGGGAGAAAGCTAATGTTAAGGCCAGCTTGTCCACTGTTAAACGCACGATTCGCCATGCTAAGCACTTAAAGCACCTAAATCTTAAAAAAAAACCACCACTTAATGACGCAAGGAAGAAGCAACGTTTGTGTTTCGCGAAAGATCACATGAGCTGGGATGTGCAAAATGGAATGACCACAAATGATTGGCGGAAGGTTATTTTTTTCGACGAAAAAAAATTTAACCTAGATGGGCCAGATGGTTATAATTATTATTTCCATGACCTGAGGAAAGAGGAGCGGTTTTTAAACCGTCACCATAGCAGAGAAGGAGGCGTTATGGTCTGGGGCTCAATTTCATTTTATGGCGCTATAGATTTGGTAGTCCTAGATACCAAAATGACTGGGAAAACCTGCAAAGCCTTGCTTGAATCAGTATTCCCCAAAATTAGCGAGGTGTTTGGACCAATTCCATGGATTTTTCAGCAGGACAACGCTCCCATACACACAGCCCGAGAGGTAAAATCCTTCATTGCGAACCAAAACGTCCACTTGCTGCCTTGGCCACAATATTCCCCGGACCTAAACATAATTGAAAATGTGTGGGGCTGGCTTACACGCAAGGTATACGAGGGAGGGAAGCAATACGATGACAAGTAAGCGCTAATTCATGGTATCAAATTGGCCTGGAGTGAGATTTTACTGGACTACTTGGAATCTCTTTATAAATCCTTAAAAGATAGAATTTTTGAAGTTATTTTGAAGGCTGGTGGCAGCACACATTATTAAAAATCTAATAAAAGCTAAAATAAATAACAAATTATAAATAACTGCATTTTATTTTCATTTATTTGAAGTGCTTCTAATCTAATGACCCGATTTATTTTCGCATATTCTTGACTCACTTTACAATTTGTCATAAAAGCTCCGTTGGCTTAATCTTTCCTATACCCAAATTTTATATTTTGTTCTTAACAAAATAGTCTTTCGTTTCCCATAGTTGTTTTTTTTCTAATCCATCATGTAACGGGAGAAATGTCGATTTTACTTCTCAAAAATGCCTGCTTCTAACCTTATGACCGGCAGTGTATATTATTTATGTATATTATTTTATGTGTATTATCTGTAAGTGGAATTTAAAAGGTTGGATCTCAAAGGTCTTTCAGTTTTGGTTTTATGTTCAGTGCTTCCGCTATGGAAAAAGTCACGCCTCGTGCCTGCTACATACGTCAGTTTCTTTACACTTTTTTTATTTCGTCTTTTTGTTCTATTTTTCAGAAGACGCCTACAATTGTTTTTTTTTTTCAAATAAGACTAAATTCGTATTACAATACACATACTCGTACGATATACCAACCTAATAATAATGTGTCTTCTAACACCGAAATATGACAGCTTTTGCTCACACTTAACGGAATCATAATTTTCATCACAATCATATGTGCCCACAAACGCAATGCATTATGAAATGAACTTCAAAAATCCACAGAATTCGGGAATTCCCCTAAAAAAATTCGACTTATCGAAAGTGACGCGAAATAATATCTTCGAGTTATCGAGAAATTCGAGTTATAGAAGTTCGAGTTATCAAACAAAAATTACATCACAATTTCAGTCTTCGCACTATTGCCAACCAATTTTATTCTGAGAACTTTTTATTAAGAAAATTGCTTTTGTATGATATCTACTAGTTAGAAAATATTTGCAATTAAGAATGAGTTAGAAAACTACTTTGAAGTTAGCAAATTGTTAAGTAGTATCATCTTTGTATATAAAACTTATAGTACTATCAAGAAGACGAAAGATTGTGGCGACATCTTGAGGCTAGGGACTGTAATTGCTAGATTTGTCTTTGCTAAATTTAATAATAAAATATTCTCTTTTTTACTACTTGTTTTATATGTTATTCTACTTTCCACTGTAAAAGCGTGCGCTAATTTCTGCGCCACCACCAGGCTAGCGTTCGCAATACAAAATCACGGTCCATGATAATACTATAGGTTATACACTTAGGTGCAAAACTGTCCCAAAAGTAAGAGAAATTTATGCTTCCTATAAAAAAACTAAATCGAGATAACCATTTTTAGCCAACATTTTATTTTTTGTATATTGAACATCAAATAAACTTAAATAATAGAAATTAAATCAGTAACATCTCTGTTATGTATTTATAAACACAAAATAATATTGGACCACTTTTGCACCGCTGCGCTGTAGGAAGAATTAACTTTCAAGTTTTTAATATTTTGTCCAGAGTCCTTTTGCTTTTTTTACTGCTGCCAATCGTCTCGGCATACTTTTGACGAGTTTATCGCAATATTCAGGAGAAATTTCATCCCACTGTTCTTGAACCCGTTCCCAAAGAACTTTGACTGACGATGGTGGTGATTCGTAGTTGTTCAACAAAGGCTTTTTTAAGTAGGACCATAAATTTTCTATCGGATTAAGGTCTGGGCTCTGTGCAGGCCACTGTAGTACTTGAAAATTTTGGTTTTCTAACCATTGTGTTTCGGCGCAACATTGCTGTAGCACCAAAATCTTCAAATTAAAACACTGAGAGCGCAATAAATAAAACACAAACGATTTTTAACGTGGAAAAAGGCTTAGCCAAAAAAACCACGATATAACTTTATTCTTTCCGAACATCTTTCCGAACATCTTTCCGAACACGTCTTTCCGATTACCAGGTTCTATATGAACTGAACTAAAAGTAGATTGTTTCTCTCCAAAAGGAAGGAGAAAAAGCTCTTTCAAAACCATCGAGGGAGAATTCATAAACCCTCCATTCGGTGAAAACTACCGAGTGAGTGTTAATGAACTCTCCGTTCGATACAGTCCCGGCGAAAACCTACGGTTTTCCACCCTTTCGCATTTTATCAATGATCTCTTTCCCTTTCCTTTGCTACAATACATATACAATATTCAATTCTCTACTGGCAGAATACATATCTTCTGAACCGGCCTTGTTAGCTGATTGGTTGCAGTCTGTATCACCACGTTCCGGACCAGCTCATCTTTCCCTGGTATTACCTTCACAATTCTGCCCATCGCCCATGCTGATGGTGGGAAGTTTTCGCTTTTGATGATGCATAACTGACCTTCCTTTATATTATGTTTCTCTTTCCGCCATTTCTTTCGTTCCAATAGAGTAACCAGATACTCTTCTTTCCATCTTGCCCAAAAATGTGCAAGCATTGTCTTT
The DNA here is from genome assembly GCA_911387755.1 of Chrysotoxum bicinctum. Classification (NCBI taxonomy): domain Eukaryota; kingdom Metazoa; phylum Arthropoda; class Insecta; order Diptera; family Syrphidae; genus Chrysotoxum; species Chrysotoxum bicinctum. Next base: position 55,548,011 of record OU426988.1, on the reverse strand, counting down.
CGTTCTTTCCATAATCTTAAACCATGAGTATTCGGCAGTTCTCCAGTAATAAATGGTAGTGGTAGCACTAATGGCTCACCTACCAAAAAATGTCCCGGCGTTAACGCCTGTAGGTCATTTGGATCATCGCTGAGTGCCTGCAGCGGTCTTGAATTCAAGATCGCTTCTATCCCAGTGAGCAAGGTCAACAGTTGCTCGTAAGTCAACACCTTGGCTCCTATCACTCTTATCAGGTGAAATTTCATTGATTTCACGGCAGCTTCGTAAATGCCACCTTGATGAGGCGCTGCTGGAGTCATGAATCTCCATTCTGTCCCTTTCGCACCTAGGAAGTCTAATGTTTCTTTCCCTTGCCAGATTTCTTTCGCCTTGTGCAATTCTTTTGCGGCTGCGACGAATGCTGTGCCATTGTCGCTGTAAATTCTTTCGCATCTTCCTCTTCGTGCAACAAATCTTTCGTAACAAGCGATGAACGCTGTTGATGTTAGGTTGGATACCAAGTCGATGTGTATCGCTCTAGTCTTGAGACAGACGAAAACAGCGACCCAACACTTTTGTCTTATGATCTGCTCACCTGCTCTGTCAATCATTTTTATTTCGAATGGTCCTGCGTAATCTACACCTGAATGTAGAAACGCCTTTCCCGGAGTTACTCTTTCCTTGGGCAAATCTGCCATCAGCTGAGCTTCGTATCGATGATTATATCGAACACAGACTAGGCACTTATGTATAAACATTCTCAATTCTTTCCTCAATCTCGGAATCCAAAATCTTTCCCGAATGTGTTGCATCGTGACTTGAACAGCCCCGTGCTTTGTTGCTCTGTGAGCACTGTCCATTAGCAGCCATGCCAACCTACTCCCTGTAGGCACAATCGCTGGATGCCTCCTTTCGTACTCTATCTCCGCTCTTTCCAAACGTCCGCCGACCCTTAGGATATTTTTATCATCCAGTATCGGCTTTAGCGATTCTATGCTACTCTTCTCCGGCATACTGCCGGTCTTTCCAATGACCTCTATTTCTTTCCCAAAGTATCTTTCTTGTTCTTTCCGTAGCAAATATTCAAACGCATTCTCTTTCTCTAACGATCTCAGCTGTATTGGTCTTCTTTCCGTTCTTACGGTTCGACGTGATGAACGTCTTCGCTTCTTTCCATATTTTCTTTCCCTTTCTTTCGTTTCTTCCATCTTTATCTTAAGTGTGTCAATAAAGCGGAAGACGTAAGCAATTACATTGATTGCCTTTTCTAACGTACTGGTGCATTCGTGTATCGGAATGCTCACTCCAGTGTCTTTCGTCTTTGTAAGAATGATGTCGTGGAACCTGGTAGTAAGCACCACTCTCATCTCATCCCTCCCCCCATCTGAAACATTTGGAACAAAATTTTCAGATCTCCATTCGGACCGGGGTTGCGACAGCCATTCTGGGCCTTGTAGCCATAGCTTGCTATCGACCAGTGATGATGGCTTCATTCCTCTGCTTAGCAAATCTGCGGGATTTTCTTTCGTTCCTACGTGTCTCCATCTCTGAATTTCAGTATTTGTCTGAATAGATGACACTCTATTACCAACGAATGTCTTTAAATCACGTGGAAATTTATTTATCCAGTGAAGTGTGACAAGCGAATCTGTCCAAAGCTTATAATTTGTTCCATTCCATTCCATAGTGTTCATCACACTGACGATCAACTTTCCCATCAGCTCTGCTGCTGCCAGCTCTAGACGTGGTATTGTCACTGTTTTCAGCGGCGCTACACGTGTCTTTGCTATAAGCATTGTAGACCTGATCTTTCCATTTGGGTATTCTGTTCTAACATAGATAACCGCACCATATGCTTTTTCAGATGCATCTGAGAAACCATGTAGTTCTTTCCTTACATCAAAAGATGTACCTATCCATCTTTCGATTCTGATTCTTTCCAAATAAATAATTTCTTTCCAAAAATCTTTCCATCTTTCCTGAATGTCTTCCGACAATTCATCATCCCAATCGACCTTAACTCGCCATATGTCTTGAATAAGAATCTTACCAAGAATTGTAACTGGAGATATAAAACCATTTGGATCGTACAGTTGAGCGACACAGCTGACGACTTTCCGTTTTGTCATTACCTGTTCGGTTATTGGCGTTCTTACCACGAATGTGAACTGGTCCTTTTCAAGTAACCATTTCAGTCCCAAGATCGATGCCTTGTCGTCTTCTTGGAACAGTATTGACTCTTGTTTTTCGGAATTCATTCCGTCTATAAGTGCCTTGGAATTCGAACTCCACTTTCTCAAATGGAACCCCGCACCTTTTAAGACGTAGTCTATTTCTTTCGATAACTTTATCGCTTCTGTTTCAGAATCTGCACCTGTAGCGCAATCATCCATGTAGAAGTCTTCTTGGATTGCCTTCGCTGCCTTAGGAAACCCTCTTTCCGCATCTTTAGCACATTGCATCAATGCTCTTACAGCATTGTGAGCTGATGATGCCATACCATAAGTGACCACTGTGAGCCAGTATTCTTTCAGTCTTTCCTGCGGGCCTTCTCTCCAGAAAATACGCTGGAGGTCCCACTGTTCTTTCGCAATTTTTATCATACGGAACATCATTTTGATGTCCGCACTTATCGCAATTTTGTATCTCCGAAACCGCATTACAATGTCATGCAGATCTTTTTGGAGTTTCTCTCCGACCATCTGAATTTCATTCAGCGAAATTCCCTTTGCCGTTTTACAACTTGCGTCAAAGACCACCCTGAACTTCTTTGTAACGCAATGATGTGGAATGTGATACACCATCTTTCCTTGAGATTCTCCAGTAACTAGAGTCATGTGTCCCAATCTTTCGTATTCTCTCATGAAATCAATATATTTTTGTTTCAATTCAGAATCTCTTTCCAATTTTCTTTCCAAGGCAAAGAATCTTCGCTTGGCTACAAGCTCAGAAGTGCCTATATCTTTCCACGGTTCCTTTAAAGGAATCGTCACAACAAACCTTCCTGAACTGTCACGTCTGTATGTTTTTTGGAAGTTCTCCTCCACCAGTTCTTCTTCTTTCGACTTCAACGATGAGTGACCAATCTCATCTAGTGCCCATAGTCTCTTAAGAGCTTCATGTAGCTGCTTATTATCTAAACACACAACGTGCGCCTGTTCTATCTCTTTCCCAACGAATAAATCTTGTTGCTGTCCAAAAATTATCTTTCCGAAAGTAGTTTCCATGCATACTAAGCCACATGGATGGCGACCTAAACTTGACATAAACATCTCAGCTAGGAACTTACATCCTAACAATAGGTCCACCGACCCCTCTTTCCAGTATTCTGGGTCAGCCAATGGCATCTCTTGAGCGGTACTGGACACTGAACGTGTCAAACGCTGTGCTGGTATCATTGGCCTCCACTGACCCTCTTTCGGCAAAACCCAAAATTCCTGCTCAATCCAAACTTTCGAACAGAACCATGGACTGATCTTAATCGTCGCCCGATACCTAATGTGGAATGGTTCTCCATTGATTCCTATAGCTTTCCTTCCCGCCTGCCCCTTAGGCAGTGACAATCTTTCCACCAACTGGCCGCTCACCAAGTTGGCTTGAGATCCAGTATCCAGCAGAGCTCGGATCGGACCATAATCTTTCCCATCTTTCCAAATTGTTACCTGTGCCGTTGACATAAGGGTATAACCTTCTCTTTCCCTACAAATAAAATTCTTTCCATAATTTTTAAACTCTAATTCTTTATTGTAAACCTGACAGGTTGGGTTTCTTTTAAAATCTTTCCAGGAGGTCTTGCTGCTCGTGCCCTCTGACTCGTCGCCGTCTTTCCATGTTTTCTTTCCTTCGTCCGCAAACTGTATCTTTCCCTTATCTTTCCTTATGCTTCTTTCCGCATCGAGTCGTGGGCGTTTGGCTAGCTCGACTCCTAGTCAATCGGCTTTCTGTTTCTTTCCTGCCTCTTTTGGTACGGGCCTCTTTCGAGCTTGCTCTTGGACTCTGAGCACTGTCCCCTCAGCCTTCTGCAACTCCTTAATTGGACACAGGGCGCTGTTGTGTAATTGGCGTCCAGGGCAGCGGGTGCATGGTCCCTGGAAGCACTCTTTCGGCCGATGCCCGTTTTTGAGGCAATTCTCACAGAGCCCCTTTTGTCGCACCAATTCCTGGCGTGCTCTGAGATTTAAGGCCTGGAACTCTGGACAATCCCATACTGGATGCGCCATTGAGAAACATGACTGGCATGGCATCTTCTTTCGTCCGAGTACTCTTTCCTGGCGAGCTACATGCCGCTGTCTTTCCATACTTGTCGCTTGGTACGATCTTTCCATCTTTCCACGTGCTTGGAGGGATGTGGTTGGCATCTCCTCCCTCCGACGACAGTCCTGTGCGCTTTCTAGAATGATAGCGCGTCTTTCCAGAAACTCGCATATTTCTTTTACGGTTGGTTGCTCGGACTTTCGGTTCTCTTCCCACTTGCAGGCTGTCTCGGAGTCCATTTTGTCGTGGAGCACATGCACCACTATCATATCCCAACCGTCAGTGGGAACGTCTTGCGCCTTGAGCTGTCTTAAGGCCTCATGGGTCACATTCGACATTCTTTCGAGATCGCCTGCCTTCGGCGGTCCCTGGAGAGCGGGCAGACTAAAAAAACGACGGAGAAGTTCGCGGCAGGTGGCATATTGGCGGCTGAAGACGTCGTTCATGCGCTGCCATGCCTCTACGTAGTTGGCTTCTGTCAGCTGCCACTCCCCCAGGGTACGCGCCGCCTTTCCAGTTAGCGACCTTTTCAGGTACGCGAACTTATATGCCGGGGAAATGCGATCGTTCTCATGCACGGCCGCCATGAAGCGGTCGCGAAATCCTTGCCATTTCGTTATAGTGCCATCGAATTCCCCCCAGGTATTGCTGACATCGTGTTGGGAGAAAGGCATGGACACCTGAACGGCAATTTGGGGTGGTTCTTTCGCTGACACCGTCGGTGTCAAATCTGTCCTCTTTCGCTGGAGGATGGCAGAAGCAGTAAAATAATTCTCCTCTACCTCCTCCATCCTCTTTTCGACCTTGGCGATCTTCGTACGATCACTGGTCCTGACCAAATTTCTCTCGGCTGCCTTGGCTTGTGCCCAGGCGTCGGCCAAGGCCTCAAGCCTGACCTCTATTCCCTCCAGCGGGGTTTCGTCCAACTTCGGGCTCTTCACAAACGCAGCCATCCTTCGTATAGCATGAATGGCCGCTTGAAATGAATACTCGCTGTTGGGCTCTGGTCTTTCCATCCTTCCAAAATTTCTTTCCTCTTTCCTTTTCTTTCCGCTTGCTTAAAATATAGAAAAGTAATTGCTTTTAATTTCGAGCAAAGTAATATTGTCTGAAAAATAAGACCCCCAGGAGAACTGAATCAAATCGATTTAATAGACCCCCATAAAATCTAAAAATGCCCCGACCGCGACTCCGACCCGACTCATCCTCGTTAACCAGGAGAATCGCTCTTGTCTCGGTCCTACCATATCAAACAATACCTAAGTTGATTCAGCTCAATCCTTGGGTAAATAAAGAAAATGTAAATGTTTAACCCACAACTCAATCCTTGATTTAAGACTTGAAATATTTAACCCTAAATCGAGTCCTCAAGGAGAATTGGATAAATATCAAAACAATACCTGCGCTGAAATAATGAATATATGATTGATAATTAACCCATACCCAAGCCCGATCGCGTATGTGTTTGTGTTGTTGTTGTTGTTGTCTGAATATCTTTCCTGAAATATAACCAACCGGTTGTTATTTCTCTTTCCACTTGCAAGCATTCTTTCCAGCTATGGTAACTACGCAAATATGCTTTGAGTTCCAGCTTTCTCTTTCCTTATTTGAACTCGCATATTCATGCTTTTAGTTCTCTTTCCTTCCAAATCTTTCGCTATTTTTCAATTTTCTCTCCTTTTTTTTACATGGAGACTTACTTCCCCTCTTTCACATTCAAACCAAACCAAGAAAATTTCTCAAAACCGAACACATCAATCGCTCTTTCTCTTTCCAACTTACTGACTTTTTAACCAGCCACACCAAGTGGGAACCAGCACATTCATTCTTTCAACCAAACATTAAAACAAACACACATTCTTTCCTAAATCCAAATGAGAATAGCCTGAAAGGCCGTCATTTTATTTCTTACTGAATTATATTTTCCAATTAAAATCCTCTTCTTTGCATTTATGCAAAGTCTTTCGCAATCTTTTGTACAACCACAACAATCTTTCGATGCACAGTGAATCTTTCCTTCTTCTTTCCAAATTTATTATTATTTTTTCTTTTCTTTCCGAACAACAACAACACTTGTAACTTATCTTTGAAAAAAAAATATTGATAATAGTGGACTGTATTTCTCTTACCTTTGATTCTTTCCTTAGTCTAAATTCTTTCCTCTTTCCTCTTTCGCCTTTTTTCTTTTTTTTTTTTTTTTTACAACAAAACAAACAAAAAAAAAAACTTTCCCTAAATATTTAAAGTTTTCTTTTGAAAAATAAGAATTAAATATTTTTTCTTTGAATCTGTTATTATTATTTTTTTTCTCGATACTATTTATTTTGTTCACCGACCAACTGCGTAGTTTGACTGCACACACAATAATGATTAATGAAAAAATAAAACTTTCCATCCACCACTGCGCCATCAGTTCAGTGGGTTCTTTCCCCTTTCGCACACAAGTTCTTGTGTGTGTATATATGTATGCATGACTTACCATGACGATGCATGTATCTCTCGCAGCTGCCTGAGTTGTTCGTTCTCGTGGCAACGATATTGAGCAGCCAAAAAAAATAAAAGTAAGAGGAGGGTTGTTTTGTGCCGTTCTTTCGTCATCACAACCATGCTACATGGCTGGTGATCTGTTCTTTTGAAGTAAATATGTATCTTTCGTGATGTGTGTCTTTCGTAGTAGCACGTCGCGACGGCGCGCGGTGCGTCGACAGTGCTTGCTGTATTTGCATGTATAAAATTTTGTTTGTTTAAAAAACTTACCCCAATTAATGTGCGTGATTTCATCACGTAGCTCTTTCCTTTTTTCCGATTGTGTGTGCATGTGGATATTTTGCACCATACTCTTTCGTGTACATATGTGGATATATACGTTCTTACATATTAGCTCTTTCGAAGTAGGTTCACTACCTTATTATTTATCTTTCCGCGGCGCTAGCACAAATATGTGGCTCGAATGACCAATGTTTCGGCGCAACATTGCTGTAGCACCAAAATCTTCAAATTAAAACACTGAGAGCGCAATAAATAAAACACAAACGATTTTTAACGTGGAAAAAGGCTTAGCCAAAAAAACCACGATATAACTTTATTCTTTCCGAACATCTTTCCGAACATCTTTCCGAACACGTCTTTCCGATTACCAGGTTCTATATGAACTGAACTAAAAGTAGATTGTTTCTCTCCAAAAGGAAGGAGAAAAAGCTCTTTCAAAACCATCGAGGGAGAATTCATAAACCCTCCATTCGGTGAAAACTACCGAGTGAGTGTTAATGAACTCTCCGTTCGATACACATTGCTTAACCATTTTTGCAGTATGTTTGGGGTCGTTGTCGTGTTGGAATACTATTTCATTTTCAGGCACCGGCATATTTTCAATAGTTTCTGTTAAATTATTTTGCAAAATATCAAGATACATTTCTTTCTTCATGATGCCATCAATTTTCCGAAAAGAACCTGTTCCATAAATAGTCATACAGCCCCAGACTTTGAAATTTCCCCCTCCATGCTTTACTGTTTGAATGAAATCTTTTACATTCGTTTTCTGTCCTTCTCTCTTCGAATTCCATTCCCTTCCACCTGTACAATATCTGTTAATTTTCGTTTCATCTGACCATATGACACGACTCCAATCATCATCTGTCCACGACTCATACTTCTTCACAAACTCAAGTCGAGCTTTAATATTTTTCTTCGAAAGCAAAGGTTTCTTTTTTTTCTCCAAGGCTCTAGAGCCAGCCGAATGTAGGGCTCGTTGAATTGTCCACTTGCTTACTGTTTTGCCTGTATCTCTGCGAACTAGTGCTGATGCATTTGAAGCCGAAGTTGCTTCTCCTGTAGCAAGATGTCTAATTACTCGTCGATTATCTGCAGAGCTCAGTATCCTAGGTCTTCCTCCAACATTATTTTTCAGCTCACCCTTAAACTTTTGTCTTATTCTCTGCACAGAGCTCTTGCTTACCTTCAATATTTGTGCAATTTTCCTAACGGAATCTCCTTCCTTTAATTTATTTAGTATCGTATTATTTAAAGATTTGCTAAATGGTTTCATTTTAATAATTATTTAAATTTAATTGAATAAATGAACTTAAAATGGAATTTTAGTATACACCGATTTAATAAAAACTAAATTTTATGGTAAGCAACCAGTTTTAGCAAAGTAGTAAACTAAAATATTCTTATTATCTCTATCGTTGCATAACTGTCCCAATAAAATGCTTTCTCTTTTCCTCGAATTTTGCAGATAACGGTTAGCTTTTCGATATTTGTTATTTGGACATCGGTGACGTATAAAATTATAACAGTCTTAATTCGCAATAGGCCAAAACAAAAATAATATCACGTGTCAAAACAAAATACCTATTGCTTGGGACAGTTTTGCACCTAACTGTATATGGGCTTATCCCTGTAAATTTTAACTTCTTGAGTTTGAAAAAGCAAAAAAAAAATTAAGGCACGCATGTAAATTTGAGTTTTTCTTCAATTATAGACCACGAATAAATAAAAAACTTTAAAATAACTCATATGTATTGTTTGTTAAAGAGTATAAGGGTATAACGTATAGAAAAATTAATTTAAAATAATTTATTTTAAGCACCGAGTTAATTGATTTGGTTTTTATTTTTAATCTTCACAGCTTCTGTTTTCAAACTTATTTGTTTAACACTTTTACCATTTTTTTTTATAATTTCTACACTTTAAATTACGCTCATTGTAAGGGTAAAATCAAACAATGCTTTGGTGTGCTAGTAAAAAATGTGCCTTTTTTGAAACAGTTACGTTTTTTACGTTCGTTTTGTTAACTTCATAAAATTTGTACATAATGAAGCACGCATTTAAGCCAAAGTTTTTTTTACTCTAGATAGCTTAAATAATGATGCAGACCATAAAAAAATGTCTCATGATCAATGTTAAAAAAATAGACACGAAAATTTGTGACAATTAAAGATTTACGAAAAATCACGCATGGCAGTTTTTGCTAAGATTTATATCATATAGGATTATTTATAAGAAAGGCACGCACTCAAAATGAATGATTTCAATTAATTTTGACCTTCATTTATCTGAAAAAAACAAAAATTGTACTAAGTAATCTTATGTTAAACATTATTTTTGCAATAATACAAAACGTTAATTATCCACGCACGCAGCCAAAAGTCTAAATATTCGATGATTTTTTCGATTTCAAACACTTTAGCACTATCTCGATGGTTCATTTTATAAATTGAATAGTTAAAACTCAATGATATATATAATATTATAAGTTCCAAAACCTGAATATTTAATAATAATGTCTATATATTTCGACGCATGGCAAAAGTTAAAATTTGCACGGATAAGCCCATATACAAATACATACTGTTTAAAATATATTATATATGTTGGCGTACAGGCTATTGCGTTGAGCTCCACGCCGCTGACCACCCGTAGGTACCGAATGCTTCTTGCAAGGAAGTGTTCAAAAAAGTATTTTAATATTTTTTTTATTTATTTTTATTTGGCAAGAAAATATATTACTTAAGCTCACACAATGTTAATTAAATAACACTAAACGTTATGTAAATATAATGTATAATAATTTCATTATGTTATTTTCAATATAATATGATACCTTACACAGTAATTATTGCGGAAAAATTTCTACACATTTGTTTCTGTATTAAATAAAATAATATTTAACTCAATATTAATAATAAAGTTTAATTTTTTAAGAGAATTTCATAATATTTTTTACATATTTTTAAGATGATTTCGAAATTCAATACTTTCCTTAATTATATAAACTGTTTGCATTACATTAATGAAGTTCTTGTTTTTTACATAGTAAAGCTTAGAAATAAATAAATTTAAAAACATATTGATTATATGAATATAGAGTTTTAGTTATAAATTAATTATTATCATAAATACTGATTTTAAGCAATATCGTGCAATGTTGATTAACAGAACATAACTTGTATGATATGGAGAATATTAATGATATAAAAGAAAATATTGAATCGTTTTGAAACCTTGTCACAAGCTATGTATTTCTCACTTCGGAATTCGATTTACTGTATTTTAATATAAAACCAAAGATTTTGTTTGTTGAGTTTTAATCAACAATCCTTTTTTTTGTATTATTTGTAAATAAATTAGATTAAAAAATAATAATTTGAAACTAATTTAAATATTTAAAAAAAAAATAAAAAATATCTAAACATTTGAATTATAATTTTATCAGAATGTTTATTTTTACAACAACAACAAAAGTAATAAAATATATTTACATTTTAAATATTATGCATGTTAATATATTAAAATTTATATAATGGAAGTGAAATTAATAATAATGTTCTATAAGTTAAAGTTTAAGAATTATAAATAAATCTAAGCGTACCTAACCTACATATTCGGCGTAATTAAAATAAATAAAATGTTTTATAAATACATAGTTACAAATTAATTGTTTTCATTTAATAAATACGCATAATCAGGACCTATAATGCCAGGTAAGTAAACTGTCATGGTGTTATTATTTGAGTTGCCGACGAATAAAAGATGTCTTGTCGTATAAATTTTTATTTACTAAGGGTCAGTATACAAGGTACTCAAACAAGATCCAAACCAGAATCGGAATACGGCTATTATCACAGACAGTCAGATGGTTGTTAAAGCCATTGGCGCAAAATTTTAAACAGCCTATTATTAAGGTATTCGTATGGTACTACTTTACAATTTGTTAAGTTTAGTTTAGTTTACTAACTCTCTCTTAATTGTAAACATTTTCTTACTAGTATCATACTAAATCAATTTTCTTAATAAATTACTTCTGAACACACCTAAAACAGTGACAGTTCGTGCAAAACCCTAAGCAAACAGACCTTTTTTGATGTTTATAAATGTCAAAGAGTCATATGAAGTTATAACGAAAAAAATAAAAATTAGGTATTCGATGATTTTAACTTAAATAAAAGGGTAGAGAAAGTATGATGCTATATTCGATAAAAAATTTTAAAATCGTTGTTTTAACCAAGAGTCATACTAAAACAGCTTTGACATCGTATTAATTCAACTAGAATTTTGCACAATTAACTTTAGATCATCATCCTCCAAATGGGTCCAGCAATGCCGGAATGAACTTGCTAGCCCCAATATTAACCACAATGTCACTCTTATCTGGGTTCTGGGACATTGTGGCATTGATGGGAATGAACGGGCGGACGACCTGACCAGGCAAGGATCAGCCTTTCATAACGCACTTGCGGAAAGAGTCAACATTCCGCTCGAAGTTATGAAGTGCAAAATTTTCTCAATTTCTCTTAGCGAATCAATTGGTATGTAAAGCAGTTTAACTTACTTCATTATCGGCCCTATAGAGGTAACCGTCGGAGCGGAACTTTTTCCGCAACGCATCCTTCGTCGGAGATTCAATTTCAGTTCGAAGTAGCTTTCTTCGGAAGAAATTTTACAGAAATCCAGCGACGCATTGCAATGGATATAAATTTCAGAGAGAGATGTGCTAATTAACCGATATATCGAAAATGCGATATATTTTCGATAATTTTTTATAAAATAAAGACTATAAGCGTTTTAAACCATTAAAAACCGGTGAGAGAGCGTAGTTTATTGTTTCTAAAAAGTACTTTTTTCAATTATAATGCGCTAGCGTTTTTAAGAAATGTAATTAGATGCACCGATTTTTAAATCAAAACTATCGAATGAAGTCCCCTTCCTAGTTTCAAACAAATAATAAATTGAAAAAAAAACTTTGGAAACACCATATTATATATTTATTTGATTTAATACAAGCAATAATAATAAGAAATGGATAGTGTAGGACTATTTTTGTATGCCGAATCCAACGAGCTAAGGCCACGAAATAAAGAAATTAGGAGAACATTGCGAAACAAAAGCAATATACGCCGATTTAACACAAATACAAAACAAATAATCGGTCTGATTGTGTCACTCCGGAACATACATAAGTTGCTTATATTTTTTGCGGTAGGAAACTACTAGCAAAGAAAAGATTTTGAATTTACAGTTTCCCAGTTGACTTTTTCCAATATTTTAAAGGAAACTTTAGATATAATGGAAGAGACCTTGTGCAGCAACTGGATATTTTTACAGATGTCAGATGAAGAATGTCAACTGTCCAACATCCCTTTGGCTTGGTCCCAATGAATTAAGCTGATTGGCCAGATCCTAACAAAACACAGCCGAAATTTCTGGCGTCCTTTTTGTATAATTTTGCGCGATATCGGCATATTCACTAAGAAGATTCACCATCCGCTGATATTGATGTGAACTTGTTCTTTCGTTCTGCCTAAAAACAAAGTCCATTATAAATAGGTAACACAAGCTAACGCAAATAAAGTTTATTTCTTTACTACTTACATTTTAATTTACTATTTCTTTAATTTCTGCAACAAGAATTTGTCGGAGGACTTCGGAGAAATTTTTCTTTGTATCTGTCAAAAATAAAACCGTTAGAAGTACTTCTTCTCAAAGCATCGCATACAAATGCATGCGTTGAATTTCGTCGGACAGAATTTCCGATCAGCTGATCGGAGAAATACTTCGAAGCAAAATATCTCCGATTCGTAGGAAATCTAGAAAGATTTGATCTGACTTGGCCAGGGACACCCAGGCAAGACATAGCAAGGATCGAAGCTACCCGTAGCAGACACTGGACAATAGGAGAGCATACAGCGACGCTAGGCATTCCTTGCAACACTCACTGTCATAGCTGTGTGGAACAGCGGAAAAAGAAAACAATACTCCATTTCCTCTGCAAATGCCCTGCTCTTAGAGCACAATCATTAAGAAGAACATTTTTTCACGACATTGACGAACTTTCATAAACGAAGATCAAAGGCTTGATCTCTTTTCTCAACGCGACGAAATGGCTCTAGGATGAACTTCGGTTACTTCTGTACGGTGCCCTCCGTTACTTACATTTTAATTTACTATTTCTTTAATTTCTGCAACAAGAACTTGTCGGAGGACTTCGGAGAAATTTTTCTTTGTATCTGTCAAAAATAAAACCGTTAGAAGTACTTCTTCTCAAAGCATCGCCTACAAATGCATGCGTTGAATTTCGTCGGACAGAATTTCCGATCAGCTGATCGGAGAAATACTTCGAAGCAAAATATCTCCGATTCGTAGGAAATCTAGAAAGATTTGATCTGACTTGGCCAGGGACACCCAGGCAAGACATAGCAAGGATCGAAGCTACCCGTAGCAGACACTGGACAATAGGAGAGCATACAGCGACGCTAGGCATTCCTCGCAACACTCACTGTCATAGCTGTGTGGAACAGCGGAAAAAGAAAACAATACTCCATTTCCTCTGCAAATGCCCTGCTCTTAGAGCACAATCATTAAGAAGAACATTTTTTCACGACATTGACGAACTTTCATAAACGAAGATCAAAGGCTTGATCTCTTTTCTCAACGCGACGAAATGGCTCTAGGATGAACTTCGGTTACTTCTGTACGGTGCCCTCCGTTACTTACATTTTAATTTACTATTTCTTTAATTTCTGCAACAAGAACTTGTCGGAGGACGTCGGAGAAATTTTTCTTTGTATCTGTCAAAAATAAAACCGTTAGAAGTACTTCTTCTCAAAGCATCGCCTACAAATGCATGCGTTGAATTTCGTCGGACAGAATTTCCGATCAGCTGATCGGAGAAATACTTCGAAGCAAAATATCTCCGATTCGTAGGAAATCTAGAAAGATTTGATCTGACTTGGCCAGGGACACCCAGGCAAGACATAGCAAGGATCGAAGCTACCCGTAGCAGACACTGGACAATAGGAGAGCATACAGTGACGCTAGGCATTCCTCGCAACACTCACTGTCATAGCTGTGTGGAACAGCGGAAAAAGAAAACAATACTCCATTTCCTCTGCAAATGCCCTGCTCTTAGAGCACAATCATTAAGAAGAACATTTTTTCACGACATTGACGAACTTTCATAAATGAAGATCAAAGGCTTGATCTCTTTTCTCAACGCGACGAAATGGCTCTAGGATGAACTTCGGTTACTTCTGTACGGTGCCCTCCGTTTGAACTGAGGGGTTTGACGGAAGTTTACAGTGCTGGGGGCCCGGCCCGATGATGATAGTGGCCGCCATTTCTACCTTCCCTAACTGTCAGTATTCTAATTTAAATCAGAGTTTCTCAATCCTGCCAGAATATAATATCCAAGTTAAGGAAAAGTTTTTCAATAAAAAATAACTGGCTGAAGTGAAAAGACGCAGGCCAGGACCGTTTTCAAAAGCTGCACTTAGCCCAGTCGAAACGTACATTTCAAATAAAAAAAAATCGAATGAGCAGCACTTTTCATGACAAGAGATACTCTTAGCGGATTTGTCAATTCCATAACCATTATACCGATGGGGTATCACGCAATAAAAATATCATTTCAGAATGCATGCATGCGAGAAAACATTTGTGTTAGAAAATTATCATGAGAGAAAATTATCGTGCGAGAAATATATCATACGAGGAAACCATCATGTGAGAAAAGTATCATTCGAGAAATCTATCAAGTGCAAAATATATCATGTGAGAAATATAACATGCGAAAAAACTTCTGCAGAAGTTGTATGGACGAAGAAGAGTAATCGTTTTCTCACTTTCTCTGTACATGTCCTGCTCTTTCTCAAAGACTGACTATTTGGGAGAATGCTACTACGATGATCCAAGCGATCTTACAAACATAGATATACAATACAATACAATCTCGCCTGCTTCATAAGGAGCTCCAAGCGATTTTATCATGATGAATTTTATTAAATTTCGCAAACAAAATTCCTTGCGCCTATCTTTTATTTCATTTTTTCCCATTTTATTTTAACATTTGTTAATATATTGGAAGACAGTCTGAAAGAGTAAGTGTTAAATGGCCACATAATGCATCAATTTCGTAGTCATTCTTTAAGCTTGCGTATAACGTAAAATATACGGCTTAATTCAGAAAGAATTTTGTATGACACCTAAAATTAAGCACAAACTGTGTTCAATATTGATTCTGATATCAATCATCGATCGCTTGCGCTCTCAGTTTTGTTGGTGATAGCAATGCCATCTTCTTTTACAAAGAAGAACGAGTTGGCTGTCATCCACCGAAATTCGGCAACTTTGCTTTTTGAAGTACCCGGTCATAAAAAAATGGGCCTTGTTTTGATTTATTTTTGCAAGAATCGAAGTCCACTTAAATAATAAAGTTTTATCGTTTTCAGGTGTTGCGCGAACTCGTCTACTATATTTGCGCGGATCCAAAGCGGATTCACTTGCCTGAAGGGTGGAAGCAGTCTTAGGCTCGTATTCGCCGAGCGCTCCTAAACGGCTCTTAACTTTACGAGGCTCTTAACTTGAAATTTCTGTGGGGTATTCACCAACCACTCGCAAGTGTTTTTCGAAGTTCGAAAATGAGAGCCACTCTCTCTTGTTCAGGCATACCCAAACTGTGAAATGTTGTGGAATGTCGGTCTTGACAGCAAATGGATACTCTTCTACTTGGCATTGCTCACATGGATTCGAGTCAAATGCGTGCGTGGCACACGCACAAGCAAGAGTGGTCGGGACCACTCCTAACTTTTAAGAGCGCTCGTAGATCTCCACTAATATTGCTTGGTGAATAGGTTTACGAGCTTCTTAAGTTATGAGCGCTCGGTGAATACCGGCCTTAGACTGCTTTTACATGATAGTGATTTTTATACTTTGTTTCTCTTTTGGCTTCCTTTCGATTGCATGGATGCTTTGAAACGGCGATTTTTAATCGAAGTTAATTTTGTTCTATGGAAAAGGAGTCATCTCTCAGCACTCTACTTATTTAATCGAAGTTCGCTCACCGCATGCCAAATAAAAATGAAACATACCTACCCGAGGAATAAAGAAAAACACAATGAAGAAAGAACGATAACTGCAATTTTTCCAACCCGAGCAATTTTTTGTATCCCCGCCACCGGATACGTCCAAGGGCTTAAAAATCGCAAGGTAATATTGCATCTTTTAAAAGCAGTCTTAGATGCAATTGGACTAAGCATATTTTCAAAACTAATTATAATTTTAGTAACAGTTAAATTGGCACATCTACCAACGTGATTACCCTTGTATCATGATTTTACGGACTAAAGTGGGAACTATATTTGTGTCGTTTTGTGTAATTGTTTGGTGTGTCGTACACCGCATACTAAACAAGCTTTTGTTGTGTTGCAAACTGTCTTATTTGCGTAAGCTCTTTTAGTATTGGAATGATTAAACGACTTTTTGAGTTTAATATAGAATGAAATTTTGTACAGGCTCTAGGTCAATAAGCTCTTTTAGCCGTATTTATTAGATTTCACTAATACTCGGTCCAACCTAGGAATAGTTAAACCACTTACTTTCTTTCGAAAATAGTTACTTCGATGCATTTTACGCATCCCTCGGTGTCATAGGACTAAAACGAGTTTTGTACTCTTTGGCTTTCTCCTTCTTCCATTTAAACCGTTTAAAGAATGTTAATCATTTATAAATGCAAAATAACTATCCATTTTGTCTTAGTAACAAAAAAGAAAAAAAATATTTCCTCTTTTTTCTAAACTTCAGACGATGTCATGTCAAGATGACATTTAGATACTACAACGGGTTTAAACCTCATATGAACCAGCTTTAGCTTACTCCGCCTCAATTCCTCGTATATTTTTTTATGAACAAGCTTTTCAATCGAAGTAACTTTACTCCATCGATGAACGAGTTAATAAATAAGTCTGATATTGTACAAGGTTGTTTCTTTTTCCCACATATGCAAGAAAATGTCTGCGACATATCGGAATACATCACTCCAACAACATATCACATCCGACATATTCGTATATGGTTCTACCATATGAAAAATATTACACCGTTAGTAGTTGTGTTCAACCAGGAAAAGGCCAGTGTAGTGTAGTGCAGTGCAGGTTCATGAAAACTGTCAGAGCAAACTCAAGTAAAAACGTCATACGTCAGATGTTAAAAAGAAGAAAACAAATCAAATTCGGTGCAAGTAAAATGCCTTATGCCTGCGCTGAAGTCGATGGCAAAGGGACGAAATTCATTCCCAGTGCCTGCCAGACGACGTTGTTGGCTTTTTAAGCACAAAATCTCTTTCTCCTCTTCAACTTTTTTCATCGAACTTTCAAACACTTGCGTTCAGAATTCTTCGTGTAAATATACATACATACATAGATTTAATTAAGATATTATTGGATTAATTGGAGAACACTGAAACTGAATCACCAGAGATTGCCCTTTACTCGAAGTTGGCTCTAATATATGCATTATTAATAAAAATACAAAGCGCGGAAAAAAATCAACTTTATTCGTTATTAAAATATAAGGTTCGTTTGTTGAACTTTACCCAGGGTTGACCCAGGTTTTCTTGACAACCCTCAGAGTTGTCAACAAAAACTGGGGTTTTCGGTTTTCAAAAAACACCCAAGAGCTTTCAACTGTTTTGTTGACAACTAAAAGCAAGACAAAATAATTTTGTGATCTGATAAAACTTTAAATTTGTTATAAATTAGTTTTAAAAATGAACGAAAACAATTTCGCGTTGTTGCTGAATGTTTCATCCGATGAGTACAACAAACATTTAATTGCAAATACAAGCAATAACATGCGACATGCGAATCGCCAAACGACAACAAAAGAAATACATATGAAATCCCATATGACTTTTGACAGTTTGAGTGTTACCTGAACTCGCCCCAGCAAAATACCTAGATCTACTTCATGGCGAGTTCAGGGCGACCCAAGGTCTCAAAAAACACAGAATTTGCTCACCAGGGTGACTTCAGGTTTTTCAAAAAACGATTTAGGGCGACCCCAGGGTGACTTCAGGGCTCAACGAACAAACCTATAATCGAATAATGACATCAACTGATTTTGACAGTTTTCACCAACCCTCACTAGCTTAAAAGGTAGTGCAAAATATTCTGAGGTGTGTTTTTTTCGCAAGTCCATATAGAATTGTAGAAAAACACGACATTCGGACTAAGCGCTTTACATGCAAATGCAACAACTACTTAAATCTATAGAGAGTTAGCTAAGACCAGATAATTTTCGCGACTTAGGCTGGTATTCACCTAGCGCTCTTAAACGGCTCTTAACTTTACGAGGCTCTTAAAGCGCGGAACAGATTGAACCAGCAACAGCACCGTCAACAGCAACAGCGGCCGCCATTAATTTAGAGCCAATGTATTTCAATTGTTCAACACACATAAGAACAGCAGCAGCAACGCCAACAGCCAGCGTCGTTAGGCCAAAGTCCTAAATTTGCTGTTGCTGGTGCAGTATTGTCAACTTTTCCACTGCAATATTCAGTGGCACCACAATGAAAAACTTTTTTTCCATATGAAATGTCGAACAGATGAAATGACGTTGCTGGTGGCAATGTGTTTGAGAAATGTTTGCTGGTCAGCGTGCTGTTTGCTGTTGACGATGCTGGTGCTGTTGCTGGTTTAATCTGTCTCGCGCATAACTTGAAATTTCTTTGGGGTATTCACCAACCACTCACAAGTGTTTTTCGAAGTTCGAAAATGAGAGCCACTCTCTCTTGTTCAGACATACCCAAACTGTGAAATGTTGTGGAATGTTGGTCTCGACAGCAAATGGATACTCTTTTACTTGGCATTGCTCACATGGATTCGAGTCAAATGCGTGCGTGGCACACGCACAAAAGCGAACAAACTTTCGAAAAGAGCGCTCGTAGATCTTCACTAATATTGCTTGGTGAATAGAGAACTAACAATTTTACTTCTATATTCATCTAGAGAAGCTTCTTGTTACTGTCTATTGCAAACATTTAAGGGTTATATAAAACTCCAAAGAGTTAAAAGGGCGACTTTTTTTAAGTCCTATTCTACCTTTATGGAGTAATTTGTGTTACTCTGAAAAATATTCTTATCGTGATGTGACAGAGGTACTATATGATATTCTACGTCTAAGGTAATCAGAGAATATTTAGTCCATCACTATAGGAGTAGTGGTACTGCTATAAAGCTCATCAAATAATATAATATATGCTTTATTGCAGCAGTTGCGTCGTTAGTGACCATGAAAAGAACATTTACTGTCACAATAATAAAATACTAATAGGAGTATGCAGAAAATAAAAAAAAATATTTATTTTGTGCTTATTTGATTTCATTTTTATTTTGATGCTTTTCTTGCATATGTTTTTCGGATTTTTCCGCATGATTTCTGTAAAGATCTTAGAGTTGATTATTTTTTATGATTTAATTTCTACTTTTACTTTTAAAATTAAATTAAAAATTACTTACATGAATAGGCAGGACCTGGGATTTGAACTCGGGCCTTATTCTCACACCAAATCTCTTGCTCGCTAACCGCTCGGCCAAACTGGTATATGTAAGAGCGGGCGTTGAATTGGGATCACTTTTATCGTGATTTATCTCCTATAAAGCCACATAGACTTTCTTTATAGATGCTTTCTAAGTTTTATATGAATGAAACTTTAATTTATTTTTTCAAATAAATTGCATTGTTGACTTCTTACTTGTGACATAGCTGCTATTTAGCAAGTTATGCATTCGTAAAAAAACACCATGCTTTAATTTTTTAAAACTTAACAACTTAAATTTGTTTTAATACAATCTACAAGATATGAAAAAAAACCAATTACAAATGTTAAGAAATGGTTTTCAAAAATCATATTTTTATCGAAAACGGCACCTAGAGAATTTTAATCATTTTTTTTCTTTTCGATTAGTTTTAACGATGTATAATTCGATAAAAGGTTTAAATTAAGATTTTACTGGCTACCTACCATATAATTTTTTTTTCTAATTTTAAATTTCTCAGTATCAGCTTGTCGGATTTTAATAATAGTTTTTTTTTTTAGAAAAGCTTGTTAAAAGTTGAAAAAAATTCTATCCAAACTTTAAAAAAAAATATTTTTTTGAATTAAGAAAAAACAGGTCAATATTTTTTTTAGATTTAATTTTTATCCGTTAAATTATAAACACTGAAAGTAGATAAACCAAATGTTTTTCGCAAAAATGTTTTAAAAATTTTGTATATAAAAACTTATTTTATGTAAGAATCCGCTACAATGACTTTAATTTTTGTTTTTTTAATAAATTCATATTTTCTAAAAAATTAGATGGCATTTCATTTTTATTTGTCGTACTAAAACAATTTTAAAAAAAAAGTTTTTTTTGGTTTAAAAACTTAAATTTGTTAAAATTTGCACTCTTTACATTTTCGTTCAAGTTCATTCGACCCAGTCGTACAAAAGCACGTGGTGCATTCTGGGTCAATGACTCATTTTGACTGCATATATTTGCACATTTTTATAAAAGTACTACAGGAACTATACTCCACCTTCACTTAAACTTACCAATAATGATTCCATAAAGATAACGAATACCAAATTAAGACTTTTATAACAGTTTCTTCGGATGACTATCGGAGTATGAGCTGCCTGTGATCTTATAGTATAAATATACAATGCTTAAAATTAGAACCCAATGTGATAAATTTGATAAACCAATATGAAAATATCTGTTGGAGATGTGATCTGTGCAGTAACTATAATTCTGTCAGTTCTGAAGCAAAATTAAATGCATTAACAAAAAAGCTTAATAATCTGTGTGATGAGTTTAACTTGTTTCGCGATGCCCATGAAGCTAGCACAAGTAAAACAAAAAAACCTTTGACCACCCGTACTAAAGCTAAATCAAATCTCAATGCCCCTGCAAATGTCATAAATAAAAGCTTTTCCTCACCTGCATTCCCTCGCCAAACAATTAAGCCTATAAATGTAACCCCCATACCCCCTCGGATTGCTGCTTCAACTTCTAAACCACTTTCGCCTTCAAACAAAAAATCTTTGACGATTCCTTCAACAGCGGGAGTCAAAGCAAAATCAAAAAAAAATAATTCTAATATAAATGTGTCGCTTAATTCCGACGTTGCTAATTCCAATAACAATAATGCAACCGTTGATGTACATGCACAAAATAATTCTTGCTCTCTTGTCGATGTGGTGAGTGAATCTAATACCAGTGTTGCCACTGTAAATAACGCAAACAATGTTGCCACTGTCAAATCCGATTATGATACTATTGCTACTTATAGTAGTGTGGTAAAAGATTCTAGTGCTGTTTCTGCTACCGATTTGGTTGGTGTTGGAGGTGTTACTCTTGATGGAGTTCCTGTGGTTGCGAATGTTGCGGTTGTTCCTGACGTTCCTGGTGTTGCTGATGATGCTGGTTTTGTTCTTAATGATAAAAACCTTGATGGAAATGCTGCCAAAATCACGGATGAAAATCCAGCTGAAATTAATAATGCACACAATCGCCCAACTACCGAAAATGTATCTTTTTCACGTATGGGTGTTCATCGGAATAATATCCCTAGAACTGTTAGAGGCTCTTGTGAAATCCTGCAAAATGATGTTTCTTTTAAAAAAAAATGGTTCCATCTTGGTAGTTTTCGACCTTCTGTCGCCACTGAATCTATCGTCAATCATTTAGCTGCTGCTCTTGATATAAGCCCCGGTGTCATTTCGTGTTATAAGTTAATAAAACGAAGTGAACCTGAAGAAAATATTAAGTTCATTAATTTTAAAATTGGAGTTCCAGCTGAGTACAATGATGCAATGTTCATCGACAACATCTGGCCTATAGGTACAAAGCTACGTGCTTTTCAATTCATTTCAAGAAACGAAGAAGCACGGCTTCATTCCCACAAAACATAAGTGAAGAATCTGCTGAGTCAACGAACGTTTCTATAAATAGCTCAATATCATGCGAAAATTCCCAGCCTTCGAGTGTTAGAAAAGACTTTCTTCTCTACTACCAAAATATTGGTGGTCTTCGTACAAAAACTAGTGAATTGTATTTTAATTCTTCATCTTCGTATTATGACATTTTTGCATTAACTGAAACGTGGCTAACTGATAAACATTTAAACTCCGAAATTTTTAATGAAAATTTATACTACGTTTTCCGAAAAGACAGAAGCTTTGCAAAAACTAATCAATCTAGAGGAGGAGGTGTCCTTATTGCTGTCCGCTCATCGTTTTCATGTCGTGAAATTGAACTACCGTCTCTCTCATCAGAAATTGACGTTGATCAACTAGCTGTGTGTGTCAACTTAAACAACTCGACGAATATTTTTATTATATTGAGTTATATACCACCAGGTAGTTCTATTGATTTATATAATTCACACATTGAAAATGCTCGATTTGTTTTAAATGCTACTAATTCTAATCAAAACTTAATCGTACTAGGTGATTTTAATCTTTGTCACATAAATTGGATCCTAGATCCAGATGAGTTGTGCCTTATTCCTTTTAATGTTAGTAATGTTCATGAATGCTTAGTAATTGATTCGTTTGCTGAATATAATCTTATTCAAATTAATAAATTCTATAATGATTTTAATCGTACTCTTGACCTTGTTTTTGTCGATAGAGAATTTTGCACTGATATAAATAAAAATATTTGTCCAATTTTTCCAAACACTATTCATCATTTGGCTTTATGTATTAACTTTAAATGTTATGAATATTTCAAACCTTTTAGTAATGATTTATGTAAATATGATTATAAAAACGGCGATTACAACTCTATCAATAATTATATGAATATCTTTCCTTGGAGCAATATTGTTGATAACTTTCAATTATGTGATGCATATAACCTTTTTCATTGTTCTTTAACTGAGGCAATGAACCTTTATATACCAAAAGTAGTCATTCGTAATAACTCCAAACCAGTCTGGTATAATAAAAGATTATGTAACTTGAGCAATAAAAAAAATAAAGCATATAAACTTTTCCGAAAGTCTAATAACAATAATATTTTGCTATGCAAAAAAGAATTTGATGTACTAAATAAGTTCTTATATAAAGATTACTTATATCACATAGAATCAAATTTGAAGCAGAATAGCAAGTGTTTTTGGAATTTCGTCAAAAGTAAGAAATGTTCCAATGGTATTCCAAATTGCATGCAATTTTCAGGGACAATATCAAATGATCTTAAAACGATATGCAATATGTTCTCGAATTTCTTCCAATCGGTTTATTCTCCATCTAATTTGCCTAATAATTTTTCAACTACCACACCTGAGAATCAAATCAATATCAGCTCCCTACATTTAAATTGCACTGATGTCGAAAAGGCTATATCCGAGTTAAACCAGGACAAACAACCAGGTCCTGATGGTATTCCTCCTTTAATCTTAAAATTTTGTGTAGCCTCCCTTTTAGATCCGTTAACTCGACTCTTTAATGCTTCTTTAAATACTGGACTTTTTTTAGATGATTGGAAGGCAACGTATATTATCCCGATTCATAAATCAGGTCCTAAACAGATTGTTTCAAATTATCGTCCAATAAGCAAACTTTCAACGATTCCTAAATTACTTGAAAAATTAGTTTATGAAAAGTTATCCTTTGTTGTTCGTGAACTTATTTCGCCTGCTCAACATGGTTTTGTCTCTGGTAGGTCAACTACCACTAATTTAACAATCTTATCCAATGATTTAATACAAAATCTTGAAAATGGTTATCAAAGTGACGTGATTTATACAGATTTTTCAAAGGCGTTCGATAAGGTAAATCATACAGTTTTAATTAAGAAGCTTTTTGCCCTTGGTTTCCACTCAAATATATTGAGATGGTTCGAATCTTATTTAAAAGGGCGCTCTCAATATGTGCGTATTAATAACATCATATCTGATCCCATATTTGTGACTTCTGGGGTACCTCAAGGAAGTCATTTAGGCCCGCTTCTTTTTTTGCTATTTATTAACGATATTCCCGATTGTATAATTTCTTCTCAATGTCTTATGTTTGCTGATGATATAAAAATATTCCGATGCATTAAATCTGTTGAAGACTGCCTTCTTCTTCAGAATGACTTAAATAACTTAGCTGATTGGTGTAACTCTCATCAGTTGTTTTTGAATGTTTCCAAATGTGATTTTCTATCTTTTCTCCGAAATTTGTCGCCTATAAACTATGTTTATAATATTAATGGTATTCCATTGCAAAAAATTACCGAAAAAAAAGACCTAGGTGTCATCTTCGATCCTAAGCTAACGTTTTGCCTTCATATAGATTTTATTGTTGCGAAAGCAAATTTCTTACTTGGATTTATCTCACGTAACTCTAAGGAATTTTCTGACCCTTACACATTCAGAGCATTATTTTATTCCTATGTAAGGCCGGTCCTTGAATACTGTTGTGTAATTTGGAACCCCTACTATGCTATCCACTCAAATCGAATCGAAAGTATCCAAAAAAGATTTTCCAGAGTAGTGATTTATAGACTACATTGGAATATACGAATGCCATCTTATCTTTCAAGATGTTATCTGATCGGTCTTCAGCTTTTAGAAACTCGGAGAAAGTATTTTGAAATAATTTTTATTAGAGACATTCTTAAAAATCAAATAAATTGCCCTTTTCTTTTGTCCCTTATAAGAATATATGCTCCAACGAGAGATCTTCGAGTGCATAGTATATTTTTTGAACCGTTTCATAGGGTTAATTATGGTCTTAACGAGCCAATAACTAGGTGCCTTAGACAGGCCAACTCAGTTGCTTCGATTATTGATTTTCATAATAATACTAGTCGTGATATCTTTAAAAGTCATATTATTAATTTATTAACTATTTTAAACTCTGGTGGTTAGGTGTTTTATTATTTTTAAGTTATGTAAGGTATTTATTCAAAGTTGTAAAGTATCGCATGTTGCTAAAAATTTATTCAGTAGTCTTTAAGATTATATATTTTTTAATGTATATCTGCTTGATGAATAAATAAATAAATAAATAAATAAATAAATATAGATTGATTAAAGGAATATTGAGTCTTTACGCCTATAAAGGTGATAAAAAGTGACCCAGAGAATGTCTATTCATATCAATTTTTACTCCTATAGCTATTTGACTTCCAGCAAGAATGGTTATATGAGCACTATAGCTACGAATGATTCTTTAATTTCAGAAATCTGAAGCAAAATTGTTAGTTGGGAGGTTTATGAGCTTCTTAAGTTATGAGCGCTCGGTGAATACCGGCCTTAATCTAAGACCAGATAAAAATGGTGATGCCAAAATGAATTTATCTATGTGTTATCGATAATTTGTTCAGAGAAGTCAAAAGTGACGTTTATGGATGCTGGTTGATTATAGTCTCAATACAGCTGACAAATGCCATAGCGTGCACAGTGCTTCCAACTTTTTGTAAAAAAGTTCCTAAATCCCGATGTCGTTTTTTTCTACAATTCTATATGGATTTGCAAAAAAAACACAGCTATAATAATTTTCGAGACTTACAGCCCGATTCTCCCCCTTGTGAGGAGTCACAAGTCACAAGCTCTTGTGACTATTCCTTGTGAGGATTATTATGTGATTCGATAACATTTTGGTATTCTCCCCCTAATCGTCACAAGAAAACTCACAACGAAACTCACCACAGAATGGTGAGATTTTTTTTGTCATTATTTGAACAGCTGATTATTCAAAACGAAGGAATCACTTTATAAATGTATTGTTTTGGAGAGTGAATGGATCATTTGTATCTCTCAAAGTTTTTAAAAGCCGTCGCCGTCGGCACTGCAAATTTCTTTATACTATTACAGGCGAATCTATAAACAAATCTTAAAGGTTACTTAACTTTAAAATACCTCTAAGCAGCTCTTAAGTATGAAAACGGTATCTATAATCAATTTTCACATTTAAGTAACGTTACTTAAAGGCCTCTTAACTTAAACGCCATCAACCGCGTTTAAGGGTCACTTAAAGGCATTTTAAAATGTATTTTGATATATCGATTGTCATCTTTGAAATTTTGAAGTTTCAAATTGTGAGTTTGTAGGTATTGTTTGTTGTGATATTATATTAGAACTATAAAGTGCAACGATTTAAGAAACATAAAATTTGTATTGATTAAAATATGTGTACGCGCAAAGTAATTTCGTCCACGCTTCCCTCTTAGCCTTTGAAGTGTTTGTATCGACACTTTCTTCCTCGTTGTTGGAAGAGAATAGGCGTTTTCCTAAATGCAGTGTTGCAGCGCATCGTGGATTTTGATGCCCTTGCAACGTTTTTCTTCACTCTGAAATTTACTTTTACAATTCATTAAAAAAAAACTCTAAAATTTAGAATTCGTATTTAATAACGTTATTTTATTGAAGCAAGTGAATAAAAAAAAGCATCAAAAATCATGATGCCCAATCTGTGCATAAAATAATTCTGTTTTGTAGTGTTTTATTGCAAATTCTAAAATAAAAAAGTTTCCTTGTAGGAGGCATCCTAATTTTCAGATCTTTTTCTTTTATTTGTGGCGGCGGGTGTGGGTGTGTGTTCGATAGCCATTTTTTTTTTGATTTCACAAATAAAAAAATGTGTCTTCCAATTATTTACTGAAAGAAGGTGTCACAAAACAGCTGTGTTGTATAAAATGAAGCAGCGTTAGTTTTTTTTCTGTACTAGATTTTCACATTCTTTTACGTTACGTGACACAACCATTGTTTAGTTAAGTACCAATGAAAAATCGATTATAGATACGAATTGAAGTTTCGTCATTTAAAGCCAAATTAAATATTTAAGTATACTTAACTAAATAACCTCTAAGATGCAGTTTAAGAAAATCTTATAGATACGGCTGTTAGTTTCTTAACAAAAAATTTTGTTTATGTAAAAATGTTATTTTTCATTTTCGTGGGAAATATCAGCAATTATATTCACTAGAACAAAGGCCACTTTCATTTTTGTGTACTCACAATTATTCACAAATCTAGAAAACTTTTTTACAAAATATACTGAATGTCAATCCAAGAAACTTTAAAAATTTATAAGTTGTGACCTGCTCTGAAGGAGGTAACAGTTTCGATTGTTTTTGTGACTCTCACAAGTTGTGACTGAGCGGCAGAATTCGAAAAAGTCACAAAATCAATTTCACCTCTTCTTGTGACTTGTGAGGTATCACTGACTTTGGGGAGAATCGGGCTGTTAATCTAATGCCGGATATACACTGTTCAAATTCATGACAAGCATGTGCAAAAGTGTATTAGTGAAAAAGTCACTCGTATAGATTGGATGTTGGATTTAAGCAAAATCAAAATCTTTTGATTTCCTTTCAATCTAGCGTCCTGCATTGAAGTAGTGTATATGCAAGATTGATGATTGATCATGCATTTATTGGTTCATTTGTGTATAGTACGTTGAAGAGACGAGAACACAGCACAACATAAGCACAGATTTAAATATTAAAACTAAACAAAAATTTTATGATGAAATGGACAGACAAAATAGAACAAATTACTCGCATAAAATTGAAAAAAATTCCAAAGAAATTCGTAAAATCACAATTTTGCCGAAAAAAAAAACTCACAAAGCGCAACGTCCTCCGTCGATGTAAAATAAAAGATTGAAGACTCATGCTTGATATGTGTATATGCAACTTCAACCCCAAATTACCAATGTACTTGCATATGCTTGTCATGCATTTGAACAGTGTATATCCGGCATTAGGCCCGATAAAAATGGTGATGTCAAAATAATATTATCTATATGTTATCGATAGTTTGTTCAGAAAAGTCAAAGATCAAGATTTATTTCTAATCTACTAGATTTAATAAATAATTTTGTATGGTAAATCTTCGAGATTTAAAGACGATTTATGGTAAATCCACTTAAAGCCAGGATTATCTCTTGGTGAAAATGTAGTATTAGCTTTGTATATAAAACTTATAGTACTATCAGGAAGACGAAAGATTGTGGCGACATATACAGCCGTATTAATAAAAAACGCTTATTCCACCTATATTCCATAGTTTTGCTAAACCATGGAATAGGAGTTAAGCCATGGCTTAAATATTTACATTAATAAAAACAAAACGTTCCCGGAATAGTAAAATGACATTTATCAAAAATCCTTTTAAGAAAATCTTCTACAAAAGTAAGCAATCACTTTTTTATATTCTGTGGCTACCTAAATGGATTGTCAATTGCTTGTGTCTGACTGTGGACATTTCTATTTCTTATTCCTTCGCTAAACCACCTACTTCGGTGGTTTAACTTTATTATAATTAGTAAACGTCACTTAACAGAAATTTTGTTTTATTAATGAAATTTCGCACTTAGTCCAGGACTTAACGATAAACCTTCACTAAACCATCTTTATTAATATGGGTGCTAAGGTATAGGGACATGACTTGATATATTATTTGTCTCTGCTAAATTTAGTAATTAACATTTTCTTTTTAATAGTTTTGTATCTTATCCTACTCTCCACTGTAAAATCTAGCGCTATATTCAGCACCACCGCCAGGCTAGAGATCGCAATACAAAATCACACTCCATGATTATACTGTAGGTTAAATATACATAGGTATTAGTGCTATAAATCTCGGATTATATTTTGGTGAAAACGTATACCACTGTGCGAGTCGGTAAAACGGCCAGGACATCAAAGCCCTACGTAATGCTGCCATATGTATGCAGCTTAATGTATGATACATTCGATATCGATTTACATTTTCGGAACTAGAATGTTTTCATTTGACGTTTGAGTTTGACATTCTAATCATTTTCATTTTCAAATTCATTCAACTTTTGAAATTTGAAAGTGTGTTGTATTGTTGTGGGTTTATTCAAATTTGTTTATCTTATTAAAATAAATAAATTCATTACGTATATGGTATGTTTCTATGGATATGTACTTAATGAAAGAAAAAAAAAACAGAAATTAGTTTTTATTTATATTTACACATTTTCTTGAATATATTCGTAGTTACTTTGTTCATACTCTAATTTCGCTAATAGTTTTGTTATTTTACTATTGCAGGTTTCAGTTTGTGCGTACGACTTGTTGCACGGCTGGGATAAATGGGAAATCGAATGCGGCTTTTTTTTCTTTTGCACATCATCGCCTTGAGATGCAAACCCAATATGGATCAACAGTACGGAGGTATGTATGCTAGTATATTTTTAACTTAGAGTCAAGTACAAGGTTTCAAGGTTTTTTATTGAACTTTAATTTATATACAATTGTGAAACCTAAGGATAATATGTATAGGGTAGAAATTTGTTGGCACATAGGGGGCCTAACTTATAAAATGACTTAAACTCTAAACATTATAATATTTGTAATGTACATGGTTCAAAATTAGCATTATGATAAATTGTCTTGGTTTTTGACACGGGTTGTTCAGTCCCGGTTGTCCAGTTGGTGGGTTGTTGGGGTTTTTTTTTTTGTTGTTTTCAGCCACGGTGATATGCTGACTCGGCGTCAGCGTAGAAACGAACTGCTGGTTCGTTGTCGGCTGGGATCCTTTCTATCATATCCAGGTTCCTGGTTGGTGGTGCTAACTATAAGCTTCTTCGCTAATTGCACAAGAAACTGGTCCAGTGGTTTGATTTTTGCTTCTTCATAGAGTCTTTCATTGCTGAAGTTCTTCCTTCGCTGTCGATCGAAGATAAGTCCAGTGCTTATCCTTAGTATTTTCCTTTCGAAGATTTGGAGCTTCAACATTGCTGTCTTCGAAATGGTGTACCATGCAGGAAAATTGTAGCTGATGACGGGTCTGAAGAGCTGTTTGTATATCAATAGTTTCACTGGCTGGCTTAGTCCGGTTCTTCTGGCTAGCAACGGGTGCAAGCGGTGAAACGCGAAGTTGGCCTTCCTTAGAACCTGCCTAGAGTGCGGGTTGAAATTGAACAGATCGTTGAAGTTAACTCCTAGGTATTTAGCATTTCTTTTAGCTGCTATCGTTGAACCATCGGGGAGCTTCACGGTCAGGTTTCTGCAAGTGGCTGCTGAACGACATCGGTTGCCATTGGTAGTGGGTCTCCTGAAACACAAGCTCCGATTTGGCAATGTTTATTCGGATACCCCATTTCCACTCTCCGAGCTGCAATGTTTGGCGCTATCGTCAATGAGTAGGTCAGCGAGTCGTCAGCGAATAGCAAGTTCTCGCAGTTGGCAAGGGTTGATCAGACGTCATCAGGTTATGTAGGAAGGGACCCTGTTTTGATCCTTGGGCGACTCCGGCTTTGATGGATTTGATAGAAGACTTGCAGCTGTCTAGGAAACACTCGTCTAAAATGGTATTTGATAGGTCGATCGCGAAAGCTTATCTTCTAGTAAGGCAGTTCGCTGCGTTCTACGTTCCAAGAAAGTTTCATGACTCCTTTACTACAAGGCTTACTGCAAGGCTTCTAAAAGGTCTTAATATAAGTATATATGTAAATCGGCTGGCCCGGATATTATTCCCGCCAAAGTTTTGAAGTGAATTTCTTCTATGCTGGAAAAACCACTGCGTAAGCTTTGCTATCTTTCATACTATACATATCTCTTTCCGAGTGGATGAAAAATTGCTTTTGTTTGCCAGTCCCTAAGAAAGGCGAATCTTCCTCACTTTCTAACTATCGACTAAATGAACTTAAGTCCCTTCTTTCCAAGGTTATGGAAACACAGATCAAATTTGAGCTCAAGAAATGTCTCAAAGACTAAATCTCAATTGATTGGCAGTAAGGTTTTTGTAGTAAAAGGTCCACTGGTGATTTGATCGTATATCTCACCGAACAGGAGAATACATCTTTGAATCGTTTTGGAGAAAGTAAGGTTATTGCGCTTGATATTACAAAAAGAATTGATAGAGTCTGACATCAAATTCTCTTATAGAAAATGCGTGCATTCGTTTTCGGCCACGCTCTTTTCCAATTTATTAGGAACCACCTTTCAAACCATTCAATACAAGTAGTTCTGGATGGATTTAAGTCAGGATGCCCATAAAATAAATGC
The DNA here is from genome assembly GCA_911387755.1 of Chrysotoxum bicinctum. NCBI lineage: Eukaryota > Metazoa > Arthropoda > Insecta > Diptera > Syrphidae > Chrysotoxum > Chrysotoxum bicinctum. The sequence continues at coordinate 55,516,977 of OU426988.1, read as the reverse complement.
TGCTGTGCCCCAGGGTTCCGTTTCATAAATGATCTTCTGTCTGAAGCTTTCAATCCATTAAACTTGTTTGCTGAGGCTCGTACTCTCAGATTTGCATATTCGATTGAATATTAACACCCTATTCTTCGGATGTGGACCTTCAACAGTAGCGTATGCTAAGCTCATTAAATCCTTATCTTGAAAGCATTGTCCATTAAGTGATAAGAAAAAGCGTAGATTTGAATACTTCGAAAACTCAACAATATCTCCTGGTTTTAAAGCTAAACCCTAACCACCAACCGCCGTCAGTGGAATGAGCAGATATGTAGATACGTGATGCCGCTAAAAATGCCGCATAGGTTTCCTTCGTCGGTGCAAGATATTATTCTCCCCTTCTGATTTCGCTATTATATAAAACTTATATTCATTCAAAATTGGAGTATAACTGCGATGTCTGGAATGGTGCTTTTTCGAATCACTTGAGTCTTTTGGATATTATTCAGAGAAGAACCTTTAAAATGATTGAAGAAATTAACATTATTGAAACATTTACGTTTCTTGAAAACTGTCGTAATATCTCTAGTCTCTCCTTATTTTATAGTTTCTTTGATAGTCAGTGCTGTAGTAAAATACCCAGATAGATTCCTTCCCTTAAATAATTCAACCGTAACACTCGCGCTTTTAGGAATGCCCACAAAATTACACTCGAGACCAATTTCTGAAGTGCTGTTAAGTACAGAGATTCCTTCTTTAGCCGCACAACAAGAATGTGGAATGATCTACTTTTCCGTTTTTCCCTCGTACCTTCTTATTTAAACCTCTTCTCTTTCCATATTGCTCGCACTGTGTTGTATAACATATAAAGTGTATTCAAATCCCCTTGGGTGCCCATTAATTATAAAAAAAAGAGAATAGCCAAAGTCATTTTTATTCCTAAAATCATCTTAATTCCTAAAATCGAAAACTTTGAGGAAAACTTTAGAACAGAGTTATTGCTTGATTATTGTAATAGTGGGTTGACTACGCAGTGTGCTACTCCCATAAACTGCTATACCAATGGACTGAGAAATTCTCAAGAGACAACTGCATGAAGATTTTGGTTTTTGTCATTAGTTCTTAACTGGTATTGTAGTGTTAGGACAGGCTAAATGACCTCGACAAGAATTTTAATGTCACAATCCATTGTATATCGGAAATGAAGAAGCAGATTCAGGCAAGAATATGAAAAACTTCAACCTTATTGAAGCCTAAGTTCTATTGCGGGATAAAATAAAATAAAAGAAGAGGATACTAAAAGATCAAAAATATGAAAATATGAAGCAGGCCAAAATGTTTCGAGCAATAATAACGGGTTTTCTCACAGGTCACTTCAAACTGAGATGGCAACTCAGTATGATGAGAAGTGCAGCACGCAGATTATGCAATACCCATACTCCAAATCACATATTCGGTATATTTGATACACTTATGCATCAAAGCCATACATATGTATGTACGTATAGGTATCAGGGAATATCACCAGATAGAAGATGCTACATTCTCTGAAAGTACTCCATATAGTTAAGCTTCCCAAAAGGAAACTCATTTATCTATAGAAGAAGTCCCACTTTAGATCTCTAGGTCTCAATATTCTTAAACCCCAAATTTATTCGATACTAAGATCTACCCGTCCTTATTGGAAACCCCTTGATAAGTAATCTGTGTCTAATGGTCCTACCTCCAAAGTAAAGGCGTTAAAATGATGAAAGAGCATGGCTAAATAAAAAAATCCAATGTGTTGATATCTGATAATTTTTTTTTGTATGTATATGTGTATTTTTAATATCATATTAAATTGTTTGTGGTACACTCTAATTTCATCAAAAAAACATTTTACTGTATTGTAAATTATTGTGGTTGCCAGGTATTTATAACGTTCCCTTTACCAGGTATAAAGGTACCTACCTTTTAATAAAATATCAATTCGTTTTACTTATGTATTTTCGTTGTAATTATTAGCTTACTGAGCGGCTATAGCATTTTCTTGTGTTTTAAAATTGTACCAAAAATATATTTTATATACTTAACCTTATTGCACCAAATGTTCATTTATTTTTCATGATTTTTTTTCTTTCAGGGATTTCCTGAAAACAGAGGCACATTCAATAAAAATCTGTAAAAAGAACAGCAGTGATAACAAATGTTTAAACTATAGCAATATTTTTGGTGTGTAATACAATTCCAAAAAAAGAAAACATTTTTTTTTTCGGGATAAATACATTTAATGATTTTATAGAAGTTCTTATGACGAAGTTGTTCCTTCATACTCGTACTTCTACCGCGGAACATAAGAGTATTTTAATGTGTTCCACCTACGAAACGATGTTAAAAACATATCTCCGTAAAATATTTATGGGTCAGTAAAATTGGATTCTACACACAATAAAGTCGTAAGAATAAATGGATACGTATGTGTATAAATAATTCGTTGTCGCTTAAGAGTTTATTGCTGAATATTTTTTTATTTCGCAATCTTCTTTGAAAATAAGTAATTTTTTAACAAAATCTACTTTTTGAATATACAAAAAAAAAACTGAGACTCTCAAAGAAAAAATTCTTAAATGTTGAAAAGAAAACTTCTTGTCTCGAAGAACAAACAAATATATTTAAACATAATTCATCATACCAAAGTGGTTGAACTTAGAAGAAGATGGTAATTATTTGCATTAAATTTGTATTTATGTATATTCTAAACGAAACTCTATTTCAGAATTGTTAGAACAAAATTAAAATAATAAACTAGTCATCTTAATAATTATCGTGTCGGGTCCTGGAGTTCTTCAACAAACATCTCTTCATATCCCGACTGCGAGTCGATGTTAACGAGTTGCTCAATCAAACTATTCGGGCGTCCTAGCTTATGTCACTATACAACGGACTGCCTCGCTTTCATCTTCCATGAAGTTCGCTTAAAATTATTTTCCGAGCCGGATCCTACGAGCTATGTGACAACAGGAGTCAATTAAAGTTAATTTTTATGGCTAATCTGCTTCGTGGCAGATCACGATAATAGTTGTAGCGTTGTCTTCGGAGTGGAGCTTCCTACAATATAGGTTCAGTGAAATGGTGATTTTTTAGCGAGCAATAATTCATTCGAGCAAATAAGAATTAAATTGCTACAGAACCAGATCATAATTTTGCAGATGCTTTAATTCGAAACACAAGAAGAACAATTAAAACAACATTCGGACTCAACGAGAACTTCAATAGCCCTTAAAGCTTTAAATGTTAAGTAATATGTAATGTATACAACATCTAAGAGAAATCTGGTAAGTGGATATATTTAAGTAAATGCTTGCAAAATAAGTTAGAAATTAAATAACATTTAAAAGAATGGCTTATAATAATTATGACGTATATGTATCAAAAATTTTTAAACAATACGTAACTAGAACCCTGCAAATAGGTGCTACAAAAAATATTTATTAGATTTTGATATTTTTGAAATATAATGTTCAATACAGTTTTTACCTTTATCTATGTTCAATATTATCATGATTTAAAGACTATAATGTTAAAAAAAAAAACTATTTGCAATTTGAAACTTTATTAATATTCACAACTTCCATGAATAATTGTAAAAAAATTCATATAATCAGAGCTTCTAAAAATTGTTAAATAATGTAAAACCGTCGAAAGATAATGGTTCAGTAGAAAGGCAGTTTCCACGATTCGCTTATCTTAATTTCTAAAACAGGTATTTGTTATGTGGTGTCGAATTTTCACTGACAATTTCTCAGATAACGGAAATGTAATGTAACTTAATGAAATGCATTCCCAGTTCCTTAGGAAAACTAAACAATCAAATAGAAAATTGTTGGCCAGTGTTCTGCGATGTCATCATAAATTTGCAAACTAATGTAAGCGTTTGCATTCCCAAAAAAACTGAGTCTCTATTTCTCCAAATTGATTTTTGCTTTCGGTTGAATAATCTTTTCCGACTAAATACATATGCCGGACTTATAGTTTAAAAACTTTGATAGAATAGAATAATTTAATTAAACAAATCTTTTTATTTAAGTCATAAGCAATTTTAATGTTTTTTTTTTCAGAAAGGTTTTATGTCGACCTTGTTTTAAATATAGTTTGACTTTTAACGCTGTATCTTGGAGAAATTATATGTATATATGGCCATCGTATATGGTGACCTACCTAAGTACTTCTGGGTGTCACCATTGATGGCAATTCGTAGGTTTCAAATTGCACTTGACATATTCTAAGTGTTGTAGCTATTTTTGTATATTTATGCATTCGTCAAATATCCGAGGTTCATGAATGGCTGCTTGGGTGACTGTTCGCTTTGGATTGGATGGCATGTATTTTGGGATAAGCGTGGGGTTTGAGAATGGCTGTAGTTTCCGGGTCACAACAAACATATAAAGCGTTCGGTAACATAACTTTCTTCTTGTTGAGTATCAAGCGATCTTTTTTTTAATTTGTTATCACTTATCTATTTTGTATTTGAAGGCACAAGTTAAATTATTTAAGATTTTATTGTTTTAAAAAAAAATATTTTTTATTTTTATTGGAGCTTTTGCTCTTTATTGTTTTAAATTCTTTTTACAACTGAACTTACAAACTAATTCTAAAATTAACTTAACCTGTTCCCAATGCATTTTTTACTCGTCGCTTGCGTTCTCACAGGTAGCATCATTTTACATTCTGTACGTGACAGAATGCTATTCTCTGATGGTGTTTTATGTCCAGACACCATGTCAGCAGAAACAAGCCAGCGCATGCAGCATGATCGTGGGAGTGATCATAAATCATTATTCGTGTGGAATTTCGATGGTGTTAACTCCTCCGCCCTTTAAAGTCGAACGCCCTCGTTCGATGTCACCGATCTCTGATGTTATGGAAGGGCATTAACTCCAATTGTTCTTGATGCTGGAGTTGGATTGTTTTCAGCATTGACTTCTTCCAATGTGATTTCTACTGGTATAGATATTTTGTTTCTTTTTACTGCATTTAGCCAAACTCTTCTTTGCTAATATAAATATGCAAATAATGCCAATTAGAATTGAAAGTATTAACATCACGATTGATTTCCTTTTGTTCTCCGATTGCAGTTTCTTGATGTGAGACAGAAGTTCCTCTAGATTCGGTTTCACGGCTGATGGCTGCAATATAGCTGGAAGTGGTTTGTGACAACTGGCCTCTATTTCTGTGAAGGAGTATCTTCCCACTTTAATAGTTGAGTTATGAAATTGTATGACGTATGTCCCGTTTAACTGGACTTCACTTCCGTCGATCTCTATTTTGTCACTGAATTGGTTCAATAGGATGATTCCTGGAGAAAGCTCTTCTATACTCGGAACGTGTTGGTTGTTTATCTCGATGCATGTGTGGGGCTTGCTTATTAATAAGTTACTTATACATTTGTCATTACTTACATCTATTACATTATTTTGCTTACAGATAGATAGAGAATTATATGACTTACATTTTTCATATATCCCATAATTATTGCATGTTTCCTCCATAGTGGTAGGTAAACTTAAAATATATAACATTGTTTTCTTACTTAATGCTATTTTTACTTCGCCAAATTCTATTGCCTCTAAGATACTTGCATAAGGCATATTTTCCATTTTAAAAATTTTTTTTATTGATTTAAATTCAATACTAGATAAAATATATGTATTAACTATACCGGTCTTTGCCCATTGCAAAGCATATTCGACATTTTTTGTTTCGTCTTTCAATATTTCTAGTTTAAATTTTAAGTTTAACACAAATTCTATATTAATTTTTTCATTAGTTTCTAAGGTTTTCGTAATTTTGTTAGTTACATTATTTATTTGTTTTATTTTTTCTATAATTACACTATGTATTGTTCTCTGTTGATTATTATTTATTAAAGCATTATTTATTTTATCTTTAACTACTTGGAAATCGTATTTATCTGGTGTCCCAGCAATACATTTCCAGGCAGTGCCAAGGAAATTTAAGGATCTCTTACCTTTGGATGGAGGATTTCTTTAACGTCATTAAGTAGGAGAGGAAGTATGGGATGGGAGTTATTCTTCATTTTGAGTACTACTTTCTCCAGACTAGAAAGTGCCTGTTGATATTCCTGGATGTTGATTTCGTGTATTAGCTTGAAGGAGCCGGTTTGGACTTTATCCTTTCCTGTTTCTATTGCTATCAGCTGTGCGTTCGAATAATCGAGCATTTTTACTTCGCCGAAGATGGGGATGGCCCATAATACTAGGAATAACAGCAGCTTCATCTCGGGTGGTGCAGCAAGCTTCCACAGCTTCCGGTTTGTCTTCCTTTTTTTAAGTCCTTTCACCACAACACGAGTTCACTTTCGCTGTTTGGACCACGGAGTTTTTTAAGCGGGACACCTCACAACGGTGAGAAACAGCTTCAGATCCTTTTTGTTTGCTTAGAACGCGCACTCGCGATAAAGTCAATCGTAATCAGGGGTTTATTAAAACTTTTACCCGCAGCAAAAGTTTGTTTTTAACGGACACTGTCAGCCCTTGACCGGATTTATTTAAACACAAACACTCCGTGGTCCCTGCTTGGGCGCCAGTTAAATTATTTAAGATTTTATTGTTTTAAACAAAATATTTTTTATTTTTATTGGAGCTTTTGCTCTTTATTGTTTTAAATTCTTTTTACAACTGAACTTACAAACTAATTCTAAAATTAACTTAACCTGTCCCCAATGCATCTATTACTCGTCGCTTGCGTTCCCACAGGTAGCATCATTTTACATTCTGTACGTGACAGAATGCTATTCTCTGGTATGGTGTTTTATGTCCAGACACCATGTCAGCAGAAACAAGCCAGCGCATGAAATTCAGTTCTTTATCGACAGTTTTCTTCCTTAGATCCGAATCACTTCGCCCAAAAATGTCATTATAATTTGTCTGTGGAAATATTTACTGCAGCAGAGTTTGGTAATTGTTTTTTGCAAAATTTGTGGCTCAGCAATATTAGCTGCGGCAACATCTTCAGATTCACTTTTCCCCTCTTGCTCGTGGCTCCATCGCATAACAACTTTTTGATTTTCTTTTGTGTTGTTTGAATTCTTCAAATTTAACATCATGGGAGGTGATTATCTTGCGTAACTCCATATCCCAAAGTCGATATCCATTTGGGACATATCCCACCATCACCGATTTTCTGCTTTTCCGATCAGGTTTCTTTTGGCAAACACCCTTAATTTATTTAAACCAGACTTAAATCCAAACCATAATTGGGCTGGTGTTCTTGAATTCCCCAAATAACTGGTTGGACTCCGATTTATTGTGTACACATCAGAAAGTTCAGCCTCGTTCCGGGCGAGTATGGTCTCATTCCCGACTTTCGAATTACACAATCGCTTTCTGTTCGGTAGTCTTTGTGGCAATAATTGCATCTTACTATCTGAATACCTTTTTTTTGGGGTCATATTTTGAAATGATATACTGCCGACAGCAAGTTATAATTTTTCGAGATTAGAAATAAAAGAAGAAAGAAGAATTTTAGCTTCCGTAACTCATGACGGGAGTTTAACAACTCCCAACATTCATCCATACATATTAAGTATATTCATATATCACCGAAGCGGGTGTAGTAAAGTATCGCATCCAAGCTACTTCACACAGAGTAATTTAAAATACTTCAATAGATATCTCACCCACGTAACTATCGAAAGAGGCAAATCAATTCCTCGATGAAATGAAATATGATGCTAGCATAAACAATTTGAGAGGTGCACAAGATCTGCGGTTGGAATCTTGGACTATGGCACTCAAAAGCATTCCTCAGCTAAAGTATTTGTTTTGAGATTTGACTATTTGATTCAAAGATACTATAGAAGTATTATATTCTATTTGTTTATATTATTACTAAGTGTTTGCTTTAAGATGCGACACTTGAAGATCTATTTATGCAGCGTCCTATAAACTTAATACGAAAGAGCTACTCTAAAAGTCGGAACACAAACTTTCAATAAAAACAAAATCAAAGCTGTATCCCGATATAACCATTGTTGGTTTGATGCTGGATTGTTCGAATTCTTGTCTTATCAATTACAAAAAACTTTTGATGGTTAAAACGGAAAGTTTTGTGAACATCTGAATCATAAAGATGTTAGATGATTGCTGCAGAAGAAAATAAATTAAAAATTTCAATTAGTTAAAGCGCATAATTTTTGTTAAAGAATATTTTTTTTTTACAAATGTAAACATTTTGTTTATTTTGTTGTTGAAAATTTAACTAAATGTTACTTATTGCAGGAATTAATGTATGTATGTATCCATACAAATATTTCCAAAACTGTTTATACACGTATGTATATAAATATGATGATAAATATTGCCTTTGAAAATTGCCCTCACGGAACATTTCTATAGCCCAACTAACATTTCAGCTTCGATTCGGTCTAACTAAATATATTTTCGAAGTTCTTTAATACATTTGTAAAGGTTGTTTAAGAACAAAAAGGAGAATATTACACAAGCTCACAAAACCTTTTATGGACTTCTATAAGTGATTCTGAAAATCTTCTCAGAAGTACCATGCACAGATCTTTTAAAGGTGCAAGCTTCGTGTATGAACTATTAGAAGTTTAACAGAGTCCTATTCGAAATTGAACTGAAGTTCAAGTTTTGACAGATGGCTTCAATAAAGCTTCGCAAAAATTACAAACGTACGGCTTTTTATGTCTATTACAAGCTTACACTCGAACTTTTACCGAGCCTGAAAAATACGAAAATAAAAGTAAATTTATATTTCTTTGAAGACGTTTTTCCGACATTTAATCAATTTTAAACTTGAAACTATGTACCACATTGGAATTGTTATTAATTAATGTATTTGAAATAATTTTAAAACATGAATGACATTATACCTTATTTGGGGATCGAACTCGGCATCTCTTGTGTAATAGTCCATCTCTCTACGCACTGGGCCATATTGAATATTATTTGGAAGATGCAAAAACTTAATCAGCCTATTTCTTTCTCAAACTTCAAAATTAACACAAGACTGCGATATACAATTTTGCCAAGGCCACTTTCACACAAGAAAAACAAAACCTAAGCAAATGTATTAAGTTTCCTTTGTTGGGTTTACCTACAAAATGTTTATTTAATTTTCAGTATTGAGCCCTAATCTTCATACCTAATGGGAGCGCACAAAATATCTTTAAATTGCTGACCGTAGTGATTTGTTTTATGTTTTACTTAACTCTTTCTTTGTTTTGAGTTGTGTCCTTAAAAACGATTCATTCATTCATATATGTAAAATGTTTGTATTCCGTTTAGTTTGACATTTTTGTTATGCTAAGTATACATTATGCCTTTCTTCAATATCGTGAATTATTTTCATGTAATATTTATTTATATTATTTGTAATAAAACCATCAAACATTTTGGTCAGTTCACCCATCTATAGTTTTATGTATTTCCACTTTCAGGGATATATAGAGATATCATGCTGGATTTACATATATGCCTCTTCCAAAGAAATTCACAATTATATCTAATATATGGGTACAGAAAATCAAAATGAAGATAATCATATAAATGCAGCTACATTGAAAACAAAAAAAATCTCGGATATTCGGGTTATAACTTCGCACATATTCCGAAACGCTCGTTTATAATTGCAATTCAACTTTTAAGAGCCGAATGGTTGATATGAAATTCAGCTGCCTGCTTTCGAAGGTATTTTTTTTAAATTTTGGTTATTCGTCACTTCAACTTCATCTTCGCTAGACTCTTAGGGTAGTCGCGCACATTCAATTTTTAGTTTCACAACTGCTTGGTTTGAGCAACTAAAAAGTTTGTGTTTTGACATAAACTAAACGATTGCCTAAAATGAGTTCGCTATTTTGTGTAACATATAATTATATGCACCTGCGCGGAAATTTGTTTTCTCTAAGCAACCAAACAGTTGTGCAACTAAAAATTGAATGTGCGCGCCTAGCCTTAAGGTTCACAAGGCAAACAATCAAACTAATTGTCTATGCTATATATCATAGGGATCTCGATTTATACTCTTATACTTGCCTGAGTAATATCTAAAAAGTACATAAATGGATTACAATAAATGTGTACAAATAATTAGTTGATGCATGGAATTTAATATTCCTAATTTTAATTAAAATTAAATGTATTAGTTTCTGTTAAGATTCATTTGCAGAGTTCTAAGAAGTTTGAACATTGACATTTTCTTTAAAGACTTTTTATTAAAGTCTGCTAGGCTTAAGTGACGTATTCTATATAGCTCTTAGGAAATTGTTATAGAAACCTTTTGAAAACTCACTGATGTAAACTTCTATATCATATCACATTGCAATATTTATACAAGTTCCAGCTTCTCTATTTTCATTTATAAGACCATATCCGAAAAATTGGTTCTAGTCTCTGAAAAATTTTGCATCTTACTTGCAAAAGGTTTAAAAGAAGATGATATTGAAACCGTGACTTCTATAGGAAAATTATTTTTGAAGAAGGTTCTTTAGAAGCATTATATAAATTGAAACTTCCAGCATGTCCATATTTCTAGGCTAATAGAAACTGAAATGTTAGTTGGGAGTAGTTGTATATTTTACATATTTTAATTTTGTAACCCTTAAAAATTAAGAGATAACAACTAGAATAGGAAATAATTGAGATCAAATTTGTATCTTTGTCTTCAAAATTAACAAATTAATCATCAAGTTACGAACCCGCAACTCAGAATATTGTACAACCATCAAGCACACACAATCTAATACTCGGGACATTTAGGTAATTTTTGTTATACCATATATGGATCGCATTATTAGAGGCTGTCAAAGAAGGTTCATAGGTTGCTACCTGATGAGCATCATTTTGTTAATGAACCTACTATAATATTGCTTAAAGTTAATACAGTAAGAACATGTTTAAAATAGAACTTAAACACATCGATACACCCTATCATTTCGTAAAAGACTTTCTCAATAAATAGACCGTGGTTTGCAAATCTTGTCCGACAGGACCTATGTTATCCAGTTAACTTAAAAAAATCATTGCAAGAGATACTTTTACATCACGCTTTATACTTCGCGTGAGTTATATTATATTTTATTATAGGTAGTAATAAAACGTTTATCAATGTTTCCCGGGTCGATTGCGACTGCCGGTCGATTTATTATTCTCAAATTAATTTAAGCTTATTTGCAATAGGTCAATGCATCCACTTTCCGATGGCCTTCAAATTCAAATATAGACATTTTCCCATCGTCACCGGAAAGTGGTTTTGCATTACCTTATGGTTTGCGAAGCAACACAAATGTTCCGTCATCAAGTTTGGTGACTTGCATTTGTGTAACTCGCGTTTACTTTGTTCTTGAAACACCATACGAAATATACTTTAAATACCAACTTTGCTACTACTCACCAGCATCTCCTTAAAATGTGGATCCACATTTCCATTTTAACTACTTTATTATTTATCGCAGTCTATATTTTTCCTCCAATATTTAGCTAAAATGTCATACTTTCTTTTTTGGAAGTCTTCTGTGAAATTATTTGGATGAATACATTAATTATATTTCGTCGGTTGACAAGTAAAATTCACTAAGTGCACTTAGAGGTAATTGGAGATATTGCGGTTTTTATGAGTAATTAAGTTTTAAAATTCTATTTCATTAGTTATCGCTGCTATTTCGCGGATAAAAATAAAAATTAGTGTCATTGTTATAATAGACCTTACATTTTCGCCCTTAATGCAAGAGTTTTCGAGAAAATACCAAATAAAACACCTAATGAATTTTTCCTGCCGGTAAATGGTGGTGGATAATGAACAACAAAACCATGATTTACTCAAATATTTAGTTTTTATTTAGAGGCACAAATATTTATTGAATATAAAAAAAAAAAACATTTTATTCATTCTCAAAATCGCTTTCATCATTAGAAGGCTGTGGTAAGCGCTTAGGCTCTACCAAATTCATTGTTGACAAACTTTTGAACCATGGAATAACTTCCTCTGGAATGAGACCAGCATCGCAAAGTTTTACAAGATCCGCCTTTTTTGCTGATGAAATGGGTAAATAATCAACGTATGCTGACTTCAGTTCGACTACTTTCTTTCGGTGACCTCTTCCAGATACATTTATCTTTTTGTAATCAGATGTGTGATCGTATCTGTAAAATAAAGTTGCAGGAAATTCAGTTTCGAATTTAAGGCACTTTATTTTAAGCCATGAGACTTTGTCACCACACTCGTCCCTGTTTCTGTTTTTAATTGTGTTAGCTGCTAGTTCCGGAAGATTATAGAAATCAGAGATTTACTTGATATTCGCCTTGTTTTTATCTTTTTTAGATGATCTAGCCGATTGAAAGATGCGTGTCCAGTCAGTCATTGTATACGCGCTTTTATTTTTCTTTGCTGACTCTATTGCGGAATGCATGGAGTCACACTCCATGTGTAAATGTCCTGACTCTAAAAATTTAAGTTCCACTCTGCAAACTTTGCACAGCAAACATCACTTGCTGGTTTCTGTTCTGACCACCGCAAGTATCACAGAACAGTGAAACATCTTGTACTGTTAAGGGCAATGTTTTGAGACACCGAAATAAAATTGAACCGATCTCATTGCTCCCTCGCTTACCATTTAATTCATTCCAAGTGTAACAATGAGCGATTTTTCCGCTTCCTACATAGATTGTCAAATTATACACGCATATTTTTCGTGAATAATAAAACAATGAAACACTTGAATACGGCAACTGCAGGCAGTGGCGGCTGGTGGGTTGTTGAACAGGTGGTGCACTTTACTTGCTCGCTAAGTATTAAGATTAGAAATTGCAACAAAACAACAATTTACATTGTATGTTGATTTTTTATTATTTTTTATTTAAGCTTGATATAATATATAATAATAATATAATATAATAATTGATATAATATAAGCTTTATCTATGTAGTTGCTTGACGAATGTCGACCATGTCTAAAAGAGACACACTTATTACATTTTGCAATGAATCATGTTTTTTATTTTTTCGCTCAAATTCGTCAAATCGTTGATTCAGGTTTCTGTCCAAATCGATTCTCCGCGAAAAATAATGCATGTAAAAGAAAAGTATGTATTTGTTTTAAATTTAAAAGGGCGCTGGCGGTCCGGCTAATTTTATATTAACTTTATTTTGAAAAAATTTGTTATTGTCTTTAATATAATCAATGTTCATTTAACCCACACCACACTGTACACAATACAGAATCGAACCAAAACCAAAATAAAAAACAATTACTAACCTAACACCTACAAAGCAATAATATTTAACCAGTCACGGATAGAGCGAAACAACATTACATATACTGATAATGAGAAGTCCAAGTCATCAATCATGGCCGCCAGCCTTCGCATCGCAATTCGCAATCGCCGCAACTCGTTTTTGTCAAACATCGGTTTCTCTCGGTAATCTCCGGTTCGATCGTGCGCCGCACGAGAGCAGACTCATTTCTCCATACATTTCAATGAAATGTCTTTTGTGTCACGCGTCAGGCATATTAGCTTGTAACTCATATAAGTTATATTAGCAGTCCTAGTGCGGTCGCCGAAGCGCACGAAAATTTTTGTTTGCAGGGAAAGTAAGTCTTAACAGTAAAGCAAAGCGCTTACATTGTTTCGTCAAAATGGGAAATTTTACTTTTTATATCGTCGCTGTAGATCGAATACCTCGTAACCCAGAAAAGTCGATTTTTCAGGAGACAAAAAACTTATTATCAAATCAATGAGAGGCAATGAGAGACGTGTTGTTAATTATGCGCGTGGCTCTGCAATTATAGTTTTTAGGTTCACAGGATATTTTTCATTAGATCCGGAATTTTTTTCACAATATAATTGCATCATTACCTAAAAATCGGTTTTTTTCCTGGGTTACGAGGTATTCGATCTACAGCGCCGATATGCTCTTGTATGTTTAAAAAATAAATACATTATAATAATGGTAATCTAAAAATAAAGATGCAGTAGATAATATTTTGTAATTTTTATATCTTTTGAATTGGTGGTTCAGCGCACGAGCGTGTTAGCAAGTTAGTTAGCAATAAGTGAAAGTTATATTTATTGATATAATAAAAGTAGTTTAACAAATTAAGTGTAAGTATATTGTTATGCCTTCGAGCACAACGAATAAAAGAAGATGGTTTTGAATGAAATAAAACAAAAAGACTTTGTATAAAATAAAACTTAGATGTTTATTGTTAGTAAAATTCTTAGATGTTTCTCGTTTGAAAGTTGCACAAAAGCTAAGCTTAATTAAAAAAAAAAAATACTTGCATCATCGTTGTCACGTACATGGATAGAACATAAGAACATTAAGCTAGAATCGGAATCATGTTTCTGAAACACTCCCACAGAACATTAATCAACGGAATGCAGCCAGACTGCTGAGTCGCAAAACGTGCATTAATTATGTTTTCCATAGTAATGGATAATATTTCTTTATGTCTTGATATTTTATGATTATTTGGCATGACACCTAACCCCTCTTCCTTTAAGACTAATTTTAGGGGTGTCTAACCCTCAAATTTAGGTCTAAATTTTTTTCTTATTATTATTTATGATATTTACGTCAGCTTGAGCAGTGCTAACGGTCGTTGGCTCGTGTGGTGATGAAGGGGTGGATATGGGTCATTGTTGATTGCTGTCTGGTCTTTTGGTGGCTTCAACCTCTGTTGTGCTGCGTCCGTGCAACATCATAGAAGTTTGCGAAGCTGTCTTCTCCAGCTATTCCAAATGCATGGTCCATCATGGAGAGCACCTGGAGATATCGGTCGTCTGTGGCTGAGTTACCTGTAATTAAATTAATAAGAGGACTGGGATAGGTTGGGATTTTTCTCAGCATCTTAGTGCTCAGATTGTAGATATATTTGTCAATCGGGACAATTCCTGAAGCTTCGTACAGCTTTTCATTGCTATAATAGAGGTAAGAGTTTTGTTTTCGGTGAAGGGAGGTGCAATGGCGGAGAGCTTTTCGCTCGAATAATTGCAATTTTTTCATATAAGTGGGGCTTATTGTAAACCAAATAGGGAAACAATATGTTAATATTGGGCGAATGAGTTGCTTGTATAGCAGAAGCTTCGTCCTGGTTTGGAGACCACCCCTCACTTTCATAAGGGGACGTAAAAGTGATAAGGCATAATTTGCCTTAGGAAGTGTGAATTTGGTGTGTTGGTTAAACTTGAACCTTTCGAAGAAGTGAACTCCAAGGTATTTAACACTTTGCTTGGGGGTGATAACTGTGTTATCAGGAAGAGTCAAGGAAAGGTTTTTGCATTTTGTTGCTAGGCCATTACGCGAGGGTCGTCTAAAACAGATTAATTCTGTTTTAGAGGGATTGACTTTAATTCCCCATTGGAGATAATATTCCCATAGTCTAAGGATGTGTGCCTTAACTCTTCGGATGGCTACATCAGGGTTAAAGGATGAGCTATATGTGATGGAGTCATCAGCGAATAGCAGAGTTTAAAATAAGATACAATCAAAATAAAAATGCATGCGATGTCTTAGCAGTTGGCTACGACAATGTCCTTCTAAGGGTCAGTATGCGTGATTGGCTAAAGAAAGACTGTCGTTGAATTTTAGCATTTTAAAATTAATCTAAGTTAAGCTTTTTAATTTATTTTTTATTGTAATATATTAAATATTAATTGTTAATAAAACTTGCAATTTAGCCATATAAAAAAACATTATTTTAATGATGAAGTATCTATTATTAAAACTAAAATAAAATAAAAGGTCTTGTCACATAAACGATTTCAATTTTCTTCATTTGTTTGTTGCCTAGGAGTTCCTTCTGCGTCTGGAAAACGAAAAGTTATTTTTAATTGACATGAGAAATAAAGATTTATCTTAAATTACTTTCGTTTCCCTCACCCTCGGGGGTCGGCACATTTGGTTCAAACAAACTAGAACTTTGGTAACAAGTTGTTATTGTTCCTTTTGACCTTAACTTAACTTCACATCAGTGTTGTTTATTTTTCTTTGATGGAGTTTACAATTCTTCATCGCAGATTCCTTGTACGACTTGTGGAAATCCACGAATACCAAAAAACATGTTTACGTCTCGTATCTGAGCAGATACGGTTATTGACATTTTAACATAATCAGCCCTTTTAGACGCAAACGCTATTGCCACTCGTTTGCATATCTGACAAAGAGTGGGTTGGCTAAATCCATGGATATCCGCTCCATCGTCTTGAATTTAGAAAATTGTATAAATTTAAGATTGGATTGAATAAAGTTCAAATCCTTTAAATGAATGTACCCACCTCATTTCGACCCCAATACCTTATAGCTGCCATCACTTGCAAATCAATTGGGATTTGCCATCCTTTTTTACTATCACTTAGGAAAGGCCGAGCTATAGCTATTAATTTTTTCATATTTTCTTTCGAAAATCGATACTTCGAGCGAAAATCTGCATCCCTCAGTGTCATTGGATTGAAACGAGTTTTGTACTGCTTTGGTCTCCTACTTCCATCAGTTAGAGTGTTTAAAGAATTTAAATCATTTACAAATGAAAAATAATTATCCATTTTGACTTGTAAAGAAAAACCAATGATTTACATTTCTGTTTATAAATGTCAGATCAGATGTCATGTCAAAATGACATGTAGATACTAAAACGGCTTTAAACCTACTATGGACCAGTATTAGCTTATTCCGCCTCTATTCCTGGCGTATTTTCTTAATAAATAAGCTTTTCAGGATTAGAGTCGTTGTAAATTCGAAGTAACTTTACTCCGGCGCTAAAACGAGTTAGTAAATAAGGCTGTAAGGGTGTAATAAAATTTTATGAAAATAAATATAGAAAATTATTAAAAAAAAAGAACAAAATAATATTAAGGGCTATATTCTCCCCCTTTGATGATGAAGTCGTCTCGACTTCAACCAAAGGTTAGATAAGCTGCTGAGCTGCTGTCACATAGATCAGTGTTCATGGCGAATCTGATGGCTGCAAGGTTTTGTGACCATGAAGAATGATCATTCTCCACTAGGATTGGAAGTTGAGACTTAAGATCTCTGTTTTTCCTTTCTACAGGATTAGCTTCCGGATGATAGACGGGAGTATATGTTTGTTGAATGCCCAAACAGAAAGTAAGCTGTTGCATAACTGCAGATATGAACTGCACGCCATTGTCACTTATTAAACGCCTAGGAAGCCCATAACGCAGGAACACTTCATCCGTCAAAATCTTCGCACAGTTTTCCATTGTTGCCTCCCTTAACTTGAAAAGCTCTACCCATCGACTAGATAGATCTTCAACTATAAATATCCATTGATAACCTTCGACAGTAACATGCAACGGTCCAGACAAATCTATGGCAATGATTTCGAAGCGCTGGCCACTAGGGATAGTCTGCAGCAACCCAGCAGGTTTTAAGTTGGAGATCTTATATCGTTGACAATCGATGCAGTTCTTGATATGATTGGTTATGATTGCTTATGAAGGTTATTGGCCTATTTTCTTGGCTAAGTACTGCGCCTATGGCTGAGTTTCTTGCATCAGTTGTTAAATCAAATGGTTTATTAAAATCCGGTTGGTTTAGCACAACTTCTTCTATAAGTTTATCCTTTAGCAGTTAAAATGCTCTTCTACCTTCTGTATCTAATTCTATATTTATCTTTTTGCTATTTATATTTTCATTCCCTCTTAAGTATTTCGTTAAGCCCTTACTTACTTACTTACTTACTTACGAGTATCATTGCATAGTTTCTTTAATAACCAGAGAGTCCTAAAAAGCTTCGTAATTGACGTAAAGTCTTCGGTTCGGGATATTCCCTGATAGTTTTAATTTTATCTGGATGAGTTTTAATATGATTGTAGGATACTACATACCCTAAAAAGTCTACCTCTTCCATAAAGTATTTACTTTTTTCTCTACTAATTCTCATGTTAGCTTCTGATAAAGTTCTAATTATTATTTCTATATGATTTAAATGTTCTTCATGAGTTCCTGAAAAAATTATCACATCATCCAAATATACATGGCAGAATTTTCCGATATGTTCTCGGAGAATGTCATCCATTGCTCTCTGAAATATGGCTGGAGCATTTTTAAGCCCAAATGGCATACGATTGAATTCGTATTTGCCATTATTGACTGAAAATGCAGTCTTTGGTCTATCGTGTTCGTACACAAGGATTTGGTGAAATCCACATTGTAAGTCTAGTGTAGAAAAAAACTTTGCCTTGTCCAAATTAGACAAAATTACAGAAATTTCTGCCATTGGGTATTTATCAGACTTTGTAAACGAATTAAGTTTTTTATAATCGATGACCATGCGCAATTTCTTTGAACCATCCTCATTACATCCTTTTTTATCTACTACCCAAACTGAGCTATTATAAGAACTTCTACTTGCCCTTATAATGTCATTTTCTAGTAAAGTTTGAATTTCCTTATTGATGAATCCGGAAGCTGATTGAGGGTATGGATAAGCTCTTTGCCAGACTGGTTCCTCATTGACCGTGTTATAAGGTAAATAATTTGGTTTTTCTGTGCAAATACCTTGATAATTTCTTAGAATTTGTTTTAGTCTTGTCTGATATTCGACTTGCATATGAGTGTTTATCTGGAGACTATTTACTAATTTATCATGGTATGTGAGAGGTACCTTGCCTCCGTTATATTCTAAAACATTTTCGTTAATATTTATGTTACATTTTGCTCGTCTTAAAGTATTTATCTCTATTATCGCATCATAATCTTCTAGTTCCCCTAACTCATAAAATATCTCCACTCATAAAATATCTCCCAATTTCCGAAAATATTCATGTCCTGGTACGTATCTATGATACTGCTTCCATGAACACTTTTAACTCGACCTATATTTGTTAATTTCTTACTCTTTTTTGCATCTGGTTTGACATAATTATGTGTCGCCCCTGTGTCTATCAATATCTTGTACACCTGACCTGTCGCATTATTTGTTCGAGTAATAATAGGCAGGTCGTGCCTTACTCTAAAAAAGAATCCCTCTCTTTTAAATGGTTAATTCTGGGTGTTTTGTTCAAAGGCTGTTGATTACTGTTTGGCCTATCCCTTTTGAATGGGTTATTATTATTTCTTATCTGGTTGTTGAATCTTGGGTCCCTTGGGATGTTGTGATTTTGTTGGTGATTTTGTCGCTGTTGCCTGCTGTCTGTCTCCATTATCTGTTGTTGTCGGGGTGTAAAATTAAAATTCCTCTGCTGTGGCACTAAGATATTCCTGTAGTTAAGATTTCCGTTGTAATGTTGATTTCCGTTAAAGGTATCGATTTGAGTTAAAATGTTGATTCCTGTTGAAATTCCTTAAGAGTGGTTGTTCCCGAAATCTAGAATTCTGATTCACTTCAATTTCCTGTGCTCGCGCAAGAGCGTTCGGTAAATCACCTGGATTTAGTGAAAACACTAAATTACTAGTTGGTTGGTTAAGTCCCGTTATAAATACTCGGAGTGCGTTTTCCCTAGCTATTTGTGTCAAACATTCAGTTTCTGATGTACGTGGTCCGTAGCTCATAATGGTTTTATTTATTATGAGTGTAAGCAATTTACTTACTTCGTCATAATATTCTTGAAGCGTTCGTCGACCTTGTCTAATATTTGTAAGTTCTGTCTGCAGCATGTGTATGGGACGTTTATCATCGTATGTCAAGTCAAGTCGACCTAATATTGCGTCAATATTTAGAGGAGTGCCATGAGATGTCAAAACATCATTAGCTCTTCCTATAACCTTGTTTCTTATAATATTTACTGCTGTATACAAATTACTACTTCCTACTTCCAGGTTATAAATTTTCATGCAATTTGTAACTGAAGTCCGCCAACTTATATATTGATTACCATCAAATGGTATAATACTTTTGGCTAAATCTAAATTAGTTTTAGACTGTACAGTCAGTGGGATCTATTTGTATGGTGTTAAATTGTCTATGGTCGTAAAACGTTCGAATGCTACAGTAACCTCTGTTAATTTACTGTATAAGTCCCTAGTATGTTTGCTAACTGTTCGTGCTATGATCTCACCGATCTGTTCACTTGTCAATGCCATTTTTCCTTTTTTTTTATTTATTTACTATTATAAAAGACCAAATAATAAGTTTTAACAATACTTTATTTATTCAATACACAGGACCAGGAAAGGTGCTCGTGCTATGAATCTCATATCAAAAGTTTTAACAGATTGGGTAGGACTTTATTTAATGAAACAATGAAACAATGAAACAGACAAGACCATGAGAGGTGCTCGTGCTATGAGTATCAAATATAAAGTGAAAAACAATGAATGTTGTATCTGCTTTTATAGTCCTCGGATGGAGCGACTTTTCGTATTCTTTCTTCTTGCTTCCTTCTTGACTGTTCTGATTGGATGGTAATGGCAGCTACATACTGTATTAGTGTGTGTGTGCGTCTTGGGGGATGTTTTGTTCTTCTTTTTTCTTACTGCTGATGTTGTGTGGTTATCTGGCTGCGAGTGGGCGAGTGTTGCCACTTTATTAGTATTTGTTACACTATAAATTATATTTATTTATATGTAATTTCTATACAGTTTCTTGTATTTTTGCTTAATATTTATTTAAATTTACACAATAAAAAATTACTTAAACTTCTTACTTTTAATTTTTGATGAACACCTTCTTCTTGTTTGTTACTTTCCTCTTTCCGTATTTTCCGCTTTCACTTCTGATGGACACCTTCGTTTTGTATTATCTTTTATTTATTGCTGTGTTCTTTTTCAGTTTTAAGTCCACCTTTAAATTCTCTATTATTCACCCTTTTTTTTATTTTATTTATTATTATTTTTTTATCGCAGCAATTCCCGTTTATCGTTATTTTGATTTTATATTAAATTCTTTAATTCTGTATTCACTTTCGCTCTTAATCTTTTAATTAATAAACTTTTCCACTTTTGTTTTCCTTAAAAAATGTTTATTTAATTATTTTCTTATGAAGCACTTTTACTCATAACTTATTTTATTTTAAATTTTTAATATTTCTTTCAGCAACTTATTTCTTCTAATTCATTCACTTACATTCACCCTTTTTTTATTTTCTTCTTTTCAAATCAATTTCAATTCAAAATCAATAAATATATTTGTCTTCCAATAATTAATATTTTTTTTTTAATTATAATATTTTTTCTAAATGACGTTCTGGCACTTATGTCCGTATCTACTGGTTCTTTATTTTTCACTCCTCGATTTTTCTTTTAATCGAATACAATTTATTTTCCGTGTAAAAGATTTCCGGTTCTTATGTCCGTACTACTTCTTTTTTTGCACATAAAAAAAATTTTAACAAATTTTCCGATTCTCACGACCGTACTTCTTTTGATCAGTTTGGAACTTCGTTCCCGGTGCCTTTCAGTGTTTTAAGTTGAATAGGACTTTATTGAGCCAACACAAAACCTGTCCCTGCTCGGGTGCCAATTAAAATAATTATTCTTAGTTATTATTTTTAAAAAAAGAATCTTTATTATTTTTTTACAAGAATCTCAGAAGGAGATCTTTACTAAACGGGTACAGGCTTAAGACTAGTTTTACTTAAAACACAAGTGACGAATTGTCTTTTATAAATATACATGTCAGCAAAATATATTATAAATAAAAGATCGCACGATTGGATGTTTACATTATTTTGTCTGTGTTGATTTTGATTATGATTATGATACTGTTCGATCCAATGTTTATAATATTATTGTCTTCATTTGGTGTCGTTAACTGTTTACAATATTATTGTCGTTATGAATTATGATTCATCGGATGGTGTCTTATGATTCATCGGATGGTGTCGTTAACTCGTTGCTAATATCTACCTGTTCTTTTCTATCGTTTAAAATTGCTACTAAACATTCACCGTTTTTACTTTTCGTTATGCATTCGGAGACTACTAGACCTTCATCTAATATTTGCCTAGGGACAAAAATATCGCCTTCAAGATCATTTCCTTCCTTTATTTTAACGATCCTAAATCCTACGTTTCTAGGCTCTAAGAATCTACCTTCACTTAAATATTTAAGGCCTATTTCTTCTTGTTTATTTTTAATTACTCCCTCTTCGTAATGAATTTATGGTTAAATGAAAAGATAACCATTAAGTTAACAATATTCAAATGTTTATTTAAACTAAAATTACAATGATTCTTAATGAACTAGTTGACAAAACGTTCTGTTGTACGATGCTTATAAGTCGACGATCGGTGAACGAATGGATAAAAGATAATGTGTCTAGGACGTTGTTTTGTTGTGTGTGTATCTGTGAAAGAATGCAGATTCTGCAAAACACAGTGTTGCCACAAATTGAATAACCTCCTTTCTTTAGAAATTGACTACCTAAAATTCCATCGTAATCTCCAATTAAACCATTTTCTATAACTTCTATTTCGACTTTTCTTTTCATTGTTTTCCCTTTTTTGTTTGGATATACATAATTCTATATCCTGAAAAATTTTACCAATTGTTTCTTGGAGTTTACTTCCCAATCCCAAATATTTTATTTTCATATCTTCATTAACTTCTCTTTTGTACACGCAATTTGCACAGATCATAGAGACCTCTGCACCAGTATCAATAATAAGTCTTTTAACATCACCATTAATTATTGCGTTTATATGAGGACTTTCTGAATTTCCTACTTCACTTAAAACCTTTACTACTTGTCTTACATTTGCCTCTTTTTTAAATTCTGTTCTGTTAGATTTTGTGTTGGAATCAGTACTAGGACCATACCCATTGCGGTTACGATTAAAACTTGAACTAGTACTTGGACTTGGTTCATTTGAATAATTTCTCCTTTCTCCCTTGGGCATACGACAATTTCGAGCTAAATGCCCAAGTTTACCACAATTTAAACATTTTGTTCCTGTATAATTTATTCTTGCTAAATTCTTATCTGAATAATCCCTATTCACATTAGCTTTAAACAAATTTAGCCGCTGCTCTTCTTCTTTAGCAAAGCGACTTGCCTCAGCCAAATCCTTTGATTTTTGTGTCACCACATAAGATGACAGTTTTTCAAGAAGCCCGTTTATAAATACGGTCAAGCTTTCGCTCTTTATATAAAATAAAACTACTTCTTCTTATTTTTAAAAAAAAAATATTTTTTCGGAGGTAAGAACCTCTTTATTCAATGTCTTGATAAAAGCTCAAACTATATTACAAAATTATCTTAAAGCTAACCTAGCCCCAGTGCATAGATCGCTGCTTGTTGTTGCGATGTTCCCACAGGTGGTTTCATTTTACACCCGCTGGTACGTGATGGAATGCGGGTTTCATCTGGTTGCTGTTGATGACCAGAGATAGCGTCAGCGAAAGATGACTACAAGTGTGGGAATTGTCATAAATGATTCTCCACACATAATTTCGCGTTAACTTATAATCTATTTGACCTTTTTGATTTTTGGTCTCAACGCCATGCAATTTACTTTGCAAAAGGCGTCTTTCAAGAGTTTCGACCCTTTGTGTATATAAACCAACGGATTCGTTCCTACCTTCATCATCATCATCATCGGCTCGACAACCCTCTTTCTTTCAACAAGTCTCTCCCGTTCTCGTTCCTACCCTGACGGATACTTATTAGTTCCCTATGTAGTTAAAGACCGCTGTGTGCTTCTCTAAAGATACCACTCAACTCTTCCTTCAAAGTTTCCCAATTAGTAATTTCCTTATTCATGAGGACCGTTGTGGCATTGCCACGAATTTTTGTTTTAATAAATTTAAACAGAATAATTTTCTGTGCTTCACTTGCCAGTTCCATGGCATCATTACAACTTTCGATAAAAGTGAAGACTTCCTCACTATTACTGTTAAAAGTAGGAATGAACGAAGTCAACACGTTAAGGGGAACGTCTGTCATTATTTCCTTTTTTATTTCTTCTTTAAAATTTAATTGTTCTTTTTCTACGAAATTTCCTAATTCACTCTGAATTTCACTATCACTGTCACTTTCGCCGTCTATGCTCATAAATCGATTTCTAGAGACCCAACTTGATAAAAGAATAAAATATTCGCCCTCGTTCTTCTCTATCCACTTATAATTTCTTTCTACAATTTCTCCTGACAGAAATTTAATTCGGTACATCTATTAGATGCGTTGCAATTTACTAATAAATTGGAGTTCAAGTACATCAATCATCTAAGAATCACTCTGTTTCTAAGCCTTACACTGCACTGTTATATTTTTTTTTTATTATTTCTTGTATAAATTTCTTATATTACTTATACTACTCACAAAACAACATTTAAAATCTGCCACATCTTCCAGGGAATAAACAGCAACATTTAACGTAATCAGCAACCAGCACCAGTGCCTTCGAGCACAACGAATAAAAAAAAGAATAGTTTTGAATGAAATAAAACAAAAAGACTTTGTATAAAATAAAACTTTGATGTTTATTGTTAGTAAAATTCTTAGATGTTTCTCGTTTGAAAGTTGCACAAAAACTAAGCTTAATTAAAAAAAAAAAAAAATACTTGCATCATCGTTGTCACGTACATGGATAGAACATTAAGCTAGAATCGGAATCATGTTTCCGAAACACTCCCACAGAACAATATATCAACGGAATGCAGCCAGACTGCCGAGTCGAAA
Organism: Chrysotoxum bicinctum; assembly: GCA_911387755.1. Classification (NCBI taxonomy): domain Eukaryota; kingdom Metazoa; phylum Arthropoda; class Insecta; order Diptera; family Syrphidae; genus Chrysotoxum; species Chrysotoxum bicinctum. Next base: position 55,492,403 of record OU426988.1, on the reverse strand, counting down.
AACGTGCATTAATTATGTTTTCCATAGTAATGGATAATATATCTTTATGTCTTGGTATTTTATGATTATTTGGCATGACACCATAACAATATGGCGATCGTATATGGTGACCTACCTGGGTGTCACCATTGATGGCAATTCGTAGGTTTCAAATTGCACTTGACATATTCTAAGTGTTGTAGTGTAGCTATTTTTGTATATTTATGCATTCGTCAAATATCCGAGGTTCATGAATAGCTGCTTAGGTGACTGTTCGCTTTGGATTGGATGATGGATTGAGAATGACTATAGTTTCCGGGTCACAATAAACATATAAAGCGTTCGGTAACATAACTTTCTTCTTGTTGAAAATCAAGCAATCATTTTTTAATTTGTTATCACTTATCTATTTTGTATTTGAAGGTACATTAACGATTTTCCAAACATTATTCTTGTTCATGAAATTCAGTTCTTCATCGACAGTTTTCTTCCATAGATCCGAATCACTTCGCCTAAAAATGTCATTATAATTTGTCTGTGGAAATATTTACTGCAGCAGAGTTTGCTTTTGACCCTATTACAAAATCAAAGAACTTACTTGGTTATCGGCGCTCCCTTTCACTACCCCTTACAGTCTCAGTTTCCAAAGTCGATATCCATTTGGGACATATCCCACCATCACCGATTTTCTGCTTTTCCGATCAGGTTTGTTTTGGCATTGATTTGGAACCCAGGCGCAGTCTTTGTAGGCAAACACCCTCAATTTATTTAAACCAGGCTTAAATCCAAACCATAATTGGGCTGGTGTTCTTGAATTCCCCAAATAACTGGTTGGACTCCGATTTATTGTGTACACATCAGCAAGTGCAGTCTCGTTCCTGGCGAGTATTGTCTCATTCCCGACTTTCGAATTATGCAATCGCTTTCTGTTCAGTAGTCTTTGTGGCAATAATTGCATCTTACTATCTGAATACCTTTTTTTTGGGGTCATATTTTGAAATGATATACTGCCGACAGCAAGTTATAATTTTTCCAGATTAGAAATAAAAGAAGAAAGAAGAATTTTAGCTTCCGTAACTCATGACGGGAGTTTTACAACTCCCAACATTCATCCATACATATGTATATTCATGTGGGATTCTCTTCCCACAGTTCAGTAAATATTACAAATAAAACACCTTGTTTAATTGGCTCAATTTAATCAACAAAAAGGGAACACTTTATGAACTCTTGATATTAATTGTTTAATTACAAAAAAATAAAGACTTCTGCTGAGTAAACAAAACGGACCGCGCACACGACTTTACTCTAGGGCTGATTCTTTTTGACTGACTCTTTTTCTTTTCGCGTTTTCTTTCGTCCTGTCTGTATTGTCTCGTACCAGTGTTGTCATTTTATGTACTTCGTCCGTTTTGTCCAGTGCTGTGGTTTTGGGATCCTACATTCATATATCACCGAAGCGGGTGTAGTAAAGTATCGCATCCAAGCTACTTCACACAGAGTAATTTAAAATACTTCAATAGATATCGCACCCACGTAACTATCGAAAGAGGTAAATCAATTCCTCGATGAAATGAAATATGATGCTAGCATAAACAATTTGAGAGGTGCACAAGATCTGTCGTTGGAGTCTTGGACTATGGCACTCAAAAGCATTCCTCAGCTAAAGTATTTGTTTTGAGATTTGACTATTTGATTTAAAGATACTATAGAAGTATTATTTTCTATTTGTTTATATTATTACTAAGTGTTCGCTTTAAGATGCGACACTTGAAATCAATAATTTATGCAGCGTCCCTGAAAACTTAATACGAAAGCGCTGCTCTAAAAGTCGGAACACAAACTTTCAATAAAAACAAAATCAAAGCGGTATCCCGATATAACCATTGTTGGTTTGATGCTGGATTGCTCGAATTCTCGTCTTATCATTTACAAAAAGCTTTTGATAGTTAAAACGGAAAGCTTTGTGAACATCTGAATCATAAAGATGTTAGATGATTGCTGCAGAAGAAAATAAACAAAAAAAAATTCAATTAGTTAAAGCGCATAATTTTTGTTAAAGAATATTTTTTTTTACAAATGTAACATTTTGTTTATTTTGTTGTTGAAAATTCAAAATTTAACAAACGACTTATTGCAGGAATTAATGTATGTATGTATCCATACAAATATTTCCAAAACTGTTTATACACGTATGTATATAAATATGATGATAAATATTGCCTTTGAAAATTGCCCTCACGGAACATTTCTATAGTAGTTGTATATTTTACATATTTTAATTTTGTAACCCTTAAAAATTAAGAGATAACAACTAGAATAGGAAATAATTGAGATCAAATTTGTATCTTTGTCTTCAAAATTAACAAATTAATCATCAAGTTACGAACCCGCAACTCAGAATATTGTACAACCATCAAGCACACACAATCTAATACTCGGGACATTTAGGTAAATTTTGTTATACCATATATGGATCCCATTATTAGAGGCTGTCAAAGAAGGTTCATAGGTTGCTAGCTGATGAGCATCATTTTGTTAATGAACCTACTATAATATATCGTTGGTGAAACCAGAAAAGTGTGTAACTTCATATTAGCATATTTACAGGAGAGCATTAAAACGTCATAGTTTTGAAGTTGTTGGCACGATTTGCCTGAAATTTTCAGAAATGATATTTTGTAATATTATTTATATTTGGAAATGATTAAAAATCAAAATGTTGCCCAATATTTAACTTTTTTTTTGGAGATACACATTTTTCACTAGAAAATGTTATGGGTGCTATAAGGAGATTCACATTTTTCCTACGCTGTTATAAGTCCGTGCATACGAATCTCTAGGTTCTTGTAGGTACTCGTATTTCCTATGAAATAAATAATATTCATCAAACATTCAAACAAAAAAAAAAAAAAACAAAAAACAATCAAACTGAAATCTTTCAAAATCTTTTTTTTAATACAGAAACAAAAGAACTCTAACAAAAATTTTTCATTCATAAGTAACAATTACAAAGTAAAAATAAACAAAAAGGAATGAAAAACTATTTTTTTTAAAATAAAGCGATCTACTTTGTAGTAAAAGGAATTGCATCGTAGAACGCATGATAATCTATCAGATGGTAAGCTTTTCTTCAGAATCTGTAAATGGTCATATTTTTCTTTCTTGATTTTCCTTCTTACACAAAATAAAGCAGGTAATGTTTTCATATCATATCGTTCAGTTTGTATCTTTGTTGATCGTCTTACATCCAATGTAGTCCAATCGTTATCTGTGTGTCTCAGTTTGTACTGAATTACCGAATCTGGTGTATATTTGATTTGTTTAAGATCATTTACTGTTGGTTCCCCAACTTTACGACCTGGTCTTATTGAAGAAATGTATTTTATGCACGAAAAGTCTTTACCGAATTTTGTATGGAAATGGTTTTTGTCGTGCATTCTCACAATGACTGATATAATCAGCTGGGACATTGATGTCTTTGTTTCTGAGTATTCGCTATATATGTAGCTGAGTGCATTGAATCTGCCTCCATTTGTGTATGGCCCTTGTAAAGGTATTTTTGAATGATTGTTATGTCATGAATTACAGATGTATTCAGCAATGCATTGGATAAACATGCGTTTCTGTTTTGGCCTGTACAACCATCGCTCCAAAATATGATTTTTGAAGTTTTAACTGTCATGTGAGGAAGAATATCGAATTCAATGAAATTGACAATAATAGAACACTCAAAAAATTTCGTGTGTAAATATTACTAATTCATGCGTACATTCTACGAATTTTATTCGTGGTTTTCAGCCACGAATAGTATTCGTAGAATGGAGGTTTATTAGTACATATTACTAATATTTTATTAGTATTCGTAGAAAATCAAACGTATATTGTACGAATACTATTGGTACAATGTACGAATATTATTGTAATATTTACCAATGCCATTCGTATATTGTACGAATACCATTAGTACAATGTACGAATTTTTACCAATGCCATTCGTATATTGTACGAATATCATTGTAATATTTACTAATGCCCTTGTAATTCATTCGTAAATTATACAGCTCCATTCGTATATTGTACGAATATGATTGTAGTATTTACGAATGCCCTTGTGATTCATTCGTAAATTATACAGCTCCATTCGTATATTGTACGAATATTATTGTAGAACTTACCATAATTTAATTTGTTCTCCAACATTTCCTAAAATATCCATTGAAAGAAATAATAACAAAAGGTAACGTATTCTTTAAGTTAAAAAATAATTTTATAATTCATTTTTTTTTTTAATTTAATTTTTAATTACAAATAAAGTAAAAAAAGCTAAAATGTATCTTATAAATTAATTAATTATAAACAAAATTAAAAATAAAACAAATATTTTAAGTTTCCTTAATTTCTGTACTGGAGGCCACTAAAAATAAATTTAACATTTTACATTCAAAATCTTCGGAAACATTTTATACTTACATTGAATTTCTTTTAGTAAACCATCAGTGATAGGGTTTCTTTTTAACTGTACTCCTTCCATTTTATAAAACATCCTATCAACAAATTCCCACATATGCTCTGCTGCTTCCGGATGTTTAATATTAAATAAAAAATAAGCCTTAAAGCATATATCCAGAGCTTGTGAGAATTTAAACAATTTATAGGAAATATTTTCGAAGTCAACCATAAAATAGTTGGGCTCATGTATGGTACCTATAACAGAAATGTACGGGGCGACAGATTTTTCTTAAATCACCTTACAGTCGTACATTTCTTTGTATTTGACCTCGGTGCTACAATAAGTAATAAATGATTTTCTTGATTCATTTATAGAATAAAACTTTTTTTTTTGAGTCAGAATATTGTTTGATGACGATAGTGCTTTTTTGCTTGTTCGTGATGGCGGCAAAAGTAATTGAACAATATAAAATACCATCAGCTGCACTGCATCTAAAGTTCAAGCAAAGAAAATGCAAATAATGAAAAATTATGATGGAATTCTATATTTTCTTTTTATATACATATGAAAAACTCCTTTTATTGTATTTCATTATTTATTTTAATAAGACATTAATTACCTTCACCCAAATTATTATGCTCTTGGCTTAGTTTGTTAAAAATGTCGACATCTTCGGAGCTTTTAATTTGGTTCATATGTTTTGGAAAAACATGTTTAATTAAAATATCGCAGATATCGTTCAAACTGTCTAGAGCCCTATATTTTAAAGTTCCGAAAAGGAACTTAAAGTCCGAATCGATCTTAAAAAAAGTCATGATTTCTTAATTTAAAAAAAAAATAATTTAAAATACCAAACGGAAACCATCCGGTGATTTATATGCTGGCCATATATCAATAATTTGTTTGTTTGTTTTTTCAATGTCTTTGATAGAATTCATTCGGCTAGCAGCGCATCCAGCCCAATGAACCATTTTTTCTTCATATGACATTGCGTGAAAGTCGGTTTGGAGTATTCTTATGTGCTCATCTTCATTAGATTCAACTTCATAAATGTCATTTTTGGATTTTTTGCAGGAAGGGCCACTTATGTTTGCCTTCCGAGTGAGGTTGTTCTTCCAATTGCGATACTTATTATAAAGCTTTCCGAGAGGTGCTGTGCCCCTTCGTTCTACAAAATAGTATGACTGAAAAATAAAAAAAATATTAAAATGTTTTTTCCTTAATTTTGACTTTGAAATCGGATTTTTCATAAACTTTTTACTAAACTGCTTGACTTAATTGAATAATTTGTGTTTTTTTCGTAAATTTGCTTGATTATCTATAAAAGCAACTAAAAACGGTGGTAGACTTGGGCGTATACGCACTTTTTTGTTGTATTGTATTTAAAAAAATTATTTTTTAAATTCTTTTAATGGTAAGAGACGAAAACAGAATGATATGTAAACATGAATTAATGAAAGAACAAAAATTATAAGTCGTTGTAGTGGTTTCTTAAAAAAATAAGCTTTTATATACAAAATTTTTAAAAGATTTTTAAGAAAAAATTTGGTACGCTAACCTTAAGTTTTTATTATGGTTCGAATAAAAATTAAATTTACAAATATCGAGTTTAAAAAAAAAAATGATTTTTTTTTTCAAAAATTAGTTTTTAGTTTTGAAATGCAATGTTTTTTAAACTTTTTAAAAACATCTCACAATAGATATACAATTCAATTTAAGTTTTTAGGGAGCTTTAGCAAAAAAAAGGTCAAAATCCGTTGTACCGTTTTTTGAGAAAATCGATAACAAAAAGAAAGGTTCTTTGGGGGGTACCTACTCTCAATAACCAATTTTTGGAAAAACTTTTTTCAACCATTACCTAGTTTTAACTAAATAATTTTGTTTGTATTTTTATTTTTTTAATCTGCCGAACAGTTTTTGAGAAAAAAAAATATTTATAAAATTTCGAAAAAAAATCGTATGATAGGTACCGTTATTTTTGGTCTTAAAAAAAAAAGAAAAAAACGTGTGGGGGGAAAAAATTAAAAATGATATCTACCAAGTTTAAAGAAAATCGGCCGAGCCGTTTAGGCTGTAGTCGAATTGTGAGACCCACTTTTTTAGTCTTCGCTATCATCGTAATGTCAACTTTGATCAAAATCTCGAGTTCGATTTTTTTTACGAATGCATAATTTGCCTTATAGTATCTATAAGCCGCAAGTAAAAATGGGATGAATGAAGAAATTTTGAATTTACCTCGAGTTCGTCTGGAAAGGCTTTGCTAATTTGTTCTGTAATAGATGCGCAGTCGTTTTTAGTAAGATCGTGGTTTCGCTCAATGCAATACTGCAAGACAGATTCACAGAGGACTTTCCGAAGATTGTCGTTCAATTTTGGTTTTTCTAGTGTACTATTATTATTACTTTGAAGTACTTCCATCACTTTATTTCCGTAAGCATTAGATTTGAGTACATCATATAACCCCCTATTACGGTTTGCGAATCGAACGTTCGAGGTGAGATTTTTTCATTAGCGAACTACACATTCGACATACTACGGTTGGCGAACTTTACAATTCGAGTTCGAAATTTGATTGTTTATTAAAAATAACAAATATATGACACTTAAGTCGAATCAAAGTTTCTCGATTCGCCAACCGTAATACTAATTTCTCACACCCACATGTTTATTTGTTCGACTCGCCAGCCGTAATAAGGGGGATAAATTGATCCGTTTTAGTTGTGATGCGAAAGTTTTTTCAACAGTTACAATTTTTTGTATCTCTTGAATAGTATTTATTTGATTTGGTTGAGGATTTTCATTTAATTGAGGATCTTCAATAGTCTGATCATTTTCATTTTCAATTTGATTGATGCTCTTGATCCATTTCGACCATTGAAAAAAGAATTCAACTCGAACACCGATTGGGTAATCGGTAGTATTAAAAATATTTTGAGCCATATAATTGGATAAATGCTTCAAAACTCCGACGTAAAGGTGTTGCTCTATATAAGCAAATTTGTTGTATGTACATGAAATCGTATACGATAACAAAAGAATAAATTTAAGCAAACATATAAAATTGTGGATCCTTACAAATTCTGAGCAAACATAATTTTACTTACCCACAAAGAAATCGAATAAATCACCCAAATTCCAACTATTAAGAAGATCAGCCAATTCTTGTAAATCATTGATTCCAAGACGTTGCGGTAGATTTTGATCTTTCAGTTTGAGTTTGCAGAAAAATCAAATTGGCATGTGGCTCTGGCGTTCCGTTTTCAGAATAGTCCATGACCGGTGTTGCTGTGGGGCCTTGTGGATCCATGATGCCTTACTACCACTATATTTATATACACGTACAAAGTTTTGTTAACAAATTTTGAAACTACTGACTAATGAAAATAAATTTATACAATTAAATAGTTAATAACGATACTTTTTCCAAATTAAATATAAATTTATATTTTACTATAAAAGCGTTTTGTTGAAATAAGTGCAAGATTTTATGCACACGAATTTAAAAAATTAAGTTAAGGTATTTGGTTTATTTTTACTGACAGTTCTTAATATATTTTATTTGAATAAGAAAACAATTATTATTTAATATAAATGATCTCAACAATATTGTCTTGGACGAATTAAGTTTAGTCCATGTGCAGTTGTATGTACATTAATTGGTGGACCAGATAAGGCATCGATGCAAAGAATAATAGGCTCTTGTTGATTAGCTGCTTTTGAATTTAAAATACTATAAGCTGCGAAGTGTCTGTGGTACTTCTCTACATTTATCTTTTTGCATATTAAATGAACTAAATCACAATTACAAAACAAAATTACTTCAATTATTTCATACATTAAAACGTTCAAAGGACATGAGACGTCAAGATACTGACTGATGAAGTAAGTCTTTTTATAAACTTTGGAACGGTATGTGCACTGAGAATAAGATCGAAAATCTCTCGAGTTAATATTGAACTGATTACAGAAACTATAAATTAGTTTTTCATAATGTGAGTTAATAATGTGATTTAAATTAAAAGAATAAATTGGTTTTTCTTGTTCCATCAAGTAGTTAGCAAATTGAAATTGAAATTTTTTGGCAATGGAAACGCATATATTTTTTCTACTCGTTATATTGTGTGCATATGTCTTGAATTGTTTATGTTTTGCTTCATAATGAAACGACCAGTAATACCTTGGGGGACCAGATTGCAAAATTATTTGAAAATAATGAATCATTAGATGATGTTTTGGTTTGAGTGTATCCGAAAAATAGCGAACGTAGTCCTTATGATGTTTTTTTATAAGATCTCTGAGCCTTTCGTTTAAACTAGGAGAGATTTCATATAAAAGAAGAATTTCTATAATTTCAAGTAAATTTAACAAAAAAAGCCATACGTGATCATCGCTTGGAACCAAATCGCCGACCATAAGGGGGAATAAATGTATGAACGTCATCATTTCGCGTGCTGTCATTTTTAAATGTGACTTAGCAAGATGCGCTTCAGTAATTGAGGGCGAAATGTTTCCTATTTCGATTTCACCATAACAAAAGAGTTGTTTTCTTAAGTTCAGAGTTTTTAATGAAAAATATCTGTTTTTTATTAAGTGTTCTATAATATGGCAAACATCATAATGACAAACACCTTCAAATATGTCATGCATGATATCAATTGCAAAATTGGTTGTAACATGGAACGACTTGATCACATTTAAAAAAGAATCTTCCTTTATGCCTGTTGAATTAATATCATTAGCTTCGACATCCTCATTATAGTTTAAGTAATTTCGAGCCAAGATCGGGTTATCAATGTACATAGTATGTGTAGACGTTTTTATAGCTTTACAGAAGCGGCAAAAAAAGTTGTGATTGAATGATGTAGTAAAACCCGGAACCGTGTTAAGACCCAAATTGTCTCCTAGGACAAGTGCTAATACAAAAAACACAGTTCTGGTACCTTCAGATGTTTTTATTGAAATTCCATTTTCTTCAAGAACTTTAATTTCACGTATCAGAGCATTAAGACATTTTTTAGTACCATATTGTTTGAAATGATTACCCTCAATTGAAGATGCTAAAAAAACCTCGGAATTTTCAAAAATTGGAAATGAATAATAAATGAATGTGATTGGGCTGACATGTGTTCCAAGTGGATTGTTTACTTCCGAATCATCAATATACAAAAAAAAAAGGCAGAACCGTTTTCCCTGCTTCAAGGAAAGGCCGACTCTTTTGGCCCCATAAAGATCCATTCATAAAATGATCAATTAGTCTTTGATTAGTAGTAATTTTGTCTGTGTATCGTAATATTTTTAATAATTTATCATTTTTTTCTAAGTATTTTCGAAATTGAAAGGATAACGGAAGCAAAATGCCAGTTGTTTTAACTTCGTCATAGCACATTTCACCTCGTAAATGTCTTTCAGATATCTCGATGTTGATTAAAAATTCATTAAAATTACATATATAATCGTTTTCTCTAAGCCAACTAATTAATTGGTGTTCAGTTTCACAAGAATGGAATGGTTGTGAAATTTCTTGTATTAATGAGGATTGAAATAATCGTTGCTCGCCTCCATTATCAATATTTCTTTCCATAACCTGTTTTATTATTTTAACGATTGGATTTACAATATTTTGCATAACATTTTTTTGTATTTCAGTTACATCTTTTCGCGTAAAATTTTTGTAACTATGCAGTTTCAAAATGAATCCTATACTTTTTTCTTGAATCGAACTACCTTGAAAATCTTGCAGATCATTCGTTTCGTTCAAATCGTTTAATGTAGCATCACACACGGAAGAATCAATAACAACATTATTATTGTACAAAGGACTTGATGATTCAATTGAGACAAATGATAACGTTTCAACATTAGTAATAGTTGTTGCGAGTGGAGAAAGTTCATTGTTACTAGACAAACTGGGTTCCTCAAAATGTTTGTCGGTTTGGTTCATGTGTCGTTTCACATGGCGCCTCAAAGAGCTCAAAAGGGTGAAACATTGATTACAATCACCTCCAAATGTACATTTATATGTAAATTTTTCGGTTAAATTATGAATAAGGCGAAAATGATGCGTCATAAAACGTATTGAGCCTAAAAATGTACCACACAGAAAGCAATCCATACCTCAAATGCACATATAACTACAGATCAATATTTTACAAATTTATAAGAGTTTTAAAAATTAATTAAAAAATAATCCTTAAAAGATTTGTTTTATGTGTATTTAATATAATATGCAGTAATAAAGGCAAATGTTAATTGCTGAAAGAATATTCCGAAAGCAAAAATTAAATCAAAAAACCATTATCAAAATCAGGATTTAGTAAATAATTTATATAAGACTAACTCATAATCAGAAATAGAAATTTTTGAAAAGTTGTCATATATGTACTTGTAAATGATTAAAATAAAACATAAGGTACTCACCTCGTCTTTTAGAAAATAGCAGATGTTCTGATCCTCAAGCTCTATATTTTTAACTTTTACAAAACACAGTATGAAATATTAATTAACAACTTAGAACACTACAGCACTTTATAATTAAAGAATTATTTTTCGCAGTCGCGCACTATGAAAAAACACGTTTCAAGCTATTAACGAACGGAACACATTTAATTTTTAGAGCTGCACTTATGCTTCGTACAATCTACGAATAACGGTACGGTCATCGACACATGTTATATTTTTTTTTTACTTTTGATGTGTAAATAACACAAATGCTATAGATAAAGGTAGAGGAAATAAAAAAAAAGAATAACTACTTTCAATAGCAAAACTTTGCACTGACCACGCACTACACAAAAATACATCTATGTCTGTTCTCTAATTGAATGCATTTAATAGAAGACATAAACGGTACTTTGGTTTCGAGTATTTTAAGCTTAACTAATGCTTCGTACATTCTACGAATAATGCGTAAGGTCATCCACAAATATTATTTTTTTTTACTCATGATTAGTAAGTAAGGATGAAAGTACGAAGTTATTAGTACATTCTACGAATAATGCGTACAGTCAACCTACGAATGAATTCTGTCTACTAATATTAGTTTTACTTAGTAAATAGTACGAATTTATTAGTAAATACTACGAATGCAAAAGATTAAAGTACGAAGTCATTCGTACGAGAAATTAACGAATGTTATTAGTAATATGTACACAATAATTCGTACAATGTACTCCAAAAAATTGTTAACTTCTTGCTTACGAATAAAATTAGTGAAATAAACGAATACATTCGTGCATACTACCACAGTTATTCGTAAAACTTTACAAATGCATTCGTAGATATTTCACTGTACAAATACTTCGTATATTTTACGAATATTAGTACAATGCACGAATATTTTCTTCACGAATGCCATTCGTAGCCATTTTACTAATAAATTTTTTGAGTGAAGAGAACTCATTCGCAGTTAAAGCACCTTCGGTCTCATTCATTTATTGTAAATTGTGAAATTATGAACAGTGAGTTTTGTTTTGTAGTACATAGCTCCTTCCTTATTTTTAGGAGCTAGCAACCCAGATTGCATGTCCATTGTCAACACAATATCTGATGTTTCACCAATTTTTTAAGTACAAGATGTTGTTGATAGCTTTATGGGCAACACAATCATGTATCACACTGGTCTTTCCGCGGACGAAACAGTGATAAGTTCATTTTAAAGAACTCTTCATTTAATTTCGTTCTCGAAACAGGTGCCTCTTCCTGTTCCTTGCAATAAGTATTGAAATAAAACCTTTAAAGATCTTGTTTCGTTTGCCAAATCGGTTCCAAATACAGTCGTTGGGTAGACGCCCGACAGTAATGTGATTCAACCTTTGGCAGTAAATTAAAAAAGTTAGGTTAAAAAGGTTAGTTTGATTCGACTTGATACTTTTTGTCTGGTATGTATTATAGGATTTATAACATCTTCAATTCTATCAATCGCATCAATTGGGTCACTCTTATTATTTTCGACATTCGTGTCAGTTAGGTCATTTGTATCAGTTTGGCGTTCGTCGTCAATACCAGCTTTAATCCATAACAAATTGCAGTTATTTTTAAGCCGTATTGTGTTATTAAACATCTTTTTAGCTTAGTTTAGCTTAAGTGATTTTTATTTAAAATTTACAAATAAAGCAATTATTAATTGCAAAATCAAATATAGCATGGCATTGCCGTCTGCCAGATTGACAAATAGTTACATAATTCTGGTTAATTTTTAACAGTTAAAACATAAATAGTATCAACCAAATTTAAGTTCAACCCATATAAAGCATTAAATATTATAAGTGCATTAAACATATTTTTACAAACACGATACGTCAAACCATCGTGTTTTAGTTGATACATAATGCTAAAGTTGCATCTGGATTTGTCAGCCTCACCTCTTCGTCGCTTTACAGTTTGTAATTGGGCCCGGGCTCTGACGTATTCTCGTTTTTCTAGCCAAGATTTTTTTCCAAAACGAGTCGAATAGTAAACGCCTTTGTGTTTCAGTCAACTTGCGACATTCTAGGCGAGTATTTTTTTTTCGGATAGCTTGCATTTACACGGGTTGACTAAAAATTTTCAGGGTTTTTCTACTGTGTACTTCCATTTTCCGTCGGATTTCTTTTTACCTTTATAAGGCAGTCCCATTTCCCTCTTCTTTTTATTTTCTGCATACTTACTATCCCTCTTCAGGTTGCTGAGCTTACGTTTCTTTGATTTTACTGCTTCTTTATTTTGGTTTACAGGCCCTTCCATCTGAAATGCCTCATTTAAAAATATTTCTGAATTTACAGGAATATCGAGAATCTCTTCATGATTCTCAACTGCCCTTTCCTCTATTACCAAATCCATTGCGAGTTGATTTTCCTCTGGAAAAGTCTCGATGACACTAATTCCTTCGGCTGCAGTGTCAACTTCGACGTCGTATGCTATCAATATATCGTTCTGGAGCGCTTCATTCAATAGATTGAAATCATTAGGTTCAGAACTTAATGTTGAATTTTGGGAGTCTTTTTTTTTGTTATTCTGTAATGTGATGTTGAACATATTAAGCATTTTCAACCCACGAGACATGACGAGGACCTAAAAAAAAGTTTTCATGTCCAATTCTAACGGTTATTTTATACGCAAAATGTGTATCTCCTTTTCGTATTGAAAGAGTGATGACAATACAAATTGTGTAACTCCTTTCTTATTTTTAACACAGATTTGAGGGATAACCATACAATTATGGAGTTAAAAAATGATTTGCGCTACACTTACCGCTACTTTTGTATTGAAATAAGTTAATCACAAATAATATGTTATTTATTATGACGTATATTACAAACTTTTTAAGAGCACGATGTCACTCACACTTGTACTACCGCATAATGGGGAGATACACGGTTTTCTCACAAAATTAAGTGAGCATGGAGTTACACCATTTTCTAATTTGCCAATAGAATAAAAAGTATGAACTTTAAGGGGATTCCCAGTTTGAGGAACGGTAGATATCAGATGGCATTCAAATCTCATTTTCAGAAAATTTGGAGTTACACACTTTTCTGGTTTCACCGACGATATGCAGATAATCAAAGCTGCTTAAAGTTAATACAGTAAGAACATTTTTAAAATACAACTTAAACACATCGATACACCCTATCATTTCGTAAAAGACTTTCTCAATAAATAGACCGTGGTTTGCAAATCTTGTCCGACAGGACCTATGTTATCCAGTTAACTTAAAAAACCATTGCAAGAGATACTTTTACATCACGCTTTATACTTCGCGTGAGTTATATTATATTCGATTATAGAGTGATGCTTCTTTTTTCTAAGGCTGAGGTAAGCTCGCCGGACTCCAGGGTCGTCTCGAGAAAGCACGAAACTCGAGTATAGATAGTCGACCAAACTGCTCTCTCCAAATGAAAAATAGATTTTCCTCTTTCAGATTTTATTTTATTAATCCAATAAAGCGGCTTAAGACTAAACAATATGATACCTATAGATAATAATACCTAGAGATAATACTACCTAGTATATACGAACTTAATCATTCGGTCAAGAGCCCATCGACACCGGAAGGGTGAAGGGGAATAACTTAAGAATACGGCAAGAGCCCGTCGACACCGGAAGAGTGAAGGGGAGTAACTTAATAATACGATAAGTGCCCGTCGACACCGGAAGGGTGAAGGGGAATAGCTTAATAATACGGCAAGTGCCCGTCGACACCTGAAGGGTGAAGGGGAATAGCTAAATAATACGGCAAGTGCCCGTCGACATCAGAAGGATGAAAGGGAATAACTTAATAATACGGCAAGTGCCCGTCGACACCGGAAGGGTGAAGGGGAATAGCTAAATAATACGGAAAATGCCCGTCGACATCAGAAGGACGAAAGGGAATAACTTAATAATACGGCAAGTGCCCGTCGACACCGGAAGGGTGAAGGGGAATAACTTTAATAATACGGCAGGTGCCCATCAACATCAGAAGGTTGAAGGGGAATAATACGGTGTTTTGTTGTTACCACACAGCACGCTGAAATAACCCAAATACCCGTGCTTCCTGACTTTCAGGGAAGAGTGTATATGGGGAGAATTTAGTTTATTAAATAAAAGATAAAAATGATTAAAAAATGAAAGATTTATTAAAGTTTAAATGTTTTTTTATTGTTGTTCTCGCAAGGCCCGCTGTCTCAATGCGTAGGCTGCAACCTTCGAGTTTAATGTGTGGCTAAATTCTGGTTTTCCCTAATCATCCTTTGCTTATTTATACTGATTTAAAAGAACCAATTTCCATCTCCACCATTCAACCACTTGATAATGAAATTCGGCATTTCCATATGAAAATGCATTCTTACGCAACCTCATATGAAAAGAGCATTTTCATCATAATTCCCAACATCCGCTGCCAACATGCATTGACACCAAATCAATATTGCATTATTATTATTGCCTAAGAGTTCAATGGATCATATTTCATTTATACTGGCCCAATACAAAACATATCCAATAGATACACGTATCCATTGTAGTTCCAGATACACACAGTCAATATAGTGACCTAGTGTATTGAAGTGCCATATGATGTCCATAGAACCCAAAAACAATGCATGTGCATAATTGTCATTCTTACTTTGCCTTACTTTTGGAACCTTCGTTCGTACCGGCTCATGTTATAGTCGTAGCTATAGTTATGACACAGAGCTGGCGACAATTAATTAATTGCCGTGGTGTTAGGTTTCACCAAGTGGGCTCTCGAAGATGACACATTAATGTGCCGCAGTGTTGTGGATCGGTTGCGCGAATTACAAAGAAAGATGATACCGTACAAGATCGTGTGTGGTATCTTGGGAATGGAAATGAATGTTTATATGATATAAGGCTGTCAGAGTGGTCGCATGTAGTGGATCACTACATCCCGCTCCCCTTGAAGAAAGAAAATTATACCTTGAAGAGGTTAATTTTCTGTAAGGTTGCGAAAGGATGATAAGGTTACATTTTTGGTATAATTTTGATATGGTTTAAATAATATTTTTATAGTTTTTTTTTTTTTTTTTTTTTTTTTTTTTTAAATTTCCTTTTGTTTGACATTTTAAAATATTTATGTCTTATAATTAATAACATAAAGTTTTATATTTGAAGTTTAAGCAATTTTTTTTTTTTTTTTTTATATCATTTTTTTTTTTTATAGATTCTTAAGATTTTATAAAAGTTTACTTACAAAAAATTTTTTTTTTTATTAAAAAATTTTCATTTGTTTCTTAAATTTTTAGATATGATTTTGAGTATGTTTAAATATATGGTGAAATATATATTTTTTTTTTTTTTTTTTTTTTTTGTACAGTAACATAATAACGTATATTGTTGTTTTTGAAGGTTTACTTACATAAGTTTTTGTTCTTAAAGGTAGCTAAATTATAATTTGTAAATATTTGTTTCTTCAATTTTTAGAAATAATTTTATAATGCTTAAGTATATGGATATACTATTTTTTTTTTTTTTTTTAAATAAAATATATATATTTCTTTGTTTTTAATTGGGTTAAATTGGACCTAGGACAAATTTTGGAGAGGGTTCGGGTTTTGAATTAAAATTTGTTTCTACTATGGTATCTTTAGGTGAGGAGGTTTCATTAGGAAAATTGTCATGGGTCTGTAAGTCTGTTTGTATTTTGTCATTTCTGATTGTTTCTGTTTTTGTTTCTGTTTCCGACGGAATTGGTTTCAGTTTAATTTTATATTTGAGGATATAGATAAGAATGATGAGTAAGGCAGTTGCCATGCTGTAGATAAGAGTGTAATGATGTATGTCGTGTTTGTTTAGTGGTTGTAATTTTTTGTTTTCTTCCCTTTTTAGGTTATCAATTTGTTGTGATAACTCTGTAAGACTATTATCGTCTTCATACTTAAGTAATTTTAATTGTTTCTTATTTGATAACTTTGGTGGGGGAGAGGAATTTAACAGACTTATATTGATTGGGGGAATAAATGAATTTTTCAGTATAGTATTTTCTGAATGTTGACCAAAAATTGTTAACTCTTTGCTACGAAGGTAGCATTTTCCAGTAAATTCTATTAATCCTGTTCCCTTAAATTTATGGGTAGTTATTTGTCTGTCGCACACTTCGTCCATGACATACTCATCTTTTACTGATAATAACCATTTACCAGGTTGAGATAGTTGTATCCAGACAATAGATAGATGCGATTCTTTGATTTCACATGAGGAAGGTTGAGTTTCTCTGCGCAATAATTGTATTTCACAATGGTCTTGGTTAGAATTGAAGTCATAAAGGGGGTGTGTGATAGGACACAATAATGAGTCGATTTGGGTGGTGCATTTATTAAGTTCTAAAATTGAGAGGTCATAAAAGTATTTCTTATCGAAATCAACGATGATAAAATTAATTTTAGGTTGAATGTAAAGAAATTTATCCTGAACTTTGGTAGGAAAAGGCAGGATTTTATATAATTGGTAATTATCTGTGAAGGGTAAAGGAAATTTGATTTCATAGATGATTCTTTTAGATTGGATTGAGGATGTAACAGTGCTGATTCTGTATAAAGGTAAAATGTCTTTTTGTTTTATGGAAATTGGGAGTTTTGTATTACTTGGGATTTCTTTAAGCATTGTTGCTAAAATTGTTTCCAATTGTTCGGGAGTTATTATTGCAGGGTGTGGCTTTCCATGTCTTACTTCGGTTACGGAGTCGATGATTTCGTTTAATAGGTTTTGGTGGTGAAGAACAGCTAAAGATGTGTAGGAAATGAGTGATTCTATATTGTTTACTATTTTTTCCTCTTGGTTAAAGTTCGTACAGTCGTCCATTAGTTTGAGTATTTCTGCAAACTTGTTATTAAGTATGTTTATTTGTTTCGTTTCAGCTTGTCGAGTTCTGTTGAAAATGTTAATAGTTGTTCCCAAAATGTATGTTTGATTTTGTATGAGAGTCAATAAATGATTCTCGTTTGTCTTAAGTGTTTCTATTTGTTGGTCGTAGTATGTCGCATCTTCTTCCGATAAGGTGCCAAAAAGTGATTTGCTTACTATGCCAATGGCGTTCAGCAATGCTCTTTTTGGTCTTCGTTTTTTTTACTTGTAAGTTGAGCAGGCTACATTTTTGTATTATGTCTGTCATTAAGTCGTTTAGTTCTAGTATTGTGCTGGTGCACAGATAAGTTATTTGTGTGTCTATTTTGAGCGCAGAGCACAAGTTGCTTATTTCAGCTATGTATTCGTACATGAGTCTTGTTGTCGTGAGTATTCCTTCTAAGTCATAGTATGTTATAATTTTCCATTCTGTGCTGTAGAGGTTTACTTTTTCTAGTTCCTCGAAGTATATGCCCGAGTTTTGTTGTATTGGCCTAAAGATGAGGGTACTGTCTACTATTGCCGTTAGAATTGTGATTAAAAACGGAATATTCATTCTACGAGAGGAAGAGAGAAAAATAAATAAAAAAAAAATCCTTAATAAATGGTCGCGGTGAAGTCTACTAATGGTATATATGTTCTGAGAGAAAATAAAGTATGTAGGTGTGTGGGTGTCGAAAAGGTGAAAACGGAGAGTATTTTGTGAGATATGCTTATTTATTTTCAGGGAGTATAATTTTTGGGTAAGGTGGGGGTCGCCTAATCCATGGATTCGGGATATGTGAGTACGCCCGTCTTCGCCTCGCTACATATGCTGGACTAATAGAGAGTTCAAAATCTTCCTTCTGGATTCCAAAACAAATTTCGTCTCCGAACTTGATTTCAATGGCATCATGATTGGTGACTTTACTTCCATTGACATAAATTCCACTAGAGTTCTCACAATCGGTGATTGTAATTTTTTCATCATCTTTGTCTATGTCAATAATTGCATGGCTATTTGAAACGAGTTCAGTTGGAATTCTTAGGGCATTATCGTTGTTGCTACCAATTTTAGTTTTCCCTTTTCGCAGTGGGATTTCCACATCGGATACTATATTGTACAAAGACCAATATGAAGTAGGTTCATAATCTATTGATTCCATCTAGAGGTGAGTGAAAAAAAAATGAAAAAAAATTTTTTTTTTTTTTTTTTTTTTTTTTTTTTATTATTATTATTATATTTTTACTGTTGGTTCTCTGTAATTGATCTGTAAGCACTAAGAAATTTGCCGAAACTGAAGATTCGTCTTGACGAATTTGCCTCAACTTCTAGCGGATGATAATAACTATACAGCCGGTAAGGTTCTAATGAAAGGTCGGAAACTATTTCTGGCTCGTCTGGTTGGTCAAGGCTGCTTAAAAGTAACGCCAGTGAGTCAATTGTTTTGGGGTTATTGACTAGGTTGCCCAGGGTAGTGTTTTTTAGTATGTAAGATGGGCAATTGTTCAATTCGAAGTTTACATTACTGATTCCGAAACTAATAGAATCACCAAATACTATTTTCTTCTTCCTATGACCGATTTGTTCACCATTTATATATGTACCTCTGGACCCAGGGGCTGCTTTTATGTAAACTTGTTGGTCGCATGGTTTAACTAGAATAGCAGCATGTTTGAAGGATACCAGAACACTATTGATGATCAAATCATTACGTGAGGAATCTGTGCCTATGTCCACTTGCCCAATTTTTAGTTTGACTTTGTTTTGGTTAACAATATTGACCAGCATCCAGTCAGAGTTAGACTCATAGTTGATTACTTCCATTCTATGAGAGAAGATTTGTCTTAATGCAAGTTTTTTTTTTTTTTTTTTTTTTTTTTTTTTTACGTTAATTATGGGATAGGGGATAGTTATTTAGTCGGTAAAAAGTTTGAGGTCGTTGTTATGGATAACTTTTGTTTGGTTTCGTACTTTTATTTCAGTCGTTTCGTCGGAAATTATTCTACATACCTCATGGGGACCTTCCCAAAGTGAGGAGAATTTGTTTTTTCTCGTATGGTTTTTTATGAGAACTTTGTCTCCTACATTAAATTTCTTTTGTTTCGAATGTTCATCATAATATTTTTTTGACTTTTCTTTATTACCTATTAGAGTCTCCTTAGCGATATGAAATCCATGCTGTAGTCGGGACTTTAGTTCATTCACGTAATTTTCGTAGTTGTAAGTTACTTGCGGATTTTTTCCCAAAATGGTAGGAATCCTAGCTGGATAACCATACAATAACTCATGAGGCGTATAGCCAGTGCTGCTATGGGGAGTTGTGTTGAACACGAAAATAGCGTACGGAATCCATGTGTTCCATGAAAGAGGATCACGGTTAACGTAATGCCTCAGGTATTCAGCTAATGTTCGATGGCTACGTTCGAGAGCTCCATTAGTTTGAGGGTGGTATGGGGTAGTTTGAATTTTTTTGATTTTGAGAAGCTTGCAAACTTCTTTGAATAATTGACTGAGGAAGTTTGTGCCCTGATCCGTAAGGATTGCCTCAGGAAATCCGAAGCGACACAAAATCTTTTCGACAAATTCCCTAGCTACGGTAGAAGCTTCTGCATTTTGTAGAGGCATAGCCTCGGTAAATTTGGTGAGGTCGTCTTGGAATGTAAGGAGATACTTATGGTTCTCGTAACTAATAGGTAGTGGACCAACAATATCCAAGGCTATTCTCTCAAACGGAGTTGAACTTGTCGTGGTGATTTTCATGGGAATTCGTGGATTTTGTATAAGCTTGTTTGTTTGACAGGATTTACATTGGAGTATGTAGTTTTTTATGTCTGAGTTCATGGTTGGCCAAAAATATTTTTTTTTTATTTTTTTCGTAGTTCTTGTTATACCTTGATGACCTCCGAGTGGGGAGTCGTGGAAATCATATAATACCGTTTTAATAGACTCGATATCATCCAAAAATATCTTTTCATTGGTAAAAATGTGAATGATTTTATTTTGTTTTTGAAAAATACCTGTAAGAAGTGTTTTAATTTTAATTTTTGATTCATTATCCATGCAGGGCAATGAGAATGCAATCGACTGTTCATTGATATTTAAGTTGCTAACCGAAGTGAGACATTTTTTTATTAGTTCCATATCTTTGTATGTTCTAATTGGGATAGGTAAAGTGATTATAAAAAATGTTTCTTTATTATGTGGGAATGTTGTGAGTTCTCCTATATCAGGTTTAATATAGTTTGGACATTTATTTTGTAGGTATTCCTCATCTGTTGATTCGATAATTGGAACTATTAATACTTTTATTTTAACTATTTTGTTTTCAAAGATTGATCCCTTATCTTCCAAAAGAGTGAATGTTGATAGGTGTTCTATACTATCTTCTCCGTTATCTTGCACAGTTTTGTGGTTATTCTGGTTTCTTGCTTGATTACGAGTTGTCACTAGGACTTTACTTTCATTGTCAAGCTTTACTCTACTGAGGGCGTCTGCAATAACATTGCATTTGCCTTGCTTGTGGATGATATTGAAGTCGTATTCTTCCATCAATATACGCCAACGTAATAATCTAGATGTGGGGTTCTTTTGCCCAATCAACCATAAGAGATTGTTGTGATCAGTATAAATGGTGAACTTTCGCCCATAAATATACGGTCGAAATTGTTTGAGAGCGTACACTATTGCTAGTAGCTCTTTTTCTGATGTGGTGTATCTGGTTTCTTGGTCATTTAGCGTGCGGCTTATAAAAGATATTGGCCTGTCTTGTCCAATTTGACCTTGGGAAAGAACTGCGCCTAATGCTAGATCGCTGGCGTCGGTAGTGACAATAAATTCTGCTGTGAAATCAGGGTAAGAGAGTATTGGAGGTTCTATAATTTTTTGTTTAAGATTTCTAAAAGATTCATCACAAAATGCATCCCATTTGAAAATAACATCTTTCCTTAAAAGTTTTGTCAATGGCTTGGCTAGATGAGCAAAGTTAGGAATAAATTTCCGATAATATCCTACGAAGCCTAGAAATGACTTAACATCTTTTGGTTTCTTAGGAATGGGAAAGGTTCTTACTGCCTTGATTTTTTCGGGATCGGGTTTGATTCCATCTTCCGAAATAATATGTCCTAAGTAAATTAATTCCTTTTTTAGAAAATTGCATTTATCTGGCTGGAGTTTTAGGTTATGTTCCCGTAGACGTTTTAATACAGTGATGAGTTTTCCATTGTGATTGTCAAGATCATACCCATAGATAACTATGTCATCTACGTAAACAAAACATTCTAGGCCTTGTAGACCCATAAGGACGTTATTCATAAGTCGTTGGAACGTAGCAGGGGCGTTTTTCAACCCAAAAGGCATACGATTATACTCGTAGTGGCCAAATGGTGTACCAAAAGCAGTTTTTTCTTTGTCGGAGTCTGCCACCAATATTTGGTGAAACCCTTTAGCTAAATCCAAGGTACTAAAATATTTTGCTTTACCTAATTGGTCGAAAATGTCTGTGATATTCGGCAGAGGATATGCATCTCCGATTGTTTGTTCGTTAAGTTTTCTAAAGTCTACAACAACTCTCCATCTCTTTTCACCAGAAATGCCAGACTTTTTCGGAACTAAAAGAAGAGGTGAATTCCAAGGACTAAAACTAGGTCTGATTATTGAATCATTCAACATTTCTTTCACTTGCTTGTGAATTTCATTTTTCTGACTCTCGGGGAGTCTATAAGGTTTCAGAAATAATGGGGGATTAGTGTTATTTGTTATTATTTTGTGTTGTATTGTATTCGTGTGGGTGAGGTGGTCGCCCTTTAAAAAGAACAGATCATTGAATTCTCTACAGATTTTTAGTATGGACTTTTGTTCTTCTCGATTACAGTGGTCTAATTCTATCACGGCTTCCAAGTCTGAAAGTCTTTCCTGTAAACGATCTTGGTGACCATTAGGTGAAATAATATTATAATCGTTAAGGGTATCCCATTCTATATTTAAGTCATTATAGTTTAAAGTTTTCTCTTCATCCAAAATGTTCATTAAGAGTATTTTTATTCTGTTATTTTTAGGTGTTACTATTGATTCGCCCAGATATATTCCAGGGGTAATTTCCTTCTTTCTTATTATTATATCTTGTGAGTTTAAAAGTTTGTTCTCAAAAGGGATTTCTACCAATTTTTGACTACGTTGCTCAAGAGTAATGTTTATAATTTTCTTATTTTTTTCTTGCCCAGTCTTATTTTTTGCTGAGATGTCTTTTATCTCAGTCTTACTTTCTGCTGGTTTAAATGTATTTTCTGCTATGGTTTCTTTTACCATAGGCTTATTGTAAATTATTTTGCCTTTGACCTTCTTCGAATGAAGTTTTTTGCTAGCAACTTTATCGAAGTCTTTTTGTGGCGAATCTCCTGACCCGACCCGAAGGCAAGCGGTATCATTCAACGATTCCCATACCTTTTCTGTACTTCCTGCGTTGATGTCTGTAAGACACTGAGGGGAGTCAGAGTCAGTATTTTTAGACCCTTCCGTCGTGCAATCTTCTTGAAGGTTTGTTTTGGCTTTATTTTTGTATTTTTTCTTGAGCATTGTAGTTTGAGCTAAAATTTCAGATTTAGGTATGAAATGGATTTCTTGATTTGCTTCTGACACATAAGTTTTGTGATCAGGAATAGTACTCAGTACTTTCCCAAAACTATGCACCATAGCAGTAGAGTGGTTATCAATAAAAGGGAATATCTTTATAAAATTTTCATCGTAGTTAACTATACATGAATATTTCTTCAAAAAATCGTTACCGATGATGCCGTCAAAATCCATGTCAGTGCTTGTGTCTAGAATATGAAAGGGGTGAGTAATTTTTATTTTATCTTCATCAGAACCGATCAATAGACTCTCATGGGCAATTCCAGTACTTATTACCTTATGGCCGCCCATGGTTGAAATTGTCATATTTGTTTTTTCGTTTTTCATGGGTTGGGTGGTAGGTTTTTTTATGATACTGATTTCTGCGCCAGTGTCGATAACGAGATTTCTATTTTGACCGTCTGTGAAGGGAATTCGGATGATTGTTAGGTCGTTATAGGGAAGCAGTTCGATGACTACGCTTGCCACTATTCTTGTGTTTGGTGGATTTCGGCTTGAATGTGTTGTCGGGATGGATAGCCGGTCTGATCGTCCCGACAGTTTTCGTTTCCCGTACCGTTGACAGAAAAATGGCTTTCGGGTAATACGTGGTGGAAATTCACCTGTCGCTTTTCGCCATTTTTATTCCTGTCATTATTTTGGGTACCTGTAAAGAGGTTCTGCCTGAAAGGATTTTGGGGGTTTATTTGGTTTGATTGTGAGTGTATTTTTCGCAGTCTACACTCACTTTCCGTGTGATAATTTTTTTTGCAATAGTTGCATTTAACTATTTCTGTTTTAGGAGTAATATTAGGTAGGGTCTTATTGCGGTAACAGGTTTGGGCAGAATGTCCCAAGATCCCGCAAATTTGACAGGTGGGTCGGGAAGAAAAGTTTGAGGGTGAGTTTTGCTGGGTTTGTGTTTTATTTCTAAACGACGACATTTGTCTTTCCACTCTTGCAGCATGGTTTTCTGCAAACTCGATTGTTTTTTTTAGATTGGTTTCCCCATGGGCTTGAACCATTAACCTTAAATTATGGCTACTGAGGCCATCCTCAAAAGTTTGAAGAGCCAATTTTTCATTTTCTTCCACCAAATAGCTTCTGACGGATTCGTCGTTAGTATTAGCGAACGTCGCTGAGTTGAGGGAGGTTAAGAGTTGACAAACTTTGTCCCCGAATTCTTTGACCGACTCTCTAGCAGTTTGCCTAGCTAAGAGCAACTCATTTTGCGCGACGGTACGAGTTTTAGTTACTTTAAACTCATCCTCTAGTTTTGTAACCAGATCGCTCCATTTAGTGAATGAGTTGAACTGTATGAGTTCGAAAGCCGGACCTTGTAGCCTCGTTTTTACTATTTCGAGGAACGTACTATGTTCCTCTTTTTTACATGACGAGAACAGTATGTTCCCGCATGCGATAAATTTATTTAGGTCAGTGGGGTTACCGTTAAAAGTGGGAATGATATTGAAAATATCACTTATATTAATACGGAACTCCATTATATCGGATTCGGATTCAGAAAAAAAAGGTAGTTGAAAAAAAAGATCTAGTCTTTGTCGGTCTTGTCGTGTGGAGACAATTTTGGAAAAATTTTTTTATATATTTTTTTCTTAAGGGAGGGATAAGGCAGAAATATATATATATATACAAATTTCAAAAAAATAATTTCTTACTTTTAGGTTGTTGTTATTATTGCTGTTGTTTTGTGGTTGATGCCGCTGATGTTGTTATTATTGCTGTTATTGTTGTAGTCGATGCCGTTATTGTTGTTATTATTGCTCCAGATGCTGTGGTTGTTGTTGTTGTTGCTGCTGCTTATGTTGCCGTTGCAGTTGTTGTTCTTTGTTGCCAGGCAGGCTTCACGCCCTAAAGTTGAGGATTACGGCCTGGTCTTTTATCACTACCTACTGTCTGCCAAATGCTTAAGCTCTAAAGCTAGCAAGGTCTTACGCTCGTAGGATTTCTAACACTTTAATCACAAAAGCAAAAAAAAAAATTTTTCACTTCACTTTTTAACGTTTTTTTCTGGTGTGTAGCCCCAGAACGCATCAAGAGAGAGGTCTCTTGTATTGGCAAGGCTAAATAACTATGGTAGGGGATTTTAAAAGAATCCCACCGCTGCCACCATGAAATAACCCAAATACCCGTGCTTCCTGACTTTCAGGGAAGAGTGTATATGGGGAGAATTTAGTTTATTAAATAAAAGATAAAAATGATTAAAAAATGAAAGATTTATTAAAGTTTAAATGTTTTTTTATTGTTGTTCTCGCAAGGCCCGCTGTCTCAATGCGTAGGCTGCAACCTTCGAGTTTAATGTGTGGCTAAATTCTGGTTTTCCCTAATCATCCTTTGCTTATTTATACTGATTTAAAAGAACCAATTTCCATCTCCACCATTCAACCACTTGATAATGAAATTCGGCATTTCCATATGAAAATGCATTCTTACGCAACCTCATATGAAAAGAGCATTTTCATCATAATTCCCAACATCCGCTGCCAACATGCATTGACACCAAATCAATATTGCATTATTATTATTGCCTAAGAGTTCAATGGATCATATTTCATTTATACTGGCCCAATACAAAACATATCCAATAGATACACGTATCCATTGTAGTTCCAGATACACACAGTCAATATAGTGACCTAGTGTATTGAAGTGCCATATGATGTCCATAGAACCCAAAAACAATGCATGTGCATAATTGTCATTCTTACTTTGCCTTACTTTTGGAACCTTCGTTCGTACCGGCTCATGTTATAGTCGTAGCTATAGTTATGACACAGAGCTGGCGACAATTAATTAATTGCCGTGGTGTTAGGTTTCACCAAGTGGGCTCTCGAAGATGACACATTAATGTGCCGCAGTGTTGTGGATCGGTTGCGCGAATTACAAAGAAAGATGATACCGTACAAGATCGTGTGTGGTATCTTGGGAATGGAAATGAATGTTTATATGATATAAGGCTGTCAGAGTGGTCGCATGTAGTGGATCACTACAACGCTATGGAGCAACTCTTAGTAGAGAAGGGGAATATCGGGGAAAACTTGTGCTTCTGTATTATAAGGTAAAAACCTTAATCAACTTCGGCGAGCAAAATTCCTATTTCTTTGGATTTCTTGGGTCCATAAGGCAATTCTCCTGCAGGAACCAACTGTGAACTCTATAACGATGAACCACAATATCGCATATATTTTGTTTTTGTATTTCGGCTGCGTGTTGGCGTTGGTTATTTCACTTGGTGGGTATGCAGATGGAGGTTGATTGGTGTCGGTCGGTCGTAGGAGTGTGACGCTTCGTTACAATAGGTAGTAATAAAACGTTTATCAATGTTTCTCGGGTCGATTGCGACTACCGGTCGATTTATTATTCTCAAATTAATTTAAGCTTATTTGCAATAGGTCAATGCATTCACTTTCCGATGGCCTTCAAATTCAAATATAGACATTTTCCCATCGTCACCGGAAAGTGGCTTTGCATTACCTTATGGGTTGCGAAGCAACACAAATGTTCCGTCATCAAGTTTGGTGACTTGCATTTGTGTAACTCGAGTTCACTTTGTTCTTGAAACATCATACGAAATATACTTTAAATACCAACTTTGCTACTACTCACCAGTACCTACTTAAAAGAGTTGATCCATATTTCCATTTAAACTACTTCGTTATTTATCGCAGTCTATATTTTTCCTCCAATATTTAGCTAAAATGTCATACTTTCTTTTTTGGAAGTCTTCTGTGAAATGATTTGGATGAATGCATTAATAATTAATATTGTAGGAGAATATTCCTTTCCTAATTATATTTAATCTGTACTGTGGGTTTGGCTACACTGTATGTAGCAGCACTCCTTCGAAGTATCAGTAGTATTTGGTTGTCAAGGCAGCTTTGTTTGACCCTTTGCCGCGCTTATGCTGTCCGAAGACCGCAGTAAACGCTGAACAAGCGGACGAACAAAGGAAATTTAAAAAAAAGAAAGAAAGAAAGAAAAAAACAACAACAAACGAACTTTGGGTATCTCTTCGTAGCGCTTATGCAGTCCGAAGACCGCAGTAGACGTTGATAAAAAGACAACCAAAGGATGAGAAAGAAAAGAAAATGAAAACTAAACAAATAAAACGCAAGTTTTATTTTTTCGAGAGAAAAGAAAACAAGTAAATTAATTTTATTATTATTAAGAAGAAAACAAAATAAAGAGGAAAACAAATATTGAAGAAGAATATGAAAGAATAAAATAATGAAATGGCAACAAAACTGCGTTGAACTAATTTAATTGTTTATGCGGTTTGTAAAACCGTAGTAAACAAAATAAACAGACTAAACGCTGTGATGATTAAATTTGCTTGTTAGAATCTCAAAACCTTTTATTTAATATTTTTTCGAGGACGGGATCGCTTGGAAGCCTTCGCTCGCTGAAATACCAAATAAAAGAGATTTGGTTGGCATCGTGTGCTGCCTTTTATACAATTTTGAAAGAGAGCTTTCAAAAATAAAAGCCTCAACAGCTGTTTCCGTTTGAATACTACTTTTGCGCAGTTGGTGATGCCAAATAATTATTTTATACAATTAGTATTACCAAAAATTAAAAAAGGTTATTTACATAATGCAATTTTTTTGTAGCGAAAGGAAATTATTTTAAATTGAGTGTAATGAATTGAAATTAAACAAAAAGTAAAAGATATTAAGAATTTAATGAATAAAATTGATGTCTTATAATAATGTTGATTGATGTCTTATAATAATGATGATTGATGTCTTATAATATGAATGCATCCATCCATATTGAACCAAAACCAGGATGAAGGGAAGACGCGAGTAATATTTGGATAGATAGATGGTTGGATCATGTTAAAAATTATAGATTTTTTTTTTTTAATTTAAGCTTACTATGAGCTTGGACCATGGAAGCGATATTTTATTCGAGTTTTGCTAGTTTCTCGCATACCTATCGCAAGCGTCTCGCTCACGAACTCTTCTGACCACTTTTTGTGCGAGAAGGTTTATATTGTTTGTTTTGACGTTTAAAGAAAAAAATTGGTATTTCTGTGCTTGTGTTGTGTGGTGCAAGGAATTACCAACACAACGGCATAAAATCGATTTTACTGTACGCGCTATATCGCATATCGCATTGCTTCTCGTATCACATCGATTTGTCTCAACTATGTAGTTACTTTCTGACTGCATCGTCACCTATGTATGTACATATATGTCACGATTTTGTCGCCATAGTCCTTAACTGTTTTGCTCAAAGTAATTAATTTTGAGCGATGCACAGGGCGAGTTACATTTTCTTTATATACCTCTTCTAGTTTTTGGAATAGATCAAGGCATTTGGTTAACGAATTGAACTGTATAAGTTTAAAAGACTCTGTGTAGACTTGTTTTTACTATTTCGAGGAATGTACAGTGTCCTAGGAACTGTGTGAGGGTTGATTTATACGGTTGTCTTTACACTATACAATATTTACAATACAAAAGGAACATACATATACATATTTGAAATTTAATTTAATATAAACATGTTTGAAATCTGGTTTGGTTAGAGATTACACTTTTATAATATTTTATGGAATATCTTTTAGTAACAAAACGATTTTTTCATAAGATCAGATATACTTTATTAAAGCAACACTATCTGAGTTATTATTATATAAAGTCCTTTGAATATCTTTTGCTTCTAGATTTAAGGATTGTGCTCATTTTCCGTTCAAAGACCACGATGAACCACACTGGAAACATCTAAATCAGTATCGGTTTTATTAACGTCTTATAAAACAGATGTTTTGCCTTTTTGTTTAGCCTTGGGTGTATCAGAAAGGGTTTTGGTTTTATTATTTGGGCGTAGATTACTGAACTGGACGCCTAAGTATTTCAGGTGGTTTTTGAACTCGATGTTAACGTTGTGCCTAGGATAAGGTTTTTACATTCTTTAGCTGCTCCTGGTTGTGGGCGACAGTCTGACTCAGGATTTGATTGAAAATGAATAAAGCAACTTGTTGATTCTATTAGTTAAATTGCTTAATTTATTTTTCTGCAAAAACATTTATACATTTTATTAGGAAAATAAATATATTTAGAATTAATAATCAAATAAACCTTTTGATAAATCCTTCGTTTATATTAATTATAACTTAATATGTTTCTAGAGACTCGCAAATTACGGCTGGCAGACAAAAATTAAATGAATTCGCTTTTTCTCCAATTTGGCGGTTATTATAAAATTCTTTCCTTAACGAAAGTTTGTTTCGTTAGACTGATCGTTTCGTTAGGCATGTCCCTTTTCCCTCACCATTAATCTCTGCCCACAATGACATTAAAGTTGGCAACACTGGTAGTCTTTTGCCACTCGCATTTCTAAAGCAGATTTTCCTTTATTTATGTGGATTCCCAATTTTTTGTAGTAATCGTTGACTACAACAAGATGTTTAAGATTTATTCAACAATAAATTTAGACAGATTGTCTGGTCCGAAGAAAAGTTTGGTTTTGAGACACTTGATAATGTTAGCCTATTCAGAAATGGAGGTGAACAGGTGGTTGTTGTGGTTGATTAACGAATTTTCTTCTGAGAAAATATAAAAGGTTTTTCAGGTTTTGATTGATTTAACCGACATATTACATCGTGAATGATGGTTACCAAGCTTAGGTCGTGAAACGGGATCTTTTCTAGGTAAAGTTCTTTATAAAAGTCTTCTAAAGGCTTCAACTTCATCGGTAATAGTATGTCTTCAACTTCATCGGTAATAGTATGTCCTTCAACTGATGTTTGGTCACAAATAAATCTTTTTTTTTCCTCTTGACTTAACGGCTTCTGTGAATGCTTGAGGTCCTGGCTTAACATTTGAGAGCTTAAGTCCGATTTGATTGGTAAGCCAAATATTTTTTTTTCTTTGATGATGGTATTTAATAAAGAAACCTTATTTGCGAGGGCTTTGTATTCATTTCTTACTCTGGTAAGAAGCGGTGGAAAATTGTTTTTAATTCTTTTTTCCACAGGTGATTTGTTCGATAAAGTGCGTTGATATCATTTGGCAGGTTATTATATTTCTAAAACCTCTTGGTATACTGGACTGTGTTAGATACAGATTCGTTGAAGAAGGATAAGTAACTCGTGTACGTTGAAATAAAGATTTAAGCAAATTATAATTTATTAATTTTTATTAAAATTCAGTTCATGAGGGACAAGACTGCTCACCTTGGCGTTACTATTTAGAACGCTAGAATGATCCAATTTAGTTACTTTTCACAGCTTAAATTTATTGATTTTCACAGTGTTGGTGTTGTTTAACTCGTCCCTCTCCCTCTATAGTTTATCTGTCTGCTACAGTTTCGTCTATCCTAACTTCTTTGACTTCCTTTTCTTGATAAACATCAAAGCGTCCCCACTTTTTCATTCTATCGGCAGCACAAACTGATAAATATGGTTTTTGCTCTCTATGGCAGTTAGGTTAGGTTATCGTAAAAAAATATTTAATTGACTTATGGCCGATTTCACGAAGGGCTTTTAAAAATTTAACAGACTTCCAAACTTTAAAATGGATTTTTTTGGTTTCACCAAGCCCTTTATAAGCTTTTATAAACTAAATGTCTCTTTTTGATTCATTACCTTTTAAAAGTGTTATTGAAATGGCTCCAGATGCAGTTAACAAGTGAATATAGCAGCTGACATTTTTGTTCTGTAACATTTTAATTTTCAATTTTTGGAGATGAATGGGTAAACAAATTTCGACTTTGCATGTTTAGCAGTTAAAACAAAATAAAACTCCAGAATGTTCAATATATGTATGTATATGTAAAGTTATTTTTTCACAATAATTCCGACACGACTGCGCTCTATGACTGCTCGATTGGAACTAACTATTTTTGACGATTTACTTCCTTCGTTCAATCTTACAGTGTTGCCACACATGTTAATAATAATATTTCAATGATCTGCTTATTTTTTAGAATAACAGATTGGTCGTCTACGTCCTACAATGAAGAGCAAAACATAGTAATTTGTCGTGCAAAATTATTCCTCCGGGTTCACCGGAATCCATTCTTCAACTATGAAGATATTGACTTCAAAATGACGTTTCAACTTTCCAAAGAATCTGTGATCATCGCCCATGCTGCTTCGTATGGCGCAATGTACAGATGCAGATTTTTTTATGGCCGATTGTGTTTCTAATTCAGGCATTGAATTTTCTTTGATTGTCGACGACCGCGACGTGCTTTGCTAGCTTATCAATTCATTTTATTGAGTCTTTCTTTTATCTCTAATAAGTAATATATTTCTCTTTTTCTTACACTTACATTAAGAACTGTCAAGTATGGCTCTATTGTTGTCATTAACTTTTCACAGCTTAAATTCATTGATTGGATAGCATAGCACAGAAATCGGCCTAAAATTACTAAGCTAAGGACTGGGAACAATCTGGAAATTTTCCAATCTAATGAAAAAAACCTACTATTAAGACAGTTATTCATTAAAATTATTATAAATTCAATGGCTGCCTTAGAGATTTTTTTGAGTAGGAAATTATAAATGTTATCTGGACCCGCGGATTTCTTACAGTTAAGATTTCTTATAATAGATGTTATTTCGTTAACTGATTTGAACATTAGGGTAGCTATTGGAGAAAGAGCTGAGTTATCACTATCAAACAAAAATATTCTGTTCGGTAATGATTCTTTCGCTACCTCAATTTTGTTTTTTATTTTTTCCCTTAATTCATTGTTTTCGTTAATTGGATGAACGCTATAGGTCCCGTTGAAGTAATCACTAAAACCTAATTTTATCTTCTTCGTCAGTCACGGAAATGTTGTTAATCATCACTTTTTGGCAGTTGATTTTTTTGGATTTTCCTATAAGTCTGTTAATGTTTTTATATGCTTGAGGGTCCGTGCTTGACATTTGAGAGTCTATTTTTTAATTGTTCGTTGATCCAGATTGCAACTTTTTCTTTAATTATTTGTTTGAGCACAGCAATTCTAATAGACAATTGTTTATATTCATTGGAGGTTCTATTGTACTCGTAGTTATTGTGAAGAAATTTTGTAAGCCGTTTTTGCCATTTGTGTTCGAAAAGAGTTTTAATGTTATCCGGTGAAAAAGCGTATTTTTTTTTAACGTGGGTGAAATTTTGTTTAAATTTGAGTCGATTGCTAAAAATAATGCAAGATCAAAAGTTTGTATTGTAAGGTCTATGTCTGAGTTAGATAAGTTTGTTGATATTGCTATTAGTTTATGGTCTAGTTCATTTCTGAACTTGCTGCAGTTTGTTTTATTAAACGATCTGATAAAACAGGAGGTTTACTCAATGGAATTTCTATTTTTACTAGTTTTAGATTTAGAAGAATCGGTAGGTGATCAGAAAATGAAGGTAACGCTTTAATGGTGTAGTTTGGGTTGACAAAGTCAATAATGTTTTTAGAAATCAGGAATTGGTCCAAACATGAAGAAGTCCTTGGATACGTAGGACAGTCAGCTGTGATGTTCACAAAGTTGCACTCTACATCAGAGAGCCATCTTCCAAGCCAACCCCATTCGTGTTCGTGACATTATCACCCCACCGAAGACTCCTTCCATTGAGGTCTCCTTCTAGTATACAGCCACCATATGCTTCTGATATATTATTTATTTTACTAAGCTCTTCCATTGAGTAAGAAGAGGACATACCTGAAGGAATATAAATTGATCCCAATAAAAAACTTTTTCTCAATCCCCTACCCAAATATTCGATAGATATTAGTTTACAGATTATATTTAAATTTTTCGCCTCGGTAGTTTTGAATGGTATATTTTGGTTAATGGCTATTGCCACTCCTTGTTTATTATCATTTATAATGAAAGCATACGAATCTAGGAAGAGTTTAAGCCTATCATTTAAATGGGTTTCTTGTATAAAAGCTACAGTTATTTTGCTATTTAGAAGGATTTTAAGGCATTCAATCCTTCTCGAATGTTCAATAAGGGACCCAACGTTGTGACTTAATATTTTTAATGCCATTATTTCGAATTAGAAACTAACACCTCATTTAGAAGTTCTAAATAGGCCAGTCATTTTTCTTGAATAGAACCAGTTTTTTTTTATATTTTTTATAAATTCATCTATCTTACCCATGAGATCGGAAAGGCTTGTCCGAAATAATTCCTTGGATAGATCAAAAAATTCATTTAATGTGGTTTGCTTTTCTGAGGCCGAGAGTTCAACAGGATCGCGATGAACAGCCGGAGGGTTACCTTTGAGATGGTCAGAAAAAGGGATCTTTGCGGAAACATAGTTTGAACTTTTTACTGCTGTTTGAACAATGTTTCTTTTTAGTTCTCTTTTTTCCAATGCGTTACTTATTTGCGCCCTCCGGCTGTTCATGTACCCTTCATTAAAAGAACAGCCCTTATAATTTGCTGGGTGGTCGTATTTTTTACAGTTAACACAGTACGGTACGGACTCCTCAGTTTTCTGAAGCTTACACTCTCCAGGCTTATGGTCATCCTCGCATTTAACGCAATTATACTTGCTAGCGCAGTTTTTTGCCAGGTGACCAAAAGCCTGACTCCGTCTGCAAATTAAAAACTCTTCGTTATATAGCATCGGGAGGCTTATCTCAATTATGATGTTGTTATCGGTCACTCTAGCTCTTGCACTTAGGATTTTGTACAGTTGCAGGATCGATTCATGATGCCGTTCTCCAGGAATCATTAAAGATTTTGGAATGTTTTCGTGGATTTTCGTTAGTTCTTCTTTAAATTGTTGCACCGAAAGTATGAGTGGATGAATTTTTCCAGTGTGAGTTGACAACAAGATATCCAGTAATATGCTTTGAGTTGCCTTATAATTTATCATATAATAAGTATTGCATTCAAAGCATTTGAAGAAAATATCTTCATGTTCACATATTTGCCGGTTTCGTCTTCAAGTTTCGATACAATCGAACTTAGTAACTGTATTTGTTTCACATTTTCAATTTGTTCTTTCTTAAAAATGTTGGCAGTAGAATCAACTATGGTTGTCTGGTTCTTCATTAGTTGTAATAAATGTTGTTCATTTTCTTTGACAGCTTCAATTGTTTGCTCGTAGCTCTTAGCGAATCTTTGGTCGAGGATTCCGAATAGTTCATTAGTGATTTTTCCAATGAAATCAAACGGTGATCGTCTTTGTCGTCGTGTTGAATCTTCATTTGCATGTAATAAAATTTCGTTGTTGAGCTGTATTTGTTGAATTTGATGTTTAAACTGGTGTAGTAGTCCCTCACACATGATCGATTTGGATTCCTTTACTTCACTAGATGAGCAAATGAAACAAGTTTTTTGTAAGTTTCAAACTCTTGCCAATAGTTTGTTAGGTTGAAGAAAACAATATACAGCCCTATTATGAGTTTCAATTTGATAGTCGATAATTTCTATCAATTAGTTGATAATTTGGTATTATGGGTATCAACTGGAAATTTTAGACCGATTGTGAATATCTACTTATAAAAAGTTCATTGTGAATGAGTTTTGTTTATTTTGTTTGACGTTTCACGTTTGAAGTGTTTTATTTGTTTTTTGTCGGCCACGAAAAGGAAAACTCTTTGTGCGAAAATGTTAATTGTTCTTATAAAAATTCATCATAACTCCCTTAAAAAACAATTCTATCGAAGTCATTATTCTTTTTAAAATCCCGAATAAATTTGTATCAATCAAGAATTCGTGGTTGATAAGAAAATTGATGTGTATCTATTTTGTTGATATCCGTAATACCATGTCTATCAAAAAAACCATTCACAGTAATGATAAAATCTAATAAAATTCACAGTCGATAAAAAATGTTGATAGTTGATAGTCATAATACCAACTCATTCAATTTGTTGATACGTATCAAGTATCTAGTTGATAGTTGATAGCTATAATAGGGCTGATAGTCTTCCATGAGCTCGAAATTAAGTTAGCTTATCCTACGTCTTCAAAGTATATGCCAGGGTGAATTTGGAGTGGAACTATCTCGACATCGTGGGGGATTGGGATGTTGAATAAGCCAAATAAAATGCGCATCGAAAAAACTTGATGTAAGCGATTTGTGGATGTATTAGGTTAGGTTAGGTTAGGTTAAAGTGGCTGTCATTAAAGCGTCTGACACACTTAGACCATTGGAGGTCCATTGTGATACCACGATCTAATAGGGAACAAAAAAAGGTTTCCTATTAGTTAAAACCATTTGGAGCTTCTGATGAAGCGAAGGAGACTTTTAATGTCTTTGTCTATGAGATCGCTTGGTTCATTATAGAAATGTTCTCCTAGATGAAGTTTGCGTCTGTAAGAGAGAGCAGGGCATGTACAAAGAAGGTGTGGGATTGTCTCCTCTTCCTCTTCGTCCAAGCAACTCCTGCAGAAATCGTTTGATAGCACACCGAGACGTGCGGCGTGTCTACCTATGAGACAGTGTCCAGTTATGACACCTATGACGGAGCTGATCTGAGATCTACTGAGGGACAATAGACATTTTGACCGTTTCAGATCCAGTTTAGGCCAGATCCGCTTGGTCGCCATACAAGTGGTACTATTAAGCCATCTTGTATTCGATTGTTCCAGAGCGATTCGTTTCAGCATAAGTTTACTTGTAGCTATGGGCATACCTATATTTGCCTTTTCGGGTAAGATAGGCATTTCCGTTCCAATTCTGGCGAGTTCGTCGGCTTTACAATTCCCCGGAATGTCCCTGTGACCCGGCACCCAGAATAGGTGAATGTTAAACTGTTTGGCCATCTCCATTAGAGACGAACGACAGTCTTGGGCTGTAATGGAGTTTACAGAGACTGATGTTAGGGATTTCAAAGCAGCCTGACTGTCTGAGAAGATACGGATATCCGTGTTAGATATCACGTTTTCTTTAAGCCAGGACAATACTTCCTTTATCGCCAGAATTTCCGCTTGGAATACGCTACAATGGTTTGGTAGGCGGAAGGAGAGACTAAGATTTAGTCCATCTGAGTACACTCCACCACCCACTCCGTTTTCAGTCTTCGATCCATCTGTAAAAAAGTTTACTGATTTATTATCTGCCAAAGTCCCTTCCTCCCAAGCTGACCTTGAGGGAATGGTGACTTCAAAGTTTTTATCGAAGACCAAAGAGGGAGTGATGTAGTCAGAGTGACTTGGTAGAGTTCCGAATAAATTCAGAATGGTGGTGTGGCCAATAGAGTTATTGGTCCATTGAGAGATGGCTTTGAGACGTATGGCTGTGCTCGCGGCTATTTGTTTACTGTAAATATCTAGGGGTGTCAGGTTGAGTAGTATGTCTAGTGCAGCGGAAGGTGTCGAACGGAGAGCTCCGCTGATGCACATACACGCTGAACGTTGAACTCTGCTTAGTTTATCGCGATTAGTCGCTTTATCTAAGGCCGTCCACCATACGGTCACCCCGTAAGTAAGTATCGGTCTGATGACCGCAGTGTATAGCCAGTGAGTAATTTGTGGAGACAGGCCCCACTTGTTCCCTACGGCTTTTTTGCAAGAAAAGAGAGCTACCGTGGCTTTCTTTACTCTTTCCTGTATATTAGGTTTCCAACTTAACTTTTTGTCTAAAATAAGACCCAGGTATTTAGCTTGATCTGAGAAAGTGAGTGGAATACCTTTAATCGATGGAGGGTCTAGTTGAGGAATTTTGTATTTCCTTGTGAAGAGGACTAGTTCAGTCTTGTGGGGGTTAACACCTAAGCCACATCGATCTGTCCATTTTAGTAGCTTGTTGAGAGCGGTTTGTATAAGTTCTGTTAAAACTTGAGGGTGCTTTCCTGATACGGCAATGGCAATATCGTCAGCGTATGCAATCACTTTGAATCCCTCTTCTTCTAGGTCTATTAGCAGATCATTAACTACCATGTTCCATAGAAGTGGGGATAGGACTCCACCTTGTGGGGTTCCTCTACTGACTGACCTTCTTGTAGTAAAGCTACCTAGTTCCGCATTTATAATTCTGCTTTTCAGCATGAAATTTATGAGGTTACCAAGTGAGCTATCCACATTGAGATTCTGCAGTGTCTTCGCTATTGCGGCGCTGTCGACATTGTTGAAGGCGCCTTCTATATCTAGGAATGCAACTAGAGTGTATTCTTTGTGATCTAGGGAGTATTCGATTGCGCGTACCAAGGTGTGTAGCGCAGTTTCTACTGATTTTCCCTTGCAGTAAGCGTGTTGTGCTGTAGAAAAAAGGTTTGGTTTTATAGCACTACGCAGATGAATGTCAATCAATCGTTCCAGTGTCTTGAGAAGAAATGACGATAGACTGATAGGTCTTAGGTCCTTGGGCGTAACGTGGGAGCATTTACCAGCTTTGGGTATAAAGACTACTTTGACTTCTCTCCATATACGGGGAATATGAACCAGGTTTAGACAACTGTTCATTATTATCTCTAATGTGGGTAAGATAATGTCTAAAGCAACTTGCAGTTCGGCTGGTATTATGCCGTCTGGTCCTGCCGATTTATATGGATCGAAGCTGTTAATTGCCCATTTTAGTTTGTCCCTTGTTATTAACCCTCGGATCTTTATACCTTTGTTATTTGACTCTAATGAGTTAATGTTGCAAATGTTTTGCGAGCTACCTGGGAAGTGAGTGTCAAGTAGCAAATTGAGTGATTCTTCACATGAATTTGTCCAGGAGCCATTTGACATTTTCAAAAAGCTTGGCATGACTGGATTTGTTGAGAGGATTTTCCTCAATCTGGATGCTTCAGAAGTATCTTCTATTTTATTACAGAAGTTCCGCCATGAAGATCTTTTGCTTGTCCTCAATTGTTTCTTATAAATCTTTAAGGAATCTTTATATAAGTCCCAATCTGAGGATTCTTTTGTGTATTTAGCTCGATTGAAGAGTTTTCTGCAACTTTTCCTGAGCGGTTCTAATCCTGAATTCCACCAATAAGGTTTCTTTTTTCCTCTAACTTGAAGAAGAGGACAAGAAATATTCATTGCATTGTTCAGGATTAGTGTCAGATCCTTGACTTTGTTATCTAGATCTGAGGTGTTGGAGGGGATATCTAGAGATTCGGCTGTAAGCGATCTTTCCAGTATATCTCTATACGTTTGCCAGTTTGTTTTCCTATAATTACGAAAAACTGGCCGTTTGGTGGGTACATCATTTAAACTGAATTGAATGTATCTATGGTCTGAGAATGAGTGTTCCTCTGATACTTTCCAATTCGTTATCATTTGATATATAGTGTCAGAGACAAGAGTGATGTCTAGCACTTCTTGTCGGTTTCTGGTAACAAAGGTAGGTTCATTACCGATGTTACTGACTACAAGGTTAGTACTAAGAATATAATCAAAAAGAGACTCACCTCTATCGTTTATGTCCGTACTTCCCCAAACAGTGTGATGGGCATTAGCATCACACCCAATAAGGAGGCTGATATTTTGCCTTTTTGCCTCAGCGATGATCCTCTTGAGCGTATCGCCAGGAGGGCCAGGGTTGTCGTGGCCAAGATATGCCGACACTATCCAGTACGTTCCATTATTGGTGTGCATTCTGGCGGCGGTTATATCTCGATCGCTGAAATCAGGGAGTAAATATACATTAGAACTACTTTTAACTAATATGCAGGATCTGGGTTCACCTTTGTCCGATGCATACAGCAAGTAGTAACCAGGAGTCCTGAGTCCCTGAATTCCAGATTTGGCAATCCATGGTTCTTGGATCAGGACTATATCCTCTCGGTTCTTGTGCAGACGGAGAAGAAGTGAGGCCGAAGCCTTGATGGAATGTTGAAGGTTAATCTGAAGTAGTTGCAGCATTTTGGCTACACTCATCCAGACCAACCCCCAACATGGTTAGATTCAGGTCTTCCGATTCAGAGGACGAATCCAGTAGCTCGGCTTCAGAGTCCGAGCCAATGGGTTCGTCTTCACTCAGATGGACCTTCCTCACGGAGTCTTCAGCTTCCTTCTCGGAGAGACTGTCGACATTTTCTGGAGCCTTTTCGGCGATGTTTGTGGTCTTCTCTTCAGTCTCAGAGCTGCTGGGAGCATCAATTTCCATTGCTGGGTCGATGTCTACCGCAGATTCTTCGACTGTGGAAGTACCTATTTGTTGTGTGGATGTATTAACTTGTCTTACTTCGTTTTCTTGTTCGTCATTTTTGATGGGTAATTTACATAGTTTAGTTATGGTTCGCTTGAAGTGTTTATTGTTGCTGAACACTGTTGCAGCTCGAACCCCGTTGTCTTTGTCTGGATGAACATCTAAAATCTTTTCCATCATCCAGGTTGTTGGTGGTAACCGGTCTTCTTTGATGAGAACGATGTCCCCAATTTTCATATTTTCACGTTTTTGTTACCACTTCGGAAGTTGTTGTAGTTGAGACAGATATTCGGATGACCAGACTTTCCAAAAGTCTTGAGTGATTTTTTGGATTAACTGCCATCGAGATCGGAATGTTCGATTTTCGTCAATAATTGGTTCGGGTACTGCATTTAGAGAACTTCCAATCAAAAAGTATCAATAGCTGTTAGTGGTCGAGAGTTAAGACATGCTTCTATCTGTGTTAATAGCGTTGAGAGTTCCTCAAATGTTAACATAGTTTCACCGATTTTATTCGCTTTAAGTGAAATTTTGTTGACTTAACGCCTGATTCCCATAGGCCACCAAAATGAGGTGATGCGGGGGGTATAAAGTGCCATTGCATTTCGTCTTTTGCAAGCTTTGAGGATGCATCTTCTTCACAGCGTTTAATAGTTTCTTGCATCTGTTGCTGGATTTCCTTGTTAGCTCCTTGATGTGAATCGTTTCAATGCGGCT
The DNA here is from genome assembly GCA_911387755.1 of Chrysotoxum bicinctum. Lineage (NCBI taxonomy): Eukaryota > Metazoa > Arthropoda > Insecta > Diptera > Syrphidae > Chrysotoxum > Chrysotoxum bicinctum. The sequence continues at coordinate 55,452,295 of OU426988.1, read as the reverse complement.
ATCAATGCCGCTGAGGTGAGGTCACTCACATGTTCGATGTGAACAGCCTTTGTAGCCAAGCAGATAAATATAGCGATGTAACCCTTTGTCGACCGGTTTTCTCTCCCTTTTGAGATCAATATTTGCACTGGTCCAGCATAATCTACACCTGTATGTGTAAAAGGTCTTGATGGTGTCGCTCTAGCTGCTGGAAGTAGTCCCATTTGTTGAGTTCTTGGTTGCGCAGCAAAACGAAAGCATCTTATACATTTATGTATAACTTGTCTAACACATCTTTTCGCTTGTATGAACCAATAGCCTTGTCTCAGTTTTGCTATTGTAAGTCGAATACCACCATGCAGTGTGCGTTCATGGCCATCTTCAACTAATAGTTTCGTGAACCACTCTTGGTGAGTGTTTCTTCAGCAATTAAACGCTTTAATTTCTTTTTAAATTTTAAAATTTCTTTTTCTTCTCTTTGTTTTTTTTTTCTTTATTTTACTTTGACTTTATAATTTTATACAATTTTAATTTTATAATTTACTTTAATTTATTAACTTTTTTATTTTAATGAAAAAAAGGAAAATTAAAAATGAATGGCCGACCTCGTCGAATGGTTTGACAAGAATGATTTTATAAATGTGCAAAAGCACAAAATGTCCTCCACGATTGAAGGCACCAATAACCGGCATTTGTAAATACTGGGAAAGTGGGATGCGTTCAACCGTGGAGGTATTAATAAAAAGAGTCGACGTGTTCATGCACACTGCAATTGTTGGCAGTTGGCACTGCAATTGTTGTGCATGAACATTACTGCCCCCCCCTTGGCGAGATACGCCAAAGAATACATTAATCAAATATCTCGACTAAGTGTAGGAAAAATTAATTCAATATTCAAAAAATAAAATTAAAAAAAGATTAAGATAAGATTTAGCATTAAGCTCTAAAATATTTGAAAGGCATATTCTTATATAGAAAATATTATTTCGCTACTTTGTGGGTAACAGAAAAAGCTTTACGATGGGGCGACTAATTTTTCCATTTTGGGTTCTTAGAGTCGCGATTCTCACTTTTCCGTCAACGCCGCACAGTGGGTTGGGTAGTGGAAAAAAATCGAAAAAAGTGTTTACTTTCTTGTTTCCAAATAAGCCAAATTGAAGCTAACAATCCCGAGAACATTATCCAAAAGGTTTTTTATGATAAAGCTTAGCCACCAGCTATAAGCGCAACTCTAAATGTCACCTTAACAGGCTAACTCAAAATAAGAGAAAACTATAGAGAGAAGTAATATGCGTCGCGCTCAAGATTTATAAAGAATAACAAATTGAGTTTTAATTTTTTCATGATCTCTGATAAGTACAGTTATTCTCACGTTTTCTTTTATTTCGTTAACTGCAAGTCGTAGTGTCTTAAATCAAGGTTAAAATCAAGGTTATTATTGCGTAGAGAGTGCTTTATTTGAATAGACCTATTTTTCGCGTGTCATCTCTTGTTGTAAAAAAATATTTTTGAAAATAAAGACAAGATTAAGATCTTTTAAAAAAAGTAAGATTCATCTGCCTTTACCTGCCTTTTTCCTTAATGCAACCTATTATTTTCATGAATTTTTGAGGTATGGTTGCCTGCTCCAACAATCAAAGTTCCAAATCTTTTGCAGTTTGTGTTAAGCCAATTTAATGTAGAAGGTATTTTGGAGCCTGAAGATGACATTAAATTAAAAGGTCACCTTTCTTCCCTGTGCTCAAACATTTATAAGCGCTGGCAAAAGAGCAAAAGCACGAAAAGTATTTTTTTTTTGAAAAAAAAAACAAACAAAACCAAAAATATTAGCAGTATAGTTTTGTTGTTATTGTGCTTTGAGAAAATGTTTACTTTTCTTGCTACTTCTTGCTAACCTTCAAAATATATGACTGTAGGGCAAGGTCAAACCATAAAAAATTAAAAAAATCAAAAAATGGATTTCTTTTAATAAAAACACAAAAGTTGAAGGTGTTTTTGAATTTATATTGAATGATTTAAAGATTAAGAACGATTTTGTTGGAAAAAGTATGGCTTCTTTTCAAAAATCTTGAACGTAGGTGGAAGGCTTGTACACGAAACGGCGATCATTTTGCGAGACGCCACGGAGTCTGGTTGAGAACTTCTTTTATTTTTCCAAATATTATTCTTAATTTTCTGGAAAATTCATCATCTTGTAAATAAATTCTTCAAAAGTAGATTGGGTCTCATTGTTGACACGCCTAAGTTTGGATTTGGGTCAACAAATTATTGAATCACGGCAAGAAGTTTTTTTCAGAATTCGAAAATAAATGCAAAAATAATAAGATTTGATGAAGAACTCATACATAAATTTTCAATCGCATTAAGAGTCTTAGCTTCAGGATTTTCTATACAATTTTATCTTTTAAAATACCTTTAAGACAACTGTCTCAAGAAGCACTAGAGGCGAGTCATAAAGAATTACGGAAAAATCACCCTTCCCACACAAGAAAATCATCCCGGATTAATAGAATAGAAGACCTCTTGACAACATTACTTTTTAAGTCTGATCCTTTTATTTCGAATTTTTAGACACATTCAAGACCTTTAAATGCTGACCAAAGCAATGTCAGGCCATATATCAAAATCTTTCTTCGTAATTGTTTATTTTTCAGTTTTTCCTTTTGTTATTACTTTTTTTATGAAAAACTATTTTTGTCAACAATAAAAATATTCATTTTATTTTGCAAAATCTTTTATGCCGATATATTCCGTAGTTTTTGTGCTTTGGGAACACATATATACATTCCTACTAACCTTTAAAATATTACAACTTTTGTATAACGTAAAAATCATAAATTTTTTGTAATGTTTGGCTTTAAACTAATAATAATAAAATTGTGAGCGTAGCAGTGGGTGGATTTTGGTTCAAATTAATTTTTTTATTACACACAACATACGAGAAGTGAAAGAAAAAATTTTTTTATAGAAAAAGTAGGCGTGGCAGTGGGCGTACTTCACGATTTTATTAATTTATAATTTCTTAACTAACCAGAATATTAATATTTGAATTCACTATCGTACGGAAGTTTCCGTTAAACCAATTTTTTGTCAGCAGTGGGCGTGGCAAGGGGCGTGAAAATTCCTCAAATTGAGTAAAATCCCTTATTTATTGCATTTAATAACCAATTTTTGTGCACAGTTACGAGTACCTTACTTTTGAAAAACAGATTTTTTTCCACTACCGCTATACAATCGACACAGTGTGCGCCGGGGTGTACATTAATCTTTTTATTCGCGGAAGGGTTTTTAAAAAAAAAACGCTTAAGAATCTTTTGGGAGATAATTTTACTTTATTCGTTCAGATCACAGTATAATAGGATTATTGTGTTATTTTTTAATACGAGAGTTTTATTTTGCCTGAAATTATTATTATTTTGTCTGATATAATTTGGATTAAAAAATCTATTACCATTTTGCCTATGAAAATTGTTATTAAAGTTGTCGTTATTCTGTCTGTTGAAATTTTGATTTGAGTTATAATTGTTTTGTCTAAAAGGATTATTATTATTATCTCTCCAATTCCTACTGTTCTGGTGATTATTATTTGAATTTTGTATACTACGCCTATCTTGACTTATAAATTCTCTTTCTATGTTGTTATTATCATATCCTACATATTAGTATAGGATGTATTTTATTAAATGTAGGTTATAGAGATCTTTTATTTCTCTAGATAAATTTCCTGACACTAACTGCTTGATTCTATTGTTTAACAATGTATTAAAAGTTTGTTTTGCTTCTACAGGGTTAGATTCATAAGTAGCAAATTGATTGATTTCTTGTGTTATTGTTTCAATTTTTTCATTTAAATCTTGAATTGAACTTACTTTAATATTACAAATTTTCTTAGATATATCTTTGTAGTTGCATATCGGCCGGAAGTGCTGCTTCAGGATTACTTTTGTTGCTTCCCATCCTTCAGGTCTGTTGTTAAGAAGTATAGCTCCTTTGCTCGTCCTATAATTTTGGTATTGTAAATAGTCTGCCAGATTTCACCTCTTAGTGGTTCCTCTACAGAATTAAGATGAGTTTCAACGCTTGCGAAGAATTGGCTCAGTGTTTCGTTTTTTTCCTTCGAATGTTGGGTTGTGTTGAATTTCCTTCATTAAGTAGACTATTCTACTCGATCTTTGGGTGTGTGGTGCGGCTAGAGCTTCCAGCACGTCCGCTAACCGGTTCAACATCTCTTCATTCATGATCTCTTTGATTTCTTTTCTCCAAAAGTCTAGTGCTCTTTTCCGACGAATTGATATTATTTTTTTTTTTCAACGATGATTTAACAAAGTTGAAAACATGTTGTTTTTATAAAAATATCTTTTATTAAAATCTTATTGAAAGTACATATTATGTTTGTACATATGTTAGAAGTTAGTAAAATAATCAATGTGATGGCTGGTGTTGTTTTTTAGCTACCAAGTTATTTATATTTGGATCAAACGAACATAGCTGAATTCGTAAATCAGGTTCTACGTCTAATTTATTTCTATATTTATTTTTCGTATAAACAAGAGTTGAAAAAGCTTTTTCACATAAATATGACGTAGAAAAGGGGATTAATACTTTAGTAGCTTTTTCGGATATTACAGGATATTGATTTTTAGCACTTAACCAGAATTCAAAAAGACTGATGTTTTTAAATACAAGTTGTAGAGCTGAATCACAAGAAATATCAATAAGCTGGTTTTCTTCTAAAGCTGATAAACTGCTTATTTCACTAAAGTCAACTGAAAATGGATTTCTAATCCATAATTTGCTATTATCAGGAATTGGAAAGTAATCTCGAAAACTTTTTTTTAGGTCCGTGAAATGTTTGAGAAAAATTTGAAAAATTGAGTCTGGTAAAATATCATTGGCAGTTGTTAAAAATGCATGTATCTAGATATTGTTGAAAATGATGAATAATACTTTTTCTCAAATCGGCTTTGCCACATTTCATTTTTTTTAAAAGTCGATTCTATTTTGTCTTCAAATTGGAATACAGTTACTGTCTTTTGTGAGTTTTGTAAATCCATGTTTAACTTATTTAAACAGCCAAAAACGTCACAAGGTTAGGCAACTTGTGCACACCATGAAAAATCATTAAAACGGTCGCGCAATTCAAATTAATTTCTTTGAGGAAAAACATTCTTATTTCTTCGCGAAGCTCGAAAAACCGTTTAAGAATTTTTCCTCGGGATAGCCAACGAACCTCAATATGGAGTAGTAGCTGACTGTGGATGCTGCCTATATCATTACATATCTTATTAAAGATGCGGTGGTTTAGTGGCCCTGATTTTATAAAATTGATAATCTTCACAACTTCATCGAGAACAGCTTTTAATTCTGCTGGAATTCGTTTCGCCACCAATGCCTCTCGATGTATGCAACAGTGCTGCTATGTGGCTTCGGGCGAAACATTTTTAACAAAAGCGCGTAGACCACTTTTACATCCGGACATTGCTCTTGCACCATCAGTGCAAATCCCAACACATTTTTTCCAATTTATTCCATTTGATGTTATAAATTCATTTAAAAGATTAAAAATGGCTTCTCCGGTCGTATGGTCAGGAAGAGGCAGACAGAATAAGAAATCGTCATGAATAGAGTCTTGAAGTTCGTACCGCACATACGTCATCCGATTGGCATTGTTTGATATGTCTGTGCTTTCATCCAATTGAAGAGCAAAATAGGAACTCACCTTTATTTTTTCTATAAGCTGTGCCTTGAGATCGCAGGACATATCAACAATTCTTCTCTTGACGGTATCATTCGAAAGAGAAACTAAGTCTAAATTTCGTAACTCTTTCTCACCCATCATAGTTGCCACCAATACTTTTGCGGCCGGTAAAATCAAATCCTCACCGACAGTATGAGCCTTTCCATCTTTGCCTATCAACAAAAAATGAACATGGATATAATACAAAAGCTAAATTTTATGTTAATTTCCAAACAACCAGAAGTTTTACTGTAGTTAACTGCAGTCGATTTCTTTCATTCGAATTTATTAAGTTGATGCTTTTTGAATCTCTCTTTAGGAACAATTTCCACAAACTTTCAAACAAATTTTTATACACATTTCAAGTTTAACTGTTTGGATACTTCTATTTGTGTTTTAAATAAATGATTTGGTCAGTACATACGCACATGCATACATTCACAAAAAAAAAGATATGTAAGTAGCTACTTTTTAATTCAATAAATAGCCAAAAAAAATCGAATTTAGTAGCCACTGAGGTCGACAACAAGTGGTTGAAAGGAGCTCGACATTAGATTTCTCAAACTTACCTATCAACAGGGAGACTTTGTAGGATATAAGTACTGCATTTTCATTGATACGAGTACTTCCAGTAGCAACTTTCCGTAGGGATTTCTTATTCCTCTGCAACCCCTGTAGGTTTATGTTGAAAAATTTACGAGACTTATCTCTATATTCCTTGTGCTTTGTTTCAAAATGTCGCTTTAGTTTGGCAGGATTCATAGATTCGTTGCTCAAAACGTCGCAGCACAAAACACACTGTGATTTATCTTCGCCATTCAATTCTAAACACCCGAATCGAAACGAAAGATATTCAGAGGAATTTTTTCGTTGTTTTTTATTTTTAATGTCATCACTGATTTTCGAAGTTGATGTTCTTGGATTGGAGTGAACGTCCTCACTAATTTTCCTTTTTAGCCAGCGATCCATTTGTTAAATAAGTAATGCAAAAACTAATATTTTTAAGAACAAACACTAAACGCGAACGAGACACAACAAATTTGATTCTGAGTTTTCCGCTAAAAGAAGAAAATTCGCATATCTAACAATTAAAACGTTGCGTCGCCTACTGCAAACTTCGGATTCAAATTCAAATGCACATACAATTTTCAAGAAGAGCATGCATTTCAACAAAATTCTTCGTAATTACAGCCTACAAACAAAAAATAAGAGAATGAGCCGATGCTTTATAGAAAAGCTGTCGCGGACCCCCTGAGATTCTGCGCGGACCCCTAGGGGTCCGCGGACCATAGGTTGAGAACCGATGGCGTAAGGGGTTCACAACATTCGTTTGTTTGATACGCACTAACTAATTTTTTTTGTATCAACGATGATTTAATTATTATTCGCGTTAGGGTTAAACAATATTTGTTTGTTTGATACACTTTAACACGATTTTTTTTTTTCGAGTAGATTCGTTTTCATATGGATTCCTACAGTTTATAGGAATCCTACCGACTTAGGTTAGGTTAGGTTAAAGTGGCTGTCATTAAAGCGTCTGACACACTTAGACCATTAGAGGTCCATTGTGATACCACGATCTAATAGGGAACAAAAAAGTTTCCTACTAGTTAAAACCATTTGGAGCTTCTGATGAAGCGAAGGAGACTTTTAATGTCTTTATTTATGAGATCGCTTGGTTCATTATAGAAATATTCTCCTAGATGAAGTTTGCGTCTGTAAGAGAGAGCAGGGCATGTACAAAGAAGGTGTGGGATTGTCTCCTCTTCCTCCTCGTCCAAGCAACTCCTGCAAAAATCGTTTGATAGCACACCGAGTCGTGCGGCGTGTCTACCTATGAGACAGTGTCCAGTTATGACACCTATGACGGAGCTGATCTGAGATCTACTGAGGGACAAAAGACATTTTGACCGTTTCGGATCCAGTTTAGGCCAGATTTGTTTGGTCGCCATACAAGTGGTAGTATTAAGCCATCTTGTGTTTGATTGTTCCAGAGCGATTCGTTTCAGCATAAGTTTACTTGTAGCTATGGGCATACCTATATTTGCCTTTTCGGGTAAGATAGGCACTTCCGTTCGAATTCTGGCGAGTTCGTCGGCCTTGCAATTCCCCGGAATGTCCCTGTGACCCGGCACCCAGAATAGGTGAATGTTAAACTGTTTGGCCATCTCCATTAGAGACGAACGACAGTCTTGGGCTGTAATGGAGTTTACAGAGACTGATGCAAGGGATTTCAAAGCAGCCTGACTGTCTGAGAAGATACGGATATCCGTGTTAGATACCACGTTTTCCTTAAGCCAGGACAATACTTCCTTTATCGCCAGAATTTCCGCTTGGAATACGCTACCTACCGACTGCGCCAGATAAATCTTTTTATTCGCGGAACGGTTTTTAAAAAAAAAACTCAAAACACTTAAGAATCTTTTGGGAGAGAATTTTACTTTATTCGTTCAGATCTTACTTAGAACTAAAAACACTTTGTTATAAAATATACAATTCACTTTTATTTGCTTTGCAATGTAAGCATATTTATTTAATGGTTTCAGGTTACGAAAGAAGAATTAAAGAGTGTTTAGGAAATTAAATGAAATTTGACTTGAATTGCATTGACAAAAAATCAAATGAAATTGGATATTTAGTAAAGTCAGTGGACTTGGAAAAATATAGATTTGGTGGAGGAATGAGCGGGATATGTAACCTTTATAACACGCGCTAAGCGCCATTCTGTCGATGGTAAATTTTCATTTTTAATAATTACTAGGTCATTTACATATACTCATATCCTCTTGAGGCGATTGACATTTTTTCTTTGATGGAGTTCCTCTTGGTATTCGTCCTTCCATCGACGCGACGGCAGAATTGTTGCTGAAGGTAACGAATCGTTTCCCAGAGGTTAATAAGTGACACATTAGAATCAGCCGAATTAGGCTCGGGAAAACGTTAAGGCCAATAGATCACACGGATTATTGGACATAGACAAATTGAAGGTGATTTTTTTTTTTGTTTACGCCTTCATGAATGATTGAAGAATACAAATTGGCGCCTATAAGAAGGTCCGCTTGAGATGATTAATTAAAAGTTGGATCGGCTAGTCGCTAGTGTATGGCCTTTTACTGGATGTCACCATATAATTTTAAAGAATGCTTTAACAGATATTTGAGAATCTTGTGTTCCTATGGGTTGAGAAGTTGATTGTATATTCGAATTTCGCAGCAAAGATATAAGGTGCAGAAGTGTATGATGACGTTTCTTGTAATAACTGCATTAATACTTTCTACAGCATGAAGACTTTTAGTGGGTGGTGCCCAGACAATTATTGCACATTTTGTTCTGTCGTTTATTTTTAAATGGGACAGAGATTGATGAAAACTTTGTGCATTCATATATATAAAATGATCTGCTTAGCAGCTTTTACACTAAGGGCCTCCCGGCTTTCCAAGAAACTTCTTCACTTTATTAGTAATTTGCGATAGATTACAAAAGTCTTATATTCAAAGAAGAATCTCGCAGAGAAAAGTTAATAGAAAGAAAAAGGATTCTAAAATTTGTCAAATTTAGCCAAAAATACAAAAAAGATGAGATTCGAAGAAGATTCTCAAAGAGATAAGTTAATATAGAATCAAAAAGGATTCTAAAATGTATATAATTTGGCCAAAAATACAAAAAGTTTGAGATTCGAAGAAGAATCTCAAATGGATAACTCAATAAAGAAGAAATAAGAAGAAGAAAAATTTATCAAATTTAGCCAAAAAGACAAAAAGTGTAAGATTCAAAGAAGAATCTCAAAGACGAAACTTAATAGAATCAAAAAAGATTCTAAAATTTATCAAATTTAGACAAAAATACAAAAAAAACGAGATTCGAAGAAAAATCTCAAAGAGGTAAATTAACAAAATCAAAAAGAATTCTTAAATTTCTTAATTTTGTCCAAAAATATAAAAAGCTGAGATTCAAAGAAGAATCTGTAAGAGATAAAATTTACTGGATGATGATTCTTGTAACTGTATAAAGTCGAGGACCGGTATCAAAGTAGCGGGATACAAAAAAAACCCATTGTGTTGCTTCAGCAACGCTCTCGTGATCACAAATTAACCGATAGGAAAAACGGTATCGAAGAACTGTTTTAAAAATATAACGCTCTATGAAAGAACGGTTATGTGCCATCGACAGCTAATGTTCGTTGGAAGCCGAATAAAAAAAGAGAAAGAGACTTTTAAAGCGTTTGCCGAAAAGGGATCAATTTAAATGACTGGGAGCAAAAAATAACAGGTAAGTTATTTGAAGAGAAAAAAAAGTGAAAATGCGACACTAAATTTGCCCGATTTTGATATGAAAAGACTCAATACTCACCTTATACAATAAAAGTTTTTTGATATATAAAGCAGCTTCTGATGATCCTTCTTGTTAATTTATTCCAAATAAATTACAGAAACTACTTTTTTGAGAATTTTATTTTCTTTTTCTTTGAAGTATTTATTATTAAGAAACGAATATAAACGAAGATAAATGAATATAAAATGGCAACTAAATGCAAATGCTAAATGCTACTAAAAAATTAAGCTTCTTGTTCTTCCACTTGTATTCAAGATACAAATTTTAAAAGCCAAAACTGTATCTATCTATCTTTATATGTATCTGTGTATCTTTGTATTTTTCGTTGGTATCGGTCAGCTGTCAAAGGCGCGTTCAAAGTACCTTCGGATGAATGAATCCAGCATTTGTTGGTGGGATAACATTTCGCAACACTTCTGGACTTGGCTTCTGTCTTGTTCTACTTCCTTCCGTTGCACCAATCGAAGCAATGGTGATCAATTTTTTGCGTTGCACCAATCGAAGCAATGAGTCAAGTTTTTGTTGAATCTTTGCAAATTTGCTGCACCGCAATGTTCGGTGTGCAATTCAGAGTAGCGCTTTCAGTTCCCTTTATTCAAACAAACACATGCGATAGCATGGATGGCTGGGGACAATGTTGATGTCTTCACTGGTGACACACAAAAACTGGTGGCAAGTGCAAGCGGCGCGCAGAGATGTTTGCCACGTAGTGTCAGCAGCGATCGATGTGAAACGAAAGTGGTCACATAGAGCATTTGTTGCAGTGTAGGAGCAGCGGACTTTTCGCAATAATACAAAATTTGTAAGATAAAGTTGCTGTTGCATCCCGAGGATGGATGGTGTCGCAAAATAATTGGAGAAATGCGACGAGATTACCGTCGGCAACAAAGAACCACCAAACAAAAACGTGCGCCGTACGTATATATCGGCAGCGTGGTTTTCTTGATTTTTTTTTGTTCTCCAAGAGTGAGTCACTGGGCAAAAAAAATCCGACTCGGTAGGACCAATGTTTTATCCGCACAAGAAAACACTTTACTTTTAAGTTTCTTTCTCTTGATTTTATTACAATTTTAATTTTATAATTTACTTTAATTTTTTAACTTTTTTATTTTAATGAAAAAAAAGGAAAATTAAAATGAATGGCCGACCTCGGCGACTGACTTGACAAGAAAACAAGAAAAATGTGCAAAAGCACAAAATGTCCTCCACGGTTGAAGGCACCAATAACCGGTATTTGTAAATACTGGAAAAGTGCGATGCGTTCAACCGTGGAGGTATTAATAAAAAGAGTCAGACGTGTTCATGCAAACTGCAATTGTTGGCCCTCAGCATTCCGACCAAATGCGGACTTCGCACGTTGGACTGACTGTGGAGTGCCGACAATATGTGCATGAACAGTGAGGTAGAATGGTAGGATGTTTCTATGTGCTGGAAAGTTTCGCATTTTGAAGTCTTCCGCCCACAACAAGAACGTTCTCGTGGTTAAGGAATGGGTTCAAGGATGGTATCTTACTTCTTTTGTCAATTATCTTTCCATCTCGTAAGCATTGTAGTTCTTCGGAATACACTTTTCCTTGTATATATCGTATGATTCCTTTGCTGCCCTCGTCCAATTCCTTTACTGTTAAGTAACCAGTTTGTATTGGATTGTTCGTGAGCTTGCTTTTACAGTTAGCAATGAATCGTCTGCAATAAGCAGCAACTCTTATTAGTTTCCAGTAAGAAGAAAATCTTTTAGTAATGTCTTCAATTTCTCCTACTTCAATTGTCAGAACCTTCTTGGTGTCGGGAATATCGATCACTGCACTCGGATGTTGTTCTGGTGAGGGCCATTTTTTGGAATCGAATTTCAGCGAACGAGAACGAGGTCCATTCCACCATAATTGATTGGTTGTCATCTGTTATCGTGAGCAGCCTCTTGAACCATAATCAGCTGGATTGTCAGATGATCGTACATGCCTCCAACATGTTGTGTCTGTTGCCTCTTGTATTTCCGACACTCGGTTTGCAACAAATGTCTTCCAGGTAGAGGGACATTTCTGGATCCAGGCTAGTGTTATAGTAGAATCAGTCCAGGCAAAGGTTTTTCGTTTAGTAAGTATACTCGTAGTTTCTGTATCGATGCTTGTGTCTAAGTTCACTTTAAATTGAAAAGTGTCACTTAAGGGATTCCAGTGGATTCCCAAAATTTTGATTGTTTCTTCCTTCATGACATCTATATTCTGTTGGTTTCGTAACTCGATTGGTGTATGTTGAAATAGTTTTTTGTTGTTAGCAGCCCATTTTTGCAGATGAAATTCTGCACCACTTAACATCTCCTTAAGTTCCTTCTGAGCATTTCTGCATTCTGTAATCATGTCGCCTCCCGACATAACATCATCAACATAAAAGTCATGTTTGACTATTTCTGCAGCGACTGGATACTTTTGTTGTTCGTCTTCAGCTAGTCGTTGAAGAGTTTTAATAGCCAAGTATGGTGCAGATGCTGTACCATAAGTCACAGTAGTAAGTTTATATTCTTCAATGGGTTGGTCAGTAGAACTTCGCCACAAAATTCTTTGGTAGTCTTGATGGTCTTCGTGTCTAGTTCGATTTGGCGGTACATTTTTTTCTATATCTGAAGTAAAAATGTATCTGTGTTTTCTCCACCGCATTATAATTGTTGTAATATCGTCTTGCAGCTTGGGGCCTACCAACATCAACTGGTTTAGGCTCACTACAGTTATTATTTTTGCCGATCCGTCGAATACGACTCTTAGTTTGGTTGTTGTACTTGTAGTTTTAATGACGGCATGGTGAGGCATGTAGAAAATATTGTTATTGGTAAACTTGTTACCTTTGGATGTGCCCCAGGTTAAGAAACTCGTTTATAACTTCTGCATAGTCGTCTTTTAACTTTGGATTTTTGTTCAACTGGAACTCGAGCTGGCGAAATCTGGCTATAGCTCGATTGTTGGATTCACCGAGTTGTTTAATGTGCGTTGATTTCTCTTTAAATGAAATCTTAACAACATAACTCCCATCTTTCTTTCGGTAATGTGATTCTTTAAACAGTTGTTCACACTGTTTATCTTCTGGCTTTAGATAATTTGGTTGGGAAACTTCTTCTAGCTCACAAAATTTTTCTAGTTGCTGATCAACTGAGATCTGTGCCACCATTCCAGTGACACTGTAGTTTTCAAATTCATCGTTTGATGTTCGCCCAGATATCAACCACCCCAGCTGTGACTTCTGAACTATAAGCGAGTTTGTAGCATCTCGTTTAATTCCATCAGTAATTATATCGCCATACGCATCAGCGCCGATTATCATATCAATCGGTCCAGGAATATTGAAAGTAGGATCAGCGAGTTGTAACTGATCCAAATTTCCAATTTTAATGCAATTTGTAGTTTTGGATGGTAGTTCGTAGTTGTCTTGTGAGTTTGGGGAGTACCAGAGCTTCTAATCGGAGATTAAACTCTGTAGTAAAGTGTGGCTTTATTATGACATCTACCTTGTTTTTAGCAGTTCCTGCTTTTGTTGCACCCAAACCACTAACTTCAACACAAATATTATGCCTTTTGAGTTTTAACGTTTGTGCGATAGCTTCAGTGATCAATGATGCTTGCGATCCAGGGTCGATGAGTGCTCGTACTGTAACACTGCGGCCAAGTCCGTCTTCATTGCTTATCTTTAGTATGGCTGTTGCGAGAATGACATTTTGATTCTGTTCGCTATGATTTACTTGTTTTGAGTCTTTTTGAACAGAATCTGATTGTTTTTGGGGAAGTTTCTCAGCCCATTCCATGTGTAGGAACGAATGATGATTTTTGTTGCAGTGGTGACAATTCCTTTTGCTGAAGCACTGAAGCTGCTTGTTATGTCTTAGACAATTTAAGCACAGTTTGGCTTGCTTGCACTGCTGCCATCTTTCTTTCGGAGACAGCTTAAGGAATTTTGTGCACTTATATATTGCATATCGGACACTGAATTGGTTTAGTATCTATGACGAAGTTACGAACTGTATTTTTTGGTTCGTCAGCAGTTGGCTTTTGTTGTTTTTTATTAGTTGACATCACTTTCAAAGCTTGGTACCGTCTTTCGAGGTATTCGGGAAGAGTCTTCATATTTGGCTCGTCTAGTCCTTGCTCGAATAAGTTTCTTGATTCTGCATCAAGGGACTTTGTTGTAAGATGGACAATCATTGGACCCCATGATGATGTATCATAGCCCAAATTTTTCAATGCTGCTAGACCTTCCTTGATGGCATCTAAAGTGTTCTTTATAGAAGTAGCTGTAGGAGTGCTACTATGCCCAGTCTTTAGCATTTTTTCGATGTGCATAGATACAATCTTTCTCTCATTGTTATACCTGCCTTTCAAAATATCCCAAGCACTGTTGTAGTTGGCGCTTGAAAATGTTAGGTGTTTTATTAAATGAAGGGGTTCTCCTTCTAAGTGAGTCTTCAGATACTCCATCTTTTCGGTAGTGGAAAGGCTTGTTTTGTCATAAATAATATTGACGAACAAGTCATAAAATTGTTGCCATTCTAGGTAATCGCTTTTAAATGTAGGAATTTTCAGCCTCGTGTTTCGGTTTGTTTTCATTGTTGCTGGTGCTTATCTTCGAAGCCATTTCGTTCAAGAATCGGTTGATGTCTTGCTTGATTCCTTTGTATTCGTTATTGGTTACGTACGGTTCTTTTAGATCTTCTTCCGATGCATTTGCATGAAGTCCTCATGCAGATCGGTAATGTTGCGAAGCTGCTCAAGCAACATCTTTTGCTGGTATTCATAGATTTCTCTCGAGTAATCTATGAACGTTTCCTCGAATTCTTCCAAGTTTTCCACAATGGCGACCACCTTTATCTTGAGTTTTTTCAACCTGTTTAGAGTCGAGACCTCTTTTGATTCCGACTTATAATTTGAATAGTTGAATATTACTGTTTACCTCGGGTGGGGGGTAGTAATAACAAATAAAACAAAGTATTCTGACTTCTAAATTGAAAGTGATTTAATTCTTAATTTGTAAGACTATTTATACTAAAATAAATGCCATTCGACAATAATAATTTTGTGGGAACATAAATGTATTAGGATAGGAAGCACCTGTAAAGAGTGTGCAAAATTCTATTGGAAGAAAAATGTAATGGGATAGGCGAGCAGGCACCTGTAGAGAGTGCTGATCTTGCAGTATGGATTTGTGGGAAAATAAATTGTGTGAATATAAAGTGTGATAGGGTGTTCGAAATTTGGATAGGGTGTTTTTCATATGCAGGTACCAGAGCTGTAAAAAATGCATTCTTTTTTTGTATTGCAGTAAAATAATAATAAAGACTTATTTTTTGAGTATTTTGACTTCATGTTAATACTTAACTTTTAAAAAAAATTCCCAGTTAATTTTGAAGTCTTTAGTAATGAAATCTTTTAGAGCAGTCAAAAGACTTGAAGTCAAAAGATTGCAATACTTTTTAACTGGTTGAATTCTTGGAAGTGTTTTAAAAGTCTTTTACATTCCTTGCAATCATGAAGTCTTTTGATTGCATTAAAAGTAATGCAATCATTTGGCTGCTTTGGAGTCTTTTAACTGCTTGAAGTCTTTTTTACTGCTTGAAGTATTTTAACTGCTTGCATTCTTTTTTACTGCTTGAAGTCTTTTAACTGCGTGCATTCTTTTTTACTGCTTGAAGTCTTTTAACTGCTTGAATTCTTTTTTACTGCTTGAAGTGTAACGTTTTAAAATGTGTGTGACTAGTTTGTTCTTGTATTTAACAAAAACACCAGAACTTTGGATGAGTTTTATTGTACGTGTATTCACCTACTTTCATACTTAGACCTTCGGCGAGCTAAGTGAAAGAGAACACAACCCGACGCTCTTAATATTTTTGTCTTTGTAGTCACCTATCGCCTCACCTCTTGTCTAAATATTGGTAAAAAGGAGAATCGCATGAATGACCCGCTGCAAAAGAAAACACAAGCAAGACCGATTACCACATCGATAGAGGCTCAAAAACGACCTCAAAATTCCTGCAAACCGGATATAATTCATTAAGATTCTACTGCTTCCACAAAGTTCTTCCCTGACGACTTTCCCTACCTTTAGGACCGATGTCTACAGACCCATCGGCCCGTCCAGGCAGGAGCCGAAAGAGGTGTCCCATAGCGTTTTTAGCTGAAGGCCTGCTGGTTGCCATGCTTAGCTCGTCGATGGGGGGGGGGGGGGGGGGGGGATCTTGCTAATCGCTTCAGGACAGAGTTACTTTTTTCCAGGCCTAAATCTGAGATATTATTTGATTGTAAATATTTCCATCTTTTTAAAGACGTAGGGCCCGAATCTTTGTGACCGATATCGCATCTAACCTTTTCTTACTGTTTCTGACTTCTTCTTCGACTTCTTACCCACCCTTAATAATAATCCAAAAATAATCATAATTATTTTCGGACTATTCCAATACCATTACAATTGCTTCCAAATCAAAATTAGTAACGGCCCTGTTATGAAAACGGGAAGTCAATGACTCCCCTTCACATCCTCATTTGGAAACACATCTTACACCTTCCACACATCCACTTCCCAAAAGTTAACTACTAACACGTCCTTGTAGAATTTTTTACTTCGATACACAAAAGGATTGAAAACAACTCAAATTATTTTTCATCCTAAATTCCAAAAAAAAATAATCAGCATCCTGAAAACTTCGACAAACCTTCAAACAAACAAAAACTTCGAAAGGTACCGATCAAAAAGTAATTGCTCGACAAATTCGTTTTTTTTTTTTTTGAATTCATAATACATTTATTAATTTTGGTTTCAAAAAAAAATTCTTAAAACTATCAACATTGAAAAAAAAAACTTGCATCTTAATCTAATCTATCAACATTCTTCTTTTTTTTCATCACCATACATCGGGATAATCAACACGAATTATATTCAAAAAAAAGTAAAACGACCTTAAGTCCTTTGAAAGCAATTAAAATTTAATTTAAATCAAATAATCATCTTTTTTTTTTGTAAACCGAAGTCTCTTCTCGCATAACCTTAACGAACAACTAAATTTTACCAGCATGATTGCTCTTTTCTCTTCAAACATGTTAATATTCAATCAAAATCAAATAGATATGTATGTATATGTAAATATAGATTTAAATATAATATGTATGTACAAAATTTACCAAAGAAAATTCACTTACCAGTGATCCATAAATGTTGTGCACAGCATCTAGACGCGACCTGGTGAAGTTTTTAAAGTACATTCATGTAAATGTTGATAAACACTGAAGGTTATTATGAGTAGCAATTGGAACTTATTTCGCTTTATCCTTACTCTTATCAAAAAAAAATTATATAAATATGCATCGTAAATCTCACGATGGATGGGATGTTACATCTATTTAATATATCTACTTACTACTTAGAACTATACAAAATTTCTTTCTTACTCTAATCTATCTTTCTTATTTTATCATACTAAGCCTATCTTAATCTATACCATAATCTATTATTTTACCCTTCTAAGCAACATTTTTCTTTGGATATATTTATATGTCCATATAAACTTCTTTTTTTCTTCTATCAAACTTTCTTTGATTTAAGCTACATATTCAATTATTTCATTCATATTTTACCTTGTTTTTAAATTATTTAGTTTTCTTATTCCAATTAATCAATAATTTTTATTCTGTTTATATTTCGATCTCCTTTTTCGAATAAGTAAAACTTCCTCTTTTGTTTTTTTTTCCTTAGTCCTAATCCTCTATATCTCGTTTGTAAGTATGTACTTTCTTTTCTGTTCTAACTTTTTTATTTAAACCAAATATTTCTAGCCTTAAACTATATACTTATTAACACTATTTCTTCTTCCGCAATATTATGTACCTTATGTACATATGTATGTATGTACATGTTTATTTAATTTTCTCTTTTCTTTCAGTCTAATCCTTGCTATTTATCAATTCTTTTTTCTCCTTTCCTAATTTATTTAAACTTTTTTTCAGCTTTTAACTTTCTTTTTCTTTTCTTTCCTTTTAACTATATTTCTTAAAATTTTTGTTTCTTTTCTATAGCTTTTTTTTTTCCTATCTACCTATGTACATATACATATGTATGCACTGTATGTATGTAAGTTAATTTATTAGAAATTCACTTTTTTCGTTTTAGTTTTTTGCACTTTCACTTTTCTTCGATTTGTATATTATATTGTATGTACTTATTCCTTTTCAGCTTGTTGAACTTTTATGAAAATTCTTGAATTCTGGTGACACGTTTCTTCGGCGCTTGTGCCACTTGGTGACATGAAGAGTTGTTAGTTCTCAAACGAATCCCCGTTCGTTCTTGAATTTTCTGGATTCAAGATTCCGAATCCCGAATCTTTATGAGAGGGACACCGTTTCCTTTTTCTTGGGGATTTGGAAGTGGCCTTAGGTGGTCTGCTCAAGAAGTTGGTCGGCCTGAGCCTAGCACTTGATGGATTACAATGCCCTCTCTCAAAGCGATGGGAACCCCACCAGACTTCAAAAAGTCTTGAAGAAGAAGTCGTAATTCTCACGTGGCTGACGTTAACATTGTTGGCCAGGAGGGCCACTGGTCGATCAGTAGTTGTTTTATGACGACCTAATCAAAGTAACAACAACAAAAATTAATCTCCTGTACCCTATGTCAGATCGTGCGTATAGGTAGACTTACCGATTCTTGTACAAAATGGTGCTTCGCTTGAATTTTAATCCTAGAGTTTCCGAAAAGGATTTATTTCTTTGATAGGAGCGTCAGCGATCTACCAAAAATGTTAACGCTGTTTCTATATGGAAGCTTTTCGTTTAGCAAGAAAAAACTTACGGCTAAAACAATTGTTTAATCTTACCAGGTATTTTTTTTTTATCCTTTTTTTAATGACCTGCTGGGAAATGTGAAGAATTTTGTTTTCTTCGGCACTGAATCTATGCCCAGAGAACTTATTCTCACGTTAGCTTAATTTTGTGTTGCACTTTTATTTTTTTAACTTGCGTGAAGCACCAATGGGGGATGCAAGTAACTTAACCTTCTTTGCTGACGGCTCGTGGTAAAAAGAAAGAAGATTAGCAACAATGCTTTTAAGCAAAAGAATATGGAATGCGGTACTGAAACGGATCTTGCGAATTTGGTACGCGACGGCTCGAAACACATGCCGTAGATTCCGCACGTACCACCCATCGAAACTTTTATTCTCCGCCACATTGGTTTAAGCTGAGTGCGCAAGCTGGTTTGACTGATGCAATGATTGATGTTGTTAAGCAAATAGTTATTTTTGTTTGTGTTTACGTTGGATAAGCAGATATATTTTTTTTTTTTGTAATAAAACTACTTTTTTTTTTGTTGAACTTGTATGGATTATCTTTTTCGGAAAGATGGAAGTTGAAAGTTTTACTCGTTGCTTAGAATAAAATTTTTTCTTATTTTATTCCCCAATAAGTTTTGAAAATTATCTACATAGAACTGTTTCCTACAAAAGTCTTTTAACTGCATGAAGTCTTTTAACTGCTTGAAATCTTTTGATTGCCTGAATTTTTTTTAAATTTTAATAGACCTTGTAAGGCAACTTATAATAGGAAATGAAAGCAAATGAGCATCAACGTAAATGCTGTAAGTCATAAGGAACCTGATGTTAAGAGAATTTAAAGCAGTCAAAGCATTCCAAACAATATGATGAAAGTTTCTTATTATGATTTATCATGTGAATTTCGCATTGGTTTCCAACTGAGTGTGTATTGAAGATAGGATGTCGCTGTTTACATAGATATTTTTTGTCATCAATATGTATACAGCCCTGGTATTCAGTTTGTGATAGCGCGAAATGCTGATCCCTGAATGGAGTTATTGCTAAGAATGGTGTTGATGGTTGTATGAAGACAAAGGATGTGTTATGTTGAACTGGTAATGGTACTAGTTTGAATATCTGGAACATTTGCGTATTTAGTAAAGGAAATTTTACAAGGAATACAATTGCTGATAATGTAACTCGTCCCTTGACTCGAAGGAGCTCGTATAGTTTTGGAAGATTACTTTCGTTATATCCAGGAAGTGTCAATGAGCTTGGTATCATCTTACGTATTCTATCCAGTTCGCTCAAAAGTTGTCTGGGTGAAAGAAGTAAAGCGTTTATTCTTCCTTGATGGGTATCTGAAATAGCTTCCAGAATTGCTATTTGAGTTCGTTGAAAACTGTCCATTATTTGAGTAACATAGATTGTAATATAGTTGAGGATTTCTCTTCTCTGTATAGTTTTATTCAGGTTGTCTATTGAATCATAAGCTATGGTCAGCTGCTGTTTTACTTCTTTAAATTATTCTTTGATTGAAGATAATGATTTGTTGAGAATGTTTGTTGTCGATTCAATTATTGATGTTTGATTTTTGCTCAATTCAAGTAGATGCCTCTCATTATTATGGGCCATTTGGATGTTATCTTCAATGTATTGTGCGTATTCTTGGTCAAGGACCCCGAAAAGCTTGTTTGCGACAGTGTCTATAATGTCAAATGGGGATCTTCTCTTTCTTATCGCCATGCCATGAGATTCCATGAGACGCATTTCTAAATGATTGACGATGGCCCTGCAAAGGTTATTTTGAAATTGTTGTTCCTCACATCTGGTCTTTAGTAGGGTGAGGCCTTTCCGTATTCCTTGCAATTCCTGCCAATAACTGGTCATATTAAAGTAAATGAACAGGTTCCAGTCATCAGTTATTAGTCTTGCTTCCCCAATTTCATCGAAATATAGTCCAGGGCTACTGTCAAAATGCTGAATGTCTACTGGAATTGGTTTAGTGCCTTGTCCGGATACGGTGCCTAGTAGAAATAAGCAACCAACAGTGTTGTGATTGTACTTATTTTCATCTTTTGAGTTGGCACTGGCTTACTTCGTTTTTTCTTGGGGCATTCTCTTATCGGGAGTAAGCGACCTTGAAGTGGGTGTTTAACTTTAGTTTTGGTTCTTGACAGCAGAGACCGATCATTAGTTGTTGGTTTGTCTTTAGTAGATAGCGGTTGAACTTCAGTTGGAAGTGGACAAACTTTAGCGATTGATCGTCTTAATTCTCCTGAATGGGTTTGGATATCAACCACTCTTGCAAATTTGTCCGGTCCGCATATTGTTCTTAGAACTCTTCCCATTGACCATTTAAGGGGAGGTAAATTGTCTTCTTTAATGAGGACTAATATACCTGGTTAGATATCAGCTTGAGGATTTTTCCATTTACATATATCTCTGCTGAATCTCTTGTAAGTACTCGTTCGTCCATCGGCGCCAGAATTCCCGATGAATAGATGTTACTAGATTCCATCGAGCGATATGTGTAAGTGTAGGTGCCTTCGCGGATTCTGGATCCACCATTGTAGTTAAGGGTGCTCCAATCAAAAAATATCCAGGAGTTATAGCTTCAAGATCATTAGGGTCATTGGACATTTGCGTTAATGGTCTAGAGTTCAGGACAGCTTCGATTTGTGCAAGAGCTGTTGTTAGTTCTTCTTGAGTTAACGATGCACTCGCAAATATCCGCTTCATATGGTGTTTGGCCGATTTTACCGCTGCCTCATATAAGCCGCCAAAGTGAGGAGAACGTGGGGGGATTGGTTTCCAGTCTATGGTTCTTCCAGCACAATAATTCTTGATGGATTCTTGACCTTCTTTTGTAAAAACCTTGGAGTTGAGCTCATTTAGTTCATTTTGAGCTCCAATGAAGTTTGTTGCATTGTCGGAAAAGATTTTTGCTGGACATCCTCGCCTGGCTACGAATCTTTTCAAGGCTCCAAGAAACGCCTGAGTAGTTAGATCAGTGACTAGTTCTAGATGCACTGTCTTTGTTGAGAAGCATACGAAAACTGAAACATATGCCTTTGTTGATTGCTTACCACGTATTCTGTAGTGAATATATACTGGACCAAAGAAATCCACGCCTACATTCATAAATGGTCTTGAAGGTTGGACACGTTCCGGTGGTAAATTTCCCATTAACTGCTCAATACTTTTTGGCTTAGCCTTAAAGCATTTGATGCAATTGCTTACGATGGACTGGGCTAGTCGTTTTCCTCCTAGTATCCAGTAAGTTTGTCTTGCAATGGAGAGTAGAGCTTGAGGTCCCGCGTGCTTATTTTCTTTGTGTAGTTCAGACATCAATAATTTTGTGAAGTCATGCGAGCTTGGGAGAATCATTTGATGTTTTGCTTCATATGGTAGATGAGAAGCATCTAGTCGTCCTCCCACTCTTATAACGTTCCTATTGTCAAGAAAAGGTGCGAGCGAGTTAAGATGG
Organism: Chrysotoxum bicinctum; assembly: GCA_911387755.1. Taxonomy (NCBI): domain Eukaryota; kingdom Metazoa; phylum Arthropoda; class Insecta; order Diptera; family Syrphidae; genus Chrysotoxum; species Chrysotoxum bicinctum. The sequence continues at coordinate 55,429,984 of OU426988.1, read as the reverse complement.
CTTGTTTGAGATACACAACCATACTTCATAAGTGCCTTTAAATCTTCTGGAAATGCCGATGATTGAATACGCTTTACGATAGTGTACGTTGCTGATTTCAGTTCTTGTGGAGAAAGAACGGTGTCCACCAGTCTGTAATTTTTGGCTCGTTTTAGGTTACTAATGAAACGTATGCCGTATGCTGTAACCCTTTGTAGAATTTTGAACGAGTTTTTGTGGTTAATTCTTTCAACAAAATGGTAGTTGGTTTTTGGTGTTGCTAATAGAACAGTTTTCATAACTTTCATCTCTAACATTTGTCCTTCTTCTTTCCTTAATGGTTGTTGGGGCCATTCTGACTTAGGCTTCTTCAAGAATGTTGGACCTGGGAACCAAACAGTTGACTTCAAAAGTTGTTCAGGCAATAACCCTCGAGATAGAAGATCAGCTGGATTTAGTTCCGAGTTTATAAACTTCCATTGAGATTTTATGGTTTCATCCTGGATTATAGCTATACGATTAGCTACAAAGGTTTTCAGTGGTGATGTTGTGTTTATCCAAGACAAAACAATTTGTGAATCAGTCCAGTATGTTGTTTGTTTAAATTGTATTGGAAGGCTTTCCTTTACGAACTTAACTAGCTGAACCAATAGTTTAGCGGCACAGAGTTCTAGGCGAGGAATGGTTTGTTGTTTGAGTGGTGCTACTCGAGTTTTGGCACACACCAATTGTACATGGACTTCTCCTTTGAGGTTTGTGGATTTGATATAGACCACAGCCCCATAAGCTCGTTGGGAGGCATCTGAGAACGCATGAAGTTCAACCCAAGTTGGGTTGTACACTATGATGTGTCGTGGAATTTTTAGGTTGTTCAGCTTGAGAAGGTATTTTTTAAATGTTTTCCATTTAGTATTCATCTCCATCGGTAACGCGGCATCCCAGTCGAGTTTTAAGGCCCAAATTTCCTGCATGTAGATTTTTGCCAGTACAACCACTGGACTCACTATTCCCAGTGGATCGAAAATATGAGCAGTGTCGGATAATATAGATCATTTGGTAACCTTTGTTATTTCGTTCCAATTTGTTTTGATGAGAAATTGGTCTGATGCTGGTAGCCAGGTTAGTCCCAAAGTTTTTATAGAACCTTCCTCTTGGTCGTGAAGGATCGTTTCAGTTTCGCAATCTTCTGGTGGGATTCCTTTCAAGAGTGAAGGTGTGTTAGAGCACCATTTTCGGAGATGGAACTCTCCTTGAGCCAGAAGTTGTATTAGTTCTGACTGCTTTTGAGTAACGGTTTTTGGATTGTCGCTTCCGGTTAATATGTCATCCATGTATATATCTGGTCGGATAATATTTGCGCCTAGCAAATGCTGGTGGTCTGCTCCTTCTGCCAAATCGTGAAGGCATCTTATAGCGAGATAGGGGGCAGATTTAGTACCTTAAGTGACAGTGTTTAGTTGATACGTCTTCAGAGGTTGATTAGTTGATTCCCGCCAAACTATACGCTGAAATCGTTTGCTAGTATAACTATCCATCCCAGTAAGGTGTTTTGTAGAGTTGGGCCACTGTTGGTTAGTTTTATCTGGCCCACTGAAAGAAGTTCCGGGTAGAGCTCAGCTCCGATGAGAATATCAATGTCAAGTGGTTTATTGAAATCGTTATCTGCCAATTTGATGTTCTGAGGCATTTCCCAATGACTTGTGTCGATAAAATCACTGGGTTGTTGTGTAGTTATCGTATCGAGCACAAATACTTGAATTTGTGTCTGATAGCCAGTAACACGGTATTGAAGACATACTCGTATATCGACCTTTTTGCTCGGTGTGATTGGTCTGTTTCCCATTCCTGAGACCTCCAGGGGTTCGTATTTTGTTAAGAGGTGCAATTTTGAAGCGAGTTTCTCAGTTATGAAGCTCATTTGAGAACCGGAATCGAGCAACGCTCTTGCTTTGACAGTATTATTTGTCCGATTAAGTATGTTAACCACGGCTGTCCCCAACAGTACATAATTGGATAATTTTGCTTTGCTGGATGTAGCTGACAGGCTGGTTCTGTTGTCTATAGTCGGAGCTTGATGTCTTTGGTCCTCTGTTGTCACGTGAAGCAAGGTGTGGTGGTATTGATTGCATTTAGTGCAGTGAATTGATCTACATGTTGGAGCTTGGTGTCCCAAGCGTAAGCAATTTGTGCAGCGATTAAGTGATTTAACATTTCTAAGTCTCTCTTGTGGTGAGAGCTGGAGAAACTTTGGGCATAGATATATGGCATGTTTTTGCTATCCACAAACTAGGCATCTATTGGTTTTGGTTGTTGAAGCAAGAGCTACTTTTGTCCTTTTGTTCAGGTCTTCTGAGCCCGTTTTTGCTACTTTTGGTCCAAGGGCTTCCAATGATTGGAACCTTAACTCTAGAAATGACATGAATTCGTTTAGGGCTGGCAGTGCTTTTGGTTGCTTTAGCGACTGCTCCCAAAGCGTGAGCGTGTTTCTGTCTAGCTTCTTGATTAAAATGCACATCAGTATAGGGTCCCAATTGTGAGTGTCTATGCTTAAACCCTTTAAACTGAGCATGCACTCTTGTGTGGTGTCATGCAAGACCTTTATTGCCTTCGAGCCTTCAGTCTGGATGGCAGGTTGCATCAGCAACCTCTGAACATGCGCTGTTACCAGTAGTCTAGGATTGTCACATCGATCTTTGACGACTTGCCATGCTGCACTGTAGCTGTCATCGGATGTCAAGAAGTGCCTTATCAGTTTCTCTGCTTAACCCGCTAAAGTCGTCTTTAGGTAGAACAGCTTTTGACAGTTGGCTATGTCTTGCTTGTGCACAAGTTCAATAGATCACTTTACTGCTTCCATTTAGTATAGTCCCCATCAAATTTGGGCAAGGTTACCTTGGGTAATTTTAGGGATTGCTTGGATGTGTTTGCTGTAGAAAGATTCATAGCTCCATTGGATTGTAATGAGTTCTGTGTGGTGAACTGCTCCAATTTGTTGGTCAGAGAAATCAGGAATTCTTGGACATCGTTTTCCAACTTGTAGAATTCATCTACGTTATATCCATCTCGTTTTGGATCTTCTGAGAGCTCGTGAATCAAACGATGAGTTTCTTCCAGTTACATCCAGTATTTCTGCAGCGCGCTTAGTTTTACGCTACAAAAGGTTGAACTCCAAGTGTCTTTCGCAGTGGCTCTGATACTAGCTAACAATCGCTGTAAAGACTGTGTGGTTGTGCCTTGTCTTCTCACAACTCTTGTTAATTCAGATGTTGGGGATACTACGGGCGTTAACTTTTGCTTCTCATCTGTGGTTTTGTTGCTTGATATGCCATCAGCACGAATTGACTTCATGGATGGGTCGATGTCGGCATCTACAGGCACAATTGAATCTAAGATATGCTTAAGTTCAATATAAGCCTTTTTCACCTTCTCGTATGTGTTAGCTTGAACATGAGCCTTTATCTGGTCATGATTACTAGATAACTCCAACCAGAGATCTTCTAATGACCTTGATTTCTTAATCTTATAGTCGACCGTTTTTCGGTCGGGACCGTCTTTGCCAACATTGGTATTGAGCCGTACCAAGTCGTCCGTTATGGCCTTCTGCCTGACCACGATGGTAAACACCTTCATTTCCTCCATCTGGATTAGTTATGTCTATGAACTTGCTAGTAGAAACAGGAACTCTGGAACCTTGTCAATATCCACTTGCTGGTGGACTCAGGAATACCGCGATTGCTGGAACTCTGGAGCTTTGTCAATACCCACGTGCTGATCACGTCGGGGTCACCAATGTTTAGAGTCGAGACCTCTTTTGATTCCGACTTATAACTTGAATAGTTGAATATTACTCCTTACCTCGGGTGGGGGGTAGTAATAACAAATAAAACAAAGTATTCTGACTTCTAAGTTGAAAGTTATTTTATTCTTAATTTGTAAGACTATTTATACTAAAATAAATGCAATTCGACAATAATAATTTTGTGGGAACATAAATGTATTAGAATAGGAAGCACCTGTAAAGAGTGTGCATAATTCTATGGGAAGAAAAATGTAATTGGATAGGCGAGCAGGCACCTGTAGAGAGTGCTGATCTTGCAGCATGGATTTGTGGGAAAATAAATTGTGTTTTTTAGTTTGTTTCCTTATCTTTATATTAATGCTCGCGGATTTCACGTCCGAATCGTCTTAAGTATAAAATAAAACTGAAACTCTACATGTTTTTTGACATATACTTGGCCTGTTACAACTCGGCCGTCCTGACTGTCACAATCGTCCCGATTCCGTTGGCAAGTACTTTTTATATCATTAACCCATAACTTAATATTGGCCGCCTCCCAGATCCCTTCATATGGTACCCGACCTAATTGGAAACCCTCAACTTCTTTTAATAAATATCTGTCATTGGGTAATATTTTCGCTATACAGTATGGGCCCTTAAACTTGGGAATAGTCTTTTTGCAAGCACCCGCTCTGCTCTCATAATTTTCAACCATGACATAATTACCTATTTCATATAACGCATTAGTTCTGTTGCTGTCTTTCAATTTCTTAGTACGATTTTGACTTTCAACGATTTCCTCTGACGCTTTAGTTCTTAATTGTTCCAAATCCCTATTTACTACCTGTTCTCCGCAATCTTCTAAACTCTCTTTTAAATAATCTATTATCACCCCTCTTTGTCCGATCCCAAACAACAACTCACTTGGCGTCGCTCCCGTACTACTGTGTGTGGTATTATTCAAAGCGAACTCTAACTTTTGTAGCACCCCTTCAAGGGAGGAAGTTAACCCTGCATCAGTTAATTTCGCTATCATCGGGCCTAGACTCCTATTAACTCGCTCAACTTGTCCATTGGCTTGAGGAGAACCAGTTGCATTCCTTATGTGGTGGATGTTGTTTTCAGTTATAAAATGTGTAAAATCTTCTGAAGTAAATGCACTGCCACGATCCGATATCACGACTTTCGGACGGCTGTAGAACATAAAATAGGATCGCAAGCAATTCAACACCTCTCTAGTGCTAGTGGACATAGTCGCGAATAACTTCACGTATTTAGTGAATGCGTCTATTACCACAAACACATACTCCACCAACTCTTCATCTCCCAACGAGATTTTGTTTGCTAAAATCGTTTTGTCATGGAAATATTGTACGAATGTTTCCGTAGCCAACCACTTCCTAGCTTCGAACACTCGCTTCCGAGTTAGTCGGCTGCTACGGTCACCGAACATTTCCTTCATCTCGCACAGCAGCTGTCGGATCGGAATACAGGTGATGTCCGACCTCGAATGTAGCCAATTCAGGGCCTTCCCCTTGAGTCGGCATGAGATAAGTAATCTCATGTCCAATTTATACGCAGCTTCCAAGTTTAATAATCGGGATTCCCAATGTGAGAAATAATCCCCCTCTGCTAACAATTCTTTCAACAGCATACAATTTTTTCTACGCCACTGTTTTGGTTTTCGTCGTTATGTGTATCTTTCGTTTTTATTAACCACTCATTTTCACTCTTTAATAATTCATTTTCTCGTTTTTGTATTTCAATTTCTCGTTTCATTATTTCCAGTTCCTTCTTTAGAATTCTCCACTCATTATCGTCACATTTAGCTTCAGCACTCTTTTTCGTATTTCCACTCGTTGTCTTCTTTATTATTTTTTTTTCTTGTTTCCTCATTTTCGTCAATATCTTCAATGTGTGTGCTCGATTCCCCTTCTTGAATGACACTGTTGTCACTGTCTTCGTCATTAAAAATAGATGCATCTGCTGTCTGGCTCTCATTTTCAACGCCTATTTCTTCGGTATTTATTTTTGCTTTTTCGCGTTCTTCTTTTGGCACAGATAGAAGCCGCAACAGCAACTCACTCTTGTTGCCTGTCGTTTTTTTTTTGAGTTTCTCCAGCCATAATTTTAACTGCGACGCAGTATATTTTTTGTATGCTTCTATTTCTGCCATTATGAAAAGCAAGACTTTTTTTTTTAAAAGGAACACTCGTTATAAAATATTATTAGTTTATTGTTTAAGAATAGGGTTTTCAGGATCCCACTTCTGAAGTTATAAAGGCAGAAGTTACAATTAACCCTCCAGTGGGCGCGTGATTAAAAGAAACACGAGCGGGCGCGTGGTCTACGATTGTAGACCATTTTATTTTGCCAGAAAAGGTATGTGGTAATGCGTTTTTAGTATTCAAATCAGAGTCAGGCTATAGAGGAACATATTATTTTCCATATTCATCACTTTAAAATAAACGGTTATTGATACACTGAAAAAAAAAAATCGTAAACAAAAATAATCCACTTTCTCAAAATTTTTTGTACTAATTTTTTATAAAAAATAAATAATTTAGTTTATAACAAAAAAAACATTGTGTGCATTAAAAAAATAACAAAATTTACTGGTTTCAAAAAATAGAAACATGCATCACAAACAAAAAAGTTGTAAAACTTCAAAAATCCATGTTTTTGGTGATCACATTTTTTTTCTTTCAAAAAAAAAAAAAAAACAAAAAAAAAAGTACAATAAACATAAAAATAAATTACTTCATAAGTTATAAAACAAAAAAAATAATAATTTAAAAAACACAATCTGTGCAAAGACATTTAAGGTGGTCCTTACACGCAAATTTCCCGCATTTTGCGCATCTAACCCTTTATAATCCATAAGATCACACAAAAATTTATCATATGAATGAAAAGGATTATAATGAAAATAAAAAAGAACATTAAAATTTCCAATTATATTATGGATTTTTCCCATTATACTTTCCAAACCAATATCCAAAATTTTATTTTCTCCATCTTTATAAAATAAATAAAATTTTCTATTTATTTCATCCAATTCAACAAAATAGAGTTGCAAATTACAATCAACTTTTATACCTTTATTTTTTAAATCTTCATCAAAAGGACAATAGATTAAATTCACAAATGGAAAGTTTAAAGCATTAAATTCAAAATACAAATTAAAATTTTTATTTACATATGAATACAAATCTTTATTTATTGTTTTAGCCCTTTCAATAGATATAAATTCTTCTACATCATCTATAACATTTTCATTCTCTCTTAAATCAAATTTCTGTGAATTATTAATATCCAAATTATTATCACTATTATCCTTATTAACAAAAATCTCATTTTGTGTATAATTATTATCATTATTTTTAATAATTCTTTCTTTTTCTTCTTCTTTACAAGAATTATTCATATTATCATTTGAAATTTCATTAATTGACATATTATCATCTTCTGATATAATATCACATTCATCATTTTCATTAATATTTTCAATATCTTTAATAAATTTAGAAAAAGAATTCATTTCTTTTGTATTTTTTATTATTTCATCATTATAATTTTCATTATTTTCATTTACAACATTATTAAATTCATAATTACGATCATAAATTATATTTTTCTTTTTTATATTTGTAAGTTTATCGTCTTTTCCTTGATATTTAGTCGTACAAAGTATAGATTTTTCACCTCTAAATCCCATAACTATGGAACGTAAAACAAACCCTACATTAGAAAAAAAAGACGCATCTGAATCATAATAATTCCTTGATAATTTTAAATTTCTATCAAAAGTTTTAATTCTATAAACGGATTCATCATTTAAAGCTAGAATTAAATCTGCAATATAAAATTTATCATTTTTCTTTACTTTTTTGTTATTTAACAATTGTACTGCAATTTTTTCTCTTAATAATTTCTCATTATTATCTTCACTATCCATATCTACAGATTTCTCGTCAATTAAAACCGAATAATCAACACTTTGTTTAATTTTATTTAACATCAACATTCTTTTATACAATTCCACCGTTGTAATCAATGTGTTCACAAATTTTACTGTTTCTGTTAAATCACCACCACCACCAATCAAGGACGTATTTATTGTTAATTTTTTTTCTCTAAAATTTTGAATATTATTCTTACATAATTCTGAATAATTTAACAGAATTTCCTTTACTATAGATAATAAATTTTCCGAACTACTCAAATTTTTATTTATAACCATATATATTTCAGAACTAAAACAATTACTAGATTCTGGTTTTATAAAATTTACATTTTTTAAAAATGTATAATTTTCAATTAAATCCTTCTCCAGATCCACAAATTTAAAAACATCAGATATTTTAATTACCAAAGTTGAATCTTTATATAACTGTTTATCATTAACAATAGCTAAAAATTCAAAAAGCAAAATAGTATTAATGTTATTATTACCTATATCTACAGCAACATAATAGAAAATTAAATCTGCGTCCATTTTTGAAAAATCATAATCAGAAAAATTGATAATCTCTATATCATCAACTACTTCATCATATATTTTTATTTTTTCATTACTTGCTGAAATTCCTTTAACAATTGGTGTAAAATTTTTTTTTATAAAACTCAAAGTACCGCCTGGAGCTGCACCAACTTCAAAATAACTTTTTATTTTTTTATATCAAATTTATTTAAAATTTCATATAATTTCAAAGTTGTTTTATTTATACAACTACTTTTATTATTTTTTTGAATATATTTTAAAGGTGCAAAGAAATCCTCTTTGATTTTATTATATCTTGCGGTTAATACTTTATCAGAAAAAACATATTCTGTTAATATATCAAAAAATGCAGAATATTGTTTTTGAAACAAAAAATAATCATTCAGTACTAAATTATAATGTCCCATTTTTGAACTCATTATATTATATTCCAAAATAACTGTTTTATTAATTGGAAAATCATTATTAACCATAACTGAAATCTGTTTCTTCTCTGGAAAAATCACTACCACTTTTACTCTAAAAAAAAATGCAAAAACTTGTATAAATGCAATATTACCAACACCATCCTTTATAAACTCTTCCCAAAAACTTATTTGGAAATCACATTCACTAACAAATCTATCAAAAAGGTCCTTATTTTTTTTTAAATTATCAAGTTTAAAAACTAAAATTTGAACAAATAAATCCAAATCGAAATTTTCCAAATTAAGTGCAGCCAACAATGACCTAAATAAACATTTATTATTTTCACCTGATATATTCTTAATTACAAATTTATCCAAAATTGACTGGTCAATCTCTTCAACATAATTAGACTTACCAAAATTTCTTTTAAATTTATATCTATAATCATTATTTATCTTTCTGTTAACATATCTACTTTGTTTATCAGAAATTTTCTCTTAAGTATAATTACTTACAATGAGATCCCTTATTTCGTTTTTAAATAATGGATCATCAATAGTAAAAGTTTTTGAAAATCCATAAAACAAACTGTTAGCATTTATTTTTATAGTCTTTATAAATGAATCCACAGTCATTGCTTCAATCAACTCCTCATTTTCAATTTTATATTGTTTATGATATGAAAAAACCATACCATAAGCTAAAACCATCTCTTTTATTTTTTTTTTAAATCTATCAAATCTTAATGCTGCCACCGCTGAGAACCTCTGAAAAAGATCACACTCTATAATACTCTGAAATTCCTTTTCCTCGTCTACCATTAATTTTATCGCAGCGCCTTCTTTATTTTTTCTCAAATAACACAAAATATATATAACATGAGCAGCAGAGATGAGATCATCAACACAAAGTGCATAATTAGGGTCGATAATATCAGCACCATTAAAAGTTGTCCTTCTATTATAAGAAGTTATTGCTTTAACTCCATTTACTGCAGTGAAAGCATTTTTTTCTGTTTTCATATAATACTCATAAATTAACTCATACAGTTTTTTATCAATAATTATAAATTTCTTTTTAAAATCATAACCACGCATCTTCTTTACACATGGAGTTACATCATACCATTGCAAAACAATTTTTGTTTTTGTAAAACAATCATATCTGGTACTTAAAATATAATCATTAAAAGTTACATCAACATTAGATGTACATTTTGTTATTTCTATAAATAAAGTCCCTGCTCTCTGGTTATATTTCTGAACCAAATAATGATTACCATTACACGAAACTATATTATTAGAAATCAACGAGTTGTAAGTTTCCCATTTATGAATGTAAGAAAATGATGGGTCACTTAAGAAACTAAAACTTATATATTTTACATTATTTTTAACAAACTTTCTAAAATAGACACCAATAGATTGAATCTCACCTTCAGTCTTTATCAATATCTGATCATCAAAAATCACTGCTACATAACTTTTTAATGCTTTTTTATTGTACATTAATTTCGCTACAGTATCTAATGTCATATCATATGTTGAATGCAAAAAAATTAAAAACATAGCAGTCTTATTACAATTCAAAGAATTACCAAAACAAAATTGATTATCATTACCATTCATAATAGCATGTGCCCTTTCCGCAGCATTTTTTTTGTTCTAACCAACATATCTAATTTTATTTTTAAGTCAGTAAATCTTGCACAGTCTCTAACTTCCAAATTTCCCACACAACCATGAACATTAGGTTTTACTAATAGATTAGAAGGATTAGCTCCCACTTCAACTATATAATAATTGTAATCACTAGACGGTAAATTATTTAACTGATAATTACAAAATTTATACATTAAATTAGATTCTAAAATTCTTAAATTTGCTGCAATTGCATGGTTGTGTACTTTATCCTGTGTAAAAACTATATTAAATTCAGAATATATATGTAGATGATATTTGATCATTAGATATTAATGCACCACTAGTTAAAATTTTTTTTTTTTTTTTATAGAAAAGATATTTTAAAAAGAATAAGAAAATGAAATTAAAAATAGTAAAAGTTAGATTTTCACGGATAAACAATTCGTAAAACCGTGTAATTATAATTCGAAAAGAAATTAATGTAGGATAATTTATTAATTTTACTTTATTTAATATAAATTCACAAACGATTAGTAAGCGGCGACCGACCAGACTCAAGCAAACTCTACAACTAACTTACATACATTTACATTTTATTTTGACTTGCCTAAATTGGTATGTTGTATGGAGGGGAACGATTCTCTTTCTCTCTTCGGCTCATTGTCTAGGGTTTCGTTCGTTCCGTTGTGTCGTCTTAGTAGTTGTCTTGATGTTATTGTTCGCAAAAGGTAAGGTGCCGGTCGTACGTTGTCGCTGTCTGATATCTCATCCCACATTAATATCAAGAAGAATTATTAACAAACTTGATATTTTTCGTGGCTCTTTATACTCTTTCCACTTGCATGAGTACGGATTTTTATACTCTTTCCGTTTGCATGAGTTTTATTTTATTTATAATTTTTAATTACTCAAAATCAAAATTACACATACTAAAATATGGTTTATCAGGTTTACAACCAACCTGATTCATCTTAACTGTAGAAATAGCCAACACATTGTTAATTCCGTTAGCATATCTACATATATGTGGATATATTGGAATACCACAAGTATTTATTTTAAATAACCAGTAATCAAATGTATACCCACTATGAGCACCATGTTTCACATACTCACGATATTGTCCACAAACTATAATTTTATTACCAGTATCTGTATCAAAAATTTTCTTTTAAAAACTATAGATCAGCCTAGGAACTCCTTATATGAAATCTTATCTATATTTTTATTAATTACTTTTGGCCAAAACCCATGTAGTGAATAACCATCTTTATTTTTATATAGAATTTCATTCATAGGAAGTCCCTTTTCAGCAGGACAAAAATATACACACATATCATCTGGTGCAGGATATGGTTTCCCGTTTGGTTTACAAATATTACGATTTAATTTAGTATGTGTTATTACATTAGTAATATTATTTTTATCTGTATTATTATTATTATTGTTTATACTACCGACGTACAATAAGTATAATAACAAAAAGTCAAACATTTTAAATAATATATATGAAAAGAAAGAAACAATAAATTTATTATACTATTATTATTTTTAAATTTTAAAATTTCAAATTTCAATCTTTACTGTTGTTGCGGTTGTCTACGTATCTCTGGTAAATCAACTGTATTTTCATGATCTGATGTTGTATTGTTATACCTTGAAGACTTATTCCTCTTTCGGGGACAAATTGCACAACGTCCAACATAGCTTCCAGATGTGGCAGGGATTGGAGGTTGAACAATTTCTCCAATGCCTAAAAGCGCAAGAGCTCTTTGGCGCATTACCCTTGGCAATTGCTGAATTCTTGACCTTATTTCAATTTGAGGCCTGATCAGTTCCCAGGCAAACTGTTCTATAAAATTGCTACGTTTTATAACGTTTTCGGAATTGTTTGCTTTATATACACAAAGCGCATTTATTCCTGAAATCTGTGGCCACAAGCAATAACCGCTTAAGTCTGAAAATGTTATTTTCGGTAAGAGCACTTTAAAGTTTAAATTTAATCCTGGAAAAATCTAAGGCATGTAAGCAACAAAAACTTTATTGATTCTGAAAGTGGATCTTAATCGTAATCGATTCACATTTTTGGTTTTGTTAAATATGCTTATTTGCAACTTTTATTTAAACAAACGTTGCTAAAGTTGTTATTCCAAAATTGATTCTGATCCACCTTGCCAGCTTATATCACTTAAGCTGTTATTGCAAATTGAAAACGTCCATTCATGTTTTCTTAAATAAAGATAAGCTGTTTTTAAATACGATTTTTTGTTTTATTTTTGATCTAAGCGATATTTTAATGAAACATAAAAATGAAGTTATAATTTAAAAAGAAATTCACAAAAACGAGGAAGAGAAAAAACTTATAACTAAAAGAACAAAAGACTAATTTTAATTAATACAGAAAGCCATCTTAATATTATTTAATTTAGCACTCTTCATTTCCATCTTCATCTAGCAAATCAGGGTGTATATCAGCTGCAGGTTGCATATCCGTTTCTAGGCTATTATAAAATGCATGAAACGAAGGGTCAATATACGAAAGTAAACTTTGAAGATCAGCTTTCTTTTTTAAACTTATTAAGTTTTTGGATGGTGCCTTTGGTATATCAGTCAATTTAATGGAATTAACACCACGCTTTGCAACATTTATGGTTAAAAATGGTTGTTTTTTATCCAGGGTTGCCTTGTATTCAATTTTTCCATAGTTTTGTTTTGTATATCTGAGCCATCTCACTTTATTCCATACAAATTTGTTGGAATCTTCATCCCGGCTCCTCCACATAAGTTTCGTTTTTGAAAAAGTACCAAAGTCGAAGAATTCTTCAGGGTCCATTTCAATTACGCTGAATGGGTTTTTTATACCAACAGTGCGTACGAAATTGTACCAATCATGAGGATGATGGATACGCACCTGTGTTCTTTTTTTCTTTTTTTCTATTAACGCATGATCTACGTCACACTCCATATGAATTTTTATTTTGGCCACCACACGAGTCACTATATAGTATTAAATGGTTAACATCCTTTGCCTCATGCCACATGAAACAATATGGGGTATTTGTGGCAAAGTCATGTACAGTAAGATTGTACGTCCACAACCGTCATAATATGGTGTTGGTCTAAATCGCATTGAAGCAAGCTCGTCAGCTCCATTACGTTTTGATGCTTCTATTTTCATTTTCAGAGTGTCACATTTGTTACATGTGTCAATGCTGGGCTTCTTAAATTTTATATTCCTGCCTACCACAATAATACGAAATTTGTAATAAAAATGTTCACTTTTAAAAATACATATAATATAATTACATACCTTTAAATATCTGAGAAAATTTGCTTAAGCTAATAGAAACTGTTGGATTTTTTTCACAGAACAGCTTGAATATAGTTGCCAATGTCAAATCTGCATGAAAATATTTGCAAGATGAGTCCCGTCTTGTATATTGACTTTCGTAGGCCGGAAAACTGTTTATATGGGCTTTAACAACTTCTACCACTTCTTCAGATATTTTATTGGTTCCTCCTGCCACACCACGATGATCTTTAAAAGGGATATTTGGTTGCTCCAATTTCTTTTTGACAACAGATTTCAGAAAACTTTCAGTTTCACCGAAACATTGTTTAAAGCACTTTTGGCAGACATGAATCTTAGCCTTTTCAATGTTGATGAAATATTTTACGTGATGCTGTCGGTTTCGTGGAGAGATCTGACTTTTTTCTAATCGCTGTGTTTTCTTGTTTTCAATTTCAATCAAAGCTCCAATAAAAAGGATTCTTTGATTGAAAGTCCCCAAGGCCCAATAGGACTCAAAAATTTGCTTCTGTTTTTGAAAATCGATTTTGTCTTCGCAATTTTTCCAGCAGCTATTAAGAGGCTTACACTGCCTTGCTTGAACTACACCTGTTTTTCGAGTGTAAGATTCCCCTCGGTTTCTTTTTTTTGCAATAATTCTACTGGAGTCATATTCTTGTTGGTTTTGAACTGCATTATGTGAAGGAGAATCCATTAAATTCTGCTCAAGCTGCACTCCCATCTGCAAAAGTTCTTCGTCCGGAGAATCTGAAGAAATGTCCATTTCTGAAAGCTCAAAATTTGGATCCCGTACACTGTCATCTGAACTGAAATCATATTGGAATTCTTTGTTGTTATTGCCACCAAATTCTTCAAAAACAATATCCAGATTGTCATAATCAACTGCATCAATAGATGACTTTGTTTCATTGATTACAGGTTCTGAAAACAACTCGCCGTCGCCGTTGGATTCTAATTGGACAAACCGCACACAGGACAAAAAATATAATGAACACCGTTAAATGGACAGGGAACATAAAAACAATTTACCTAAAGCATTTGTTTTTTGATATCGATTGCTTGTTTTTTGTCGTTGCTCAAATTTCGCATCTTAATACATATGTAAATAACAATTTAAAAACTAAGAAAGTTCAAGGCTGGTTTTAATCATATTAATATTACCTTTATGAAAAACTGTGTCTCGTTTACCAAACACCCCTTTTCTAGCAAGGTTTAAGATTTGCAAGGCCCGGGAACTCATATTGATACACTGCTTTTATTATTATGAACACTACTTGTCGCAACACGTTTATCTTAGTTGAATTCCTTATAGAACTTCACTTCGAAACACACTTAAGTCAAATGAAGTTTCACTCATGCATTCGAGAGAACCGCTTATATCTACCTAATGCTTGGGTTCCTAGAATTTTAATTTTTCAATAATAGCCTACCTCACTTAGTCTCCTTCAAATTTTCAACGGAAATATGCAAAAATGACCTAAATCTGTTTTGATTATTTGAAAGAAAATTTTTAAATTTGCAAAAGGCGCTTAAGTCGATCTAGGTTTATTGAAAGAAAATTTTTAAATTTGCAATAGGCGCTTAAGTCGATCTAGGTTGTAATTGTTAGCATATGCATAATCAATTTGTGAAAAGTTTTTCAATATGTTAAAGTAGCTAAAATTGACATAGGTCATTATTTGATACCAAGATTTTGAAGTTCTCAAATTCTTATGAGAGTTAAGCGTTTACAAATGCTGTTCAGTGTGAAAAACTTAGCGTATTTTTCAAATCGATGTAATTCAATAAAAATGAAAGCTAAGAACCCAGGATTTTTTTCTACAACAAAATAACGTTTGCAGATCATGAATATTCAAAAAACTTAGTTTTGTCTTAAATCGACTTAAGCGGTTATTGCTTGTGGCCACAGAAATATTCAGTAGATCATAGAATATAACCATTGGCCATCGGCGAGTATTCCTTGAAACATCGTAGTTTTGACATAGTTGATCAACCATATCCACACCAATTTTTGTATGATTATAATCAGTTATTATCTCTGGTTTCCTTTGATCTCCAGTATCTGCGTTGATTGCATCATCGTGGTGCATTGAAGACAACAATATTACTGATCTATTCTTCTTTTGGCAGTAGAATACTATAGTGCAGCTTTCTTGAAATCCAAAAATTGACGAGTATTCTTCTCTATTCTTCTTTGGTAAAAATTCTGAAGGAACTTAACGTCTATTTTTTCGAATGGTTCCAGTGTATGTTAGTTTTTTATTCTTCAGCTTGTTTATAAGTGAAAGGCTGGTGAACCAGTTGTCTCCTGTTATATTCCTTTTTGTTCCTTCAACGGGTTTTATCATTCTAAGCGTAACTTCTTCGCCATTGTTTTTGAATCTGTATGGTCCATCAGGTTAAGTGCCAACATATGGCTCAAGATTCAAAGTGTAAAAAGTTTTTGCATCAACTAAAGCAAACGTTTTAACACCATATTTTGCGGGCTTGCTAGGTATGTACTGCTTGAACGCACATCGGCCTCTAAAAGCTAGCAATTGTTCGTCAACTGTCAGATATTCACTCGGAATAAAATTATTTTGGAAGTTTTTCAAAAAAATTTCGAATAGTTCTCTTATTGGCGCTAATTTGTCGATTTCTCTTCTTTCAGCTCTTGTGCGATAGTCATCAAATAGTAAACTCCGCAAAAGGAATCGAAATCTCTTTTCGCTCATTGCAAGATAACAAGCTTCGATTCCGTTTCCTATTGCATTATTCCACATTTTGTGGGTGTTTTTTCTGGAACTTTTAAATGTTCCAATCAAAAAGAGAATTCCAATGATAGCACGAATCTCCGTTTCATTCGTATTTCTTGTGTCCCGATCTCTGGTATTCAGTTTTGTGTTTTTCAATCCATATGTTGGTACAGCTTGTAATAATTCTGATGACACTATCGTTTATGAATAACCTGAGGCATTCAATTTCAGTGCTGGCGTGACGGCCGTCGCCTTTAGTTGCAGGAAGAAGTTTTATTATATTTTCCGATCGTACTCGCCTCTGAAGATTGGGTCTCGTTTTTTTTCCATTTTGTTGTTTTGTCTTTTCCAAGAAAATATCGTTCACTTAATCCTTCTTGTAGGGAGTTATCATCGTCTGCTTCAGACCACTCCTGCTCAGACTGAGTGTCGTGCTCGCTTTGTTCAATATTTTCACTCATACTTACGTCGTCCTCATTTTCTTCCTCTTCGTCGTCGAAGGGACTTTCCTCGTCACTTGACAGGTCGCCGAGCCAAAAATTGCTTGCTCCGCTAGTTGAAGCCATATTCTGTATGAAATTAACACTTATAAAATAAAAATGGCTAAAAATGTATTATTCATCACTTACAATATACAATGAATACAAAAATTAAATACACTAATTTTTCGTACACCAGTGGGCGCGTGGTCTACGATCGTAGACCAACCGACTTCTATCAACCGACTTCTATCTACTATTTACGTCTGTCCCCAACAAGAACAAAAAGCAGACTAATTAGGTAGAACAATCAATTATCTACAACTATTGTGAATGATGGTGCAAACAATTTTTTTTTCTAAGAGTACCGGCGTTTTAAAAAATGGTGGTCTACAATCGTAGACCACGCGCCTACTGGAGGGTTAAATAAATTAACACTCTTTCTATTCTTTTTTTAGTTTGCTTCTTTATCTTTTTATTAATGCTCGCGGATTTCACGTCCGAATCGTCTTAAGTATAAAATAAAACTGAAACTCTTTTCATGTTTTTCGCTCACCGATAGTTCTTATTGCTTTATTTTCTTCTTCGCCTTTTTTTCTTATTTGTAATTTTTTCTTATTTGACATATACTTGGCCTGTTACAGACAAAGTTGATAGTTTAAGCAGTACGTATCCCTCTGCATATGAGGAGTGTCTTTCTTCACGGTCGACACTATTTTTTTATGGTTTGAGTCAAACTCTGACCATAGTTCACTAAGGCGTTGAAGTCTTTCTTCCTTATACCTTTGGGTTTTTCTTGAGGCACTGTCTTTCCAAAAATTTCTATTTAGGTTATCAATTTCCTCAGCCAAGGTTTTCTGCTTGGCTACGATGATGAAAACTTCAGTTTCGTCTAACATGATGATTTGCACTTATTATTTTATTTTTAATTTAGTTGTATTTGATTTGTATGTTTCGGAATCGTAAATTTTATTTTCGTAGATTTAGTTTAGTATTAATTTCACAATATACTTTTATAGGTAGACTAAATTTATCAGTGTTAATAGCCCTGATAACACTTTTTGGTTAGTATTGTCGATTTTAATATGTTTCAATTAAAATTTAAACCAATGTCAGAAGCCTTGGTAACGCTTTCACTGTTTCACTTTCTTCTCGAAGGACCAATGTTAAGTCGACAATTCGCTATTTAGAGACGCCTTACCTCTGGTGGGGGGAAGTCAAAAAAAGAACGAACTGGTAGTTTGCCATATTAATAGCAAGTGACTTTATTGTTCTAAATATTCTACTTTTATACAAAATAAATGCTTATATTACAATAAATTAATTCTAAATAAAATGTACAAATATACATACATACAAAAATGCAATTTAAGGAAATATGATTAATTGCCACAGGTTGATTCGTGTATATCTGTTGGAGGTGTATATCTGTTGGAGGTGTATATCTGTTGGTCATGCTATTTTGTAAATGGTGTCATCTTGTTTATGTTGTTTTGTTTGTTCTATTTGGTAATTTGAATTATGCTACGAGTATGTGTGAATTATTCTGTTGTTGTCGCAACACCGCCTATATCATAAAGACTTCTTTTTTGTCTATGATTTGTTACACTTTTTATTTCTGATCTTATCGTGTCTATTTCAGAAACAATTTCCCAGTCGACGTTTAGTCGCCATATATCTTGAATAAGAATTTTTCCTACTATCATTACGGGTGCTATAAATCCATTAGGATCATAAAGCTGAGCCACGCAACTTACTATCTTTCTTTTTGTCATTGCCTGCTCAGTCACCGGTGTTTTCACCACAAATGTAAATTGATCCTTCTCTAATAGCCATTTAATGCCTAATATTGAAGATTTCTCATCATCTTCAAGCAAAATTGATTCCTGTTCTTCATACGAGTAATTCATATCTCTCACTAACGCTTTGGAATTCGATTTCCATTTCCTGAGCCCAAACCCTACACCCTTCAATACTTGATCGATTTCTTTTGATAACTCGATCGCCTTCTGTTCAGAATCAGCACCTGTAGTGCAGTCATCCATATAAAAATCCTCAATTATAGCTTTTGCTGCATCGGGAAATTCATGCTCTGCATCTTTTGCACATTGTATCAATGCTCGAACAGCATTATGTGCGAAAGACGTCATGCCATAGGTGACTACTGTGAGCCAATATTCCTTTAACCTGTCATACGGATTTTCCCTCCAAAAAATTCTTTGCAAGTCCCACTGTTCTCTTGCAACCTTCACCATGCGGAACATCATCTTGATGTCTGCACTTATTGCAACTCGATGCCTTCTGAAGCGCATCAGGATCTCATGCAAATCTTTTTGCTTTACTTTTAACCTAACATTTGCACTTCGTTAAGCGAAATACCCTTCATCGTCCTGCAGCTAGCATTGAATACGACCCAAAACTTCCTTGTAACACAGTCGTGTGGTATGTGATATACCACCCTGTTGCGAGTCACACCAGTCACTGGTGTCATGTGACCCATTCTTTCATATTCCCTCATAAAGTCAACATATTTTTGTTTTATTCCTAAATCATTTTGTAATTTCCTTTCCAAAGCTAAAAACCTTCGTTTTGCTATAAGTTTTGAGCTACCAATCTCCCCTGCCGATTCCTTTAAAGGAATTGTGACAATAAACCTACCAGAATCATCACGTGAATACGTACTGATGAAATTCTGTCCTACCTGTTCTTGTTCCTTTGATCTGTTTGACATGTCATCTAACTGCCATAACCGTTTGAGGGATTCATGCAATCGGTTGTTATCTATTGATATAATATTCAATCCCTGCTCTGTTTTGCTTATTGCTTTTCCTTCAAATTCTCCCAAAACAGCCATTCCGAACAATGTTTCAATACACAATGTTCCACTGGCTTGTCTGTCTAAAATAGACAGAAAAGATGCCGCCGCAAACCTGCAACCTAGCAATAGGTCCACGGGACCAGCCTTCCAAAATTCAGGTTCGGCCAACGGCCGCCCTAAAATATTCATCTTTGGCCTTTCCAAATCGTGTGTAGGCACAATTGGTTGCCATTTACTCTCCTGCGGTAATATATAAAATTCTTGCTCTATTGCGTCCTGCGAGTTAAACTATGGGCTTACCTTGAGCGTAGTTTTATATTTAATGTGAAAGGGTTCACCTTCCACCCCAACCAACCTGCGTGTAACTGCTGTTTTACTCAGCGATAACCTGCTTTGCAACTGATAGCTTATTAGATTAGGTTGTGCACCTGTGTCTATTAGTGCAAGTATGGGACCATATTTTCTGCCATCTAGTTCGACCCTCACCTGAGCCGTTGGCATCAAAGAAAACCTTCCCTCTAAACTACACATAAAAGAATTCGAATAAGTTTTAATTTTACCTTTATTAAAATTATTTCTCTTAAAATCATTCCAAGAATTAACTTCGTCTGGTTCCGAGAGATCGGCCATCAAACCTGCTTCCTGGTTTTCACCATCCGAGCGCGGCCGTTTTGCAGACCATGGCGCTAGTTAATCGGCCTTCTTCATGTCTACCTGTGGTGCATTCTTCCGCTTCCTGCTATCTTGTATAAGTTAGGTTTCTTTTCGCGGAGAGAATTAAAAAAAACAATTTTTATTTTACTGAACGTCCTTTATTGGTTTGTGAAATACAACTCAACTTAATTCTATCGTAACAAACAATTTATAACTTAGCTACCTACTTGTTGCGATAGGTATCCCATCAAAGTTGCTGATGCCGCTTGTCTCGTACGATGTTGCTTCCAGGAACAGCTTTGAGTTAGATTCGAGTGCTGTTGACCGTGGGAGTGCAACTCAGCATAAATTGTTATGAATATGAACCTGGAGAAGCGGCGCGGCATGTGCCAGCGTAAATGTGGTTGAAAGGATTTAAGAGATGGGAGAAGGTAAAATTTTAGCTTAATATCTTTTTGATTGAAGAGGTTAATAAATGTGTGTTGAGTTATTTTAACCTCACCTGCTATTGATTTTGCCAAAAAAAATTGTTCATTTGAAAGGGGTTTTTTTACTAAACAAGGTTGAATAAAATTTTTACTTGAGCCTGTATCTATTAAGAAATTTAAAATTTTCCCACTCTTCGTTCTACATTCGAAGTAGGGCAACGAAGAGTCGCTTAGTCTAAAAAATTGATATCGCTTTGGTCAATTTCGAGGTCCTGATTAGCCTGCGCTGGCTCGTTTTCCTGTACTGATTCGGCTTGCTGCTGCATGTAGTTATAGAGGTCAGGATCGTGTGCGGCTTCTTCTACATATGGCTGTTCGTAGAAGGCGTATAGATCATTTGGTGAAATATATCCTGTTGGCTGCAACGAGAAGTTCGGGGGCATAGTTAGTGACGGATTGTCGACGTTTATGTGGTAGTTTCTCTGAACTTTCGGAGGAACTCTATTTTGGAACGAGGGGGTTTGGCCCTGTGTCCTTTTTCCGGCATATTTAAAAGGTTGAGGATTATTCTGGTAATTTATCGCGGAGGATCTGATCGTAGATGTTTCCATCGGGACTGGTCTCGGTTGAGGTTTAGGCGGACGTGGAGGAGCCAAATTAGGGTTATAATTTGGGTAATTATTGTGGGAATAATGAGGGTAATTACTGGGATAGTTATTGTAAGAGTTATTTGGGTGGTTAGAGTAGGAGTTTTTGGGGTAATTGGGATAAAAGTTATTAGTATAGTTAGGATAAACATCCAAATTGTTTCTAAATTGCTGCGGTTGTGGTAGATATGCTATTTCAGGATAAAAATGTTGTTTATGTTGATGGAGTCTCTGTGGGGGAGAATACCTGTGTGTTATCGGTGGAGATCGGGGCGCTGAATGTTGCCATTTGTTTTGATAGTTTTGATGATTGCTTGCGTACTGCGACCTAAAGTTCTGATTCTCAAGTTTTTGACACAAATTTAGTGCTTCGGGTAGATCGGTTGGTTCTCGCATACCCAAGAGCCTTGGAAGATCTCCATTTAATCCACGTATGAACGTGTCTAAAGCCTTGTCCCTATATGTGCTCGTTAAGAGCGAGAGAGCCTCTGGACCAACGTCCATGCAAGAAATTTTGTTTAAAATAAGAGACAAGTGTTTGTATACGGATTGGTAAAAATCTTGTATAGAAGAGTTTGCTTGGATTAGCGAAGTCATTTGGTACTCTAAAGTACCTAAGTCTCTTTGATCCGCATAATGGAGCAAAAGGCATTTGGAAATAGCTTTCGAATCCAAAGGTGTATTGTACGATTCCAATACTGCATCCGCATTTCCTACTATCTTGTTCCTTATAATACTTAGGATACCGTAGTATTTCGGAGTACCTTGGAGTGGTTCGTATATTTTAAGAATACGTTCTACGCTTTTACGCCAGGAGCTGAACTCTCCTGGTTTGCCTGAAAAATCGCGTAGGGATCGGACTACGTCCGGTATTTTATCGAATTCTTCAATATTTGCTCTGAATTCAGGGCTTTTATCTTGATCTCGTGTGGGCATTGCATCGAAGTTTGGCCTAACAATAGAGTTAACTACACCTGCAATAATATTAATTAACTCCGGGGAAGGAATTATGGGGGCTTGGGCTTGTTGCTGAGGTGGATTTCCTTCGTTTATTCTTTGTTGTGGCAACCCTTTGCCAACAGGGGGACGGACAAGATTATTAGGATTGGACATTATATTAAATTTACTTTGAAAATTTTAAATTGGAATATATGTATGAATGTTTACTTAAATGTTAAATTAACCTAGTAATTGTTAACTTCAACTTATGTGTGCGTATTGTACGACTTGTTTTTCGATTGAATATTTCTTTTAATAAAATAATTTTTACGATTTATTTTAATTATATATTTTTTTTGTTCTAATTCTCAATTTTATTCAGATATTTTGTTTCTTTAAATTTTAAGCAATTTTAGAAATTAATTTTCACGAATTATTTCTTTAAACTTGTTTAATGAATAGCTTTCAAAATCTAAATCTATTCTTTCCTTTTTTAACTTGGAATTTTCTTAAGAATTTATTTTTTGTTTTGGTTCTATTTTTACGAATTATTTTCGAAATATATTTTCACTTTCTGTTTAAACTTTTAAATTCACGCAAATATTTAATTTCTCTTAATTGCTATGTTACTTATTTACTACACAATTATACATACAATATTATCAAAATATCCATTCCGAAGCGGCTGGCAGCAGAACTGTCTCCTTTTTACTGTTCCTTCAGTTACTAAGGGGCCTTAAAATTTCTCCGGAGGAGTTTATTTCTTTCCAAAGAACGTCGCACTTGTTTCTCTTAGTCTCTCCACAGTACCTTTTTTTTCGGTTTTAGCGAATCTTTTTTCACAGCACTTATTTTATATATTTTTTCGGGATTAGCGAATAATTTACTTTCACAGCACTGTCTTTTCTTAATTATATTTTTTATTAATTAATCGTCGCGCACTGATCTGTGCATGTGGTTCGTTTAATGTTACAATCTCACATTCTTTCTATTGAATTTGGAGACATTTCAAATGTTTAAGCATTTATGACAACGGAAAGATTTTAATGTGAGGCAATAAATTAAAGTCTTTATGGTATTCCATAAAGAATAAACGCAGCATAAACTATGTCATCCGATACTCTAAGTCATTTAACATATAGAGTATCTCGAGTGGCCTGATAAGGGTGTTGGATAGGAAGGTAGAGGGTTAGGCATAACATTCCTCCCCCCTTATAGGAAAAAAAAATATTTTTTTTTTTGTTACGTAATGCAACAATGAATAAATTGGAAAGAAAGACATTTTACATTGATAAATGATGTAGTGATAACAATAGTAGATATATTTATACATGTTGTTCTTCTGAATTTTCAGTTTTATAGTTTTTAATGATTTTGCACTTTAGAAATTTTTTATAAAAAAGGTACATTACGATTATAAATAGTAAAAGAGTTATCAAAAGGATTATTAAAACAATATACATATACGAGTGCAAGTTAGAATTTGGATCATTTTTGGTTACAATATTTTCTTGATTGACATTTTTTATTATTTCACTTATTTTTTCGATTTCATCAAAATGAAAATTTGGTTTTGATTCAGAATTAATAATTGACTTAGAATTTTAAAATCAGAGTATAACAATGTTTTGGAAAAATAGTATAACTCTTGTGTTTTGTTTTTGGTTTCAATTGCTTCAATTTTTACATTTTTTGTTTGTGCATTACAATCTGCGTTCAATTTGAGTATTCCACTATTTTTAATTTTTACAAAATATTTTAGATCTTTACAAGTAATCATAAGATTTGTATGTTCTGGTACCGCATAATACCATGTTTTAAAGTTTATTAACTTCCAAATTTCATTATACAATTTAAACATTTTAATTACGCACTGCAAATTCATTACACAATCTTTATTTACATTATTAAAGATCGGAAACATAGATTTACAAATAGTTATCTTTTCCGTTTTCTTACATTCTGAAAGGTCTCTTTCATTTAGTTTGATAAATTCATTATTATTGTTTGAAGCGATAAGTTTTGAATCAGTTTGGACAAAGAAATAAGTATTGTTTTGATAATGAGCTGGTATTGGAATGATTTTATACAATTTGAATTCTTTAGAGGTCAGAGGGATCTTTATGTGAAAAGTTAGAGTTTTTATTACATAAACAGCTTCAATTTTAGCAAATTTAATTATTTCTGGCAAGTTTTGAACTGAAGGTTCCAACCCAACTAACAATTTTGCTTCCTATTTCTGAAATTAAGAATCATTCGTTGCTATAGTGCTCATATAACCATTCTTGCTGGAAGTCAAATAGCTATAGGAGTAAAATTTGATATAATTCATCGCCTAGACATTCTCTGGAGCACTTTCTATCACCTCTATAGGCGTAAAGACTCAATTTTCCTTTAAACATACTATAGAGATACTATAAAACCACAGGACAGTTTATGCTCCTATAGTAATACCAACAAACTGCTATAAAAGTCTTTATTTATTATTCGTTATCTTTATAGAATCAATATTGGACAGTTAAAGTCAAGACTCTATAATCATGATCAATTTTTCTGTTGGACTCTTATAGTGCAATATAGTTTCTATAGTACTATTATAAAACTGTGCAATAGGCATAGTACACCACGTGCTTTTGCACATATAAGGATGAATTAATTACAACAACAAAATGCGGAAACCCCACACTGAGTAAATCCTTATAAATGAAAAGTAGGATTGGGTCGAACAAACTTGCCTAAATGTAAAGAATGGCAATTTCAAAAAATTAAAGTTTATGGTCGAAACTGTTTTTTAAAACATTTTTTTAGAAAAACATTTGATAAGCAAAATTATTTTTATTACTGAACGGATTTTATATCTGAATCTGAAAAAAAGATATCAAATTTTCAAAAAAGTTTTATTTTTTTAAACCAAGAAAATAGCGTAACGGGTACATTGGTTGGCACCCCTAAGCATTTTTTCACTTTAAATTGTGAATTGCTCTGCCATTTAAAGAGTTAGGAATATGTTTTATATGCCAAATTAAAATTTAAAGAATTTCTTACCCGAAAGTATTAGAAAAAATGTTTTATCAGCAAGGAATTTAATAAAAACATCAAAATAGGAAAAGCCAGCCGAAAGGTACAATCATTGGCATACAGGTACAATTGTTGGCACCCAAGGGTACAATTATTGGCTCCCTTAAAATTGAAAGAAATACAACTGTTTTTCGTGTAAATTTCTATCAAAGTTTAATAAAAAAACAGTTTATTATAACAAAAATACTTCATTCAAGTAAAAATAAAAAATAGTTAAGACAAAATAAATTAAATACTTCATTTAAAAATCTCTTACAATTAAATACATACACAAAAATCACATTTTTTATTTAAATTGCTTGTTTAACAGAGCAAACAAATATTAAAACTTAATAAAAAGAATACAAATTTATCACAACAGAAACAGTTAATTGTATGTAATTAAAAATTAATAGTAAATAATAAAAACTAACAAAAAATTAATTAGTTATAAACTCTTATAACTAATATATAAATAAATAAATTCACATTTTTTTTTTAAATTGCTTAATGTTTAATTTAATTTAAGACATTTCGAAAAATGTTTCAGTCTGCATAGTAAAAAAAACAGTATTATAACCAAAACTGCTGATTAAATGTAATCAAAAAATGGTTATTAATTTATAAAAACAAACAAAAATAAAAAATTCATAAATAATATTATTCTCTTATTGCCAAAAGTAAGAAATTAGTTAACATTTTATTTTTTTTTTAAATAAATTGCAAAATTAGTTTTTTTTTAAACAAACGGAGCAACAAAATAATGGCAGATAATCGATGTTACGCTTATTAAGACATTTAATGTGGTACTCCCTCTTACACTTTGAGCATCTTATGCCACAATTATCCATCCCGATAGTTTTTGTCATAAATTTTGTGCAGATAAAGCACATCTGCCCAGTGCATACTTTGTTGTTTCCAATGTCTTCAGTCGGATCTGAAAATAAGTTTCGTATGTGGTTCCCAGACTTTGGTGGGCTCATGTTCACAACATTTTCTTGACTCACTTCATCATAAATGTCCAGCAGCATTTGTTTATCGGGAGAGTTCTCCGTAGCAACCAATACATTGGAGGTCATTGTTTCCAAAGGCAACTTTTTTGGAGGGGAAAGAGGTGGAAGATGAGCCAAAGCACCGGAAGTCACAGTCTCCGAGGGAAATGTTTTTTTAGGGGGTGGCAGCATTTGTTTTACTTTAGTTTTATACGGAATTTTTTTTGTTTTCATTTTTCTTAATTTTTCTAAAGCTTTAGCTTCTTTTTTTTCGAGCCTAAGGGCTTTTCTTTCTTCCTTTTCTTTTTCAATCCTTTGTTTCCCTTCTTTTTTCTTTTTTTCCTGTTCAATCCATGTGGAGTTGGTAATAACAAAACTCTTATTAGGTTTTTGCGGTTTTATACCTTTGCGTAATGGTGTTTCAGGCCAGTCTAACAAATCGGTTACTTCTATAAGAACAGGATTATTTTCATTTATTTCTGCATTGGAATTTGAAGCATTAACATTTAAAACGTCGATGTTGTCTTCAGCAAACAAAAATTCGTTGATTGCGCTAATGTCCACCAATTCTGGTAAGTCCGAGCTTTGAGGATCAGTTTGTACTCCGCTATTTACAAATATTTTTTTTTCTTCGACTCGTTTGAAAACGTTCATCTTAAAAAAAGTGTAAAGTGAATCTTCGCTGTTCTCGTCATCCAAATTGAATTTTTCTAGTTGATCAACCTTTTCTTTGCCAATTATTTCACAAATACTTTCAAACGCGTCCGTTTGAACCTGTACAGACTGTTCTTGATTGTTGTAGCGGAAATTACTCCTTCCCAGACATTTAGAAAAACGAATGGCATTTTTATTCCAGGGAAATAATCCACACGCCTTAAATCCGTTTTGTATTGTAGTGGGAGAAATGCTTTTATCCACAACGTCTTTTAACAGTGGAGCAAACATTTGTTTGGTGAGATTTACACCAGGATTTTTTCTCCGCCAGTCGGCCACTACATTGTTCCATGAATTTTTGAGTGGCTTAAAGGCCGCAACATCAGCTGGTTGTAAGATGCGAGTTGAGTTGGGGTAAAGTGCAATGAGGATAATTCCAAGTTGGACACATAACTGGCTCACCTGGAGTGTTAAATGGGTACTGTGCCCATCAACAAAGAATATAACAGGGAGTTCTATTTTTTCCTGAATTAAAAACGGATGAAAAACTTTTGAAATATATTCATAAAAGGTTTGCTTTGTCATCCAACCGTTATCACTAATGCCGTATCCCCACGTTTCGGGAATGCTTTGCCGAATTTCATCCTTTATTCTCTTAAAAGGATAAATTATCATCGGAGGACACATTGATCCTAAAGCGTTGAAAGAAAACATAACTGTTAAGTTTGCCTTCGCTTGACCTCTTTCTACTTCATAAATATTTCTAGCTCCCTTTGCCGCTAGAACAGATTTAGCTTTCGGACAGAGTAGACAATTTGTTTCATCTCCGTTGAATACACGACTAGGGTCTTCAAGAATTGAAAAAAAATTGTTTTTGATTAGGTAGTCCTGTATGGAGTCAAACCAATGGAATAAATCAGTCACAGACACATTTGGCTAGCTGATGAAACAGGATCAACTGTTCTGAAGGTCACAGAAGGATGACGTTTTAAAAAGGATCTGAACCACCCTCTTCCAGGCATTGAATCGCTTCCGAATGGAGTTTCTCTTTGATTTTGTTTCAGGAACTCCTGCACAGCATAGAAGAGATCCTCCTTTCGTTTGGGAAATCCTTTTTCTTGACACACTTTTAACCAATCAACAATAATTATTAATTCCTTTGCTTCTGTTAAAACAGTTTTTGGTCCGTGTCTTCGAAAAATTAGAGCTTAAACGAAATTGTAACGTAGATCTGGGCACGTTGAACTTTAAAGAAGCTGCTTTTTTGGATATCAACCCTCTTCTTATTTCCGTTAAAGCTTGCTGGATGTTTTCTTCTCCATAATTCTGCCTTTTTTTCCCCATTTTTTATTGGCAGTGCCAATAATTCTAATCCCAGTGCACGAATTGTTGGCACCCCCCTGCCAATAATTGAACCACTACTTTATATGGGACCAATTATTGGCACCAAATTTAGTCTCCTTAGCTGGAACACTGTATTTTAAGCACTTTTTCACGAATTCAGAAGGTCTTTACTCTTTAACTGACAAAAACGAACTGAGAATGAATTAAACCGAAACAAAATGCAGAATAGTGGAGAATAACATACATATTATGAAAAAAAAATGTTTTTTTGTTCCAGGGATTAGAAGTTTTTGTGAAATTCCTTATTTCATGAAAGGTGCCAATAATTAGTACAAAAATCGGGGGTGCCAACCATTGTACCCTTTACGCTATTTTAAGTTTTTTCTTGGATAGAAGTTTTTTTTTAACCTTTTATCAAGCCTCAAATATTATTAAAATCCGGCAAGCCGATAGTGAGAAATTTAAAATTACAAAAAATAGTTGAATGCGGTAGGCACAGTCAGTAATATCTAATAATTTCAAAATTTTTATTGAATTATAGATCGTTAAAATTAATCGAAAGGAACAAAAATCATCAAAATTCTAGGTGAAGTTTTCGATAAAAATACAATTTGGAAAACCATTTCTTTACATTTTCAAAAAAAAAAAAAATTTTTGTCATATATCTTGTAGATTGTATTATAAAATTTTAAATTTTAAGCTTTCCAAAAATTAAGCATCGTCTTATTTTTACGAATAGATAACTTGCCATATGTCTATATCGCAAGTAAAAAGTCAATAGTGCAATTTATTTAAAAAAATATATTAAGTTTCATTCAAATTTCATATAAAATTTGAATCATGTTGTTTCTTAAGAAAAAAAACTATTTTTTACGAATTATTTTAGCGACAGTGATTTGTATTGTCGATTGATTGACGAGACTTTTTTACTGCAACTGCAGTACACGACACATTTTTAACAGCTAGATTTTCGATGAAGAAGCTGAGAATAATCAATTTATCAATAAATTAATACTGGAACATATGCTAGGTATACCAGAACTCTAGCTTTTTTCGCAGCTTATGCGAATTACGAAGCGATAAATATCGCTTCGTTCTAATATTTAAGTGTTAAAAGCTCCTATAAAGGAAGCCTATGTGACTTTATAGGATTAAATTCATGACAAAAAGTGATCCCAATTCAACGCTAGGTTTTATATAATCTAGTTTGGCCGTGCGGTTAGCGAGCAAGAGATTTGGTGCGAGAAGACCCGAGTTCGATTCCCACATTCTGCCTACACATGTAAGTAATTTTTAAATTAATTTTAAAAATAAAAGTAAAAATGAAATCATAAAAAATAATCAACTCTAAGATCTTTACAGAAATCATGCGGAAGAGGCAGAAAAACATGCAAGAAAAGCATCAAAATAAAAATGAAATCAAATAAGCACAAAAATAAATATTTTTTTTTTATTTTCCACATACTCCTATAAGTATTTTATTCCTGTGACAGTAAATCTTCTTTTCATTTCCACTATCGATGCAATTGCTGCAATAAAGCATATATTACCTCTATAACATAACGATAAGTATGTTCTTCAGAGTAAGACAATTTACTCCATAAAGGTGGAATAGGAGTTAAAAAAAGTAGCCCTTTTAACTCTTTGGAGTTTTATACAACCCTTAAATGTGTGCAAGAAATAGTAATAAGAAGCTTCTCTAGATGAATATAGAAGTAAAATTGTTTGTTGGGAATGGTAGTCAGTCTGTTATTTCCTATGCTTTTCGTCTCGATTTCTCTTAAAGCATTTACAAATGTTTCGGAAAAAAGAATATGTTTGCTAATTTTATTTTCTTGTGCTTTGAAAATAATATCGAATATTTCTGTCTCTTTTTCCCTGATTACAGATATTTCATTCATAACTAGATTTTCCATTTCCGTGAATGCAAATGCTGCATCGTGGTTTATTATCATTTCGTTATATATTTCGACATTAGTATCGTTGATGTATTTTATTAGATGACTTAATAACGTAAATTCTTTCTTTATTTCATGTGTTATTTCTATTTGCTTGGATTCGATTTTGTCTATGTTGTTTTTGATAGAGATTGCGTCCGCATCATCCATATTTCCAAAAAGAAACTTTTCGAATCTTTCGACTACATTAAACAGACCTCTAGTCGATCTATTTGGGGAGTTTAACATGTCGCGTATAAGGCTAGGACCGCACTTGCGATTTTTTGTCGAGGCGATTAAAAAGTCGTAATCGCTACAAATTATTGTTATGCACGCACTTGCGATTTTTTGCCGCACGATTATTTAATCGCGAAAAATAAAACACACTACTTTTTATGTGAGTGCACGCACTTGCTACAAATAAGTAGCGACAGAAAAATCGCTTGAAAAAATAGAACTTGTTTCATTTTTGTAATCTCTACGATTTTTAAGTCGCATGTGCGTGCATTCACATTTAAGGCCATGTGTCTTACATTTTGCGACTTAAAAATCGTGGATTAAAAATCGCAAGTGCGTGCATGCCAATTTCTCTTTGCGACTACGATTTTTAAGTCGTAGTAATTTAAATCGCAAGTGTGGGCATATCCATTTGAGTACATGTGTTTCATTTAAGTTTACGACAATCGCATCGCAAGAAAAATGAAACAAATTGCGACTTTTAAATCGTCATGATTTGTTGGTAGCAAGTGCGTTCATTCTCATTTAAATACATGTGTTCTATTTTTGCGACTAAAAAATCGTGCGATTGAAATCGCAAGTGCGGTCCTAGCCTAATGCGATAATTACTGTCTATTTCAGAAACGAGGCGATATATTGTCTTGACAACTTGTGTACATATGTATATTTATTTCTGTAGTATTTATTTTGTCGCATAGAACATTTAGAAGATAAACATGATCATGTATTTGTTTGAGACCAGTTTCATAAAGTGACAAATTAAGGTGAACAATGAAATTCCATTCACTTTTAGAAAGAAGGAGGTTGCCTTCACCTTGAAAATGTATGGCAGTTGTATTGTTGACTTCTTGTAGTTCATATTTCTTCGAAGCAAATGAACTGCTTATACAAAAGAGCAAGATTACCGTAGTAAGCATGTTGCGATTCTATAATTGAACAACTTTAGTATGTAGGTAAAAGAAATTATTTAGGAATTAAATGCCTTTGTTAAATTTTTGTGGACAGTTTTGTTTCTTCTTCCCACTCTGATGGTGATAGTTTCTGAAGAGTTAACTGCTATTATCTCGTAGGGACCTAAAAATACTGAGGTTAGTTTCTTGTTTATGCGATTTTTACTTTGTAATAAAACTTTATCCCCTATGTTATATTGAATTTGTTCACTGTTTCTATCATAATAATTCTTTGATTTGATTTTTGCTTTAATAAGATCCTCTTTCGCTACTTGATAACCATTTTGGAGTTTGGAGTTTGGATTTTATTTCAAACACATAATCTTCGTAATTATACACAGGATCAATAAAATTTGTTAATGAACAAGGAATTTGAGGTACTTTATACGAAGTGAACTGAGTAGCAGAATGTGGTGTGGTATTATAACAAAACACTGCGTAATCAACCCATGAATCCCAATTTGTAGGATCTTTGTTGGAATAACTTCGGAGGTAATCTCCTAATACCCGATGACTTCTCTCTAGGGATCCGTTTGACTGTGGGTGATAAGGTGTTGTCTGAATTTTTTTTATTTTTAATAATGGGCAAGTGCGTTTGAATAGATCACTTAAAAAGTTGGAGCCTTGGTCTGTCAATAAGGTTTGTGGCACACCGAAAACACATATAATCTTTCGTACAAAAACTTCGGCCACAGTTGCGGCTTCCTGATTTTCTATAGGAAAAGCCTGAATGAATTTTGTTAAGTTATCTTGAAATGTTAAAATATAGTTGTTTCCTGACTCTGAAGTAGGAATTGGACCCACGATATCCAAGGAAACCTATTCAAAGGGAACTGTGGACGTAGTAGTTATTTTCATAGGTATTTTCTTTGAAGAATAATTTTTATTTTTCTGACAAATTTCGCATTTTGAAATATAATCTTTTATGTCCTTAAACATATTGTGCCATTTAAAATTCATTTTTATTCGTTTAAACGTTCGCTTTACCCCCTGATGTCCTCCAGTAGGGTTCTTATGGTATTCATTCAGAATATTATCTATGTCAGTTTTGGAGCTAACCATTTTCGGAATTAATGAATCTGATAGTGTATCTCTTTTTTTCTGGAGAAACTTCTTTGTCGTCAGCGTTCAATGGTTTAATGCTAGACGTTGTTGCCTCTGAAACTTCCTTCTGTTGAACCGCTTGGGCGCGAGTTAATACGAGTATATTTATCGTGCTCACCTCGTTAGTAGTTTCGAGTCTGGATAGACCATCTGCAAGCGTATTTAATGAACCAGCTTTATATTTAACATCGAACTCGTATTCTTCCAATTTAATTCGCCAACGCATTATTCTAGAGCTTGGATCTTTGAGATTGAAAATCCATACTAGATGTTTATGATCTGTTATGACAGTGAATTTTCTTCCATAAACATATGGTCGGAAATGGTTTACTGCCCAGACGACCGACGGCTAAAGCCTCCTTTTCAATAGTTGAATAATTTCGCTCAGATTTGTTTAATACCCTACTAGCAAATGCAATAGGTAAATCTTTGCTTTCTGAACTATTCGATTGAGAAAGGACTGCTCCGATAGCATAATTACTTGCGTCGGTAGTAATTAAGAATGGCTTGTCATAGGAAGGGGATTGTGAAATAGGTGCATTTGTAATAGATTCCTTTAAAAGTGAAAATGCCTCATCACAGAAAGGATTCCAGATAAAAGGATTGTCCTTACGTAAGAGTTTATTTAAAGGATCTGCAATTTTAGAAAAATTGGCGATAAATTTCCTGTAATACCCAATTAAACCAAGAAATGATTTCAACTCTTTGACAGTTTTAGGAATTTTTATATTGCTGATTGCCATAATTTTGTCATTATTAGGTTTAATACCGCTTTCTGTTATAATGTGCCCTAAATAGGATACTTCCTTACGTAGAAATTTGCATTTTTGTGGTTGCAATTTTAAATTAAATTTCCGAAGACAATTAAAAATATTCGTCAATTTTTTGTTATGATCGTTGAGGTTCCTACCATAAACAACGATGTCATCTAGATATAAGTAAATATTTTACACGTTTATTTTTATTAAAAAAAATTTATTTAAAATTCAAATGGGCAGCGATTCCGCCTTCTCGATTACAATTGACAAAATGTTCTTAAAAATTAAATCTTGAATACTTTTTTTCTACATAATCAGCACTACAGTTGTTTCTTCGTTCCCACGATGGTGTTCGATATTGTTTTGCTGAATTTCGATTCCTCGGAATATCATGAGAATGACAAAAGCAAAAACATCAGCAGTTTGTTGTTCATTTCATGGGAATGATAAAAGTTAAGCATCAGCGATTTGATATTTGAATGTTTGTATGTTTGTGTCGTTAACTTATACAAAACATCGTATTCCTTAGAGACCAGCAAGAACTACATTCATTAGCCGTTGAAAGGTGGGTGGTGCATTTCGCAACCCAAAAGGCATTCTGTTGAATTCATAATGCCCGAAAGCTGTACTGAATGCTGTCTTGTGTCTATCCTCCTCTTCAACTTGAATCTGGTGAAAACCACTAGCAAGGTCTAAGATAGAGAAATATTTAGAGTCTCCCAGTTGATTAAGGATATCTTCAATATTTGGTAAAGGAAAAGAATCGGCCAGAGTAACCACGTTCAATTTTCGAAAATCTACAACTACACGCCATTGCTTGTTTCCTTTTGAATCTTCTTTCTTTGGAACCACTAACAATGGAGAATTCCAAAGGCTTGTACTTTCCCTTATGATCTCGTCATCCAACATCTCTTGGACTTGTCTCTGAATTTCAGATTTATGGTATTCTGGAAGTCTATAAGGACGTGTATTTATGTCTTTGATTTTTATCTACGGGAATATTATGCTGAACACTGTTGGTGTATGTGAGCTTATCGCCTTCTAAATGAAAAATATCGTTGAATTCTCTACAAATTTCAACTATAGAACCTGCTTCTTCTTTATTAAGGT
Source organism: Chrysotoxum bicinctum (assembly GCA_911387755.1). Classification (NCBI taxonomy): domain Eukaryota; kingdom Metazoa; phylum Arthropoda; class Insecta; order Diptera; family Syrphidae; genus Chrysotoxum; species Chrysotoxum bicinctum. The sequence continues at coordinate 55,395,519 of OU426988.1, read as the reverse complement.
GGTCTACTTCTAGGACTTCTCCTAGTTTTTGGAGTCTCCTATTTATTTCATTATAGTTTTTATACTGCTTAATTTGATAAACATAAAAATTTTCCGACTTCTCAAAACATACTTTAAGATTTTGGGGAATAGTTATTTCTTCCTCCGATGTATTAAGAATTATTGATACATTAATAAACCCATTTTCGACTTTTGCAATGGAACTAGCTATATAAACTCGTGGAAGAATTTCTTTTGGAATGACGATGACATCATCGGTTTCTAACAATGGACCGTATTTTATATATTGCTCCATTCGAGGTGGTATTTTTTATTAATTGTTTGTCATCTGAATATGGTTTTTGGAAACTCACTCCATCTTTTTCTAGTATTACTCGTAATATCTTAGATTTGTAATTTATTGTGGCATTGGTTTTATTAAGAAAATCTTCTCCTATTATACCATCGTAATCTATTGGAAAATGATCTTTTACTATATGGAATTCTTGGTTTATAGTCTCATTTTCTGCAATTTGTATTTGCAGAATTGTTACTCCTAACGTGGAAATTTCTTCTGAAGAAATTCCTTTAATTTTAAGATAATTTTTGTGGTTATACACTAAAGTATTATTTCGCAAACACCTCCTTTTAATTAGCACCAGTGTCAATTAAAAAAGAGTTTGTTGTTTCTTTGCTTTGGGAAATAGGAAAATCTATTTTGCTTCTGGATATTTGATTCGAGTTTATATTGAGAACGCAATTTATGAAATTCAAATTTTGAGATGGAATTTTTTGATTTTGCTTTTGATTTAGATTAAGATCTCGATTTGGATATTGATTTTGATTAAGATTTTGATTTTGATATCGATTTTGATTTTGATATCGATTTTGATTTTGATTTAGATTAAGATTTTGATTTTGATATCGATTTTGATTTAGATTTAGATTAAGATTTTGATTTTGATATCAATTTTAATTTTGATTTAGATTATTACAATTAAAGCATGCCCTAAATTCGAGGCATTGCTTTCTAAGTGATAGTATTTTGGAAATTAGGTTTTGAATAACTTGGAGAATTATTATTGTAAGAAGGTCTCTGATTATTTTGTGGATTTGGCCTTATAGTATTTTGTGGCCTAAAACTAGTGTTAGGATCATTGACTTATTATACATGGACTGCCAGAGCCCAACTTCACGATGGTTCATCCTGTACAACCAAGCGTTACTAGCTCTGTTGGTGCAAACGCGGAAAACATGTTGTAACTTTTGACAATTTGATTTGTTGCCTTTTTGGTTTTTGTTTACGTAAAATAAATTTTCGGCATTGAATTTTAATTGTACGTTTGATTCACGCTAATTCTACTTTTAAAAGCAAAATATTTAAGATAATAGTATAATAATCTTGGAAATAGTTTTGTTATTTTTCAGACGCAGGGAAGAGACGCACACGAATTACAGAGTTCAGTACCAGAACTTATATATGGTCTGATGTAGCTCAAGAAGCCATTCAAGCACTAATAGCTCTACAAACGACTGCGGCGGCTAAATTGGAAGAATAAAGGATCCGTGATAATCATTTAATATTTCTCACATTGAAACTGTTTTTTTTTTTTTTTGGAACTCAAGGAATATTTCGTATGAATGCATTCACCAACTGCTAGGACCAACATATGAGCATATAGATTTGGTTTGAGATCGGAAAACATTTGCCACACTATCCCACCAGAAGACGATCTTTCGAAATTTTTTGGAAGACCGGCACCCACATGAATTCGGCACTTTAAGACTCTGCATCCTGCATGCATTATGACCCCTTTGGCCAATGAATATGCTTTTTCTTTGCCACGCACAAAACACTTCAAACCCGATGTTTCTCTCGCCACTCTATATAATATTTCACGATTTTTGTAATTCTATGAAAAGGTTTTTTTTTTTTTTTTCTAAATCAGAAACAACAATGGAACACAAACGTCAAAATATAAATTTGAATTTAAGCAGATGGCTCTGTTTGTTATAACTTATAAGTAATAATAATAGATGTCCATAGTTTCTATGGCAAAAAACCCGGGTTCAACGCAATTGACAAGAGATGGCTTTGAGAATAGTTATTTACTTTTGCCACTTTTGCACCAAGAGCTATACTATCGATAAGGAGTGGTTGAACCACTTTCATTTTAACTTTTGTATGGAAATATTATACGACTAGCAGTCCATATATAATATGTCAATGGTTAGGATTGGTTCTATTTTCAGCCATCATCAGAGATTCCTCAGAAAGCGCAAAATTAACGGCTTCCTGGAGAGAGGTGTGTTGCTGTGTTTTCACTATTAATTTTAGAGGACCACGTAATCCCCTCTTGAAGTTGTTCACGGCAGTAACCTCGTTAAATTTTTTTATTTCTTCGCTTTCTAATTTAACATCTTGGGATGTTGACAAATTTAACTCCTCTAGAAGTTTGGTGAATCTATTTGCGTAATTCAGCACCCCTTCCGTAGGTAGTTGATACGTTGAGAATAATTCTCCTTGTATGGTTTGTAAAGGCCGAAGCCTTTGAAAGTTTTGCTTCAAGCAACTAGATAATTCCTCCCAGTTCTGGAAGTTTTTGATTTTAAAGGTCACGTTATAAGCGTTACCGGAAATTTTTGATTTCAATAAATCTAGTAAATCACTAGTTTGATCTTCGTCTATGTTCTCACTTCTTGCTTTTCTGGCTTGGACAGTAACGATTTCTAGAAATCTTTTTAAGCTGTCGGGATCCCCTGAAAATTCGGGGATCAATTTTAATGCCCTGTCAAAATTAAATTCAATCATGTTTCTTTTTAGTGAACCTGGAGATTTTTTTGATTTGTTTTCGGAAACTGTTTCCTCGTCTAATTTTTGGTTTACGTTAATTTTTCTGTTTCTCAAATTTATGACCAATGAAGCCATGCACAGAGAAAAAGAAAAAAAATATAGATAGATAGATAGATAATGTAGATAACTTTCCTGTTTTTTTCCTAGTTTAGTTGTGATACTCGTTCTGAGTGTTGTTTGATTTGAGATGTAGCTAAAACGAATAGCTAATCCCACCGCTGCCACCAATTTGTTATGCCACCAATTTGTTATTCCACCAATTTGTTATTGAAAAAGAACACTATTTATTACGATTTTGTTACGCCTTCCGTTTTAAATAAAAAGAACACTTTGGTTTACATAGAGATTATAGTTTTATTAAATTACTTAATACGTCGAATATGAAATTACTTTGAAATTACTTAATATATTCGAAAGACGTCCGGGCTTCACTAGCTGTAAAATCTGACTGTCCATCTTCTTCCAAAAAATACTCACTCTTGCATTCGTGTTTGACTTTCTTATAGGGAATGGGATACAAGCACTCGATAAGGGATGGTGCGTGATAAGATGCGACGGTTAATCGTCGCGCACTGATCTGTGCATGTGGTTCGTTTAATGTTACAATCTCACATTCTTTCTATTGAATTTGGAGTCATTTCAAGTACTTAAACATTTATGACAACGGAAAGATTTTTAATGTGAGGCAATAAATTGATGAATTTATGGTATTCCATATTGTTTTAATCTCACATTCTTTCTATTGAATTTTAAGTCATTTGGATTGTTTAAGCATTTATGACAACGGAAAGATTTTAGTGTGAGGCAATAAATTAAAGTCTTTATGGTATTCCATAAAGAATAAACTCAGCATAAACTATGTCATCCGATACTCTAAGTTATTTAACATATAGAGTATCTCGAGTGGCCTGATAAGGGTGTTGGATAGGAAGATAGAGGGTTAGGCATAACAATGTTCATGCAGGAAATGTTATTAAGAATTAAGGAAAGATGGAAATATATGGTGTTATAATATTCCTGTACTGTTTTTCCCCCCTGTACCAATTTCATCATCTGGTACTCCAAGGTTCCCAGATCGCGTTTATCCGCGTAATGGAGTGTGAGACATTGGGAAATGCTATCCCAATCTAAAGGGGTATTGAATGACTCTAAAGCAATGTCCGCGTTGCCAGTAATTTTGTTTCTAATTACGTTCAGTATTGCAAAACATTTAGGGGTTCCCTTAAATTGCTCATAAATTCCAAGTATCCTCTCAACACTTTTCCTCCAGGAGCTGAACTCCCCTGGATCGCCAGAGAAATCTCTAATACTTCTTACTATTCCTGGAATAGTATCTGAATCTGAGAGAGTCAGCCTATCCCACACTTGGGTAGTAATTGCTTCCACGTTCTGGGAAACAGGGTTTGGTGGAGAATTACACATAACCCTACATGTTTGCCCTTCAACAACCCGCGAGACTATACTTGTTATTAGTAATTCTAATTCAGGGGTGGCCTGGGGTATCCCAGTACCAATCTGAAAGCCACTAGTCGACTGGAACGACGCGTTTAAATCCCCAGTTGGACATGGAAGTGGTCCATGATTTTGTTCATAATTATGAGACGGCTCAATATTAACAGTATTGATTGGTTGATTATCCAAATCACCACTTGCACCAGGTTTACTCCCGACGGCTTTTTGATTTCTTATATATAAGTTTTAATTCAAATAAAGTTTCTTATATTTTTATAATTCTTATTCTAGCTTACGTTAGGGTGGTAAATAACCACATAACAACGCTGGTAAAGGGGCTGGTTTCCTTTTCGTCTTTCTTAGTTGAAGTTACTCAGGTGCCTTTCTTTACTCTCCCTCGTTGTCGGCTGTCGATCTACAGATTTTAGCCAAAAGGTTCTGGTCCCAGGATTATTTTGTGCACACGTTATTTTCTGTTATTTTCACTGTGATGAGCTATTTAGGTCGACTTACACGAGATAAAATACACGAACTGTTTGCTTTTATTTTCACCGCGGCGAGCTGCTTTAGGCCGACTTAAGCGGGTTAAAATACGCGAACTTATTTGCACTTATTTACCTGGGCCCCACGTTGGGCGCCAATTAAACGTTGATAAGTTTTTTTAATTTTTTTAAAAAGATATATTATTCAACCGGGTAGCGTTTCTGCCTATAAACACAATAATGACAAAGTGACTTAAAATATTCAAGCTTAAATACTAATTTTTGCACATTACCAAGCCAACTCATTCCCACAGATATCCAGGTATTCCGATTTCATCATTTTCCTCATCAAAGCGCTAGACGCTGACACCTGCATTCCTCTTTCTCATGTTCGGCTCGTGCAATACGTTTCGCCTGCAGCTTCGGCGTCGTCATCGTTAACTTACACAAACAATTTATCTTTGTTACATAAATGGTGTAGCGTTGTGTGCAAGACTGTACTAGAAACTAAAGATATCATTGAATACAAATAATGCTATCTCTTTTCTCAATATACATATAATGCTACGGATGCTTAATTCGCGTCCCAATTTGTCAAGTATGTCGTCTATATTGGGAAGTGGGTATTTATATTCAACCGTATTTTCATTTAGTTTGCGGAAGTCAATGACCATACGCCATTTGTTTATCCCTGAATTATCAGATTTCTTCGGAACTACCCATACTGGGGAATTGTATGGACTTATACAGTTAGGTTCCAGAAATCGAGTGAAATGAAATCGAAATCGAAATTGAAAATCGAGGGAATTTATTTTCCGTGTTCCAAATTTCGATAGATTTCCAAACTTCGAAAACGTTTTGAAATCACTTCAAGTGAAATCAAAAACAGCTGACATCTGTCATGTAGGACAAACCCAAATTTGTTGATTGATATATGTAAGTTCTTCAGTGACCATATTGTTTAGTTTTTGTTTACATTAAATACAAAAAATGAGTGCCGTTTTCGTTGCTGCGGCTTTGGAACTTGAGAAGAAAAGATTTTCAATTGAGAAAATTAAAAGACGTACGTTGAGAGACGTTTCTTATCCATTTGAAATTGTAGATGTAGCGTGAGTAATGGAAATTTGCAAAAAAAGTTTTGTATTAAAATTTATTATTTAATTCAGGTTTATTTCATATTATCGCGTAAGTAAAGATGCCTTCCATATGTTGCTGCAAACTGTTGCACCGCATCTAGCAAAATCTTCGATTCCATGCACATTGCAGCTGGCTGTTGCTTGGCGTTTTTTTGCAGAAGGGAATTTTCAACGATCGGTTGGGAAAGATGCTGATGTTTCTATGGGTCGAAGCACAGTGTCAAAAGTCTTATCAAGAGTCCTGAAAGTGTTAGAAAGAAAAATTTGCCCAAGATGGATTGAAGTCTCAATGTCAGATGCCGAACAAAGCAGATCAAAACGACATTTCATGGACAAATTTAGTATTTTTGGCGTCATAGGTTGTGTCGATGGCACACATATTAAAATGTCGCAACCACATCAAGATCCTACGCTGTTTTTTAACAGAAAGGGATACTTCTCAGTCAATGCAATGGTTGTAAGTGGTCTTCATTTTTTGGCTACATTGTCGTCTGCAGCCGATATAACGAATTTGTTGAAAGGCCTGCCGCCAGTCGATATGTCTTCAGCCTTGTTGTGGGATAGCTTTTTGCGAATTGAAGCCTTCCAATCCGTCCAAACCTTGGAAAAACAAGGATAATATTGAAACAACAAATGAATTTTATCAAACAACCTTTCCAATTTTTATTATTGCTTACCTTTTTCTATCCGTTCGTATCCTTTTGTGGGGGACCATGGCTGTTGAGATCATTTGTCAACTCGTCCCACAGAGCCTCAGCTGCAACTCGATCGCCTTTAATGAAACCTCTTGCGAGGTCTTTATGCTTATCCATGAAAGCCTGAAATATTGCGTCCTGGGCAGTATTTTTATGCTTACCCTTGTTTAAATAAATTATTTTAATCGAATACTATTAAAAAATATAATAAAATGTAAATACATCACTTACAGTGGCGAAAAACTAAATAGCTTATTATATGCTTCCATATAAATCATACATATTTTCCGTTAAATTAAAACTGATTTAAATTTTATTTGTCAGCAAACTCTACATCCTTTCTTAGTAGATTATTTATAGGTGAAGCTATCTGACTAAAATTTTCAATAAATTTTCTATAATAATTCATTATTCCTAAAAATGATTGAATTTCTTTTACATTTTGTGGGGCTTTCAAACTTTCTATAACTTTTATTTTCTCTAAGTTGGGTTTCACACCATCTTCTTCGATTAAATGCCCAAGGTAACTCACTTCCTTTCTTAAAAACTCACTTTTGTCTGCTTGTAATTTAAGATTTGCTAATCTTAACTGCTTAAAAACATCTTCTAACCTCTCATTGTGTTCTTTTAAATCTTTTCCATATACGACTATATCGTCCATATAGACAAAACATTTAATACCTTTCAATCCAGAAAGTACAATATCCATCATCCTTTGGAAAATGGTTGGGGTATTTTTCAGCCCAAACGGCATTCGAGTAAACTCAAAATGACCTTGTGGTGTAGAAAAAGCTGTTTTTTCTACATCTTCCTTTTGTACTTTAATTTGATGGAATCCTGCGTACAAATCTAAAGTCGTAAAATATTTTGCCGTTCCTAGCTGATCTAAAATTTCTGTTATATTTGGGATAGGATAACTATCGGCTATTGTTAACTCATTAATTTTCCTATAGTCTATTACAATTCTCCATTTAGACTTTCCTGACGCATCAGTCTTTTTTGGAACCACCCAAACTGGAGAACTTAAAGGAGATTTTGAATGTTTAATTATTCCATTTTTTAACAATGTTTTTAACTGGCATTCTACTTCCTTTTCGTGTACTTTTGGATACCTATATGACTTCGTGTAAACTGCTTTAACGTCTTCTTTCGTTCGAATTTTACATTCCATTACATTTGTACACGTTAAAGATTCTCCCTCTACTACAAAAAGATCATTATATTTTGTAATTAGACTTCTTAATTTATTTTCCTCTTCTTTGTTTAAATGATTTAATCGTAACATACTTTGTACAATTTTCACTTTATCTTGCACATGGTACACACATTTATTTTTCTGTTTTTTCCCTTTTCTTTCACTATATGAATTAATCCCATCATATACATTAAAATCATTGAGACATGCTGTCTCTACACTTATGTCATTTAAAATCTTTTTATTTGATATATTTAGAACACTTACTAAACATTTACCGTCTTTCACTGTACTAATACAGTTTGGGACTATTATATTTTCGTTTTCAAATTTACTCACAACAACTGAAGTACCATCAACTAATTTTTCTTTTAGTTTTACCATTCTAAACGCTTCTTGCCTTGGCATAATATAATTATCTTTATTCTTGAATTTTAATTCGTAACTTTCTTTCTCATTGTCTATGTATAACATATTGTTTCCATAATCTATCTTGCATTTCATTTCCCTAAGGAAATCTGCACCTAATAGACCATCATAATCATAAATCACGTTATTTGGTATAACGTGGAGTCCCCATCTATGATACCTTTTTTGTTCCGTCTCATTTCTTATAGAAAAACGTAAGTTAGTCGAACCTAATCTTTTTTGGGAAGTATTTCCCAAACCTATTAAATCTATTATTTCTTTATTATCAATTTTTTCTTTAACACACTTTAATTTTATTAGACTTATTGATGCTCCAGTATCTAAAAGCATCTTAAGCACTGTATCTTTATAATGTATATAAATGTAAGGGCTTTCTTCGTTATTTAAAGAAAACGCTGCCTTACTAATGGCGTTTCTTATTGGAAAAAATTTTGCTTTGTATTTTTATCTTGTGTGTAACAATTCTTTGCAATATGTCCTGCTTTACCACACTTAAAGCATTTAAATTTTTCATAACTCTTCGATGTATCTTTATTTGCGAATGTTTTCTTCAAAAAACAATTTTTTTCTAAATGTCCAACTTTATTGCAATTGTTGCATTTAGTTTGTCCGAAATTAATTCTTACTAAATTTTTATTTGTAAAATCTTGTCTAGGAGTTCTTATTTGATTAGCTAATCGTGACTCTTCATGCTGTGCATAACGAGCCGCTTCAGCCAAAGTCGTTGGTCTACAATTATTAACGTAATTTCCCAATTCAGATTTCAGACCATTAATGAAAATGTTAAGAATTATTTTATTCTCTATATAATTGTGAATAGCATGTACTTATATCTTTTACATCTGCCTCCTTTAAATCCTCTTTCGCATCGGAGCCGAGTCTTCTCGACATCGTTTCCATATGCTGTTCGTATTGCCTCACTGTTCTATTTTCCTGCCGAGAATTTATTAATTCTCTATAAAGCCCTAATGTACTATTTGTATCTTTATATAGTTTTTTTTTAATTGCTCCTTAAGCTGTAACCAATTCTCAATAACTTTGTTTTCTAGAATTACTCTGGCATTACCAGTAATTTGGACTTTAATATACTTGAAGATGAAATTTTGTTGACTTGATGAGGCTAGGCTCATCGCGTCATCACATCCGTTAAGGAACGCGTACAATTCTGAGGAATCGCTATTAAATTTGGGAATTAATTTCAATAAGGTACTAATATCCACAGTAGGGTTGATAACCTGGTTGCTTGTTTCAGGCATTTTTGTTTCTTTTTTTTTTTTATATATTTAACTTCACCTTACTTATATTGTACGACACTTTTCTTTTTTTTTTTTCTTTTTTTTTTTTTTGTTTTTTTTTGTTTTTTTTTTTTTTTTTTTTTTTTTTTTTTTTTTTTTTTTTTTTTTTTTTTTAACAATACTCAACCATAATAATGACAAACTTAACTTACTTTATAATTACTATAATCTTTAAAAACATTAAGCCGTTCGCCACTGTTGCACCGACTCTGCTTTTCAATTTTCAATCTTCTGTTTGTTTTTTTTTTTTCACTTGTCCGGTTCAATTCACCTTCTCAATTTTCAGTACACATGTACGTACCCCACTGTATATTACACAATATTTTTTTTTATCTTATTTTACCGCTGCCACCAATTTTATATGTTATGCGTGAAATGAAACAACTTCTTCTATTCGATACTAAATGGGAACTAAACTCTTTATTCGATTGAGATTAACTCAACCAAACAACTCCCCTACAAGATTGTTTCTTTTAATACAATCTGCATAGCAAGCATAATGTGTATACAGAATACTTGTATACAGATGATATTCGTTTTTGTTATTGTTATTTTATGATGTATCAATGAAGACCAATGATTAGTACCGATATATGTTTTTGAGATGACATTCTCAGTAATAGGTTCACTGGTATTGTCGATCTGTACATGTCGTGAAACCACAGACTATGCGAATGTTTATGTTTACATTAACTATCCGATGTAGTTTTAAATGTCTGTTTCAGCAGAAGTAGAATATTTATTGTTGAATAAATATTACTTCACGCAAAGTGGTAATTAGGCACTTTTTCTGAAAACATATACCACGATGTTAGATCAACCAAACATTGAAATATTAAGATAGCATCATCATAACATGTTCAACAACAAAAGACATTTGAGAACACTACACAAAAAAACGGGCCAAAAAAACAACAGCCATGGATAGAGCAATGGTAACCGCAAGTAGAAAGGATCCATTCAAGAGCTCTACAGAAATAAAACATGAGATTGAAGAAGAATATGGCGTACAAATAACATCTAGACTTGTGCGATATCGCCTAGCAGAAGCAGGACTACGTGGCTGCATTGCGAGAAGAAAGCCGCTTGTTTCAACAACAAACTTAAAAAAACGTTTAGCTTTTGCCAAGGAACATCTACGAAAGCCGCTACAATTTTGGAAAAATGTCCTGTGGAGTCACGAATCGAAGTTTAACAGATTTGGGTCTGATGGCAAAATCTACGTTCGTCGGCCACAAGGTCAAGAGTTTAATCCAAAATATACCATGAAGACAATTAAACACGGTGGCGGCAACATTATGGTTGGACCGATAGTAAGAGTATCTGGCAGGATGGATCAGTATCAGTACAGGGATATTTTACAAAATAATATGGAACCTTTTGCGTTCGAAAATTTACCCTCAACTTGGAGATTTGTCCACGACAATGACCCAAAACATACAGCCAAATCAGTCAAGGCTTGGCTTCGAGAGAACCGAATTGAGGTTTTAAGTTGGCCAGCCCAGAGTCCGGATCTAAATCCGATTGAAAATCTGTGGAACGATGTTGACAAGGGTTTAAAACAAAAACAAATTCGAAATTTAGACCACTTATGGACATCAATTCAAGAAGCCTGGTTTTCCATCCCAACAATTCGTTGCCAAAAACTTGTAGAAAGTTTACCAAGAAGACTTAAAGCAGTTTTGGAAAATAAAGGGTACCCTACTAAATATTAAATACAAAAAATAACTATTATGTGCTAATTTCTCATCAGTTATGGTGTTTTTGTTTATGGTGTTATTAACATTTCCACCCATTTTTGAACCTTGGAATTCCTTTTTTATTTTATTGTTATTATCTTTTACATAATGTTGAAAATTTATATTGAATTATCTTTTTACGTTCAAAATGTAAATATATAAAAAAACAATAATGTTCGAATTCGGCTTATTTTTATTTTAAAACGTTTTATAAACATTTATAGGTATGAGTGCTATTTATATTTCCACCACTGTATATTTTAGAATGCGTCAGCTTGCTTTCACAATTCCACATTAGCTAGATCTGGTCGAATTGAAATCACGCGAAAATCGATTGAATCGAAATGTGGAACACGGAAATTCGCCGCATTAGAACTTCGAAAAAAAATGAAATCGATATCGATAACAGTGAAATGTGGAACACCAAACTTTATTTTAGATCGATTTCAATTTCATTTCGACAGAAAGTGAATTGTAGAACCTGGCTGATATCTACTCTTTCTAATTATTACGTTTTCTAACATTTCAAATATTTGCTATTTATCTCTATCTCATGTACTTTGGGATAGCGATAAATCTTTGTAAATATTGGGGTATCGTGTTTTATGAGTAGTCCGTGTTGTTGCGCTAAGCTTTTGTCCATCCGTATAAAATAAATAACTTTTCTTCTTCTTTATTTAGATTTTTATGTAAAAGTTCACCTATCTCTACTGAGTTATATTCCATTGTATGAATTTCATCATAAGAAAAAGGACATTGATCATTTGAGTTGATTGATTCTTTTTCTTTGATTTTCGAATTACAAAAAGGAATTTTATTACTATTTATTTCTACGTATCTATCTCTCATATTGAGTATTCCTCCTTAGCGTTTAAAAAATTCGATCCTATGATCGCGTCGAAACTTTAATTTTCGAAATTTATTAGTTTCCACTCCATGGGGGCCTTTTCGTTAAACTCTACGGGTAAATTAGTTATTACCTGTTCGGTTATGTAAACATGTGAGTTTACTGTGTTTACTTTAATTTCTTTTTCTAATACTAATCTTTTACAGGATTTTAATTTTCTGTTATCAAGAATGGTCATAGTAGATCCTGTATCTACTAAGACTTTAATATTTTCTTGTTCTACATTCAGTTCTACGACCGGAAGTGTCGTTGACCCCCTTGAATAAAAATATAAAATATAAAGAGGGCCAAATTGTCTTCCGAGGCACCTCTGAAAGGTGGTATGTACTTGCTGGAGTTCTTTCAGTGAAAATTCTTGCTCCTTCTCTATTGCTACACTTAGTGGTAATTTTATTATTGTTTTATTATTTACTTTCACTTTTATTCGTCTTTCTTTTTTTTTTTTTGATGGTCACCGATAATTTTTATTATTCTGAATATAATATGAATAAATAATGTTTATCCTTAGTGGGCTTAAGGTCAATTTTTGTTAATATTTTTTTGGTTTTTTTATGTTGTGACGTTTCGGATGTGGTTACACCCTTCTTCAGACAACTTTAAAAAATACAAATGTTTTTTATTTGTTTGTTCGTTTTTGGTTTCCGTGTTTTTTTAAAAATTCTTTAAAAGACGTTTTAAATCTTTTTCTTTTTTGTTGTATATATCTTATCTCTTATCTCTTATCTCTTTTGTTTTTTTTTTTTTTTTTTATTTGTTTGAAAATTTATTTCAAATAAAATGAAGTTTAATTATCTGAATATTTAAATTTTAAATATGAATATATATTTGTTTTGTTGCCCTTTTTTCAAAATAAGTTAAATCATTAAAACACTCTCTCTGCGAGAATTCACAATATACAGTGATGGACATTAAGATAGACACACTCCTTAACAAATGTTCTATAGGATTTAAATCAGGTGATTGGGATGGCCATTCCATAACATTGATTTTATTATCATTGAAGTATTTTTTTGTTAGTTTTGACGAATGCTTCGGATCATTATCCTGCTGTAGGATCCATTTTAAAGGCATATCCTCTTCCGCATATGGCAGCATCGTGTTCTTCATGATATCAACATACCCTACTTGATCCATTTTACCTTCAATAAAATGAATTGGTCCTACGCCATACCAGGAGAAACAACCCCAAAGAAGAATACTTCCACCTCCATGCTTTACAGTCTTAATGGTATATTTTGAATTGAGTTCACAACCTCTTGGTCTTCGAACAACTTGTCTGCCATCACTTCCGAACAAGTTGATCTTCGTTTCGTCGGTCCACAAAACGTTTCTCCATTTTTTGAGTCCTTCCTGTCCAGTCCAACTAAGATGGTCTTTTGCAAACTTCAAGCGAGATGCTATATTTTTTTTTCTTAAAAGGGGAACTCTCCTTGCGATCCGCCCGTGCAAATTATTTTCGGCAAGTCTCCTGCGAACTGTTCTGGAAGAAACTCCAAGCTGTAATTCGGCTCTAATTGAAGACTTAAAAGGATCTTTTTTGGATACACAAATGATGTCTCTATCTTCTCTGATGGTCGTTTTTCCTGGCTGGGTCAGTTGTTTTTTTTCCCTCGTTGGCTTAATTGCGTTTACAATTAGCTTGAGAGATCTACCAACTTTCTCAGCTATTTTTCTTAGCGATTTACCTTCTTTACGCAAAACTAAAATGGCATATTTCTCTTCCTTAGTGCAGTGTCGTCCACGCCCCATAATCTCTAAACTATTACACTATATGTATATATATATAAAAAAAAGTAATGCAGTTGGAACATACCGTTCTGCTAAATTAAGATTTTTAAAAAATTATTGAATCTTTTCACGCTAAAAGATAAACATGTCTTGATTATTGGTCTGTTTCTATTTTAATGACCAGGAAAAATACTTGTTTTCTCAATAAACTGTTAATTTGCGATCACAAAGCAAGAGAGAAAAAACTAACGGTCCCATAATTTTACATAAGGCAGTGTTACTGTGTTTATAATAACAGTTAGAATTTTGAGATTTGCTTGTTGTTGTTTTTATTTGACTTTATATAATGAAGTTGTTGCTGTTTCTATTTTAATGACCATATCTGTACATCCTTACGGATCTTGAATTGTTATGTTTTTCACTGATTTTTAGTGCGCAATTTTCATTTTTCGCAAGTATGCCGTTGCGTTCCAATATGCGTTGGGGGTTTCACGGTTACGATCACTAGATAAGTGTTTAATATTAATTTTCGTTTAATGATTTTTTACACTTATCCTACCGACTGCGCGAATTAAAATACGCTTTTTGAATTTTGGGTTTTTAAAAAAGATCATTTTATTCAATTGATTAATTTATTCAACTTCTCCTCTTTGATGCTGGGTGATGACTGCCTCTATTGTAAAATGTTGTTTGATGATTTGGGTGGTGATAATTCTTCTGTGGTGGTCCCTTCTTTATTAATTTGCTGTGTGTTTACTTTACGATTGGTGGTCCCGTCTTTATTGAATTCTCTGTGTGTTTACTTTACGATGTCTATACAGACATGTGAAAATATCAACGGATCCATGATGTTTGCTGCTGTTATCTTCTGTGTGGGAAGCTCAAGTGTAACTTGCACTGCATAGTGCCTCTATTGCCTCTCGGCCTCTCCCAAGTAACTTTTGAGTAGCAAATATATTTTATTTTATTAATATCATTAGGCTGCTTATTCGGTAAAAGTTTTACTGGCACTAAATTGTATTCAATTTGTTCTTCCCTAAAACGCAAAGTTTTAAACTTAGAAACGCTTTCCACTACATTAGGAACATGGTTTTCAATTTCCGATTTTATTTCATCAACATTATATGCGGCATTTAAACCCCTTAAAATTATATTTACTCTTTTAAGTTCATTCGGTGTATATGAGTGAGCATCAATTTCATCAGATTCCTTAAGAATCTCATTTAATATGGAGTGTGTCCCAACATCATTAACAAAAAGTTTGCTTTTGGAGCGATTCACGTTTATTGCTTTTACTATTATATCTGGTTATCTGGTATCGCTGACTTAATGGTAGGTCTACCGCAGAAGCAAACTCAAATCTCATGTAAAAATGTTTGCGTGTATTGGTGTAGAAATATGGCTCTCTTAGTTAAGAATTTTTGTGTTAAGAAAATAAATATACGATATACCTCGTCTTGTCTCTCCAGGATACCTCTTTTTTTGCATCGCGCATAGAGAGAAATAGAAGAGAGAGAAAATCAAAAAAATAACCCACAACCACGGTTGCCACTGGAAAAAAAATATTGCAAAGGCAAAGTTTTTCAACTTCATTAGGTATTTTTTTGCAGGCATAAGCCGAACATAAATGAAGGCGAATGACAGGTGCATTTAAGATATAAAAGATTAAAATTTCTTTTAAATTTGGCTTGAAAGCCATTTACGCTGGCACCGTCAGTTGAAAGACCAATTAAATTTTTCAAAGGAATCTCATTTTGTAAAAAAAATTTTTGGATGCTCTCGTAAATTGTGTCGGCATCTCACTTTACCAGCTCAATAAGGCCCAAAAATCGGTCTTTTATATCTTTAGCTTTCTTATTAAAATATCTTACTACTAGAAATAATGACTTTTTTGTAGATATGTCGGTTGTTTCATCCGTTATAAGTGAAAATTTTGTTTCTCGTAGTTCAGTAACTATGTTTTCTTTTGCTTCAAATCATCAAGTTGCCGCAATTTGCACGGCCTTCGTCCCCTGCCGCATTTAATAGATATTTCCACTTGGGAGTCTGGACAGCAATCCCTTAAAAGGTTCGGAAGAAAATTCATCAACAAAAATGGGAGATTATGGGCAATTAAAAATTGAACAAGTGCAAGCTCTGCCCAGAAAACTTTTTTCAAACAGATACTTTTCGTCGTCTTTTTGTTTGCAAGATTCAATTTTTATCTGATTGCGTTTCTTATCCAAGTTTCTAATGTGGGTTTCTTTTTACCCATGGTTCCTTATGTGATCCGAATGGTTGACCAATAATTTGTCACACGCTACACAAAAACTCTTACCATCAGTGTTTTTAAGTCAATTGAATGACGATAGCCATTCATGTCGAATTTTTCTTTCAACGAAATTGCTAGAATTTTTTGTTTTTTCTGCTGTTGGGTCACTATAAAATATGTTGTTTAATTAAGAATTTCAAACATTACAATTTTAGCATTACCAGCTGCTGGAGGGGCTTGGTTCATCTTCTTTCTTCTTTTTCTGGCCAGACGGACAATCTTGACGAGCTTTCTTCTTCTTTGTTTATTATTATTATTTTTTTTTTATTTATTACATTTTTAAATTTGATGAAATGTACATCAATTCAACGGAAATTGCTTCATAAACTTTCTTGCTTTAAGTTTGAAAAATAAAATTTATTCTTGTGTCTAACTTTCAAAATTTTTTTTCTTTTTTTGTATTGTAAACAATTTAAATATACATAGAGTTCACTTTGTTCACTACATCACTTTATGAATACATATATGTTTTGTTGGATTTTCGTCTCCTGTTGTGTTGATTATGACGGATAATTGAATAAATAAAAATATATATTAATTTTAATTAGTTTTTTATTTTCAGTTTTATTTTGTTTACACAATTATTTTTTTTATACATTTTACAAATTATTAAACCTACGAAACTTAAGGCAAGAGTACGATAACTTAGGCGCCAAGAAATTATAACGGTTTTATGTAGAACAGTTCAATACAAGCATTTTTTACTTCGGGAGGGGGGGGTCTATCTCCCCCCGTTTGGGCGGGAGGGGCAATTTTATAAAAAAGGTACTAAAATGGAAACAAAAATATTAAAAAATAACGGTAATACTTACAATTAATTATTATACCTTTTTTTAAAGCCAATACTCTTATCTATTAGATAATTTTTAAATCAAGTAGAATCTATGCACAGTTTTTGAAAAAACGAGTTTTAAACTCAAATTTTGGTGAAAAAAAAACATAAAAAAAAGTTTAAAGTTTAATTTTCCAAAACTGCAAAGTTATATATTATTATTTTTCTTAAAATTCGTTGCTCTAATTTATTCTTATTCAAAAACTGAAAACTAGATGATTCTATGTCGTCTAGGTTTTGAGAAAATTGAAAATAACTAAAACTACTTTTTTATGGGATATTTGCTTTTTTTTTGCTTGCTTACGCATTACGGCGTATAAACAGTGCAACCCCCCTGCCAGGGCACACTATAGGATTTGGGGTAGGTGCGAGGTTGGGTGTATGCAAGGTTTCTTTTGCATTTACAGAATCTGGATTTAAAGAAACTTTGAATTTACCCTATGGCCTATATCCAATGTCTACTAAATATATGTATGTACGTAGCCCAAACTTGCACATTTAAAATGTTCAGACATGAAAATTTAATACATTATGAAAAATTCACATTACCTAGGTACTACTGTACGAATGCAGCAAATTTTTGATGCTAATGTGGCACAGGTTATTGTTTACCAAGGTCATTCGTTATTCAACCTTTGTAAGAGTGAAGTATTTTTTTCTTTGAATAAAGAATGGCGACTAAGCATCCACTACTTCATCCTTAATTAAATAACTTTTCAATATTTCAAAAGCATCGCCTTCTTAGAAGAAATTGGTCTAATTCCAACTAAAGGGTCAACTCCCCCCAACTCCAACTCAAAAAGGTGACAAAAATTGTAAGAATACAATATTATTATTATTATTTATTCATCAACCAGAGCATATTACATATACTCTTACAGACTAAGATACATAAGTAAATATATAGTTACAAGTTTGTAGGTAGGTATATTAAATTCAAATTACATTTAAATGATTTACATAGTTAATCTTTTATTTTAATAAATAACGTTACTTAAATTTTGCTTAAAACTAATGATTTAAAAGTTTCTCTGGTGCAATCCATATAAAAGTTAATCTCAGAGCAATAAACCCATCTATCGGCACATTTTTCCATGGGCCTCAATATTGGCTAGAGATTCGGGAGGTGCTTGCTATAATTTTTATTTTGTGATCAAAATGCCTGTAAACACGGTTTTAATACATTGAACATTAAAAAATTGACTTGACTATTTTTAAGTAACACCTGACTTACTCACAAACTGACTGACTGAGACGCGAAATGCCATGCAATTCTACCTCCTCTGGTGCATTCTTGGTAACCCTAAATGATTTGCTGTACTTTACCTACAAATGAACCACATTAACATTAATCCTCAAAATGAAATCACCGTAGTTAAATACTAAAAATCAAAAATTTCATAAAAAGTAGTTTTAGTAATTTTCGATTTTCTCAAAAACTATAAGGGACAAAACCATTCGGTTTTTTGTGTTCGATTCAGAATTAATAGTAGCATTGACCACAAAAAGCCAATTGAGCACTTCATTTTACAATTTTGAAAAAAAATTGGTCTAAACTTTTTTTTTTCATGTTTTTTAACAAAATTTTGAGGTTGCATGCAAATTTTTCAAAAACTATTGACATAAATAATTTAATTTAAATTTACGATTATAGAACAGACTTCTGGCTTTCAAAACCGGTATAGTATTTTATTGTAAGTGTTGCCGTTGTTTTTTAATATTTTTTTTTTCAATTTAAGTCATTTTTTCTAAAATCGCCCCTACCTCCTAAACGGGGCGAGATAGACCCTCCCCTCCCATAGTAAAAAACGCTTGTATTTGACCCTTCTACAAAAATCCGTTATCAATTTTTGGCGCCTAAGTTATCGTACTCTCCCCAAACTTAATAATAATTTGCTTGTCAGCAATTTGGTATTAAGTTTCATATGAAATACATTTTATCAAATTTATCGGAATTGTTTGTTTGAAATGTGATTAGTTGCAAAATGAATGTATGAAGTATAGTGAACTTATGTTCTCATTCTTGTTAAATTATAATTTTAATGTCTGCAAGTGTAGCTATGTCGGCATATGTAACAATTAACCTCACAACAATTATCCAAAGCATTACACAGGTATACACACATTTTGGTGCCGATACTTTTTGAACTGTTCTTTAGTAAATTTGACCTCCTGAAAACGAATCTGCAATCGGTTTTTGCCTAGCAGCTCCCGTTTTCATGTTATGGGGTAGGGTGTTGCAAACCTGACACCACTTAGAAATACCCAAAATAATTGGGAAAAGAAGAAAGTAAAACATTTTTTCTTTGAAAATCCAAGCTCATTTAGTGATTTACATATAAATATAAAAAAATAATAAAATAATAATTTTATTAACAAGATACTAGCGAGTACATTTCATATACAATATATTTTTCACTGCTGATTTGATGTACTGGAACCCAAGAAGCTTCGTTTTCTGCTTGATCTGCAATGTGGTTTTTTCGGACAATCTCTTAGCAGATTCCAGCAGTAATCTGCCATCATAATGCGTATCCCACTTGCCCTGGTATCGTTCTTCCATTGTCCTTATATCCTGGTGAAATCGTTCACCTTGCTCTTCACTCAAGTCTTCCAAGTTTTCAGGAAACCGGTCCAAATGGTTTTGCAAGTAATGCACCTTGATGCTCATGTTGCATCCAAGCTCACGAAAAACAGTCAGCATGTTCTGAACTAAATCCTTATAATTTAAAGCCTTCTTGTTGCCTAGAAAGTTTTCGACAACTGACACAAATGATGTCCACGCTTTTCGCTCTTTTTCATTCATAGATTCAACAAAATTGGTGTCCTTTATTAACCGTCTGATTTGAGGTCCATCGAATATGCCAGCTTTTATTTTTTCAATGCTTAATCCTTGCATCTTTGTAGATATGAATTTAAAACATGATGAATCCTTATATAGAGCCTTAAGAAATTGCTTCATTAAGCCAAGTTTTATATGAAGTGGAGGCAGGATTATTTTATTCCGATCAACTAAAGGCTCATTAATAACATTTTTTCCTCCAACAACCATGTTCTCTCTTTCAGGCCAGTCTTTTTTTACCCAGTGATCTTGTTTAGCTCTGCTATCCCAAAGGCACAAGAAGCAGGGATATTTTGTGTATCCACCTTGCTGTCCAAGGAGAAAGTTAACCATTTTCAAGTCAACACAAATGACCCACCCATGTTCGTGATACTTAATCTTTTCCAAGACTATAGCTGTATTCTTTCTTCACAAATTCAGTAATGGATTTTCTGTTCTGAGTTGCCGTGTATTCACCACATACATAACAAAATTGCTCGGGATGATTTACACAGATTCTGCGGCTAGATGACATTTTTGAAAATTAGCTCTTAATCACTTAAAGTATTGTAATGTTTTACCAAGGGTTCGTAATAAATAAAACGTATTCACTTTGTTTAAAACTTCCACTTATTTATTTCGTAAATAAAACACTTCACTTTTTTACAACCAAACAATTTATTGTTCAACATTCAAATATACCGAAACTAATTTTCGAAAACAATTTACTTATCTCTTTACAACCAACTTTACCCTTTCACTATTAAAAACAAACTGTGTCCAGGTCGGCAACACAGTTGTCTTATATAGCAAAATTTAGGTTCTATTATTTTAATTATATAATTATCTTTCTATGGCAGGTAGAGGGGGTAATAAGTACCCTTCTATGACAGGTAGAGGGGCTAATAATTCCCCTTCGAACATTCTTTCATATGAATTTCTTGCATATGAATTTTTTAAATTAGCGTAAATTGAATATTTCTGTAACTCAAAAACTAGAGCTGCTAGGGAAAAATGGTTTTCAGTTTTGAAATCAGCGTTAGAAGTATAAATAAAATCAGCTGCAAAACTCAAGGCACCAAACAATTTTTTTTTTTGTAGACCTGTGTAATTTATGATCATTCAGGTTATAATATTAATTTTGAACGCATTCAACAGAGACCTTGTAATGATGAAGGTACGATTTTAAGGTGGGCCCACACACATTCTGAGATTATTTATAGCTTTATATACTTGTATTTAGGTTAAATATTACAAAAATTCATGATAAATACAATTATTAAGCGAATTTTTACGAAAGAAGCCGGAGTTCATCATATCTATTTTTATAGTAGAGCCTCCATTGTGTCTACTCTCGACGTTTTTCTAGTAAATAACTCTCTAAATTTCCTCGTGTCCTTATTTCTGGCTTCTTGAGCCTCTTCTGACAGCTGCCCTATAGGAAGAATGCAAGACCTTACCATATCTTTTCCATGAAAAAGAATTTTGTGGACGCTTACTGGCATTATATACCAAGGGTATTCATTTAAATATAAGGTTCTTGTTGCAATAATGAAACCTTCAAAAACATCTTTGTTTATTAGAAAACCTCTTCCTAAAGCTTCCAAAATAATGTGAAATCGTTCAATTAATTCCTTGTTTACACCTGTAATTTCTGAACTCTTTTCAGCTGCTCGAAAGAACCGTCTAGTAGTATTACCATCATTCGTATTATCTGCTCGTTGCGTTGGCATGTCTAAAAGCAACCCCATATCACTTCTAAACCTCTGTTGAATCCTTTTTTTTACTTCAGCCACTTTGGCTTTATTTTCCGGTCCTCGAACTTGCCAGGTCATAATAGGAAGCTTATACGCTATATGTAATAAGCACTTCATAAAACGATCCATGAATGAAGCGGAGACATTCCAAAGGACAGAGATCTTTCATCGACAGTTTTATTGAATATATCACGGAAGGTTTATTTAACTCACTTGGCTTCGCTCCACATATGAAGCACGTTTGAGAAGACGAAGTCACAGATGAAAGTGCAGTACATATTTTACTGTCTATCATTGTAAGCATAAACGT
Organism: Chrysotoxum bicinctum; assembly: GCA_911387755.1. Taxonomy (NCBI): domain Eukaryota; kingdom Metazoa; phylum Arthropoda; class Insecta; order Diptera; family Syrphidae; genus Chrysotoxum; species Chrysotoxum bicinctum. Next base: position 55,373,597 of record OU426988.1, on the reverse strand, counting down.
AGAGTCGACAAGAAAATTTTGTTCGCCATTTCGGATAAGAACTGGACACAAATCTCTTATTTCTTGCTGGATTGAATTAACTTCTTGAGAAATTAATTCAGTGGACTCTTTAGCAAAAACAAATTTGATTGGACGGCAATATCTTGTAGATGAAGGAGCTGGAGTTTTCCAAACAATTATTTTTCCTTTTGAAGAACTAAAATTAATTTGAATAGGCACCATTGAAATACTAAATAAACTTTCAACCGTATGACTTCAAAACAAATTTCTGTTTATACTGCTTTTGCTGAACCCCATCGCATCCCCACTTTATCAAAATATTAATACGATTTTCACCAGTTTTCAATTCGTCTATTCCGAGTAAAACCTCCTGTTGAGCCAAGCAAAGCCTCACAATAGTATGATTTACTAATGACTGGAGTGAACTTTTTGCATATACCTCAGTGATTGTTAACTCAGCTGGATAACAGTTTTTGCATATGAGGGCAAAAGATCTTTGCATTTTGCGTTGACTTTTTGCCGAATAACATCATATTGATGTTTCGACAAATTAGCATCAACCATTAAGGATTAAGGTACATACTCACAACTATATCTTTTACAAAGTTTTTTCAATTCCGTACCCTTACTGGACGAAGCTTCCGACAAATCTTTCAAAAGCTTGGCTGAATCTCGCTTTCCACATTTTTCGAAACACTCACTAGCCTTAGCAATTTCTTGAGGGTCAGTTGAATCTAAAAGACTTTGAATTTTCCTTTTTTTTTTGATTTTTCAGAACAGTCATTAAAGGTTTTTGGTTTTCTTCTAGCTTTATCAAGATTTTGAGGCTGTACGCTTCAGGCAAAACATAAGGTTCATCAAGCCAAACTGCATTTGATGTCGAAAAACGGTTGCGATGCCTTCCAATTTTTTCCCATTTTTCGCTCAGCTTAAAGCAAACAATATTTATATTTGCCTTAAGATTTGTTTTAACTTTTTCTGATATGTCTTGAAGACCATATCTTTCCATTATTAATGTCAATACGAAGTCTTTTCGATGTATTTTGGGAGTTTTTTTTCACATTCTTCAAAAATTTCCTTACGCGATAGAGTGGAGCTCATACTGGAGAAGTGAAAAAAAAAATGTATGGCGGTCGCAAAAACGCGCAAGATGTTTTTTATTTACCTTAAAGTGAACACTTAACAGATTAATTTAAGTATAGTCTTGCAGAAAATATTTTAGTTTTTGCACTTTCTCACCCTCTCACCAAAATAATTTTTTTTTAATACTTCCAATGGAAATAATTAAACAAAAATTATTATATTTTACCTTGAAATCTAGTTTAATAATAACAAAAAAAAAAATTATAACAATAAAATCACCGTAGTCTTTTTTAATCGTAAACCAAAGTTACCAAAAAAAAAAAAACACTTTTCTCTGTTATGTGAATGCACATGTTGACAACAACTGACTTTAAAGCTTAATTTTTCCTAATCAGTGTAAAAAATAAAAAAACAAAATATGAATAGCAGTTACCTATTGTATTGAGAAGCTAAAAAAATGATCAGAAGTCATGTGGCTTTACTTTTTTTTTCATTTTGTCCAGCTATATTTGCGATCTACCACACTGTGCGACTGCGCCAAATTAAATACGCTTTTTTAATTTTGGGTTTTTAAAAAAGATCATTTTATTCAATTGATTAATCTATTCAACTTCTCCTCTTTGATGCTGGGTGATGACTGCTTCTCTTGTAAAATGTTGTTTGATGATTCTTCTGTGGTGGTCCCTTCTTTATTAATTTGGTGTGTGTTTACTTTACGATTGGTGGTACCATCTTTATTAAATTCTCTGTGTGTTTACTTTACGATTTGTCCATACAGATATGTGAGAATATCAACGGATCCATGGTGTTTGCTGCTGTTATCTTCTGTGTGGGAAGCTCAAGTGTAACTTGCACTGCATAGCACCTTTATTGCCTCTCGGCCTCTCCCAAATAACTTTTGAGTAGCAAATATATTTTATTTTAATAATATCATTAGGCTGCTTATTCGGTAAAAGTTTTACTAAAAATAAAATGTATTCAATTTGTTCTTCCCTACATACATTAGGAACATGGTTTTCAATTTCCGATTTTATTTCATCAACATTATATGCGGCATTTAAACGCCTTAAAATTATATTTACTCTTTTTAGTTCATTCGGTGTATATGAGTGAGCATCAATTTCATCAGATTCCTTAGGAATCTCATTTAATTTGTAGTGTGTCCCAACATCATTAACAAAAAGTTTGCTTTTGGAGCGATTCACGTTTATTGCTCTGGTTATCTGGTATCGCTGACTTAATGGTAGGTCTACCGCAGAAGCAAACTCAAATCTCATGTAAAAATGTTTGCATGTATTGGTGTAGAAATATGGCTCTCTTAGTTAAGAATTTTTGTGCTAAGAAAATAAATATACCTCGTCTTGTCTCTCCAGGATACCTCTTTTTTTGTATCGCGCATAGAGAGAAATAGAAGAGAGAGAAAATCAAAAAAATAACGCACAACCACGGTTATCACTGGAAAAAAAATATTGCAAAGGTAAAGTTTTTCAACTTCATTAGGTATTTTTTTGAAGGCACAAGCCGAACATAAATGAAGCGAATGACAGGTGCATTTAAGAAAAAAAGATTAAAATTTCTTTTAAATTTGGCTTGAAAGCCATTTACGCTGGCACCGTCAGTGGAAAGACCAATTAAATTTTTCAAAGGAATCATATTTTGTAAAAAAAAATTTTGGATGCTCTCGTAAATTGTGTCGGCATCTCACTTTACCAGCTCAATAAGGCCGAAAAATCGGTCTTTTATATCTTTAGCTTTCTTATCAAAATATCTTACTACTAGAACTAATGACTTTTTTGTAGATATGTCGGTTGTTTCAACCGTTATAAGTGAAAATTTTTTTTCTCGTAGTTCAGTAACTATTTTTTCTTTTGCTTCAAATCATCAAGTTGCCGCAAGTTGCACGGCCTTCGTCCCCTGCCGCATTTAATAGATATTTCCACTTGGGAGTCTGGACAGCACTCCCTTAAAAGGTTCGGAAGAAAATTCATCAACAAAAATGGGAGATTATGGGCAATTAAAAATTGAACAAGTGCAAGCTCTGACCAGAAAACTTTTTTTTTAAACAGATACTTTTCGTCGTCTTTTTGTATGCAAGATTCAATTTTCATCTGATTGCGTTTCTTATCCAAGTTTCTAATGTGGGTTTCTTTTTACCAATGGTTCCTTATGTGACCCGAATGGTTGACCAAGAATTTGTCACACGCTACGCAAAAACTCTTACAATCAGTGTTTTTAAGCCAATTGAATGAAGATAGCCATTCATGTCGAAATTATCATTCAACGAAATGCTGGAATTTTTTGTTTTTTCTGCTGTTGGGTCACTATAAAATATGTTGTTTGATGAAGAATTTCAAACATTACAATTTTAGCATTACCAGCTGCTGGAGGGGCTTGGTTCATCTTCTTTCTTCTTTTTCTGGCCAGACGGACAATCTTGACGAGCTTTCTTCCTCAAAACAAATCTTTAAGGTGTTAGAATTCTCCTTGCGATTATCTTCGTCGATGATTTTTGATGATGTTGTTTCGGTATTTGTCTGATTTGTAGAAAAATTCTCTCACTGTAGCACAAAAAAATTCGGCACTTTATGAGTCGAGTTTTCATTAAATTTGTAGTAAGTGGTTTGGGGTCTTCTGGATCTACTGGGATGTGAGTAAGTGGCCGACGGTTTATCTGACTTTGAGCCTCCATGAGAGCGTTCTTCAAGACATCTTCTCTGGAACGAAACCTTTGAGCACAAAGTTGGCGCTTTTATTGATCGACTGAATAAGCCGCTTCCATGCTCCACCCATCCATGGCGAATAAGCTGGTAAGAAGCGCCACAAAACACCTTCGTACTTAGAAGAGTATTCGCAAAGAGAAGACTCCATCTCTTCAATGTCCTTGTTGAGCAAATTTTTGGTTCCGACAAAGTTTAGGTTGTTGTCGCTATAAAAGTACTTGGGCACGACTCGATTGATGACTAAACATCTAACGGCCATATAGCATTGATCTAAGCTTAGATCATTTAACAACTCTATCTGGACTGCTTTAAATGTAAGGCACGTGAAGATCATACCGTAACGTTTTACAGTGCTTCGACCAACTTTTACCAATAAGGTACCAAAGCAATCCACCCCCACATGTGTGAACGGCCTGGAATCAAAGGCTAAGCGAGCTTCTGGAAGCTGACCCATCTGCGGCATGACGGCTTTGCCTTAAGACACTTGCACCTCGAATATTGATGATCCAAGGACTTTCTCTAATGTTGGATATGACTGTAGCAGTTCCCATATGGAAGTTTCTCTCGTGATGATGTTGGATGAATTCGTCGACCAACGGATGGCTTTTAGGGAAAATCGCCGGATTTCGAGAAGCGTATGAACGGTTGGCTTTTTGCGCCCTGGACCTCATTCGCAGTGTGCCATTTTCATACAATAACGGAGATAAACAAAAAATTGAACTTGAAGCACTTACCTTGCCGGTAGTTCGTAACGAAGTAAGGTCACTTAAGAAGGCTTCTTCCTGAATTCTTCTGAACATTCAGTTCTCTGCAAATCGGAACTCATCGGGTGTGACAAAGACTTCTTTGGCGATGGTTTTCTTCTGAAGAATGTGTTTAAAACGTTACAAAAATGCGATGGCTCTAATGGAGAAATTCCATTTGGCTTGAAATCTGGAAAATACCATGTCATACGCGCCATAACAACTTCATGATTTAAGAATGTGCAGCAAGAGACTTGACATTTGTCCCATCCAACACTGATCCAACCAACTTTCATGATCTCATTGTAGCTTACTACATCTACTTCTATCACTGCAATATAGTACACCGATGTTTTACCCTTTAGCTTAAACATAGTTTTGAATTCTATCTCAGAATTCTTTAAAAAATCATTTTGCTTACGAATGCATGATATAAACTCGTTTTTTTCAAATTTGTCCGAGATATAAGATATTTTGACTCTTGGCTTCTTATTAATCACATTTACTCCTCCTTTTCATTGCTTCTAAAACCTCTCTAATCTCGACTCTGTTTTGCCTTAACGATTCCGCAAACAGTTCTTTGTATTGATTTAATCCATTGTTGTTTTCGTCTATAACTTTTTTAATATCATTTATTACACTGTCTACATTGTAAATATAATCAGTCGCAAGTGAGTGACTGCACTACTTGTGCTAACACCGCTGCCTGAGGGAGGGTTTAGTTTTTTTTTAGTTCCTTTCCATAGCGCTCCCTTAAAGTTTTCCATTTTGATTTGCACTGATCGACTATAAATAATTAAATAATGTTGGGGCAGAACACTTTAATCCCTCAGTTTGTTGAGTGGTCAGTGGCAATACAAAAAAAAAACTTTCTTTTTTTATCTTCTGGTTTTAATGTTTATTTCACTAGTTTTAAGTTTTAGTTTTACTTAGGTTTAACAATTGCTTTTAAGTTTTTTCATTCTTACGGAGAAGCCGCCAAAAAAGTGCCGATGAGATCAATGTGAAAAAGAAGAATCACCGAAAGAAAAAATAAGAAAATGGTCGATACTTCCGGGGGGGGTCGATAATCCACACGTCATCGCCGTGAAGTTAGATGCATTTTAGTATGTATCACTCAGACCAGCACCAGAGATGTGCTATGAGGAGTGATACATACTTTTTATTGTAGTTGGCGTGATCAAATAAAATTTGCGTAATATGTAAACAAAACATTAAGTTGCCAATTGAAGATTTTACTTTTGTATTTGTTTTATTGACTTTAATGGAAATATCATTCCAAGCCTTTTCTTTGACGAGATGGTTGAAATACAAAGGATCTTTTTTTATCGTACAAATACTTACGTTCTCTCACAAAACTAATTAAATTTGATAAAAAATCATATTATGATTGCGCTTGCGATGCCATTGTTATTTATAATTATTATTGTTCTTTTTTTTAATTGCTAAAAGCTAACGTCATGAGCAAAATTGACAAGGGACAGAAATTATTAATAAGAAATAACAACATGTAAATCTGCGTTTAGTTGAAATGCGCTTCATATTTGACATTTACGTAAGTTCGAGCCATTTCAATGGCTCTTGCTTTATTTGGCGAAAGTTAAGGCCCAACTATAATACACTTAACCGAGCTTAAGCTAATGTCAAAACCGAAAGAAAAGTTTTCCAAAGTTATCGTTAAAACAAACAGTAACCATAATGGATTCTGGTTACTTAAGCAAATGTAACAATTCAATTTTGCTGATATAAACTTTATTTCGTGAATTTTTTTTTTTGGTGAATTGTGTTTTTTTTTGAAAAATGTATTACAAAACCAAACTTAAAAAGTTTAAAACATTGAAAATTATGCATTCTGCATTCGAGGCACTCATTTTATTACAAAAAATAAAAGAATTAAAGGAAAAAAACAAGCTCAAAAGGCGATCTTGTAGTGTCCGTCCTATAAATCGCGACAGAAAGACCAACGGCTTCTTTTTCGTCACATTCCTAAAAATTAAGGAACTGGACAATGACCAATTTTTTATCTACACAAGAATGTCGACGAAAATGTATAACGATCTTTTGGATTTGATTGCACCATTGCTGCGAAAGACTTCCATAAGAGAGCCTATCGAACCAGAATGTCGACTGGCAGTTCTCTTGTTGTGAATACATTTTTATTTAGTTGTTTATTTTACTTTTCACTAATATTATTTAATGTTTCGTAAGGTATCTTACGCAAGGAACATCATTACAATCTATCGCTTGGTCATTTAAGTTAGGGAAAGAAACAGTACGTTCCATTGTTTTGGAAACATCCGAAATCATGTGGCAGGCCTTGTACCCAGTGTACGTTAGTGAACCTAACTTAAATGACTTCAATCGAATAGAAAATGATTTTTGGACATTATGGAATATGCCAAATACCGTAGGAGCAATCGATGGCAAACACATTGCCATCAGGTGCCCTCCAAAAAGTGGCAGCGAATATTTTTGCTATAAAAAGTATTTTAGCATAGTTTTGATGGCCGCGTGCGATGCAAAATATCGCTTCACTTTCGTTGATGTAGGAGCTTATGGAAGTCAAAGCGATGGGGGTAAGATTATTTTTGTAATTGTTTTCACATCCGACTTTTATTTTACTTTCTTGCAGGTGTTTTTCAGAACAGCAAGTTTGGAAAAAGACTCCTGAACAGAACCCTCCCAATTCCCCAACCAAAAAACCTTGCTAATAGTGAGGTAATACTTCCTCATTACTTTGTAGGGGATGCAGCATTTCCATTAGGCCCTAATCTAATGCGACCTTATCCAGGTAAACTTTTGTCGACCGAAAAAGAAAATTTTAACAAAAGGTTGTCACGAGCTCGCAGAACAATAGAAAATACGTTCGGGATCCTTGTTGGACACTGGATTAAATACAACACTAATGACTCTTCACGTACGCAAACTCAGTACAATTGATTGATTGATTTTTTTTTTTCACTTCTCATATTTGATCTTGATCTCTAAACCCTAGTCTCTTTTTTCTAACACTAAAAACAAAACAAATACAAATAAAAGGAATGCACTTGCATTTGCATATCAAAAACGAAAATTCCTACTCCTTCAAAAATGAACAAAACCTCCTACTCCAAACTGTAAAAAAAAACCTCCTTCCTTTTTTAACCCTTTGATTGTATAATTTTCGATAATGCTTCATACCTATCTTCATTGTTTGTTACATTGTAGTCAGTGCAACATTCATTCATTCATAAGTCCCACTCATTACCTCTTCTCATTTTGTCTCCTCAAACAGATGCAAAAGAACTCAATTCCTCAATCCTAAATGACAAATGTCCTAGTCTGGTACAAAGTCCCAGCCTGGTACAAAGTCCTAGCCTGGTACAAAGTCCCATCCTGGTACAAAGTTCCAGTCTGATACAAAAACCCAGCCTGCGACAATGTCACGAATTTTGTTTGAATGGGACGTTTGAGTAAAAAGTACTCAATAAGACAACAACTCAACTCACAACACATTCATTCATTTCATTTAAAATCCTCATCTTCCACAAACCTCATTCTATTTCCATTGGTTTGATCTTTGGTGGGTAGAGAGTTTGAGGCCTATTTCCTCCTTTCATACAATTAACTACAATACAACTTCATTCTGCATCAGTCTCAGTCTTAGTATCAGGCCGATGAGTGAGATGCTGGATACGAATAGTGTTTTTTTTCCATGAAAGAGTAAAGAGAAATATTTTTCGTTGGTTTTGTGGTGAGGTGTGAGGTAATACATTTTTTCGTTTTGAGGTGATGGGACATTTCAGATTGGTGTATGGGATATTTTGTATTGCCTCATGTATGAAGTACACATCACTACTTGTTTCACGTTGGCGAGTATTGTTGACAACCTTGCACATGTTTCCGGAAAATGCGTGCATAGCATTACACAATTTTATTATGTTTAATAAAGAAAATTGTTCAAATTCCAATTATGCCCCGAGCGTTTTCACCGATTGGGAGGACATCGATGGAACTCAACATGATGGGTTGTGGCGCAGCGAAGTGGCAAATAACGTCCCTTCGATCGTTTCATCTCCTAGCTTTCACCATTATGGAGGACAATTTTCCATTAATACGCGCAACAAATTATGCAATTTTTTAAAAGAAAATTAGAATTTTTGATTTTTATATATACTTATATGGGTATTTATTGATCACAAAAATATTCATTAATGTTACTACTATTAATATTATTATTATTTTATTATTTTATGAAACATAAAAAAAGTTATTAAAAAAAAAAAATCATTCATTCATTAAAAAAAAAAACTTAAACACAAAAATAAAGTATTAGGTGAAAATATCACGTTATCACACTTTCTTATTTTAATAAGTCGAGTTGCAAATTTTATCACATTTTTAGGAAGAAATGGTTGTTTAATACATATTTGGTGTATTATCTGTCCTCACTGCTTGCCTTAGTAGCATGACTTTAGAGAACATTTCCGTTTTGAAACTATCCTTTTGTGCAATCGGAATATCTTTCAGTAGAGAAAGGATAGTTTTCAAAAAAAGTTCGTCTCCGTCCTCCATATTTTGTGTACATGGTTCTAGCTCTTGTCCAATTTTATCTATTGCATCTTCAAATTTTTCACATAAATTTTCAAAAGATGTTTTTTTTTTTTTTTAGCAGGAGTCGGAGTTGAATTTATGTTTTCGGTGGAAACATCTTGATTAAAATCAGTCTGAGTCAGAATGGGTTCATCTTCAAGATTTCTTTTTGCATCAGAGTTGCAGCTTGTTCTAAAACAATGAGAAAAAGTTAAGCGCTAAAAAAAAAAACAAACAAACAAAATAAAAATCGTTACTTTCGTGGTCCTTCAAGAAAGACATTTCTTGGATGAATGGCCACACACTACTTGAGCTAGCACCGCTGCCTGAGGGAGCGTTTAATTTTTTTTGTTCCTTTCCATAGCGCTCCCTCAAAGTTTTCCATTTCGATTTGCACTGATCGGCTATAAATAAATAAATAATATGTGCATAATATGTAAACAAAACAATTGAAAATTGAAGATTTTACTTACTTGTTTTATTGACTTTAATGGAAATATCATTCCAAGCTTTTTCTTTCACGAGATGGTTGAAATAGAGAGGATGTTTCTTATCGTACAAATATTTATGATCTCTTACAAAAATAATTAAATTAGATAAAAAATCACATTCTAATTGCGCTTGCGCGGCCATTATTATTATTGTACTTTTTGTTTGCTAAACGTAATGAGCAAAATTGACAAGGAACAAAAATTATTAATAAGAGACAACAACATGTAAACCTGCGTTTAGTTGAAATGCGTTTCAAATTTGACATTCACGTAAGTTCGAGCCATTTTAATGGCTTTTGCTTAATTTGGCGAAATTTAGAGAAACTTAACGAAGCTGAGTAGAACGTCTATTATGGTTAGTGAAATATAAGACAGTGTATTGGCTCGTTTTCTTAATCTGACTTAAGCTCAGTTAAGTCTATTATAGTTGGGCCTTAAATAAAGTACAGCTGATCCAAGAATTTCATTATGTCCGTTAGCGTCTGAATTCCCTTGGATTTATTTATGGTTTGCTAATATAATTTGAGAGCATCTTTGTTCAATTTTCGAAGAATTATTCGGGCAATAAACGGATCTATTTCATTCAAGAATTGATGGCGTTCAGACACTCATTTGTTGTGTCGAGAAGCTCTCTTACATTTTCTGCGTTTTCACTACTTATGATTGGTTGAACCAGGAGTCTGTCCCATTGAGTTGTAAACAGGATACGGTTGTTGTCGTATTTCTGATTAAGTAGAAACCATGCTGCTTCATAGTTTTCACTCGAAATTTGCATATGCTGAATCAACCGTGCTGCTTTGTCCTTTAAACATATCTAAGCATTTTTTCCGCATTCGAAATGTGAGTGTTGTTGTGCACCATATCTTGAAAAATCATGTGAAATGTTGCCCATTCTCTCACTTCCCCAGAGAAGTATTTTAAGGCTCCTCGTTGTTCAAGCTTCGAAATACTCTTCCATTATTTCTTCATATGAGCTGTTGTGTTATGGTTTTAACTATTGATAAAAAAAACGACTGGCTTTGTACGTGGTTAAAATTGAACTCAACGTCCATTAATGTTTTTACTCGGAACTTGCCGATGACCAAACAGTCAACGAATCGTTTTGCGCCAATTGCAATGTCAAAACACTATTGATGAGTTAGCTTAATTGTATTTCTGCAATAGTGTAACTACATAATGCAATGAGCTGAGTTGGTGCAACCTCGTTTATGCCTCGCGATCTAAATGCAGGGCATAACATTTCCTCTTCCTTTAATGAAAGTTTCGACCAGAAACACCAACTTCGGTGTGTATATTTTTATTTATTAGAAACTTAATTTTAACATTTTTTTTATAAAACTATTTTTTTTTGTAATATTTTTTTTTACAAAACTATTTATTTTTACAAAACTATTTTTTTTACAAAACTATTTTTTTTTTGGATTTATGAGCGTTTAACCAGACGCTGTCGAATGGTGTCATGCTGGAACTTCAGGAGCGGGTGTACGGTGTAGTGTTAAGTGCTTCTCTCTAAAGCCAAACTGGATGTCAGGTATTAAGTTGTTCTCTCTACAAAACTTCTTAAGTTTCCTTTAGATCAGCTCTTTCAAGAGCTTGCTTAGGTTGCTGAAGAGCGATATTGGCATGTCGTTAGAGATCATGTTACTGACAATTTTCTTCTGGATCACCACAATCTTTGCAGTTTTTCCTTCTCAGGAAAGTAGTTGTTATTGAAGTAGTTCCTCAAGATGTTGGTTAGAAGCATCAGGACTGTCTATGGCATCCTCTTTATGATAAACCTGTGTATGCACAAAATCATTGTAAATTGTAAAGCTTTTATTCTACGATAGTAAATATATTATTATTATCTATCTATTAAACCCTTGAATAGTAATGCAATCCTTGAAGAAAATTCTTCTATAGAATAAACTGAAACGCTTCAACAATATTGTAAGCGATCACCACATCACGTCATCACCGCCACTTCATCCACCAACCACTCCTTCCACCAACCACCCCATCCATTAACCACCAACTACCGTATCCACCACGTCAGTCAACCCACCAACGTCACCGTCGCGTCCAACAACCATGTACTCGGTACCAAGCACCCCAAACCTCTAGCAAAACATCTCTCAATATCTTACTTCTATGCAGGTCTAAAAAGAACTGAAGATTCTTTTCGAAATCTCTTCTGTCTTTTTTGTGCAACTTATTTGCTCCTTCTTCCTCCGTGATCTCTCATGTTAGTGTGAGCGTGTGAGGTATTGCAAATTGCAATCGTTAAAACAGTGCCGTCTTCTGTGTATTGTTAAAATAGTCTTTGATTCTCACTGGTCAGTTCACCAAATAGTGATTAATACAGCGCTGTATAATTTCTGCTACCGGCTTGTTTTTTACTGCTTTCTGCTACCTGCTTTTGATTCTTCCGCTTCCCTCGTTCTTTATTTCACTTTTTTTTTCTTCTATTGTTTTTTTTTTATTATTATTTTTGTTCACTAGTTATTGTTATTGACTATGTCCTCTAGGCATTCTCTTAACACTTTCTTTATCTCATTTGCCTTTTTTAAAAGATATTTTCTTTGATCACTTTTCTTTATTTTTTCATTCACTTTATTTTTGTTATTTTTTATTTCACCTGGGTCTTCGCTTGATCACATAATATTTAGTTTTTTTATTCTATTTATACATATACTTTTTTCATTTATTTTTGTTTTCACTTGACTTCTTTATTTTTTTTTTTCTGTCTATGGATTTTCCGGATATTATGACCGTACTTCTCTTGATCTATTGGAAATTGAAAACTTCTTTCCTTTTTGCCTTCCAGTGTTTTACGTTGAGTAGGTCTACTGATATGTTCAATTTTGAAAAATCTTTTATTTTTTTTTTAAACTTTCCATATATTGCAGTACCGGTTGGTTTAACCTTATGGCCTTGTACTGTTTCCTTTTTTTGGTCTGGTTCCTGGTGCTAGTAGTTACTATTAAAATTTATTTTTTATATTTCCTTTTTCACCACTTTGAATGCATTTTTTTTTTTGTTACAACGACTTTAACTTTCGCGGTTGGGTTTAATTGTACCCTTTTTTAATTAATTTAACCGTATTAAAGCACTAGGTCCCTGCTACTGGGGTGCCAATTAAAGTTTTGATCCTTGGTTTTGTACTTTAAAACACTTTAATTAAAACACTGCAAACCATATGAAATTAAATACTAATAAAGTTATCCAGCTTCGACGCTTGCCAAACTAAGAATGATCTTAATGGAAGCTCCACTTGTATATATCGTCCACTGATGATTTGATCAATAGCCAATCATAATGTCAATCCAATTCCTGATGATATGATAGTGCAATTTTTCGTGATATTTTGCTTAACTTAAAAAAGATGGTCCATTTCTCTGCATTTCTGTCTTAAAATATTAAAAAGGTATAAACATAATCGAATATAAAAATAACAAATTATCAAATTGAATTAAGGAAAGCATGTGCAGGTACATAATATATGTAGGTCGTATGTAAATAACTATTAAATAGTAAATCAAACATCTTCGTTTACATTACTTTAGCCTCTTTTAATAATGCTCTGTATGTGTGTCTTAAAGTATTAAATAGGAACTCGTACGTATTAAAAAAAAATGAATTAATTTAAATGAAGGAATTATAGTGTTGTACATGATATACATAATTCTTAAATACTTAATTCTAATATTTTTGTGTGGCCGGTTTTTGAAAACGGTTTTTTAACATTTGTATGGTAGGTACCTTTATTTTTAGGTAAAATAAAACTTTTTTTCATACATATTGTAGATTATGTTGAGAAACTTTTATTTTTTAAGCTTAAGAAAAATCAAGCATAAGGTTCTCGAAATATTGAGTTTTGAAAAAAAAAATTGAAATTTTTTTAATAATCCAAAAAATTTTTTTTTTGAAAATTTGAATACACAATTCTATTTAAGTTTTTTGGAAGCTTAAGCAAACAAAAAATGATTAAAATCGGTCATACCGTTTTTGAGAAAATCAAAAACAAAAAAATGGTTCTTTGGGGGGTACCCTCTATAACCATTTTTCGGAAAATTTATTTCAACTAGTACCTAGCTTTAACTAAATGAATTTTTTTTGTATTTTTTTTTTTAAATCTGTAGAACAGTTTTTGAGAAAAAAAAAATTACAAAATTTCGAAAAAATTCGTATGTCAGGTACTGTTATTTTTAGTCTTAAAAAAAAAGAAGAAACAAACGTGTGGGGGGGGGGGGAAATTAAAATGATAAATGTTTAGGCTGTAGTCGAACCGACAAACAGACAGAATTGCGAGACCCACTTTTTTAGTCTTCGCTATCATCGTAATGTCAACGTTGATCAAAATCTCGAGTTCGATTTTTTTTACAAATGCATAACTTGCCGCACGAACTTGCTCCTATGTAATAGACTAGGAATTTTAAAAACGAATGTTATTAGAAAAAACTGTTCATAAGGATAAAATTATCATCATTTTTAAAATTTTTTAAATTCTCTTAGTAGTAAGATACAAAAACAGAATGCTATGCAAATATGAATTTATGCAAGAACAAAAATTATACATAATTCGTTGTAGTGGTTTCTTAATAAAATAAGGTTTTATATATAAAATTTTTAAAATATTAAAAAAAAAAATACGAATGAAAATTAAATTTCCAAAAAACAATATTGACCCATTTTGAGATATCGAATTTTCCAAAAAAAAAATGATTTTTTTTTTCAAACATTCAAAAAATATTTTTTTTTAAAGTTTTGAAATGCAATGTTTCTTAAAGCTTTTAGAAACATTTCTATAAAAAATTTCATTAAAATCCATTATGTCGATAATGAGAAATTAAAAATTTTCAAAAATCGTTCTATGGTAGGTACAGTGACTAATGTCTTGTTTTCAAAATCTTTTGTATTAAATTCTCGGAACTGTTTTCGAGAAAAATACGATTTTCGAAAACCATTTTTTAACATTTCGCACATGTATTTCAAAAGTGTCACAACTCAAAAATCTTCGTTTTTCAATAGAGTCGAAAAACCATTTTACAACAATAGAATCAGTAAATTAAGAAATAAACAATGTTTACAAAAGGAAATACACTATTAACCAACCATACATAACAACCAGCATCAATTCTACATCTTAAACCATAAAAATTAACGTTTTTAGAGTTATGACACTTTTCGTGTTTTTTTCATAAAAAAAATAATGTATTATGTTGAGTTCAGCCACTTTAGTCAAACAATTTTTAGTTGTGACAGTTTTGATGTAATTGTTTCTTAATATTTACATCATGTTTTTTCATGATTTTGATATTTTTTTTTAGAAAAGTTATTAGGATTATGAGGATTATCTTTAACCAAAATATAGAATAATGATCAATATTATGTAGTTTACTCACCACGACTTTCTTCGAGCCTTTCTTCTCTTAAAACTTAAGCAAATTAACCTTATAAAGTCTTACACGAAAAGAAACATTCATTCATTTTGTTTTCATTTATTGTTACAAAAAATAATTATTATTATTTGGAAAAAAGTAGATAATTAAAATAAATATGACAAAAAAAGTAGTAACTCAATCAAGAACACTTTTGTAAAATAATTCGTAGTAGGATTTTGGGATTATGTTTTTATTTATCAAATCTTGTATGTCTTTTTTTTTTTGTTTTCTGCCAAAGGAATTTTAACTTGATAAGCTTTCGTCAGTCCGAGGGAATAAATCTCCGCATCAGAATTTTCTTTTTTTCTTAAGGTTCGTACTTTAACTCTTTTGTATTCAATGTCTTCATAAGATGTCTTATAAAAAAATGCATAAGGATGATCTTTTTTCACCCGTAAAAACTTAATATCGTGCCACTTGACTTGCCTCCTATCAGCATCAACTGTAAACTTATTTCCCCATTGTTCTTGTAATATTTTCAAATCATAGATTTTATCGTAAGTGAACTCATGAACGCGATAGGGTGGACCATTCTTTTTTGCTGCTCGAATCAGGGTAACATATTGCTGAGGTAAGTAGATTGGGCTAGATCGAAGATGTCTTTTCACCTGTTTTTCTATGACGCTGTGAACATTATCACCTTCATTTTGCGAATGTCCACAAATAAGAAATTTGTGAGTAATGCTTCGAATTTTGAATTTATTTACAGCATATGAATATGCAGAGAGCATATACTTGTTTTTTTGCTGTCCACAGCAGTTATCAGAATAAAATATAACATCTAAATCTCTATTATTAGTTGTTTCGGACAGCATTTCGAGGTAGTGAAGAACACAACTACCAATTTCCACTGCACCACGTTTCCCCACAGTCTCATTCCAAAAGTAGCACTCCACAAATTTTAGATTTAGGTCACTTATAGTAAAGTTAAGACAGTTAAGTTTACTTTTATAATAAAACGAAGAAACGTGTCCTCTAGGTAGTGGCATCACCGCTTGAAGATCATAAACGGCAACATGAGTACCACTAGAGATTTTTTTATCAGACTCCTTTTCCTTGCGTGATAGTTCTTTTTCTTTTTGGTGAGTGTTAAAAGAGACAAGCAACAATTTTTTTCCTTCTTCATCTGCGTTTTTGAACGATTCGCAAAGATCGCATTGGTCCTTTTTCGGAACATAAAATGAAATTGTTCGGAAAGCTCAGAAAATAAAAGACAATATTGCTCAATGTTAAGTTATTATATTAATAAAAAGTGGACTGTAGTAGAAAAAAGGTATGTGCTCTGCACTGATGCTCCAATTCAACTCTAACTAACTTTATGAATCGACCGCTCTGGCCGAGTGCTCTATGAACTCTCAGAGTCGACCGCTCTGGTCGAGTGCTCGATGATGACTCTCAGAATCGACCGCTCTGGTCGAGTGCTCGATGATGACTATGCTGCTTCAATTAGCCCTGTGTTGCAGCGGCGCACAGTGGGGCGACTTGTATGGGAGAGCGGACAAAAGTCCATAAAAACCGAACCACTTAACCAATTTGGATGAAATTTTCAGAAATAAAAGTAGTTTTGGAAAGAAAGCTTCACAAAAAATTTCCACCCGCTGCCACGCCCACTAACAAAAAAATCGTCAAAATTGATAAAAATCCATGTTTTGTGCCAAGTAAAGGTTCAAGATGGTGTTTTTTTTTTAAGGAAGTTCGCCATTGACATTTTACACACCCTGTTTTTGGGCGGTTTTTAATCTTTTTTTTAAATTTCTTGTACTTGTTTTGTATGTACACAGGTTTTGTTATTGCGATAAAATCGGAACCACACAACTGATTTAAATAATATTTTCAAATATTATAAGGGATAGTTTTAGAAATGACAACAAACTATTTCCACCCACTGACACGCCCACACAAAAGTTTGTCTAAATTCCAAAGTTGGTAGGCTAAATTTTGAGTAATTAGAAAAATATATTTTCGCGAAAAGAATAAAAAAAAATGCTTGATAAATGCAACCATACGTATGTATCTATCGGTTCAGACGTTCAGTGTTTTTATGATATATACAGGGTGATTGGCATAAGGTGTGACAAAAAGCTAGGGCGTGTAGGTTGGACTTAGACAAGAAAAAAATCGTATGGGAGGGGGGGGGTCTATTTCCCCCCGTTTAGGCGGGAGGGGCAATTTAAGAAAAAAATCACTTAAAACAGAAAAAAAATTATTAAGAAATGACGGTGATATCTACAGAGTAATGCTATAACATTTTGAAAAGCCAGAAATACATTCTTTAATTTTGTTTTTAAATAGAGTTGTTCGAGTGAATAGTTTTTGAAAAATTAATTTTCAAAATCAAAATTTTGAAAAAAAAAAATGAAATTTTTTTTTTAAACAATTTTTTTTCAAAATTTTACGTAATTAAGTATTATTTTTTTATTCAATATTCAATGCTCTTATTAATTTTTGATCAAACACAAAAAACCGGATGTCAAAATGTTTTGTAGTTTTTGAGAAAATCAAAAATAACAAAAACTACTTTTGTTCTAAGAAAAGCCTTTTATTTTAGTTTTTACGTTTTTGGATTCTTATGTAGGTGAATTTACGATTGAAAGGATTAACTTTCTTTTTACTATTCTTTTAATTATCGTCTTATAAGCATACAATAATGTGACAAAGTACTGGATTAACCATATTTCACACATTTTTTCATTGAGAACACCTGCGTGAGAGCATTGGTTTAAAATTAAAAGGATTAACTTTAAATAAACAGTAATTATGTATTTTATCTAAATATGCATGTATTTATTATTTAAATTGATTTCAAGATTCAGAAACATTTTTGTTCTTATTTCGCAATTGCATTTTTCTGTCACTAGTTAGGGCGTGTAACGCTGCATTATTTAAAAAACATTCGCAGATCAATATTAATCCAATGCTCTCACGCAGGTGTTCTCAATGAAAAAATGTGTTATTGTATGCTTATAAGACTGATAATAAAAAAATTTTACAAAAAAAAGTTAATCCTTTCTTTCGTAAATGCACCTAAGCCAAGCCGACCCCACCATAATAAAAAAAGTGGCAGGTCAATTTTAAACCAATGCTCTCACGCAGGTGTTCTCAATGAAAAAATGTGTGAAATATGGTTAATCCAGTACTTTGTCACATTATTGTATGCTTATAAGACGATAATTAAAAGAATAGTAAAAAGAAAGTTAATCCTTTCAATCGTAAATTCACCTACATAAGAATCCAAAAACGTAAAAACTAAAATAAAAGGCTTTTCTTAGAACAAAAGTAGTTTTTGTTATTTTTGATTTTCTCAAAAACTACAAAACATTTTGACATCCGGTTTTTTGTGTTTGATCAAAAATTAATAAGAGCATTGAATATTGAATAAAAAAATAATACTTAATTACGTAAAATTTTGAAAAAAAATTGTTTAAAAAAAAAATTTCATTTTTTTTTTTCAAAATTTTGATTTTGAAAATTAATTTTTCAAAAACTATTCACTCGAACAACTTTATTTAAAAACAAAATTAAAGAATGTATCTCTGGCTTTTCAAAATGCTATAGCATTACTCTGTAGGTATCACCGTTATTTTTTAATAATTTTTTTCTGTTTTAAGTGATTTTTTTCTTAAATTGCCCCTCCCGCCTAAACGGGGGGAAATAGACCCCCCCCTCCCATACGATTTTTTTCTTGTCTAAGTCCAACCTACACGCCCTAGCTTTTTGTCACACCTTATGCCAATCACCCTGTATAATGGAAAGAAGCGATGCTGTTCTTATTTTATGTGGTGGTAAATCATAAAAATAATGTAACCATTAAAAGCCGACAAGTGTTAATTTACAAATGCATAGTCAAACAGCAACAACCAGCAACACGTTTTATGTTAAGTGTTCACTACTGAAACTTGCATCAAATAATGAGCAAACTTTAAAGCAGAACCAAAAAACAACGCACAACATGTTTAAGACATTTTTCTCAATTTTGAAAAAGAGATTTTTGATAAGAAGGAGTACGTTACAAAATAGAACTATATGAATGTAAAAAAAAAAAAGAAAAAGATTTTAATTTATATTAATATTTTTTCTAAGTCATTAAAAAATGTTATCAAGTTCTCCCATGTTACACCTAATTCTTACTGATGCGACATTTAACTCTGTTTAAAAAAAAAATTAAAAAACACTAATTTATTCAATAGGTATTGTTATCATATATTGCAAGCTGTAAGTAAATATTGTAAATTTTTCCTAATTATTGACGATTGTACAAATACAATACAAATATTCCTTTTTAGGACACAGAAGTGAAAAAAAAAAAGATTTTTTTGCAAGATTTCGTAACTTTAAACCTGCTCACTGTGCGGATTTGCAGGTATTTGCAGCTAAATTTTGTTTGAATGTAAACTTGGACATGTCTACATCGAGAAATTAGCTATCTCAGAGCAGAGGAACGTGGAGCTTTTTTTATATGACTACAACTTTCCATTACTGTGGACTGAGTCTTATTTTGTGCTGCCGTAATTCACTCAAATTTTGTTTGCTGAGTTTGACCGCTGTATTGTATTATTAGGCATCCCAAATAAGCAAACAAAAAACAATCCCATTTTTAGTTCATCCCGAATAGACGTAACACCCTAGGAAAGTCAAATCAAATTCCCACACTATTTCAAATATTTTGACTTTGAGCGCCTTTTTACGTGTTAAGACTTCAGTTTTGGCCCAAATCCTTAGTGTATCCAGATTCTCTGGCTAATTTACTGTGAGAAACATGAATCAGCTAATCGAAATCAGCACTTTTGCAAAATCGAGTTTTGTCCGCCTTGGCCCCACTGTGCGGCGTTGAAGGAATTTCATTCCTTTGGCTCCAGTGATGTTGTTGTTGTTGCTCTTGATGCTCGTTGTCAATGCTCATGAAGACTTGCTCTGGGTCCGGTAGTGTCTTTGTTGTTGTAGATATAGCTCTGTGCTGCGATCCTAAATTCCATACGAAGCAATTCGTATTTTTCGGTCGCAACTACCGTTCATCAGGTGGTGATGATCTCATGCTCTGTATACCAAAGGGTTGGTTTATGTGCCCAGGCTCTATACGAGAATTCGTATTTCTCGGTCGCAACCACCGCTACTCGGGTCGCGATGATGGTGTTCATCGTCGTTGCTCGTGCTCTTGCTGACTTGCTCTGGGTCCGCTAATGTATTTTGTTGTTGCATTTTGCGGACCGAAATGACGATGATGATAAGATGTTGTGCGCAGGCTCTATACGAGAATTCGTATTTCTCGGTCGCAACCACCGCTACTCAGGTGGCGTGATGATGTACATCGTCGTTGCTCTGCTCTTGTTGATTTGCTCTGGGTCCGCTAATGTATTTTGTTGTTGCATTTTGCGGACCGAAAAGACGATGATGTTGAAATGTTGTGCGCTCTGCACAAAGGGTTGGTGGATGTTCTGATTTCGGTTGCGTGCGGTTGTGTACAGGTTTTCTTAATTTTTGACGCTCTAGCACTAGTCTTATGCTCCTGCTCGTAGTTGGCACTAATGACCTGCCATGGTCTTACGCTCTTGCTCACTATTGCTCTTGTCGTAGACATTCCCCCCCCCCCCCAATTGAGGGGTGGCCTCAATTGGTTTTTTACTCTTCGTCCTTGGGTAAGACGCAAAGCTTCTGCACTGGTCTCGACAATGTCGTGTGTTCTGTACGTACTTCTGCACTACGTACGAGTTCGTCTGCTCCTGTACGAACTTCCGTGATACGACCAAGTGGCCATACGGTGGGTGGCATGTTGTCCTGCTTGATTAAAACCAAGTCTCCCACCTTGAGGTTAGCGCTCTTCTTATTCCATTTGTACCTCTGCTGCAATGTATTGAGGTACTCGGCATGCCATCTTTTCCAGAAATGCTGTTGCATGCTCCAAATTTTCAGCCGGTTTTGTGGTACCTCGCTGACGTCCGCTCTTAGGGGTTGCACAATTTGCTCTCCGATCAAAAAATGACCTGGTGTGAGTGCGCTCAAGTCGTCCGGGTCATCTTATAATGCGCTGAGTGGTCTGGAGTTGAGGCAGGCTTCGATTTGCACTAAAAACGTTGCCAAAGTCTCGAAGGAGAAAAGGTGAGTGCCCATCGTTCTGCGCAAATGATATTTCACCGACTTGACTCCTGCCTCCCAGATACCACCTGTATGTGGTGCTCCTGGCACAATGAACTTCCACTCTGTGCCCATGTGGTTGATCTGTTCGATTGGTAGTCTGTGACCCCAATCTTTTGCGCTCCTGCATAGCTCTCTGTCTGCTCCGACGAATGTCGTAGCGTCGTCGCTCCATAGCACTGAACAAGCGCCACGTCGTCCGGTGAACCTATGAAATGCTGCTAAAAAGGCTTCCGTCGATTGATTGCTCACAAGCTCGAGGTGAATCGCTCTGGTCACCGTGCATACAAAATAGGCTATATAGCCCTTCTCAATTACTTTTGATCGCCCTGCTCTTGCCTTGATTTGCACTGGCCCAGCATAGTCGACACCACTATGTCTGAACGCTCTGGCTGGCTGCACTCTGTCTTGTGGGAGGCTGCCCATTAGTTGCTCTGATACTGCCTGTTTCTGGCGAAAACAGGCAATGCACCGCCCTATGTGAAACTAAAGCTGCCGGCGAAGCGTTGGAATCCAGAATCTCTGCCGGATGTACTGCATGCTCATTTGTACCCCACCGTGATACGTGATGAAGTGTGCCTCTCTTAAAACTAGCTCGCTTAATCTGCTCTTGCAAAATTATAGGATGCATAGCCTGGTAGGGAAGGGACGCGGCTTGGAGACGTCCTCCGACCCTTAGAATCTCGTCAGAATCCACAAAAGGACTTAGTGACAAGATTGTGCTCGTGCTCTCTATCTGCTCATTGCGCTTGAGTTGCTTCAGCTCTTTAAAGTACGCCTCTTGCTGGGCAATCCTTGCCCAGTAAATGATCGCCTGCTCTCGCTCTGTTGAAGAAATTAATGGAATAGATCTTACAGAGAGGACTGCCCCATGATTGGTTTGCTTTTTGGCATTTCGAATGAACCATAGCACAAATGCGGTTATTCTAAGCACGCTCTGAAGTGTTGACTTGCGTTCAAGAAGAGACACGCCGTCAATGTTGAAGCTCGCTGCTCTGCTGATAGTCAGGTTTCCGATAACAGCTGCTCTTGTTTCTTTATCTGCTCGCTCTTGTTGTTTCAGACTGAGTTGTTTTGGCACCTGTGGCCAATGTTGCTCTTCTCTCTGGAGCCAGGATGGACCATTCCACCACAGACTCGATTGAATCAGTTGCTCTGCTGTCATTCCACTCGAACCCAGGTCCGCCGGGTTTTCGCCGGAAGGAACGTATTTCCAAGGTTGGTTCTCGGAAAGCTCTTGAATGGATTTCACTCGGTTTGCCACAAAAGTCTTTAGCTCGTACGGAAACTTTGTGATCCAATGAAGTGTCACCAGTGAATCGCTCCAGAATGTTCTTGGCACAGCTTGAAATGAACCTGAATCGACGACTTGCGCCATCAATTTGCACAATAGACCTGCTGCACATAGCTCTAGTCAAGGAATGGTGATGGTTTTCAGCGTCCAAGTTGCTCGTATTCGCGCATGAATTTAACGTATTTCTCTTTCAGCTCGGCGTCTGCGCTCAGTCTCTTCTCTAGGTGGAGAAACCTCTTCATGGCGACAGCTTTGGTACTGCCCAACTGCTCTGCTCGGGGATTTATGGGATTGGTGACCACATAATCATCCGGGCGGATCGCGCCAATGTGTGCTCTTAAAATTGGCTTCGACCTGTTCATCGTCCGGCGACATAGTTTGTCGCTCGCTCAGCTCCTCCGTCTCCCAAAATCTTCTCAACTGTGTGTCGAGTAGCACATCTGATGTCTTGGTTTCTAACATCATTTGCTCGAATGTCTTGCTCTGCTCGTGGATTTATGGGATTGGTGACCACATATCGTCCGGGCGGATCGCGCCAATGTGTGCTCTTAAAATTGGCTTCGACCTGTTCATCGTCCGGCGACATAGTTTGTCGCTCGCTCAGCTCCTCACATTGTTCACATTGCTCCTGAATCACGTTGCAACTGGGTTGCTCTACCCATGGATGTTGCTTTAGTGGCTTTGCTTGCGCCTGATTCTTTGCAACTCCGGTAGGTGTTGGCTGGCTCTTTGTTGCTCCGGAACTGCCTGATTGGCTCGTCTGCTCGGTGTGTGCTACTAGTGGACGGCTAGTTACTGAGGCTCGCCGGTCCATGCAAAGTACGCTATTATGCTTTTTATTGCAACTGCGGCATGTTCCCGACTGGCAACCTTGTGCTAGATGCCCACTTCTGAGACAATTGGGACATAGCTTCCAACTTCGCACCTTTTCATTCCTGCTCTGGATTGAAAGAGACAGAAAGTCAGCGCAACGATAAAGTGGATGTTGCGACTTACACAACGGGCACTTAAGGAAAACATCGCTCTTGTTTCCACCTGCTGGCTTCTGAGTGGTAACTATGTCTCTGCTCTGCTCACTTGTTGACGGCCTATCAGCACCCCTTTCGAAACGATCATAGAACGCCGATTCGAGCGCGCTTGCTCTACGCTCTAAGAATTGAAGGAACTTCTCCAGGCTGGCTATTTGTCGAACGTCTTCACGAGTCATCTGCCAAGCATGGTTAGTTTCAACATCTAATCTAGCTCTTAGCATGTTAACGATGATCGGGTCCCAAGATGCGATGTCAAGCCCAAGTACGCGCAGCGAGCTTAAATGCACATTAACCTCATTGACCAGGTCTCGTATTGCTCTCGATTTGCATGCGTCCCCTGAAACGTTAGGAATTGCATGCAATGCGTTGAGGTGAGCATCGACAATGCTTTGCTTATTATCGAAGACCTCATTTAGTTTTGCCCAGGCGTCGTTATAATTGCCTTCAGTTACCTGCCATCTGCTTATGATCCTGGCAGGTGCGCCCTCAAGTGCCTGCTTCAGCTCACGCATTTTGGTTACGTTCGCCATTGAGGCATTATCGTGCACCTCCGTGATGAACTGGTCACGGAATTCTAGCCATTTAGTGAAGTCGCCCTTGAAAGTTGGTATTTTTGCTGGCCGCTCTTGCCGTACCTGGATGACGTTCGCCTGGCTGGTGGATTGGCTACCTGGCGTATCGGTGGCCGTGCTCTGTCGCTCGATTTGGATTATTCGTGCTCTTAATCCTGCGATGGCGATGTGTTGCGCTTCCTCCACAGAAGCAAGGTAATTGTCGTGCGCTAGTAATTCGTCTGGGGTTTTGGGTTGTTGAACCAATGACATGTGCTCTCTCAGTAGTTTCTCGTAGGCGTGCTCGATTGCCTCAATTTTCGTCCTAGGCCTCGTCTGATTCGACGAAGCTGTTGTCCGAAACGGCTTTTGAAATCCGCAAAATGGATGCACGAAAAACGTCGCGTCTTGCCAAGTCACCCATTCTGATTTTGCACTGCTCTTATTTTTAATTTTTTGCTCTATGCCGTAAGACCGTACGCATCTATAGAAACTCAGGTCGACCCTTCGGAAGTAACTATAATGCGCAAGGAATCGAGCTCTTATTGTAAGAAATTGTTTTTTTTTTTTTAAACGCTCTAATGCAGAAATGTTGCACAATTTAACTGCACTGAATGATATATATTTTTTTAAATTGTCTGGCCAAAAGCCTTAAAAAAAGCACTGCACGAAATTTTTGTTTTTTAAAAATGTTTGTCAATTGTGCCTTTAAAAGTTTGCACCGCACTTGTTTTTTTTTTCTAATATTTTAAACGCACTGTTTAATTAATCACGCGCTATTTGTCGCTTTTGCACTTAGGCACCGATTCTTATTTGGCTCGATTGGACCAAATGTTCGGAAAGCTCAGAAAATAAAAGACAATATTGCTCAATGTTAAGTTATTATATTAATAAAAAGTGGACTGTAGTAGAAAAAAGGTATGTGCTCTGCACTGATGCTCCAATTCAACTCTAACTAACTTTATGAATCGACCGCTCTGGCCGAGTGCTCTATGAACTCTCAGAGTCGACCGCTCTGGTCGAGTGCTCGATGATGACTCTCAGAATCGACCGCTCTGGTCGAGTGCTCGATGATGACTATGCTGCTTCAATTAGCCCTGTGTTGCAGCTGCGTTGAAGGAATTTCATTCCTTTGGCTCCAGTGATGTTGTTGTTGTTGCTCTTGATGCTCGTTGTCAATGCTCATGAAGACTTGCTCTGGGTCCGGTAGTGTCTTTGTTGTTGTAGATATAGCTCTGTGCTGCGATCCTAAATTCCATACGAAGCACTTTGGTATTTTTCATGTCGTATTTTTCGGTCGCAACTACCGTTCATCAGGTGGTGATGATCTCATGCTCTGTATACCAAAGGGTTGGTTTATGTGCCCAGGCTCTATACGAGAATTCGTATTTCTCGGTCGCAACCACCGCTACTCGGGTCGCGATGATGGTGTTCATCGTCGTTGCTCGTGCTCTTGCTGACTTGCTCTGGGTCCGCTAATGTATTTTGTTGTTGCATTTTGCGGACCGAAATGACGATGATGATAAGATGTTGTGCGCAGGCTCTATACGAGAATTCGTATTTCTCGGTCGCAACCACCGCTACTCAGGTGGCGTGATGATGTACATCGTCGTTGATCTGCTCTTGTTGATTTGCTCTGGGTCCGCTAATGTATTTTGTTGTTGCATTTTGCGGACCGAAAAGACGATGATGTTGAAATGTTGTGCGCTCTGCACAAAGGGTTGGTGGATGTTCTGATTTCGGTTGCGTGAGTTACGAGTCCAAGCCGAGAAAAATAAAATTCAAACAAATAGTTACGACAATGTTTTACTTTTAATCTTTATTCTTCCATATAATGCTTAAGACTAAGACTCTTTTCGGCAAGCTAACATGATCTACCTATATTATATCAAGAAAACATCTGTAGATAATCCTCGTTCAAGGTCTTGATGGATTGGATATAATCCTCTGTTGTTTTTACGTTGTTGTTGTTTCGTACAGTGCATCTCTTTTTCAATGCTTATCTCTAATCCTCGCTCAAGGTCTTCATCGAGATAACACTTCTGTTGTTGTTACGCTGCTGTTATGTGTTGTTATCTTATGTTACGTTGAGTGTTGCCTATGCGAGGTTTCGTGACTCCTCCCTTCTTAGAGTGAATTTAACGAATTAAATGAGTTGAGATTCACATTGGTGACTACTTATTGTGAAAGTGTAGTGACCACAGGTCTTACAATATTTTTTTTTTTTTTTTTTTTTTTTTTTTTTTTTTTGCTGACTTAACGACTCGTCTAAAAAGATTTATCCACCCCATTGACACTCTTTTGGCAACAACTTATTTACGCCATTAACGATATTTTTAGTAATATAATTAATATACAATATCTTTGAAACAAAAAAAAAAAAATTATTCATTAAGACTTTTGAACATAAAAAGAAAGAGAACACTTCTGGCAGTGTTTTGAGAGTAAATTATTTAATGTGTTAATGCTTTTGAGGGATTGCGACCAGCATTTGAAAAAGACAAAATATAAAATAATATACAAAGCATCTTATCCAAGATAAAAAAAACAATAATTTCAAATTATTCCTTTCGATTCTAATGGCAAAAGATTTGAATACAGTGTGGTCAAGCGTATTTACATATATGTATATATGTAATTATTTATATAATTTTTATATATGTATGTCAATTCTTATGCCTTTTTTTCACTTTCTGTTTGTGCACTTTGCGTTTTTTCGTATCAACTGTTATTTTGTTATTTTTAACAACTTCATGTTTAATGTATTTAGGAGCTAGCTTATTCCTTCTATCGTCTGCCTCAAATAAAACCTCTCCAGGTGAAAAATCAGGTGGATCCTTACGTTGTTCATTGCGCTTTTCAATTAGACGTTTCTTATTAGCTGAGGTTCTATCTCTAACTAAATCCGCTAATTTTGAATATTCCAATAAATGATTTCTTAAATAGTCCTGACTTGTTTCGGCATTTTGATTTGGAAATGGCTTTACCATATCAATATGTCCAGTTAATAATTCAAAGGGTGTTAATTTTGTTGTAGAATGAATCGAGTTATTGTATGTAAACACAGCTTCGTCCACGATTTCACTTATTGGTTTACTACTATGCTGAGATTTTATAATTCTAATTATTTCAGTTAGAGTTGAATGGAACCGCTCTACGGTAGAGTTTCCATTTGAACTCTTAGCACAAATATTGTGCAACCGAATATCGTAAGCTTTTAAAAATTCTTTAAATAATGTTGATACGAACTCACTACCGTTATCCGTGATAACTTTTTGAGGGACTCCATGATGGGAAAAGAAATGTCTTAAAGACTTGATGAGGTTGATACTGTTCCTTGAATTTAGAAGATAAGCACTTGAAAACTTGCTAAACTTATCAACAATAGTCAAAAAATGTTCTTTACCAACAGAGTATATATCCATATGAATAATTTGTAAAGGTCTTGACGGTGTTTCAGTTATTTCGAACTTTAACTTTTCTTGGTTACGTTCATATTTATTAATATTACAAATGTCACAGTTATTGATTATTTTTTGAATTATATTTTTCATGTTAGGAAAGTAAGAATGTCTTTTGATATGGAGATAAGTTTCTGTTATACCCCTGTGTACAGATTTTAAGTGGTATTCTCGCACCAATTCCTCTTGTTTATCTCTATTAGTTATATCTTTTAACATGATGTTAGATCTCAAAAGCTTAATACAACCATTGTTAAAATATTTTGAAAAAACTGATTGTACAGTCTTAAATGTTTTGTCATCTGTTAGGATTGCCGTTACTCGTTTGGAGTTAAAATACTCTTTGAAAACTGAAATAATGACGTTTTCATTGCTTATATGAGCATGTTCGATAGTATATCTCTTTTTTCGTTTAAAAAATATTTCAAGCTTCACTGAAAGAGAAGATTTTGAATCATTTCTTTTCAGAAGGATTTGTTGAGAAAACTCGTTGATAGCCCGTTCAGTTATTGGGATTCCGTCTTCAAAATTTTCAACAGCTGAGTGAATTGTTACAAGATCATCTGAAGCATTTCTATTCTCTAAACTATCAAAATTGTTTGCCATTGATTCGGAATCTAAATCTGGTTCTTGTAAAGCTTGGGAATTTTCGTTAGCATGAATTTCGATTCTAGATAGGGCGTCTGCGTTGATATTTCGTTTTCCTTTTTTATATGTCACATAATAGTCATATTCCTCTAGTTTCAACCTCCATCGAACCAACATAGAGTTTGGTTCTTTTAAGGAAAAAAGCCATGTTAAAGGCTTATGATCCGTTATTATTTGAAAACGCCGTCCAAACAAATATGGCCGAAAATATTTAACAGACCAAACAATCGCTAGTAGTTCCTTCTCTATTGTGCTATAATTTTGCTCTGATTTCGATAAGGTGCGACTTGCGAAACAAATCGGTTTATCTGAACCTATATGACCTTGGGATAGTACAGAACCTATAGCAACGTTACTAGCATCGGTAGTAAGGTTGAAAGGCTTTTCAAAGTCAGGATACTGAAGCAAAGGTTCATTAGACAGGAGGGATTTGCACGTTTCAAAACATTCTACGTACCTTGAATCAAGTTTTATGGAATTTCCTTTTCTTAGGCACTCGGTCATTGGTTTTGTAAGGTTTGCAAAATCCCTAATAAATTTCCTATAGTAGCCTAAGAGACCTAAAAATGACTTGATTTGTTTGGCTGTTTTAGGTATTGGGTAGTTTGTAATGGCGCTTATTTTGTTTGGATTAGGTTTAATGCCTTCGGGTGTTATAATATGGCCTAGATAAGAAACTTCTTTTTGAAGAAACTGTGACTTTTCAATATTGATCTTAAGGTTTGCTTCTCTAAACTTGTCAAAAACTGCAGTTAGGTTTTGGATATGCTCTTGGCGGGAAGTTGAATAAACAATCACATCGTCCATGTAAACCAAACAAACTTTGCCTTGAAGATCTCTAAGGACGTTGTCCATTACACGTTGAAACGTAGAAGGAGCATTCTTGAGTCCAAACGGCATCCGCAAAAACTCATAATGCCCATTGTCTACAGAAAAAGCGGTTTTATGGACATCATCGGCTGACACCTCAATTTGGTGAAATCCAGAAGCAAGATCTAAAGTGGTGAAATAGATTGATTTTCCAAGTTTATCAAGGATTTCATTTATATTGGGGATTGGATACCTATCATCAACAGTTTTTTCATTAAGTTTGCGATAGTCTATGACGAGTCGCCACTTTTGTTTTCCATCCGAATCCCTTTTTTTTGGTACAATCCAAATTGGAGCTGACCAAGGAGAGAAACTTGGACGTATGATTCTCTGATCCAACATATCACCTATTTGCTTCTGAATTTCATTCTTATGAATAAAGGGATACCGATATGATTTACAATAAATAGGTACATCATCCTTTGTTATAATTTTGTGTTTAATAGAATTCGTAAATGTTAGATTCTGACCATCTCTAAAAAGTATATCCTCATACCTTTTGCACAAATCCATGATGTCTTTTCTTTCCTCTGAATTTAGGTGATTAATTTTAATAAGTTCACAAATCTTTCTATCGCTTAAATGCTCTACATTGTTTATTGTAAAATTATGAATTTCGAAGTGAGAATTTGGATTGAAAGTGTTAGCTTTAATTGGCTGGTCAGCTCTAAATGTTTGTGGTTTATCTGAAGTATTTACTACTTCAATCAAAGAATACCATTTGTCAGCTTCGTATATCCCTTCAGAAATTGTAAGATTACTCATGAGCGATGTGGATTTAATGAATATACTTCCAGATTCCACATCAACGGGTAAACGACAAATAATCTTACTTAGTTCGGGTACTACGTAAAGCTTTGACATGAGATTGGGCTTAAAATTTAATATGGCCTTAAAGTCATTTGTTTCTAAAAAATTATTTTGTAAATCAATTTTGATACCCAACTCTTTCATAATATCTATACCAATTAGACCGTCGAAGTAATTATGAAACTTAAATATGAGAAAAGTTAAGGGTTTATTGGTTCCAAGTTCAGGCAATCCATTGATAATAATTTTTGAATTTACAATTTTCTTGTCAAATAATGTTTTTATTTCTACAGGTTCCATTATTATGGATTCTAAATTTCTTGCTACATCAGGGCTAATAAATGATTTGTTGCTACCGGTGTCGATTAAAAATCTATATTTTGCGTTGTGTATACTATGGATTGTTATATAAGGTAGTAGACTAGAGTTACAGTTAATAAGATCTATGAACCTGATTGGCTTTGCGAGGCCTTCACTTGAAAATTTGTATCATCTACTTCTTGATCGTCATTAATGTTTAAAGTGGAAGCCAAATCCAAGTTTTGATAATACGGGTCTGGTTCGTTTTCATATTGACACGTATTATACTGAGCAGAGGAGCTTAAACTCTGAGCCGCATTTTTACAATTACAGCAATAACCTTCAGCATTATATACTTGGTTTTGTTCCTGAGATTGTGGTTCGTGTCTTCGAAAAACTGTATTCCCGGTAGAAAGAACCATTGGCTCATTATTAAGTTGTCTTGTTACAGAGTTATTAGAAGTTTGGGGTTTATTGTGTTTTGGCCTAAGATGTGTTTGAGAGTTTGACTGAGTTGGTTTATAAAATACTGGTTGGTTTTCATATTGGTTTGTAGGTCGGTAAAACTGGCTATGTGGTGTGTAACTTTGTGGTAATCTAAGTGATGGTCTGTTTGATTGTTGTTGAAAATTTTGAAATTTAGGTTGGCTTGTTTTGCCAGAATGCTCTCCATTCATGGAATAAGGATTTTTAAAATAGTGAGAATTTTGTTCTTCTAAACAAAAATTAAAAGCATCAAGAAGCTTACCTGGGCGCATTGCCCTTATTGTTGAACCTAACGGTTCTCTTAGTCCCGATAGAAATGTGTTTAAGCACATTTCATCATAAAGTTTTTGTTTTGCAACTATTACTGTAGGCTCATTTTCATGAACTCGAATAAAATTAATCATGGTTGATAGGATATCTATTATTTTAGAATAAAATATTTCTACCTTGTCTTGGTTTTGTCTGAGTTGATGTAAATCTCTTATTAAGCTAGTTTCATTACGCTTATCCGAATAATGAATAATGAGATTATTCTTAATATCCTCCCATGATAACAGAGTCCCGTACATATTCAGAACCTCGTTTGCTTGCCCCACGATTTTGTTACGTATAGCTCTCATGATAATTCTCTCATAATTTGAGCCTCTAATATCTTGCATAACACTGAGCACTTCTTCTACATTACTCAAAAAATCGTAAAGCAAACGAGGATTCCCATCAAATGTAGGAACGTCCTTTACGGCATCTGGAATTCTAAGGGCGTTAAACGTTTTTGAAGCAATATCTTCAACACTCATCTTGGATTCGTTTATTGAAATTAAATTAATTCTATCAGAATCAAGGCCGCTCGCCAAACCCTCAAAATCACTTCTATTGAGGTTCAAATATTGATGAAAACGAGTTTTATTATCTTTTTGTATTGAACTGCCAATAGTATTAAGCCCTAAGATTTTATGTTCACTAGTTGAATAAATTTTTTTTGGACTTGGCGACATTTAATAAATCGATGCCCAGAGAATCAAAAATCGTGGACTCACCTTGATAGATTTGTTGAAGACGCCTTTGTAATAATTGCAATGGATCTGTATCGTTGTAGTCACACTTATCACTCTTAATTTATGATTCTTTGGATTCACTTTTTATTGTAGGGTTGATAAAGTCATAGTTGTGTTTTATTAATATAGTTTTTTTTTCAAGTAATATAAGGTACTATTTAGTATATAGATTTATTGTTTTTTTTTTTTTTTTTGTTTTTACTAGGTTCTATTTTATTTCGTTAAAGGATAAAAATCCAACACTTCAATGTTCTTTCGAAGAGTACGAATTGGCTTTTCCAGAAATCAATTTAAAGCTACTTAAATTATTCACTTTTTTTTTTTTGAAGCTGTACTTAGCACATCCAATCGACTGCGCCAGTTACGAGTCCAAGCCGAGAAAAATAAAATTCAAACAAATAGTTACGACAATGTTTTACTTTTAATCTTTATTCTTCCATATAATGCTTAAGACTAAGACTCTTTTCGGCAAGCTAACATGATCTACCTATATTATATCAAGAAAACATCTGTAGATAATCCTCGTTCAAGGTCTTGATGGATTGGATATAATCCTCTGTTGTTTTTACGTTGTTGTTGTTTCGTACAGTGCATCTCTTTTTCAATGCTTATCTCTAATCCTCGCTCAAGGTCTTCATCGAGATAACACTTCTGTTGTTGTTACGCTGCTGTTATGTGTTGTTATCTTATGTTACGTTGAGTGTTGCCTATGCGAGGTTTCGTGACTCGTGCGGTTGTGTACAGGTTTTCTTAATTTTTGACGCTCTAGCACTAGTCTTATGCTCCTGCTCGTAGTTGGCACTAATGACCTGCCATGGTCTTACGCTCTTGCTCACTATTGCTCTTGTCGTAGACAGAAATGTTGAACTCCGATCGAAAAATCCGGTTAAATAATGATGAATTGGCAAATGGGAGCTGCAGTTCCTCTTGATCATTTTTATAGTCACGGTAAAGATCTGCAAGACTTTTACCACTTTCAATGAATTCACGACTGGTTTGGGCTCTTAAATAGTGTGACTCAACTCTTGGAATAGCGTTAATGAAATTTCTCACACCATTCTTAATTTCCGGATCGACTTGGGGATGTTTTCCATGTTTTCCTCGCAAATCCATGGTAAGGAAACCTGTGTCAGTAATTTTTTGAAGAGCTGTTCGAATTGGTCTGTCGTTTATATTGAGTGTAGCTTTGAAAAATGTTTTGCATACTCTAATTCGTTCATTGTTTACCTCAAAATAGAATGCTGAGTTCAAACTTCTATGATCATTTGTGGTTGAATATCGGTATTTTGGTTTGATTTGATTTGATAAACATGTCTTACAATAAACTCTCTTTGTTTTTGGAAATCGGCAAGATCCCAATAGCTTTTGAAGATTTCCTGTCTGTTTGTCTGACTTATTTTTAAACTGCAACTAAGTCTACATTTTTCTCCACATGGTGGGCCCATCTAGCAGGAAATCGTTTCTTTGTTTTTGATGATGACACCTAAGTTTTTCCCGAATTTCTTAAAAGTTGCACTTTTTTGCCGGCCCAATTTTTGGGATTTCTGTTCCGTTTCCTTTTTTTATTTCTTGTTCTTCTTCGGACTCAGAGGAACTATCTCCACTGTTGGAAAGACTAGTTGAAATGGTAGAAGAATTGTGAAAATGAGGATCTGCGTCAGAATCGTCAAAATTACTTTGATCACTGTGTATTGGGAAAACTGTGTAAAATTTTTGTTTGGCCTTGGTTAAGCGAATTTTAGTTGTGACTTCTGGGTTTTGCGAAATTTTATAAAAATTATTCAAAGCATTATTTGATGTGGTTGGCATTTCATCAAAATCTCTAGTTGTTTCGTGAACCTGGTCATCGGTATGAATTTCGAAAGTTTTACTTTCTAAAATTTGTATTGGCGTTTCGGCTGTGAAGCTCGCTGTGTTTTTTAGGATAAAATCGTTGAAATTCTTTATTTCAGGAGTGATTAAGGGTGTTGAGAAGCTGAGCATATCTTAGGGTGTCGTCAACGTTATTAATTCAGTTGGCTCGTTTTGAATCGAATCAGAAAAAGTTGAAATATTTCCAACTGGAAGATGTTTTTTGGTAGCTAATTGCACCATTAATCTTGAGCGGCTCCTCGAATTCATTTTAAAATACCTACCGAAAAATAGCACTGGTTAACAAAAGTAAGGCCGAAGAACAAAACTACGTTTTCTAAAGGTTTTTGGTACGATGAGTCCCAATCTGGATTCGAGGTCAGCGTACCAAAATAATAATTTTTCTTAACAAGTGTAATTTATTCATCTAAAGTGTCATAACTCGAAAAAACATGAAAAAATGTATGAGAAAAGTTTTTTTTCGAATTAATGTTTTTGTAAAATATCTGCCATGACAAGATTAAGATTTTATATAAAATTGGAAGCATTTGGTATTTAATTGAGCTTTAAAAACTTAAATCTTTATTGAAACAACAAAACAGTATTAAATCTAAATTTCAACTTTTCATGTTTCTAAAATGTAGTAACTAAAAATAATACAAAGGATTTATAATTACCTCAATCAACTTTAATCACAACTCAAAATGAAACAAATATTTTTCCACAGAAAAGACAGCAAAAATGTTTCAACTCAAAATACAACACTTATTTTTTTTACAAATGTAACCACTAAAACGACACAATTCAAATTAAAACACTTTTGATATTTATTGCACAACTGTTTACAACAAGAATCGCGTCACAACTAAAAATATGTCATTTTTGTCAAAGCACCTTTGATTTCAAATATAACATCTAAAACGACATTTTACCTTTTGAAAAAAAAAACTATTCAACTTATGTGTTTTTTGAGTTGTGACACTTTTGAAATACATGTGCGATTTGTATGGAAGGTACCGTTATTTTTAAGTAAAATAACCTTTTTTTTTTCATATCTTGTAGATTATTTTAAGAAACTTTTATTTATTAAGTTTTAAGAAAATCGAGCATGGGGTTTTCGAAATATTGAGTTTTTTTTTTGAAAATTTGAATACACAATAATATTGAAACTGCTGGGGAGCCTTAACATTAAAAAATTATCAAAATCGGTTGTACCGTTTTTGAGAAAATCAAAAACAAAAAAATGGTTCCAAGGGAGGTACCAAAAATAATAATTTTTTGGAATTTTTTTTTTTCATTCATTACCTAGGTTTACCTAATTGAAATCTTATGATTTTTTTTTAAATCTGTAGGACAGTTTTTGATAAAAAAAAATATTTATAAAATTTCGAAAAAAAATCGTATGGCAGGTACCGTTATTTTTGGTCTTAAAAAATCAAATCAAAAAACATCCGGGAAAAAAAAATAAAACCCATGTCTACCAAGTTTAAAGAAAACCGGCCTAGCCGTTTGGGCTGTAGTCGAACCGACAGACAGACAGAATTACGAGACCCACTTTTTTGGTCTTCGCTATTATCGTAATGTCAACTTTGATCAAAATCTCGAGTTGATTTTTTTTTTCCGAATGCATAACCTGCCTTATAGTACCTATAAGTCGCAATCAAAAAGAAAAAAGTGTTATGGTTTTTATAATTCGCGACCCTAGAACAACAAGGTTCTAAGTACACCAAAGTGTGTTTTGAGAAAAACGCATCTGAATATTTGAAGTCTTTTATTGGGATACTGTTTAAAAAAATTAAAAATTTTTTTTTATAACCCGATGAATATGCACACAATCTATAAAATGTTTACTTTAAAACCTAATAAAACCAGATTTTTAACCCTTAAATTTGACTTTAAAAATCATTATAGGACTTTGCTGCTCAATGATGCGACACTATATTCTAGAACAATAAGGTTCTATGTAGCACTTAGAACCTTGTTAACTTATATTTTC
Organism: Chrysotoxum bicinctum; assembly: GCA_911387755.1. NCBI lineage: Eukaryota > Metazoa > Arthropoda > Insecta > Diptera > Syrphidae > Chrysotoxum > Chrysotoxum bicinctum. The sequence goes on along the minus strand of OU426988.1, from coordinate 55,338,083 downwards.
ATATTTCTTTTCACATAGAACCTTGTGAACTTGGTTTCTTTTTTTTGAATTTAGTGGAACAAAGTTCTAAGTGGAAGTTAGAACCTTTTTTAATAAATCTCAAATCGAAAATATACAGATAGAACTCTGTAGCTCTGGATATTTTGTGAAACAAGGTTCTAAGTGGCAGTTAGAACCTTATTGATTAAATCTCAAATGGAAAATATGCAGATAGAACTCTGTAGCCCTGTCTATCATGGAAATGGAAAGAGATAGAGCAAAATGGATTGCGGGAATCGAAAGAGCACCCTAAATTTACCCAGATTTGATATAAAACTCATTATTTTCAAAATTGTCGGTTAGAACCTTGTTGTTCTAAGGTCGCGAATTGTGAAACGAAGAATTTTTAATGAACTCATAAAGAAGCCTAGGATTCCCATTGAATTTTGGGAGATCCTTGATAGCATCCGGTATTTGAAAGAATTGAAAACATGATTTTTATTTGATATATTTATTTCACTTTCTGTATAACTACTACCGGTTCCGTTTACTGCGGCGATACCGTTAGAAAAATTAGGGTTTATAGTATTGTTACTATCTATCTCTCCTCCAGGGTTATTGCCATTGGTTCCGTTTACTGCAGCGCTACCATTGGCAAATCCCAGCAAATTACTTTTATCATTCATGATTAATTTTATTTCTTTTTCTTGATTATAATTTTCTATTCTTATTTCATCTTATTTTTCTTCTTGAATCGGGTTAAAATAGGGGTTTAGAGTTGATTTATGTATTTTACAGTGTCTTTTCATATGTATATATTTGTCTTATATATTTTTTTTTTGTTATTAATTAGGAAAAGGATAATGATTTAGGAAAATAAGGATAGCAATTATCTCGACTTGCATGCAATTGATGATTGGTATAATCATGGTTCAGAATAATATGGTTCACTTCGTCCTGGCCACTAGGAGGTCCTCCGAGTCACTGATGATATAGAAGTTCACTTTTGTATATATTTTATTGTTCTTAGATGTGTTCACTTTTTTAATATCTATCTATTGTTTTTGTACTGTGGACAGTGTGGACTGGTTGTTTATAAAAGTTCACTTTTTTTTTTATCCACGATTGATTTTTTACTGTCAATTGGTTGTTTTATAAAAGTTCACTTTTCACAATATTCATTTGTGATAATGTTAACAATTCAATGTTCGCGGACTCGACTTTTCGACTGCGCCAGTTACGGTGGGAGCAGCAGCGATTATAAAAAAAAAAAACAAAATTTTAATTTTACACTTTGGATCTTTATTGATAAACTGAACAACATTATACATTTGAATTGGCTTTTTATTATTTTGTTATGCTTATTCACCACTTTATTCGTGGGAATGTTTGAAATTAAAAATACCATAAGGTTTATGATTACTTGAAATGAAATGTAATATGATACAATGGAAAAGGTTTTATATTAATTGAAATAGATTTAAAACGAAAAACATTATTTTCTCACAAGTTATTCAATATATATATTTAATGTAATATAAGATTATGAATTTATGTTGAGTGTTGCGGGCTACGTAACTCGCGCAATTTTCTGCAGTTGCCTCTTTTAGTGGAAAAATTTCTGTCCAGCTGCTGGCAATGTCTTCGACGATAAAGATCCATTGGTTGCCTTCTTTGGTTTTCGGCAAAGGCCCGAATAAGTCAACAGCCAAGACCTCGAAACGTTGGTTGCTTGCTACTGTTTGCAATAGTCCCACAGGTTTCTTATTTGTCGGTTTATATCGTTGACACTCCAGACACTTTCCAACATGTTTAGTTATGTCATCCCTCATCCAGGGCCAGTAATATCGAGCCATAATCCGAGCAATGGTACGTCCCACACCATAATGTCCCGCTGTAGCTATGTCGTAACAAGAATGCAATTTGTCAGCGCGTTCTTGAGCAGGAACTACTAACTGGGCGTCTTCGGAATCGGATTCAGGTGAATATCTGTAGAGAACGCAATCATTCATGATGTATCCTCTAGCTGTCCACCGGGGTAAATTTTCGTTGTTTACTTCGAAAGATGTTATTATTGATTTTATTTCGGTGTCTTCAAATTGTGCGTTTCGAATTTCTTTTGCCTTTCTAGATGGTATATCGATTCTTACGTTGCAGATCTCGCAGGAGTTTTCACTATGTTTAGCTTGACATGGTGGCCTTGAAAACATATCTGCGACTCTGTTTGTATTACCGGGGGTGTATTGGATGTCCACATTGTATGGTTGAAGTTGTAAAGCCCAACGTGCTAATCTCCCGTTTGGTGATTTTAAGCTCATTAACCATTTTAGGGGTTGATGGTCTCTCAGGAGTGGACCCTTCGATATACCCGCGAAATTTATTAACTGCCCAGATGATTGCTAAGGCTTTGCGCTCTGTTGTCGAGTAGTTACGTTCTGCGTACGTCAACAATCTAGATATGTATTTGACTGGATGTTCGTTTTCCTTCTCCCCCTGGACCAAAACTGCCCCTACGGCATAGCCACTTGCGTCCGTTTTGAGGTAAAAAGGTTTTTCTTCACAAACTTGGTGAAGCACTGGTGCTGATATTAATGCTAACTTCAATGTATCAAACGCTTTCTGTTGCTCATTTTCCCACTTCCAGGTAACATTTGTGAGGTTGCTGAATGGTTTTGAAATTCCTGCAAAATTTTCTATGAAGCGACGATACCACGAACAGGTTTGCAGAAAAGAGAGTACTTCTTTAATATTTCTTGGCTCGGGACGGTTTGAAATAGCGGCTGTTTTTTCGGGATCAACTTCTATACCGAGATTAGTAATCAAGTGTCCTAGATATTTCACGGTTGCACAACAAAATTTTGATTTACCCCTGTTAGCTTTGAGTTGAAACAGTATGAGGCGTTCAACGACTTTGGTTCGGTGCTCACAGTGTTCAGAGAAACTGCTGGAGCAAATGATGATATCATCTAAGTAAATTAATAGCCAACCTCTTTCAGAGTCAAGTCCACTTCGAAATTTTTCCATAAGTCGTACAAAAGTAGCAGGAGCGTTACGTAAGCCAAAGGGCATCCGGCGGAAACAGAACATACCGAATGGTGTTATAAATGCTGTTTTTTCTACGTCAGTGTCTGCAACTTTTATTTGATAATAATCACTTTGCAGGTCGAGTGTAGTTTTATATTTTGTACTTTTTGTAGCATGAAGAGTATCATCAATTCTTGGAAGCGGGTGGTGATCTGGTATAGTTATTTTGTTAAGAGCTCGGTAGTCGATGCATACTCGTATGTCGCCATCTTTTTTGGATACGATGACAACCGGAGCTGCCTATGGTGATTCGCATTCTTCAATTATGCCTTGGTCTTGCATTTTGTCGAGAGAATCTTTAAGCTGTTTCTTCCTTGTATTTGAAAGCCTGTAAGGAGTGGTAGCAATTGGTGTATGAGTCCCGGTATTTATTCTGTGTTCTGCGTATGGTGTCGGTTCAGCGATTGGTTGGAAAACCGATTCATACTTTGGAATTAAACAGTTGAGCTGGTCTTTCTCGGATCTTTCAAGGTCTTGTCCTTCATCATTTCGTATGACTAGGTCAATGGACATCAACACAATTTTTGAAAAGAATTCGTCAGAATCGGGCTGTTCCTCACTTCTTTTCATTTCCGGAAACAAGTTTTTCCCAGAGTTCCTTTGATTGAATGTGGCGAGTAATAATTGTTTTGGATTCGATTTTGGATTCGACTATTGCTTATAGACATACATGGTTCTGGTCCATAGCGTTCTTCGTTGTCGTCAGTGAACATTGGAATCGGTGTTACTGGACTATAATTTGCATGGATTAGCGAATTTTCTTCCAACTGGAATGTATTGAATTCGGGAGTTTTTTATAGTGGTGAAATCGGATTTATTTTTTTTAAGAAGTCATCATACGATTGCATGTCTCGTAGCATGGTTTCAGATGGTGTGACAACAGTATTTGTTGTGTCAAAAAAGTCGAAAGTCTTTTTCGGTTGATCTTGGAAGTACCAAAGTCGTTGTCCCAGATTTAAGACTACACCATTTCCTTCTAGGAAGTCGATACCTATAAGCGTTCTATTGTCTTTTGCTTTAGGCAGAGCAATGAATGTGATTGGTCTCAACCGGTTACCGAATATTATTGTTGTTCTTGCTATACAAATATCACTTGGCTGATGTATACTACTATCAGCAAGGGTAATATTAGCATCGAGTTGCTTAAATTTTGTGCCACTACGAAGAAGGTGTTCAAATAGATGATATAGATATACTTTTTATATTCTTTTGGACGTAAGGTAGAATATGTATTAACTGCATCGTTAATTACGGTGCTGAAATTGTTAATATGACTCTCAATAGAGTTGTTGCTAAGGTAGGTATCTATTAAGGGCAGTATATTGTAGAGATTGTCTTCAATCGTCCTTTGGAAATTCGGCCAGTGTGTGTTCTTGAAGCACTTTGTATGAATTGGGATGTGAGAGATGATTTCTAACTCTGCGAAAACGGTTTTCAGTGCTAGTGGGAAATGGTGGGAGAAAATCGGCAATGTTTCGATTGTATAATTGGGGTTAGTTAGATTGATAAGATCTGATGAGATGACAAAATGGTCAAGAAAGGATGGACCTTTGGGAAAGGTGGGGGTATCAGCATTGTATAACGCCGACACTTTGGCGTTTATGTAATTTGTAGTTCCAATTTCCGAAAAAAATAATGGACGACACAATTTATCTTTTTTTTTTGTTTTTATATTCTTTTCTTTTCTTTATTTAGATGTAAGTTCCGACTCTTATATAATAAGTTAATGTATAAGTTTTAATTCTAAATTGTAAGTTATTTTAAGTTTAAATTTTAAGTAAAAAAGGGAACCGATGCCACCGAGAACTTTAATTGATGAAGGATGAAAACAATGTGCGAACTTTAATAGAATTGACACAAGGCGAAGACGACCGAAAGTAAAAAACCGTAGTGCCAACATACAAAAAATACTCGAAGGGAAGTACCCTTGCAGCAAACACTGGCGGTGGGTTTGCACTACTTTGGTTTTAGGTTCAACATTCCGGCCGCCTTGCATCCTCGCATGCAAAACTAAAGATATCTTTAAAACCATTTTCTTAACATTAGTCTTAGAGATTTTATCTATATTATTTTAAAGGGATGATAGCAAATTTATAATTTCAATTAAAGAGAACTTTATAAAAATATCGAATTAAAAATATTGAATTATTTACATTTGTTAGGTACAGTTTCATTTTGATAAGAAAAATTAAAATAGATTATACAAGATATATTTAAGTGCATTTCATTAGGACAATTTTCCATTTATATAGAATTGAACTGAGGAATCAGAATTTAGACGTACATTAAGATAAAAAACGATCGAAGTTAAGTTTTGGAAAATTTTTTTTTGCTTTATTTTGTTTTTTTGTTTGCTGTAATCAATCCGATGGCAAAGCACACAGTTTAACGACAGAACGAGTAACAACCCCTTTTTTGGTCTTTACATCTACAACACGTACTCTATCGTCAAAACCACGGTAGACCTTTAAGAGTTGAGATAAATAGGATTTGTACGGAAGCAGTATAGGAAACTTTTCGTTATAAGATAAGGAAGAAGATGCAGGTTGTTTGACTAGAGTCAAGAAAAGGACTGAGGGATAAAAGATTAATTTTCGGTTTCAATTTTGTTCCTTGAACAAGAGCTTTATATTCTTCGACAAAATGTTGTTTTTGAGTTAATTTGATGATTTTAATTTTCGTAGATTTAATTTCTTCATGAGAAAGAACGTTTGATGTGTAGCTATCTCTAATAGATTGCTTTCGAGTTGAGTTGGCAAAGCGAAACACATAGCTCAAGCCTTGGAGTGCTCTATGCCAAGACGAAAATCGGGATAAAATTTCACTTTCGAAGTCGCCTGGCTGCACTGCAACATTGGCGAGTTTTCGAATTGGTTTATATTCGAGGATTGATTCATCGGGAGGATCGATTGGCGGAGTTGAGGGCCAATCTAGTTTCGATCCTTGAAGCCAATATGGTCCCGTCCACCATAGTTGTCGAGACTTTAATTCACCCGGGGAGATACCACGGTTCGATAAATCGGCAGGATTATCCAAGGAGGGGACATGACTCCATTGAATATTAGGAACGTTAGTTAAAATTTCAGATGTTCGATTTGTTAAGAAGTCCTTTCTTAAGAGATCTTCATTTGCGATATGATTGAGTAACTCGGAATTGTTCGCTGTCCACTTTCTAAGATTAAATCCAGCAGATCGGAGAGCATTTATAAGCTCGATTTGCGATCTACGTGCAGACAAAATATCGTGAGCGCCCGAAAGGACGTCGTCCACGTAAAATTCCTTTTGCAGGATTTTTGACGCTAGAGGAGAACTCGTTTCAACATCTAAAGCGAGTTGATGAAGAGTGCGGATGGCGAGATAAGGAGCACTATTAACTCCGAAAGTTACGGTGCTTAGATTATAATCGACGATTTTGTGATCAGGACTTGGGTGAAACAAGATGGGCTGATACTGCGCGTGCTCAGGATGGATATCAATTTGGCGATACATTTTCTCAATATCGCCGTTAAAGACGTATCTATAAAAACGCCAGTTGTGTAATAGCAACGTTATATCACTTTGTAGCACGGGACCCGCATGTAAGAGGTCATTTAAGCTTTTACCATTGGAGGACGCGCTAGAAGCGTTGAACACGACCCTTAATTTGGTAGTGGTGCTTTGAGGCTTTAAAACGGCATGGTGAGGCATGTAATACGATTTAATATTGCCATCATTCCCCAGTTCGTAGGGCGGTGTGGGTGTCATATGACCTGATTGAATATACTCTGAAAGGACTCTATCGTATTCTGCTTTGACAGCTGGTTTAGACAGTAAAGCCTTTTCGTTACGAAGAAATTGTCTCATTGCGTTTGACTGAGAAGTGCCGAGTTGTGACTCGCCCGATGGATTCTTAAATGGTGGCTTAACAACATATCGACCTGTTGCATCTCGAAAAGTTGTGTTGTGATATAAATCTTCACAAAATTGGTCGCATGAAGTAAGCATATGGGCTTGAGGTAACTCCTCAATTTTCCAAAATCTTTCAATAGCTTGATCAGTGGAGGGCTCGTCACTATACGAGACAAAGGTTGAAAAGTTTGAAATCACAGGTATATTTTCATAAGGTCCCAAAAGCACCCACCCAAAAACTGTGTTTTGAGCCATCAATGAATTGAGAACATTTGTTTTCACTCCTTCCAAGATTATAAGTGGATACAAATCTGCTCCAATGAGCATGTCGATAGTTGAACTTTGATAAAAGAGAGGATCTGCCAAAGGAAAGTCGAAATTACATCCAGTTTGACCAAGATCCAGTGAAATCGCAGGCAGGTTACATGTAAGCTTCTTAAGAACTAAAGCTTGAGCATGTATTCCAAAATCTTTGGAATTATTGGAACAAAGAGTGAAGGAGCACAGTTTTGAAGAAGAAGCAGTTTCGGTTGCCCCCATACCACATATGCGGGCTTGCGTAGATTGAGTTGACAAACCGATCAATTTCTGAAAATGTTCCGATATAAAAGATACTTCCGAGCCTTGATCAATTAAGGCACGAAGATTAAAGTCAGTTCCTTGATGTCGAATCTTAACTAGAGCAGTTGCTAGTAAAACTTGACGATAACTCTTAGAAAACATGACATTATGATTGGTGGTTGAAGTGGACTGTATGCTTTGATAATTTTCTTTAAATGGAGTTAAATCTTGAGATGAAGAAGTGACATGTGGTGTAGGAGTGACTTGAGATAAAGATGATGAAACTTTTTGATTTGCAGCAGTGGGCAAACTTCGTTCAAAATGTAACAAAGTATGATGCTTGCCCTTACAGCGCAGACAAGTGTTAGTACTCTGACATTGATTTGCATTGTGAGTCAGTGCAAGACAGTTGAAACAAAATTTATGTTTGCGAACTGTTTTGTGTCTGTCATTCACAGACATTTTCAAAAATACTGGACAGAGTCTTAGTGGATGCTGTGCACTGCACACTTGACATGCAGGAATAATTTTCATGTGAAAATTTCGAACTGGCTTGGACTTGGAGCTAAGACTGACTGAAGGTGGTTTGATAACTTGAGATTTTATTGATTTTGTAGTGTTCTGTTTCATTTCAGAGACACTTTCGAGGATGCGATAACGGTTTGATAAGAATGTATTCATTTGTTCCCATGTTGGAATATCAGTGGGTTTCTCCAATGAGCTTTCCCAAAGATTGAGAGTTGTTTCTGGAAGCCGAGAGGCACACAGATAAATGATAATTGCATTCCACGAATCAACATTGATATCGTAAGACTTAAGTGCAATTAAAGCATCATTAATATTACTTTGTAGTGATTTTATGTCCCTACTGGATTCAATAAGAATTGGTGGTTGATCTAATAAAATTTGGATTTGGTTGTTAACCAAAATCCTTTTATTTTCGTATTGTTCTTTCAACGCGTTCCACGCTAGACTAAAATTGTGATCTGTTAAGCCGAACTTATTAACGATATCGAATGCTTGGTCCTTTGTTTTGGCACGTAAGTGAAATAGTTTCTGCACGTCACTTAACTTGGAATGCTTTATGTACACCGCCGTGAACATATCTCTAAAGGATGGCCACTCTAAATAGTTGCCATGAAATTCTTGAGTATCGCACGCAGGAACTTTAATATTGTGAGAACTTTGTTCAAACTTTGAAATAAGAGGATCCTTTTCTTCTATACTTTTCGAAGAATCGGAAGTGACACCCTGTAGTGACTTCAAAAAGTCTGAAATATTACTTGTACACTGAAAATACGTTTCGGCACAACTTTGATATTTGGCTTTAACCTCACTTAAAGAGGATAACAATTCAGCATCAACGCTTTTCATACATAGAGTATATTTCGTTTTGACATCGAGCCATAATTCTAATAATTCTGTCCGATACGCTTCCAATAACGAAACCGTATGAGTGGCACTTGGTTTGGCCTTAAAGGCCGCATGAAACTCGACCAATTGGTCGGAAGCGAAAATTAAATCATCCAGCAAACTCATTATGGCGACAATACTGCGCGCTTATAACCTCAAACAGATTATCAAACAAAAAACAAAATGACTTAAAGAATCGACTTTGTAAACTATATGCGCGATTTTGTATGAAAAGTACCCAATGTACGCAAAATGATTTTGATTCCACACCACAAAAATAAAAAGTTGTAAAATATAATATATAATGGGGGCTATCGTGAATAAAATTTCCCTCGGAATTTTTCATAACCTTCAAAATTGTAAACTTGAATAATGTCGATAGTTTCCCTTGGAATTTATTGATATTGAGAATTAAGTTTCAGAGGGCCTTTGGCTCTCATTTTAAAAGGTCACCAGCCAGCTTTCAATGAACAGTGCAGAAATATTGTCGTTTCCCATTTTTGAAGATGGGGAGAATTCCGAGGGAAATTTTGTTCACGATAGCCCTCAATGTGTGTATGTAGACACAAATTTATTGATATATAGCACTAAAATATATATTATATAACGTACCTTGTACAAAAGCTTGAAAATTTATGATGATTTTTGATGATGATTCTCACTCTGATAGAAATACAGATGAAGATGATTATGATGATGAACTTGATGGTATTCACGATTATAGATGATGATGATTCTGATGCTGAACTTGATGATATTCACGATTACAGATGATGATGATTCTGATGCTGAACTTGATGATATTCACGATTATAGATGATGATGATTTTGATAATGAACTTGATGATATTCACGATTATAGATGATGATAAAGTTGATTATGATGATGAAAATCACGATGATGATAGATGATATATGCATTAACAGTTGCTAATGGCGTGGTTAGCGTTAACTGTAATGCAGGTAGCGTCACTTTGTGATAACGGTTGATGCTAGTGGCGTGGATAGCGTAACTGTTTCGCCAGTACAGTACTTTTGCGTTAACCGTTGACCCTAGTGGCGTGGATAGCGTAACTGTTATGCATGCGGTTAGCAACGAGATGCAACGATGTATGCAATGCAAAACGATGATCTGGGGTGCCAGCACGTAACTTGATACAATCGAGTCTAGTAAATGTAATAGAGTATAGGGAGTTCCTTATTTGATTCAATCGAATCGAAAACAATCGGCTGATCATAAGAAAGAACTACCTGTTCTCGATTGTATCGACCTAACTCGATCGTATCAAGTTACGTGCTAGGGCCCCTGGATCTGATGACGACTTTGGCAACTTAGGTGGTTGATGATGATGATTTGTTGCCCACTTTGGCAACTTAGGTGGATGATGATGATGATTTGTTTCCTGCCGACTTTGGCAGCGAAGATGATGATGATAGATAGATGATGATAGATGGTGGCAACGATGACGACGACGACGACAAAACCCAGCCACAATGCGAGCAGCAGTCGACGACGGTGATGACTTTCACAAAAAAGACACGATTTGCTTTGTCGTGGTCGATAATGCCCACTAGTGCACCAAATTACACTTTAATCCGGCTCGATTGGACCAATGTATGCGCCGACACTTTGACGCTTATGTTGGATATTCCAAAAAAATAATGGACGACACAATTTATCTTTTTTTTTGTTTTTATATTCTTTTCTTTTCTTTATTTAGATGTAAGTTCCGACTCTTATATAATAAGTTAATGTATAAGTTTTAATTCTAAATTGTAAGTTATTTTAAGTTTAAATTTTAAGTAAAAAAGGGAACCGATGCCACCGAGAACTTTAATTGATGAAGGATGAAAACAATGTGCGAACTTTAATAGAATTGACACAAGGCGAAGACGACCGAAAGTAAAAAACCGTAGTGCCAACATACAAAAAATACTCGAAGGGAAGTACCCTTGCAGCAAACACTGACGGTGGGTTTGCACTACTTTGGTTTTAGGTTCAACAAGCATTCTGTCTAATGAACGCTGGGGCCGTTGAGGCTAAACAGGTTGTAAGGGTTCTTCCATTTTGGTTGATTGAAGAATCACCCCAGGACGTGTGTTTGGCGTTGAGGTCGCCTCCGATCATACAACCATCGAATGCATCAGAAATGGATTTTATTTTATCCATGTCTTCCATAAATAGAGAGGAGGAGCGATTTCCGAGGATGTAAATAGACCCTATTAGAATTCTTTTAGCGGATCCCGCAATTCTGAGATTAATTCCTGCAAGTGCTATAGGAAAAGTATTGCAATTAGATTGGATTGGTTCGAATTTTATATTATTTTTAATGAGGAGGGCCACTCCTGGGTCTTTGTCATTCCTTAATGATGGAAGGTATCTATATTGGGGATATAATTGGATTTTAGCAATGTTTCTTGTATACAGGCTATATTGGTATCTGTATAGCTAGAAAGGATCTAAGAAGATCAACCCTTCTGCTATGATCTATGATGGACATAATGTTTTGGCTTAGAAGTTTTAACTGCATCATTTAGTTATGAGGATTTTGTTGAGGATGTTCAAGAAATTTAATCTTTTTTCTTGAAGGTTTGCTTTGGAGTTTTTGAAGTTGGTCACAAAACTTTCAATTTCCCCGAGACGTAATGCTAGCTACACACGAGGCAACTGTTGCCGCAACCACAGTACAGTTGGAGCAACCGACCGAAAATATCAAAGCATTTTGATATTTCTGGCAACGGTTGCAGCAACTCAAAATTAATCGGCAACACAGCTACACACGAAGCAACCGTTGCTTCAACATGACCGTGTTGCTGCAACGGTTGCCTCGTGTGTAGCTAGCATAAGGATACATCCATTCCAAAAAGGTCATTTGACAAGTCTAAAAATTGACTAAGGTAATTACCATTAGGTTGGGTCAAAGATTGGGATTTACTTTGAGAAGACGCGATATATTTACCTCTATAGTTCGCGGGATGGCCTCTATGACAATTAAGAATTAACGCAAAATGCTTTGGCTCCTTCTGTTGCTATGATAGGGCATTCGCCCGGCATGTGAGCGTTTTCACATTTGACACACATGTAAAGGTTAGCACAATTTTTGGCCAAATGGCCGAATTTTTGGCATCTCCTGCATTGGATAGCTCCAATATTCACCTTGGGTTATACCCATTTAACTTTAAAGTTAAAAAGATAACTTAAATTAACTATGTCGCTGGCCAGTCTTACCAGAAAGAGGTCGAGTACCCGTTTACTCGCCATTGATCGCATGGTGCTAAACACTGACACCTGCTGTACAGTATCGGGAACCATTGAATTGATCTCGGCCTGAACTTCGTCGGGATCGAATCCCGAATTTTGGCCTCGTAGGACTGAGGCGGTGGCGGTGAAGTTTTGACTTCTTGAAGTGTTGGCAACCTCTTCCTTCGTTGCCTCTTCTGAGGCGGGGGCGTCTTCGGCGATTTTTTTTTTTTTTTGGTCCAGCGGTGGCCAGTCTGTAGGTGCTTGCTCATTTAACGTTGAAGCATGCTGACATTTAAGAACGTTGATGTCCCTTATGATGCTGAAGGGATTCTCAATTTGTTCGTGGTTACTGGGCGTCGTGGGGCTCGGGGTACTTGCATGTTTTCTGCCATGGGTAACTTTGACCCATTCAGATTGCATTTCGTCTATTAGGACATCGATTGATTCAGAATTATTCTGAGAATGTGGAGTGAAATTTAGCTCTTGAGAATTTTCCTTGGGAAAATCCATTTGCGTTGACTCAGAATCGTTGCGTAGTGAAGTTGAGTTGTCGGCCATTTTGTTCTTCAGAAAGAGCAGCATGCGAGCCGCTTTCACTTCTTTCTGTCCCATTTTTTGGGGGAAGATCCCTCCATGTGGAACTGATTTCTGATTTTTTTTTTTTGTTTTGCACCTCCCATTCAGGGTGACGGTATTAATTAATTTTAGGTTAAGCTATAAAGCTTATGTTAACTTTTCTTAAAAGGAAAATTAGTCTTTAACTTAAAAAATTACTTTTGGACAATGGGTAAAAATACGACTGTGCGCCGCAACACGTAAAAATGGAAGTTTGTAAAAGAAAAAGAACAATCTGGAAATTGTTCTGACAAGCGTGGCGCGCATTTCCGATTTGGTGTAGCATTGCCAGCTATGCAAAAATAAGGATTCAGCACTTTTCGCGGACTGCACTACCAACATTGAAATTGAAGGTGCAGACACGCCTGAATTGTGTTTACGACTGAGTGTCGTGAATTTTATAAGTGTTTAAATACACTTTCACGTATTTTAAAAAGATAAGACAAGATCAATTTCTGATTAAAATTCATCCGCGCATGATTTCTTTTATTTTTTTGGCGTTCAGTAAAGTAAGTAAATTCAAGGAACGTCCGAATGTGTAGAATTGCCTTAGAACTATCTTATTTTGTGCAAGATTTTCTTAGGTAATTTTACCCTAAACTAGGGTGTTTTTTACCTAAGCAAAAGGTAAAAATGCCTAAGTATTTAAGGTAATATACCAAATGTTTGCCTTATATCTAGGGTAATTTAAGTCAGTTTGCTAAGATAATTTTACCCTCCACTAGGGTGATTTTTTACGAATTTTTTACCTAACCAAGAGGTAAAAATGCCTAATTATTTAAGGTAATACCAAATGTTTGCCTTATATCTAGGGTAATTTAAGTCAGGTTCCTAAGCTAATTTTACCCTCTACTAGGGTGATTTTTACCTATTTTTTACCTTAGCAAGATGTAAAAATGCCTTTGTATTTAAGGTAATATAACAAATGTTTGTCTTATATCTAGGGTATTTTATGTCAGTTTGCTTAGGTAATTTTACCCTCCAATAGGGTGGTTTTTACCTTAGCAAGGTGCTAAATTGCCTTAGTATCTCAGGTAGTATACCGAATGTTTGCCTTATATTTAGGGTAATTTAAGTCAGCTTGTTAAAGTAATTTTTCCCTACACTAGGATGATTTTTACCAATTTTTCACCTTAGCAAGATGTAAATATACCAAATGTTTGCTTTATTTTAAACCCCAATAAGGTGGTTCTTACATTAGGAAGGTGTTAAATTTTCTGAGTATTTATTTTTGTGTTGATGCACTCTTTTCGTATCAGGAGAATTTTGATATATTTATCAGCTTACACTTGTTTATTAATGAAAAACAATCATGAATTAAAGATTACATTTTTTTTATTTTGTAAGGATATTTATTTTTATTATTAAATATTTTGTAAGAAATATTTATCAACGATCAATTTGATCATTGAAAACCGTAATAAGGATGTTAAAATCGTAGAATTTCAAAAATAATTTTGATTAGCGTCTTGAATTTGTTTTGTTTAACAAGCTCTTGTTTAACTCTAAATCTTACGTTTTTTTATCTTGTTCCAGAAGTTATTGAGAAATCAAATCTATATGAAGGTTTTATAATATTTATAATTATATTTTGAATTCAAATCAAATCTATTTAAAAGAAAAGCGTTGCTCGATGTCATTTAAAAATGTCTGTACTGATGGAATAATTTCACCATCATTAATTTCAAAAAAAAAATTTGGATAAATGTCCACACCGAAAAACATTGTGGAGGATAATGAATATTAAGAACGTAAGTCATTTTTAAATAAAAATCGATGCATTCTAAATATGACGCCATTTTATATTTTACGTTATGTATTGAAACGTAAAAATTTTTAAAGTTTAACTTTTCGCCAACAACAATTATTTGAGGCTGAAGCCTTACTTTTTTCTGCATGTACTCCTCTCTTCTTTCGCTCGGAAGACTGTCTATGTCAGCTGCTTGCTTCACCTCTAAAGTGAACGCTGACAAGGAATCATCTATTGTAAACGTTTTAGATTTCCCCTGGAACTTCCTGGCTGCCGGTGTCAAAACCCCGTGAAGAAGTGTGATGTATCCAATATTGATATTATCTGTAAATAATGCAAACAGAGTTTTTTTGTATTTTATATAGTATGTATTAGTAAAATGTTCGTTAAAAATAATTACTTTCTGAATGGGCTTAAGTCAGTTTCAAACGATGTTGAAATCAAGGTTGCAAAAGCTTAAGTCACTTTTTAGCTTAAGCTTAGCTTTAATTCACAAGATATTGGGTGACTTATGAATTAAGAAAAATGTAATTCAGCAGCTAGCTACTGACTTATGAATTAACAAAATTTAAGGTGTAAAAATAGGCCAATATTTTTTTAATTAATTGTAACTGAATTAGGTATATTATTGGATATCTACTTTTCCAAAAACAGTCTTACATTAAGTATTTAGTAAAATAAATAACTTCAAAACTCACCGATATCAAGCATATCTAATTTGTCTTTGAAATCGTGCAGATAGTTTTTGAGAAAACTAGTCTTAAACTTTTCGGAAAAAAAGTCTAGGGCGTGTCTACAAAAAATTTCCCATTTTTCAAATTTGAAAGTTTTCCCAGGCTTGATGAAATTGTAGTCTATTTCAATCTGCAGAAAAATAAAAAAAAAATACCTATAATTAAAAAGAAGTTTTTAAATGTAGTCAAGTCAATAAAACTGATAGATGTCAAGGCCTGAAAGTGCTTATGAAGTTAAACATACTTTTCGTTTATACATAAGTATTGCTTAAAATTATAATTTTTCTGGAAAGGACAAGCAAGTTTGTTTTTATAAAAAACAAAAAATAATTTTTCACAACTAAAAGCTTTGTTATTTAAAACCATAATAAACAGAAAAAGTAGGTATCTTTGAAACGTATACATTCAGTATAATCAAAAACTAAACATTTTATGAAATATGTAGTTGTCTCTTTCCTTAACATATCGTTCAGTAATCAGTACTAACCAAATAAAATAATTGTTAAGAATGGTCTTCAAAAAGGAGATGAAGCTCTTATTGTATTTTTGAATGTAAATTTAAAAGACTAATGTTTCAATGTATGTATATTTTGTTCATAAACACATTTTGTTTGCAACTTTTGCACTTACCAGCTGTTATGCTTTAGATTTTAGAATATTTATACAGCGGCCAGTCGAAAAAAATTTGTTGAAGAGTAGAGTCAGTATTTTTGTCGATCATATCTCTACGGAGTCTTAATATTTCAACCCATTGTTTTAGAACGATCTCCCAGTTCCGGTTGTGTTTTAGCTGGTTACAAATGCTTAGCAGCTCAAGCTCGCTTAAGGAATCTGTAAAAATGTACTTTGTGATTTGTTTGACTTCACATGAGAAAATGTAAACCTTTGTTTATATCGTTCTCGACAACGTCTGCAAGAAGTTTCGTTTTTTTTGAATTTAGAAGTGGCAGGACACTCATCTACACTTAGTTTTTTCATTGCTCTTTTTTGTCCTCTATATCTGTCATATAGCTTGCCTTTTGGGGGAGCTCTGTTTACTCCTGGAACATAGTAGGTTGCCTATGAGAAATACTTTATGATAGAAAAACTTTGAACAATTAAGTAAATTGTATAACGTACTTTTTGCTCAGAGGGAAAAATGCTAACAATTTGTTCTGCAAGCTTAGCACATCCCTTAACAGAAAGATTTATGTTGTTTTCGGTGTAATGTTGAATTATTTTACGTACAACATTGGTTCGTTCGTCAGGTTTTAAATAATTGTTTTTCTTGTAGTTCGTAATTAAGGCTTTTCCCTGCTCAGTTTTGTTAAGAATGTCAATACAAAAAAAATGAAAACATATTATTTAGAAGGAACTAATTAGAATTTTGTAAGACTTGTAGTGAAAAGTTCTCATATATATAAATTTTAGTGTTGAATTGAATAAAACACTTTTTAAAACAAGGAATTTAGAGACGGAGCTCTAGATTCTTGAGGTTATCTTTATTGTTTCAAAGTTTCTTAAAGTCTAACCAGAGTGTCGCAGACAACTGGCATTCTATCTTAATTCTTATTTTGCTTTAATTGATTTTTTAGGGTTTTTTGTTTATGTCATCATTTGAGCAGATATGTGTTCGTCGAATGCTGACATGGAAAGTAAACAAAAATGTTCACCCTTTAGATTTTAATGTGTTGTTTGCTTAAATGAGTTTTTAGAGATTTTATTTATGTCATCATTTGAGCAGATATGTATTCGTCGAATGCTGACATGGCAAATAAACAAAGATGTTCACTCTTTGGATTTTAATGTGTTCTTTGTTTAAATGATTTTTTAGAAATTTTATTTATGATCTTAAAATATACTTGTGTCTTCATTCTCTGTTATAACACCTCCCTCTTTCGAGTGTTCTAACGGTTGGAAAGCGACCGTTGGAAGGCTTATGTTTGTAACAGTTTTTTTATTCTTAAGGGCCATTTTATGACTTGCGAGTCGCAAGAAAAATTTAATAAATGTGACTATTTGGTATTACCGTTTGCGAATCGCCTAATTGACGTTAGCCTCAAAAGTCAAAAAAATCGGCGAATTGAAATCTCGCTCTATTACCATTAGCGAACGTTCGCTTTTAACTGTCAGAATCGGTCGAACTATAAATCTTCGTGACTTGAACAAAATTAACAGTTTTATATTTGAAAGTGGTGTTTTTTGTCTGAATATAATTTGTTTTACGCACAATAAAATGAGTGAAAATATAAAGAGGTAATATGTTTAAAAATAATTGAAACCTCGTTGAAAAATAATAAACAAATTTTATTCTTATAGCATAAAAAGAACCAACACGAACCAATTTTCAAAGCTTGTTGAAATCATGGAGGCGAATCCCGAAATTGCAAAGGGTGTGGGGTCATTCGGATCTTCAAAAAAAAAAAACCAAGCAGAGTATTGGGATAAGTTTGCCGTTGACCTTAACTCCTTAGGGCCTCCTTTACGTGCGGGAAAAGAGTGGCATAAGGTATGTTAAAAAAAAATCCGAGAAAGGCATTTTAAAAATATTCTTCATAAATGCAGGTTTGGCTTGACTACAAATTAAAATTGAAGAAGAAAATTGCCGATAATAAGAAGAATGTAGTAGCAACCGGTGGAGGACCTTATGGGCAGCTTTCTTTGTCCCCTTTGGAGCAGGCAGTAGATGATTTACTCAGCCTTCAACAGGCTGTGAATCCTTCAGGAAATGTATTTGGAATACGTACTCCTGCACCTGAAGAATTCCAACAACCCACAGAAGCAGAAGTAGACGTCTCCAATTTCAACTTACTGCCCGGGTCAGATATGAGATTATCGCAAGGTGGAACATCTAATCGCAAGGGAAATGTCGAGAACGAACGAGTGAAAATACTCCAGAAACAAACGGAGACGCTGCAGAAACTTCTTGAGACACAAGAGAAACTTTTTGTTGCATCCGATTCCGTTCAAAAATCGCTTTCGGAGATTGCCAGATATTCTAGAAAGAACTATTAGCTGCACAAAGAACATCTTGATTTGTTGAAAGTTAGAGAAAGGCGAACAGAAAAAGAGAATTTCGAGAAGAACAGGCAACATAAGGAACTTTTGGAAGTCAAATTAAAAAAGCTCGAATATCTATTACAATCTCTCGAGAAGTAATATTGAATTGTGTTACTGAATGAATGAAAGTCTTGTGTGTATGGATTATTATTTTTTTTTTATTTATTGAAATGAAGTTTTAGTTTTATTTATTCTTTCTTTATTTTGTTAGTTATTTTTAAGTATTTTGATACAAAAATGTAATGAAATAAAAAATATGCTTGAAAAAGACAAATATGTATCTTTTGAATGATAGTTCCTATAAAGCAGACAACATTTCATTCCTTATTCGGTTTCCTTCTGAAGTTATGTTGGCGATATCTAATTCAACTCTATCCTCCATATGAAGGTTGTCTTCTTCCACTATATCTGGATCTAGAATGTTGTGTTTAGGACAGATGTTGTGGAGTGCACAACAGGCGTTCACTATTTTAATAGCCTTTTTTGGACTGTAGTGCAGTTTGTGCTCGTTCAGAACTGATCTAAATCGGCTTTTTAAAATTCCGATTGTCCTTTCAACAATATTTCTTGCTTTTGCATGCCTTTTGTTGAATAGTCCTTCTCTAGAATCAGAGTTGGCGTTTCTAAACGGAGTTATCAGATAAGGCTGCAGAGGATATCAAAAAAAAAGTTCTTAAAAATAGAAAATCACTTCACAGCAACGAATACCTAGATATCTTGACCGCTCTCCATTTAACCACCAGCTTTCCAAAAGATCCTTTAGTGCACTATGATTCCGCACAAAAGAGTCATGTGTAGATCCAGGATATCTGGAATCAATAAATCTGATGATTCCGTTATTGTCACATGCCTTGAAAATAAAAAGTTTTAGTGGAATAATAAGAATCAAAATCAATGCACCTAACTTACCACCATAGCATTCAAACTATAGAATCCTTTTCTATTTAAAAATTGATGTTGCAGCTGAACAGGAACTATTATTCCAATGTGAGTTCCGTCTACACATCCTACTATTCCGGGTAACCTAGCTCTTTCAAAAAAGTAATTTCTTGCTTCTTGTTTTTCAGCTGCAGACATATCTGCCTTTATCCAAACAGGACAAATGTTCACTTCAATTAAATTAAGCACTTCACTGAGAACTACCGAAACTGTAGGTTGCGAGAGACCCAGCTCAAAATCAGTTCCAATACCATTTTGGTAGCTCCCACTACCGAGAAAACGCAGTGCACATGCGAGTTTTATGAGTGGTGGAATTGCAGAACTTTGACTTGTTTTGAACCCTGATCTTATTTTGTTTAAAACATAACAAAATGCATGTTTATTAAGGCGAAAATATGACACAAACCTTTAATAAGAATAATTCAATTAGAACTGAAATAAAATTTACGATTTGGTTCTTACAAATTATCTGGAAGTTGGAGTGGGTTGGACGTATCTTTTAAACTTCGTCGTAATCTACACACCATTGTTTTCTCCGCTCTCTCGTGTTCATCTTGATCTTCAAAAAACAAATCAACACTGCTAATCATAGTTTGTTTTATTTCGTATTTACTTCTTTTCCAAATTATAAACAAATATTTCACAAATATAATTCTGATTGACTGACGTTTCACCTATTCATGACATTACATATTTTGCCTTTTAAAGTTGGTAGTTCTGTTTTCAAAAGCGAACGTCGCAGTTCGCCTTTCATAATACCACGACTTAGGCAATTCGCCAAAACGTTCGACTTTAGGCGAAGGTTCGACTAGCGAGTCATAATAGGGCCCTAAATTTCATTTTTAAATACATGATTGCAAAAAGTATTATTGATATTATTATTACGATAGTTATTACACTATATGTTACATGTTTTGTATGTGTTTTTGATTCTAATATTTCAATATTATTTATTGGTTGGAAATGTAATTCTTTAAAGTAATTATCTGAAAAGTTATAGTTTATCAATGGTATTATTTTATAGTTATTTTGATATAATTTTCTATTGTATGTTACATTTTTGATCTTTATTTTACAATTTTGAAATTCCAAACTATAGTTTCCTTGTAAAGTATAATCTAAGTTATTACAATCTTGTTCTAACTTTCCATTTTTTATGTTTTTTTTTATTAAATATTTTTCTTTATTGATTATAATATTTTCATCTTTGTAATCTTTAATATTACAGTTTAGCTTAGAATTGTTTTTAAATATGTTTTCAATATTTAATTTAATTTTTGTTAGATTTTTTGTTTCTTTGCTTATATGGGCAAATCTTAGAAACTTTTAACTTTCGTGTAACTTTGAAATTAAGTTACTTCATAGTCATATTTTTTTTACTCTTTCTCTGATAATTTTTTCGAAAATATAGTATTACAGTATAAAAAAAAGTTATTTTCCACATTAAGAATTTTTTTTTTACCTATAGAACGAGTAAAAGGCAAAAAGTATAAGAAAAATACAAAATTTTATATGTTACTATTAAAATATTTAAAAAGTTTAATGTTCTTACGATTGAAGCATCTGATTTTAGTTTGTTAAACTCAAATGGGGTTCATAAGAGACTTTGAAAATCAAAATTTTTTATGAAAAAAATATGTGCTTTGCTTAGATTTATGACAGTGTTTGTCAGAAGTTTCGGTACTACAATTTTGAAAAAATCATTAAAATCTGGTACGTCTAAGTCATTTACACAGCATGCTTTGCACCGATTTCTAAATTACATATTCATTTTCTATAGACAAAAATGAATAAATTAAGCTATGGTAGAGGTGTGTGCTCAAATCGCAACCTGGTTAAAATTAGCAATATTTCCCGTTCTTAACTATTGTTCCTTCTTCTAAATCATACTAAGAAGTGTACGTTTTATCGCTGACGCTTCATATTTTATGGATCTTTAAAATTCAGTAGTTAATTACAAAGAAAAATCATTGATATTTTTTATACATTACTTTTTAAGCAGAGAAAAATTTGATTGATAAAAATTTTGAGTAAAATTACGGGTTATTTTTAATTAAAAGCTTCACTATAAAATGTACAAAGAAAAGTGAACAAACTTTTACTTAAATATAAATCATAAGTTAAATTTTTATCATTTGTTATAAAAAATTAAAAATTTCTATATTAATTTGAAATTTCGCGCTCACATATTTTCTGTAGTTCAAATATTAACGAATGCAAGCTAGGGCAGTGAGAAAAGTGAAAGAAAATGATCCTTATCAATAACAGTCTTATAAACATAGGTATAAACAACTTACGTCGAACGTTATTGTGGTATCAGTAAAATCTGGTAGCTGGGGAAGCCGATAGGTGGTGTCTTGTATTTCAGAATGTAAAGATCTGTTGTACGTTGATGGGGCAGGTTGAATTTGGGTGGATATCCCATCGATTTTACAGGATGCGCTTATTACTTCATCGGCTAGTTGGCCAATATTATATCGCGTTTCCAAAACTTCATTACTTCTAATATTTATTGTACCAACAGCTTCCTCAAGAAGGGCAAGTGGTTGACGGAGACCTGGTATCATTATTTTTGAAGAGATTTGGAAATGACTGTCGAGGTCAGTGCGCAGAGAGTTCAAATTTTTGGTAATAGCATCTATGGAATTCGCGGTACAAAAGGTATTTAACATAGATTTAATGTTTTTAAAGAATCAAAACATTTATTTAAGTCGTCTTCGTAGATGTTATTATTTAATGTCTCCTTAAGAACCACGAGCTGCTTCTCGATTGTTGAAAGTTTAGCCACACTTTTTTTGTTTGTTCTTCAATTGGTTTAACAAACTCATCTATTTTCTGCAATTCGCGTAAAATGTTTTTCTGGAAAGATTTATTGTCGGACACGATGCCATTTATTAAATCACTTTGGCATTTTATTGCAAGTAAAATATGTGAGAGCGAAATTTCTCTGCACTCATCACAATAAAATACAAAATGGGCTAAATAATCTTTTAAATAAACAACTGATCTTTTTGAAAGCCCAATGCACGAAAGATGATAGGATTTCTCACATAGACCATTGCATTATGGAAGATCTTCATTTTTGGGTGCATTGCAGGCATTATAGTACATATTCCATTTTTTTTTTTTTTTTTTTTTTTTTTTTTTTTTTTTTTTTTTTTTTTTTTTTTTTTTTTTTTTTTTTTAGGTAGGCTAAGTGAGGGCAAAAGAGTTAATGAAAAAGGGCTGGTTATGCACAAAAATTAAATTAATTTAGAATATTGACTACGACAGTGGTGGTTTGAATGGGTCAATAATAAACACAATAGGGTCACAAAGTTTGCGATTACACAACGAAATTGGGTCAATTAAAAATTTATTACGACGCGACTTCTATTGATATAAACAGCAATAAGAAGTTAACACAGGTAAGCACAAATTTTTAAACACAATAGGTTGTCGCGATGGTAGAAAAGGTAGGAACTGGGTCAGAGAGTTCGCGATTAAAAGTGCAGAGGTATGCGAACTTAACTATAGGAAGTTTCAATTATTAGTTATGTGGGTAATGAAGAGCAAATCGAAAAAACGTCTGCACCTGGCGGCTCTTATTAATAAGAGAATCATTATCATGATTGCTATTGTTTTGGTTGTCTTCATTTTGTGTTTTAGTAAATTTCTTTTCCTTTCTGAATTGGTCTTTGTGAAGGAGTTGTTTTCTTTTTTTTAATTGAACTTCTCACAAATATCCTTAAAGTTAGGATATTTCCCGTCAAACACATCAGACCAGGAAGCTCTAGTTGCATCCTGGACCTTCTCCAATATTTGATTGGTCATCTTCCTTCGTTTAGCTGGAGTCACAGGTGTGTTAGCATATGCAGCCTCAGCATAAGTGACCACATCTGCCAACACTTCCTCCTTTGTCTTACCATCATACTTTTTTGTTTTGGAGTTCAAAATCTTTGACTCCAAGACTTGGTGATGAAGAACAGCTTTCACTATTCCATCTTTCTTTCTATTGCCCTGTTCCAAAACTCCAAAGACAAATGATCCTCTAAGATTGGCAGGGAAGTTAGTAAATCCTTCAGCCACCATGAGGTTTGTTTCAACCGGCCTGTTTAAGTGACTACATTTCGACATTATTTTGAACGCAAACTCTGGGTAAGAGTTCATGATTCTAGATAATGTCACTGTCACTCTAGTGGAAGAATCAGTTATCTTCCGTTGGATGTGGTAAAGGCTCTTGAATTTTTCTATGAGGTACTTAGCCTCTGGCTTCACTTTACCTGTCTTGGAGATGATAGAGCTCCCTCTTGTTAACAAGGCTGTTATGAGGAATATTAAATCTTCTCCTCTCTTTGTCGAATTTGGTTGATACAATGCCAGTACTGCCCTAATGGCTTTTGGATCAAATCCTTGATAGGCTAATAAGTGGCTCATTTTAACTGCTATGGCTTCAGTAATTTCAGCTAGCGTAGAAACCACAAAAGCCTCATCTGTCTGAGCAGGCTGAACCGGGATAGTGTCTCTCTGAGATGCAACAATCTCCGATTCAACATTTTCATACAACTTAGCTTCAAATTCACTCCTATCTGTAGCCATTGCTGTTGTAGTATGATAGCTATCTGATTCAGTTGATAGACTCAAAGTTGGCACTTCAATTTCTAGCTGTTCCTTATGAAGAGAGAGATTAAATTCTTCAGCTGATGAAGATCTTTCAAATAAGACTTTAACTTCTTAGGTGGGGTTTGATTAGTAATTTTTTATCAATTGTTTTTAGTAGTTTTACTTTCTTGTGTTTGGTTTTTAGTTTATTAAACCGTTCTGGGTTGTTTATTTTTGTAAAGTTTGGGTTGACTTCTACGTCGAGTCGATTTTTATTTATTTTATCTAGAGTTTTGTTCTTATTTGTTTCTATTCTTTCATATATTTTTTTATAATCTATTTTACCTAGATGTATCTCTAAGGGTCTCTCTTTTGTGGTGAGATGTATTGTTTTGTTATACGTATTTACCGCTTTTGCTACTAAATCAATAAGTTTTTCAGTTTTCTCTAGTAATCTAATATGTTCTATAGAATACGTTTTGAAAGTGGGGTCATTGTCTAGAGTTAATTTCTTGGGTTCGGACGGACATGTATGAGAATAGTTTTTCCATAGCATTTAAAATGTCTTTTTGGTTTTTTGTTTTGAGTTTTTCTACTGAGGCATACTTGCTGAATTTGTCGATACAACTTAAATATTTGCTATTATTTGGTAGGATCCATATGATAATGAATGTGTGGTTCTAAGGGTGTTTCTGTTTTTTCGTATGGTAGTTTAATGGGGTTTCTTTCTATTTTCAGATTGTAGATATCGCAATTATTTATGATTTTTGTTATTTGTGTTTTAAGGTTTGGATAATAATACTTTCTTTTTAGATCTAAGTATAATTTTTCTATTCCTACGTGATTTAATTCCTTATGTTTCTTGTGTATGATTTCTTCTAGTTTAGTTACATATATCATAAACATCTTCTAAGAATGTATGAGTTCTGATTAGAATTTGGTTGTTGTGGTGTGTTTTCCAATAAGTTTGGAATTTTAAAAATAGCTTATCATTATTACAATATAAAACATTTTTATGGTTTATATCAATTTCTAAAATGATTTTTTCGAAATCTGATTCTTCGAAATTTTTTCTAATTATTTTTATTCTTCTTTTGTTAAAAGGGAAGGTTATGATTTCATCATTTTGTACTCTTATTTCTATGATAATTTGTCGAATAAATATATTTAAACTTTGTTCGGTGATTGGAATTAGGTTTGAACTATCTGACTCATTTGAGTGTTGTATGAAAACGAGTTCTATATTGTTTAATACTCGTATATTTTCATAATTTGTTCCAATCTTTGTGTTAACTCTGTTTTTCTCTCCAATTTTGTCAATTTTGGTGATGTCATGTGAATTTGTTTCATCTATTCTTATTTTTGATAGCGCGTCGGCTACCTTATTTTCTTTTCCTGCGATATGTTCGATTTGAAAATCGTATTCCTCCAATTTTATCTTCCATCTTTGGAGTTTGGAGTTAGGTTCTTTGAGATTGTGCAACCATGCTAGTGGTCGGTGATCCGTTTGTATTTTGAAATGTCTACCGTATAGGTAATGGCGGAATTGTTTGGTTGCCCAAACGATCGCTAAAAGTTATTTTTCTATGACTGAATAATTACATTCATGTTTATTTAAAGTTCTGGACGCGAAGTATAGTGGTCCATGTGATTGACTTAAGACTGCTCCAATTGCGAAATTGGATGCATCTGTGGTTAGCGTAAATTCTTTATTAAAATCAGGGTGTCTGTTTAATAAATCATCTGACATTGCTAGTTTTAATTTCTCGAATGATTCTTTATATTCTGTGTTATCTATTTTTATTTGTTTATCTTTTCTTAAACAGAGAGTTAGTGGTCTTATAATCTTGGCGAAATCATGGATGAACTTTCTATAGTATCCGGTTAGGCCTAGGAAAGATTGGATTTCCTTAATAGTTTTTGGTATAGGAAAGTTTTTTATCGTGTTTATTTTATTGGGATTAGGTTTTATTCCGTCTGGGGTAATTATATGGCCTAAGAATTCGCTCTCTTTTTTCATAAAATCGCATTTATTTAGGGATACCTTTAAATTTACAGACTGTAATTTGGTGAAGATTTTATTTAGTGAATTTATATGTTCTTAGAATAAAGTTGAGAATATTATTATGTCGTCGAGGTAGACATAACAGATTTTTCCTACATATTCCTTTAATACCTCGTTCATCATTCGTTGGAATGTGGCGGGGGCATTTTTAAGACCAAATGGCATTCTTAACCATTCGTAGTGTCCTGATAGTGTTGAAAAAGCTGTTTTCTCTCTATCTTCGGGGTTTAATTCGATTTGATGGAATCCTTTTGTTAAGTCGAGTGTGGAAAAGTAGTTAGCTTTTCCTAATTTGTCTAATATGTCGTTGATTAGTGGAATAGGGAATTTATCCTCTTTTGTTGCGTTATTTAGTTTTCGATAGTCAATGACTATCCTCCACTCTTTGTTTCCTACCTTGTCTTCTTTTTTTTGGTGCAATCCAGATTGGGGCATTGTATAGTGAAGTACTTGGTTTGATAATTTTTTGATCTATGTAATAGTTCTTTGATTTGTTTGTCCACTTCCTTTTTGTGGATTTCGGGATATCTATATATCCGTGTGAAGATTGGTTCTTCATTTATTGTGAGCATTTTATGTTTTACATGATTGGTAAAACTTAAATCATCTCCTTTTTGGTAAAATACTTTTTGGTGTTGTTTCAATAAATTAAATAAACTTTTATATTCCTCATCGTTTAGATGTGAGACTCTTTGACTTTCCAAATTTTCGAAAGTAAATGTGGCTGGTGGAATTAAATTGTTTAAATAATTTGTTTCTGTTTGATATTCCTGTTCGTCTTCCACAGAAAAGAACAGCGGAATAATTTGTTCGTTTAGTTTTAGTATTTTGTTTTTAAAATCAATACTGGCATTATTTGGAAATAATATATTGTTTTCAATTAATCCATCAAAGTTGACATTAAAGTTGTGGATTTGAAAAATGCAATCTACGCGAGATTTAAGTGCAAATTTTTCTTTTGGTATAATTAATTCTTTGTCTATGAATATAGAAGTACCTACTGTTTTGATTTCTAATGGGTGTTTTCTTGTATTAATGTAGCTTACTGGAGCTTTTTCTTTGTTTATCAGACTATTAGTGGCTCCTGTGTCAAGTAATAGTCTTAACGTTTCATTATTCTTTTCTAACCTAATAAAGGGGAGTTTGTTGTCTCGTTGAGTAGACAGGTTTCCGAGGCTACATTCGGAAAAACGGTAATGTTTTGATCACTTTCGTTATAGTTAGTTTGAGTCCTCTTTAATTGACTAGAAGTTGGGTCAACTTCCATAGGTTTATATTGTCTACTAGGAGGTTTGTAATTTGGGTTATAATTATTACCCTTATAATTTGGATTAGGGTTGTTAGTATTTTGGTGGTTAAATGGGGGTTTTATATAAGTTGGATTTCTAGGTGTGAAGTTATTATTTTGATTTGGATATTTTTTATAATTATTTTTGGGGTTTTGTATAGTTGAGATTTTTGGTGCTTCTAGCAATTTTTCTTTGGGGTTTCTTCAGATTTTTCATTTACAAAACCAGCTTGAGTTAACTCATGTAAGGCTGCTTGTAAATTAGGGGGTTTTAATGCGAATAATATTGTTCGCATGTGAACTGGTAAACGTTCTTTAAAAATGTTTAATGCTGTTTGTATATTATGAGTAATTTCCTCATTCTTTCCTTCTTGTATCGTTTTTTGGTTTAGTTCACAAAGATTCATTTGTATTTCGTTATAAAAACTTACGACATTTCCTTTATACGGAGTTTGTCTCAAATCATCATACAGTTGGAATGAAGATTTAAATCCTCCGAAATTTTCAACTAGTAATTCTTTTATTTCTTTCCAGGTGGATAAGTGAGCATGTATTTCAATGCAACGTTTAGCTCTACCTATAAGTTTTGACTTTAGAATGTTTATACACATTGTCTGTGACTGATTGTTAAGTGTGGGAGTTATCCCGTCAACGTTTGTGATAAAAGTATATAAATCTTCTCTTCGTCCATCGAAAGTATTTAACTTTTCTATGTACTTGAGTGGGTCTAATGTGAGTGTAAGTGACATATTGGTATTATTTTTATTTATTTTTTCAAATATAGTAGGCTCTGTATCTAATTTAATATGTGATAAATCTGTTCCTAAAGTATCACTCGATTCACTTAATTTAAGCTTAAAATTATTCTTACAATCGTTATTATTTTTGTTGCTTTTTTGATCCTGTGTCTCTTCTTCTGAAGATTCGTCTGTGTACCTTGGATAGGGATTTGGCTTCTTCTTTGAAAATCTTCTGCTAGTAAAACTCATTTGTTGTTGTTAGACAATTAGTCTCCTCTATGGATTTCGTGACATTACCATATACGTTGGTTTGAGTCACTAACTAATTGATTTGGTTTAGATTTATAAAGTGTTCTAATAACTTTATTACTCACTGAAGTAATCTTTATATGCACTAAAGAGTTTATTCTTCACTGAATTTATTTTGCAATATCGTTAAGTAGTCCATTTGAGTTATTAATTCTAAAGATTTCTTTTTCGCAGAATTTTAGATATTAATTTCACTTTTTCTATGGGTACAAGTTATTAAGATAATTTTCTTTCTTTTTGTAAAAAATTGAATTTTAATTTTCACTTTATAATACACTTGAACGATAGGTGAACGATGGGTTCTTATTTGCAAAGGATACACACATTATATTTTGTGTATCCTACCACCGACTGCGCCAATTTTAGTGTTGAATCGAATAAAACACTTTTTAAAAAAAGGAATTTAGAGACGGAGCTCTAGATTCTTGAGGTTATCTTTATTGTTTCAAAGTTTCTTAAAGTCTAACCAGAGTGTCGCAGACAACTGGCATTCTATCTAAATTCTTATTTTGCTTTAATTGATTTTTTAGGGTTTTTTGTTTATGTCATCATTTGAGCAGATATGTGTTCGTCGAATGCTGACATGGAAAGTAAACAAAAATGTTCACCCTTTAGATTTTAATGTGTTGTTTGTTTAAATGTGTTTTTAGAGATTTTATTTATGATCTTAAAATATACTTGTATCTTCATTCTCTGTTATAACATATATATATATATTCTTATCTATTTTTTTTAATATATATTTTTAATATACTCACATCACTTTCTGAAGCATTACTTTTTGATGATGGACTACATGATGGACTATTAGTTTCATAAATCCAAGATGCTATTGACTGATTTGTTAAATTAGGCTGCGAACGCAAATTGAATATACCCTAGAAAGATAACAATAGAAATTTTCAATTGTATTCGTTTTACCTTTTAAAAAAGTATAAAATTCATCATATAAATTAAAAGATCTTAAGAGACTAACCAGCTCATCATTTTGATTTTCTTGCGATATTTGGAGCGGTGAATTTAAAATACCATCATTTGTTTCTTGAAATTTGGTTGACTTCATATCAACTTGATTTAAACATCCTGTTGAATCAATCACATATACTGTTTGTTTGTTTGTTGGTTATTAATTCAGTTTCATTCCTTAAATCTACATCATTCTGATTTAATGCAATGTTTTCAATGGATATATTCGGTACACTTGTATTTTGATAAAGGTCTTGAAATTTGATTAAATCATTCTCTGATTGGGAATTCATTATGTCTGATATGAACTTTTCTCTTAAAAAAAGTATTTTCTACGTAAAAATGTCAATTTTGCATTAGTGGATTACATACAATAGTAATCCGCGCGAAGACTGCAGGGTTAAGTCAACAAAGCAACAAACAACAAAAAAAAAACATGGAATGACAAATTCGGAATTGTCGCAACTAATAAACGATAAATTATTCACTATACTAATTTTTTGATCGGTAAATGTTGTTTCCCTAACTTGATATTCATCGATTTTTTTGTGTAGAAAATCTGTTCTCGTCGTAAAAAATGTTTACTATTTCTCAGATAATTCCACCTTAAATCGTAGGTAATCTTACCTGGTCGTGGTAAATCTGCCTTAAATATAACTTGATTTTCCTGCCCATTTTCTAGATCTGTGAAGCCCTTAGGTAATTCTGCTCTTAATTTAGGGTAATTTTTACATCTATGGTATTAATCTGAATAGCTTCACCTGATTCCGTCAGTGATGAAAATGACATTTTTTCGATAGATAATTGAACGTACTGGTTGAAAGAACTAAATCTGGTCCTGGATGCCAGCAAAAGTAGCACATAATACAAAAACGAGCATACAAAATTTCGATTCTTAAAAGTATTATTCTTTGATCAAGGATCAACAAAAGAATGCTTAACGACAAATAACTAATTTTAAATGCTAAATGGCGACTTTTTTTTTTTTTTTTTTTTTTACACTATCAGAATTGGTCGAAGAAAGCTTATAGCAAGCTCCGTCTTTCGACCAATGGTTTGCCAACACAGAGAACTGTGTTATACCACCGGCTCATCATTTAGTGCAGTGTTAGTTGTTAGTAGGCAAACTCTATTACAATTAACACTGACACAAGAAAACATGAAAAATAAACAAATAATATTACGTAAGAACAAAACAATAACATAACATGAAACAAAGAACATTTAGGAGCGTGGACCACTGGTTTTGAGAAGGTTTTTCAATTTACATTTATTTATATTAAAATCAAAAATATTTGAATTCCAATTTACAAGTCTACCCATACGTGTCAAGGGCTCATGTTTGATATAGGTACATATATATTGGCACGTCAATCCAAAATTCTGAAAAAAGATTTGAAGAGACGACTTTCTTCATTATTTGACAATTTATTGACGGAACAATATTTTTTAGAAAAAACGCGATAAATTGATATTAAAAATTAAAGTATCTATCCATCTATTGTTTTGAATACATTCTTTTGCATGAATTCGATTTTTTGAATTCGTGAAAAAACTCAATGCGGGATTTTTTAACTAGAGCCGGTTTACTTTGACTACTTGTACGCTTGCTCTCTTTTAAGTTGGTAAAATGTACTTGTGAACACTTTGCCACCTCTAAATGAAAATGGCTAATGTTACACTTTGCTATGAGTTTATAATAAAGAAATGATCAGAGTTGAAAATTATAATAATAATTAAATAAAAAAGACTTTCGACGAGACTACATGCATGTCTCGTATTCGTTTAACGAAAATTGCAAAATTTCAAAAATCATTTAAGAACGTGTGTTATGTCCAACACAACGTTGTTGCCTCGTAAAGAATGATTTAGTTAACTTTGTCATCTCGAAGGCCTGCGATGAAATAATCAATAAGGGATGCGTCATCGATCTGGATAGGTTTCTCAATTTCTAAAAGTTTATAGAGGTATTCCCTATTTGTCTCGTTTGGAAGTTTTCTACTAGCAGCACCTGTCATTAGTCTCCTTCCAAAAATGAACCGCTGGAGGTCATTAAAACTCAAAACGGTGCACATATCATCATAGTGTGCAAGCCAGTCGACAATGTTTTGATTACCCTCACCTGAAAACAATGGAATGGCATTATCGATATCACGGAAACTAAAAACGCTTGGTGGCTGATTTTCAATCTCCATTCTAACGGAATCCATCTGCTCACTACACATGGCTGTTCGGTGCACACCACCACCACCGATTGCGTCAACAAAGTTATCTCGTTCGTCAGTTAGTCCAAAAGGTGTCATAAGTCTCGTCACTAACTCCTGTTTGTTACCCGTCATTGTCAAACCTAATTCCCTCAACTTCCTTTTCAGGTCTTCAACCGTCAAACATCTAATTTCATCCGCGTTCATTTTTTACACAATTTTAAAATATTATTAATTAATTTAATCAAATGAAATAAAATATGTTAAAAATAATTCAAGTTACAATATAGAATACTAAAAATTGTTAAATTCAAAATTTAATTCAAGTTACATTATAGAATACTATAGATTGTTAAATTCAAAATTTAAAGATTTGAAAATTTAATCGACCAAACAGAAAAGAAATACATAAAATACTCTTGCCAACAACTTAACGACGCCACTGTTGATCTCTCTGCCACAGTTGTTCATTTCTTGTATGAATGATGTCCGCACTCTCACATACAAAGATGTCTTCGCTCTTATGGTTTTCATTTACTCATTTACTGTCTTGTTGATTTTTCTCCTCTTCTCTATATATTTCTGCACGTTATAACGGTTCGCTCACAAGGGTTGTTTTTCGTTGTGTCTATGGAAGTATATATTCACTTATATACTCGTACATCACAAATGCAATACATAACACGTTGGCTTGGTTTAAAATTGCCGTTATCGTGAATTTGAAAAACGGACTGGTTAAATTTATTGTCTGTAAATTATTTGCATACAAATAATATGGTTTTGATTTTATTGTTATTTTTTTTTTTCACACACTATTGTGTCACTCAAAATGTTTATATGTTTATTGAATTTCGGTTGAGTCCCAAATTTCTGAGGGATTCTTTTCCCACAGTTCAGTTTGATGCAAAATACAATAAAAACAATTTGTTAGTTTTAAATAATTTAATTGGCTCAATTTTTAGTTAAAAGAAGAAACACTTTATGAATTTTAATCTTATTTGTTTAATAACAAAAAAAGAAAATATCTGAGGAAACAAACGGTCCGCTCACACTCAACTTACTCTTAGGGTTGGTTCTTTTAGACTGACTTTAGTCGTGTTTTCTTTCGTCCTGTCAGTTTTGTCTCGTACCAGTGTTGTCGTTTTATGTATTTCGTCCGTTTTGTCCAGTGTTGTAGTCTTGGGATCCTACATATCTTTGTATAAATGCGTCTTAAATATATTGATTGACTTACCAATTCTGTTGTTTGCGTATTATTTGTGAGAGTAGTTCTTCCTTTCAGGCAATCTTCTTGGTCTTCCAGGAATTCCAACAGATCGTAGTACCCCAACGAGGACTGAAAATTATCTTCACTTCTTCAGCTCCAGCAACGGATTTTTGACTTTGTTGAGTTTTTCTTAAATCGCGGCGATAGTTGCTGCGAAACGTATTTATTTTTGTGTTACATTATCTCGGTCGGCACTTGGTTCTATTTCTTTTAATTTTGCAACCATTTTTTCATAAGCATTCGCTTTTAAGACCCGATTGCTATACTCGTCACTATTAACCCGCCATAAAGTTGGAAAACTTTGATATAGCTCGAGAAATTCAGCTCAAAAGTTTTTATTTACCGCCATTTAATGCACATAGAACAGACGTATTTGTTCATTGACCGAAATTTATCGCTTGACGGAGCAATTTTGAATTTTTAACACACACATTTGCAGGCGCAAACATAAAAAAATCAAAAAATTTAGAAATCACTACTCATGCCGCATGCACAACCATACTCGTACATGTTCAATTCGCATGCGCAATCACTGTATTGCGCATGCATGCATGAATAGTGTATCGGCCGTAGGTATTCAGCCGTATCGCCAATATCCCATCGGGAATCTCCCAAGAAATCTTTTTTCCCACGAAACAATTCATACCAACCTTCAACTGTTTAAATCTATTTCGAAGTTATCTTGACAGCACCAAATCGTGTGTTTTTTGTAAAAAAAAAGTTTTTTTGTGTCCTAAAAGGAAGAAAATATCAATTAAAATGATAAATACTCGTAATATTGGTTTTGTGGTAGCAATCGAAGATGTAATGCAAGATGAGAGAAATAGGAAAATATCTTTCAGAAGATACTTGAGGAATATATCAAACCCTCTTGAGTTACCATGTATGTAAGTATCTCTGCAATCGAAGTTCCAACTCATAATTATTCATTTTGTATCCTTAAGATTCCATCAATACTATCGCGTTAACAAGCCAATGTTTAGGTTTTTGCTTGATACCTTGATGGAGTCGTTACCAGAATCCAAAAAAACCATTTGCAGTACCCCCTGTTGTGAAGCTAAGCGCAAGCTTGCGCTTTTTTGCTGAAGGGGCGTACCAAAAAGGTGTAGCAAAAGACTATGAGGTTCGAATATCGTGAACCTCTTCTTTTGTTTTCTTTAAGAACCCCGTAGCAATATCTGTAAATTTTTCCATTAAAGTAACCAGGACCTCAAGCTGTTTTCTTACATTTTGCCGTGCTACAGGTTTTTCCCCGACAACTGGCGGAAATTTTCGCACTCAAATGACAAAAAAGTTCCCTGGAAAAAATTATTTACGATAGCTATTTGCCAAAAGAAATATTTTTCCCTCTTTTCGAAGATCATTCACGATAGCAACTTTCCCAAAATGGGAAAAAACTCCGGTGGAATTTTGTTCGCGATAGGGCTCATTAATTTTCAAATTTGTTTCCTTATGGTCTATTCTTACAATCTAAAGGTGTGTCCAAACCAAAGAAACATTTCAGGAAACATTGTTTAAAAAACGTTTCCCATTTGCTTAAAGAACATTTCAGAAACATTAAAGAAACATTTGAGTACTTTTGTGTTGTACTTTAAGCGCATGAATTTTTTTTTCTACCCATCTTTTTCACGATTTATATTTTCGGAAATTTCAGACAAAGCATCGTCTTTTTTTATTTTATTTTTAAAGTTTTCTTCAAGTGGATCCCACAAAACTTTTTTCGTTTCATACATTTTGATCAATTGGATAACATCCTAGCTGCTATACACTTTTTAAATATATATGTATGTTTAAAAACTCACACTGACTTGGGAAACAAAAAAAGTTTTCCATCCGGAATGGGAAATAGAAAAACATTTCATAAACATTTCAGAAATGTTTCGCGAGCTTTCAGATCAAAGTAAACATTTCAGAAACTTTTCAGAAATGTTTTTTAAATGTTTCTGAAATGTTTCTTTGTTGTGGACACCCCTTACGTTTGTTGCTGCCGACTAGTGCTGAGCAAGGCAACGTGTGAAAGCAATGATTTGGTTTGGTTTGGTGAGAAAAATGATATCGGGCTGTGTGGAAGTACGTGTTTGGTTACTGACGCATTGAAGATTTTACATTAACTTCTCCCTACCTTAAATTTGGATGTCCTCGTTCATAATGTCCATAACGCGCAGTTTTAAAACTTCCTTATCTAATGCTGATGGAACGTTGTCTCCTTTTGTTGTAACTTTTTCTGTTCTCGGGGTTAGTTTTACGTAAAGAAGAACACGAATCACGAGCAAAAGTATACCAATGGTGCCATACAACATAAATCTGCTTGTCTCGAGCGTTACCGAAACTTCCTTTATTTTCTGATTGTTGATGATGTGCAGCTAATTATAAAATAATTCCCACGTTTGCCGTTTTAAAAAAGGAATTACTTTATTGTGAATTTAAAACAAGACTCTTCTTCTTAGGATCTAATCTTAAACTGATACTTTAAATAAATGTTCCTCTCAGAATATTATATTTCTGCTGAATCGGCATGATGACAAACAAAATGTGTTTATAGTACCAGTTGCCGTATTCTGGAGACTATTTGTTTTTATAGCGGCTATGTTTATGTTTAGATCTGTGACCTCAACTGCGGATGTTGATTTTAACATATGTATGTAACTCCTCCATCCTTAGATTTTCGTCTTCTGATGGAACCATAAATTTTTCGACAGAATATACTTAATAAAATTATTATGATAAAAGAAGTACATATGATATTGAAGTTACTTATATTTTATATTAATTTTCTTGTAGTGCTTTATTGTCTTAGTTTGAGTTTTAAGTTCATCTATTACTATTTTATAAAAAAATTTCAACGAGTATTAGTTTATCACTGTGTTTTCCAATTTATCGATTAATGTTTCTATGTCTGATATATTAATAACGTGCACTATGTTATTATAATCTTTAACTATATTTTTATAGTCATGTTTTATTATTGTGTAACCATTTTCACTATTTATATGTTCGATATTCAATTTTCCGCATTGAGTAAACGTTATAAATGTAAACACTATAAAATTTGAAAGATTCATTTTGAAAATTAAATCATTAATTTTATATATTAAATTAATTATTTCACTTAGGTAGTGTAGTGTGTTTTAAAAAAGATTTTATTTAATTATTCAATCTTAAAACGAACTTAAGTAAAGGAAAAATTCTTATTCTAACTTATGATAAACAATTAACACTTGGCGAGAGATGATGTCATCTTGGAATTCTGGAGTATCCAATTTCATGCATGATCGATCCTGTCCTCGAACATGCTTACTTGACATAATTATGTTTTTATCAAAGAAGGCTTTGTTTCTGTGCGTTTGACAAATGATGTTTTGACAAGTAGTTTTCTAATGCGTTTCCCATTACATCTTTGTACATTAACTCCCCCCTTTCTTTAGGAAGAGCGTCCCGCTTCTTCTGTGAGTTCTTCTACTTGTTTTAATAGATTATTAAATCGTATTTCTTGTAGCTCTATTTGGAATTTTTTTTGATGATCTCATCTTGAAATAGTAGATTATACATAGTGCTGCGGCTATTACAATGATCGTTAAAGTAAATGATGTGATGAGAGGACTGTTTGCAGCTTCATCTTGAAGGAATTCAATTAAATTTATGTTCTCAAATTTAAGATCTTCGTTAAATGATTCGAAATAGTTTTCGACTTCGTATTTATCTATGGTGTAGGTTTTTAAATAACTTTGAATTGCGTATGTTGGATTCTCGTACATTATTGCATCTATGATTGTTTGATTTTGGAATGTTATTAGGTAGACACCATTTATTGTTGTATTGTCAACTACATGCTCTCCCGATATTAATATTGAACCATCTTTTATTATTTCTAAGTTTACATTATTTTCTTTTATCTTGTTAAATTTAGCTTTTATTATTGTTTAATCTACAAAAGTTATATCTTAATTCAATTTTACATTGGTTAACATTGATGTAATCATTATTACATTTAGCAATTTCTTTATTAATTAACAATTTCCCATCAATTTGGCTTATGGCCCTTGCTTCGTAAAGCTTACAATTTTTGTTTATAATTGGGTTGTAGCAGCCATCCTTTACAAAACTACAAACACACACTGAATTATTCACACAATCATATATGTACCTACCTTAAATTATAAAAAATCAACTGAATTACATACATTGAATTATTTATAAACATTAGTTGCATATCTTAAATATTAATTGAATTACAAAATCACAATTAAAATCATAATCAGCACATATTTGAATAGTCAAGTAAATTTGAAAAGTGTCAATTAAACTTAAAAACAACACATATTTTGTATAAGAAAATAAATTGTAATGTGCTTCTGAAATTTAGTATAAAAGAGCCAAGAAATTGTAAAATCATCGCAGTCTGTTGAATAAAGCGAAAGAGTTATCACACAACGAAAAGTTGGAGAAACAAATCTTTTTATTTATTTTAACAAATTGTTTTCGTCGAGTCATAGTTGTAGACAGGCTGAACATTTATTTGGTCGCCTGGCTCTTCTCCTCCGCTGTTCCTTACCCCTATTCGATAGCAATAGACAAGTTGGACGTCACAGACGGTCGCTTGGCTTTGCCTCTTTAATTGGGAAGAATATTTTCATTGAACCACTCATTGGAGTTCTACTCAAAAAAAAAAAAAAACAACAACAACACAGCAGCAAGCAGAACACCTACGCTTCAGGGTATTTAATTAAAATAACTATTACGTCCTCATTCTGGATTATTTTAAAGTTAGATACGTCCATAAGGTCTGTTATTGTCATGCTACCATGTTCATGTCTAGTTATCTCTCTAATGTCGTGTAAGTTTAATATTGCAGGGTTCAATGTTCCTGATTTTGCTAAGGCAATGATTTGTACCAAATTCTGTAATTCTATTACAATCAACTTATTTCGTTCTTTAGTTAATCTTAGCTGTGAATCGTTCTCAATTCTATGTAAAGATTCTGATAATTTTTTTATCGCATCAAAAATTTCTGAGTTTGTTACAAATTGTTTGTTATTGTTTGTCACTAGTTCTGATATTTTGTTATTAATTAATATTAAATCGTCATGGTCAGGTGATCCTGAAATCCATTTCCAAACTTTCCCTATTTCATCAATACCTCGTCTATATCTATTTGTCATTCGAAGTTGTCCTAAAAGGGTCTTAATAATTGTTATGTCCGTATCCCTACTGGTATTTAGTATATCGTTTTCAGTATCGTAATTCACGTTTTTGTAATAATTTCTTTCGATTTCTGATTCGGTTTCTTTTAATATTTTCTCAAAGCAAGTAAGGTGTGTAATATGAAAAATAGTTCCGTAGTCATTGTATATTGCTGTATTACCATTTTCCAGTAGTAAATAATTTTCTCTCGTGTAGTCGACTATGTCAGCGGTAGTTAGAGTAATTGTTAACATTAAGATTACTGTAGTTGTCTTCATTTTTCCTGAAATAAATAAACATCTAACTTTTAATATTATTCTTATGAATAACTCTCTTTTTCGTTCGTATCTTATTTCCTAAATCTTCTTCGACTACTTGCTTTCTATAACTATTCATCATTTTATTCTTATTTTTAAATTGAAGTATTTTCTCATAAACAACTTCTTTTGGTTTATAGTTTTTAACTTTTTTAACTGGGTCACAAAAATAAAGTTGTATATTAAGTCTGTCCATTACATTTTTAAATACAACTGATTTAAATCCTCTTTCATTATCTAATGTTATTTTTTTGCAGTTAGGAAAACTCTGTAATAATTCTAAGACTTTCTCTTCCAAGTTTAATTTATTATCTAGGGGTTTTATTAAAGCAAATTTTGAATATGCATCAATGCACGTAAGGTATTTTGTTTTTTCTGCGGAAAATATATCAATGTGAAGGAACTTTCCCTCTTGTTTTGGAATTGGAGCCTCTCCAATTGGTACTAACTGTGGGTGTCTATCGTATTTTAGTTTATTGCATATATCGCAATTCCTAGTATACTCCTTAAATTGTTCTCGCATATTAGGCCAGTAATAAACTTGGTAAATTTGTTTTATGTTTTCCCGATAGTTTCGATGTGCTCTAGTGTGAGTTTGTAGCACAATTGAGGCTTGGTCCTCTTTATATGGTATATCAGTTACAAATATTTTAGTGAATAAAAACTTGTTATTAAAAGTTTGTAAAATTTTGGACTTAATGTCGTATAGATCTTCTGGAGTGCAATGTATTGCGACTACTCCTGGTTTTAAAAATTCTTTCAGAATGATTATTAAATTGTCTGGCGTGTCATATTCTATAATATGGCGTACTTTATTTGAAAAACTCTGCAATTTCTCATGTGCAGTGAAGAGTCCTTTAGCTAATAATATTTGTTGTCGGAAATCATTTAATGGTTTATTTGTTTCTTTAATGTTATTACTATCGCTACTTTCTGCTGAATGTATAGTAGCGTCTGTGGATGTATTGTCACTTAAGTGATTCAAATTTTGTCTGGATAATGCATCAGCAACAACATTAGTTTTTCCAGGTTTGTAAATGATTTTAGGAGCGTACTCCTCTATTATCGAGTGCCATCTCTTCATTTTTGCATTAGGGTTTCGTGAAGAAACCGCGAATGTTAATGGTTGGTGGTCTGTATGAATTTCTAAGTTGCCAACTCCGTAAAGGTAGTTCCGAAGGTTTTTTAATGCCCAAACTATGGCATATACATATGTAGTTCTTTTTCATATGTAGCGTAATTTCGTTCCGTTTTATTTAGAGTTTTAGATATAAATGTGATGGGTTTATCATCCTGTGATAATACTCCACCTATAGCATCGTTAGACGCGTCAGTCGTTAAAATAATTTTTTTTTCAAAATTAGGCTGTGCTAATTCCGCTTCGTTAATTAAATGATTTTTTAAATCTTCAAAAGCTAAAATCGCTTCTTTGTCTAGAAAAATGTCTGTCTTCTTGGATATATATTGGGATACTCTCCCATTTGTACCGGCTAAATATTTCGTTAGTGGTTTATATTAGGAAAGATGATTTACTTTATGCGCGTGGATGAAAATAATAACGCCAAACCGATTTATATAATAATATAGAGAATACTTTATTAAAAGTAAATGCGAAATAAAAAGATACAATCAAAGGAACTCTGTCTGTGACGCTGTGAAGAATCGGAATGAAAATTGAATTCTAAACGACAGTATCTGTCAGATGCTAAACTGAGTTTAGCCTTGTTCAGTTGGCTGTCATGAATGTTGTAGAGGGTGACACGGAACGGTTAAATAGAACTCCAATAGTTTACTTATTTTAGCGTAGTTTTTTATAAATTTCCGATAGTAACCGGTCATACCTAGATAGCTTCTTAATTGCCTTAAGGTTTTAGGGATTGGGAAATTCTTTATTGCTTCAATTTTTCTTGGGTCGGTTTTAATTATGTTGTAGCCTACAATGTAGCCAAGAAATTCTACTTCTGTTTGATAGAATTTAGATTTTTCTAATGATATTTTCATGTTTGCATCTCGTAGAGTTTGCACAATTGTTTCTAAGTCCTTTGAATGCTTTTCAAGGTTTTCTGAATAAATTATAATGTCATCAATATAGACGTCACATATTTTACCTACATATTCCATAAGAATATTATCCATAGCTCTTTGAAAAATACTGGGAGCATTCTTTAATCCAAATGGTAATCTCAAAAATTCATATTTACCATTGTTGACAGAAAAACTAGTTTTTTTTATATCCTGGGGTTTCATTTTTATTTGGTAAAATCCCGATTCTAAATCCAATGTGGAAAAGTATTTTGCTTTTCCTAAATTTGATAAAATCACATTTGTATCAGGAATGGGATATTTATCTGCAATTGTTGATTCATTTAATTTTTTATAGTCAATGACAAGTCTCATTTTTGCAGACCCATCATTATTAGTTCCTTTTTTTGGTACAACCCAAACTGGTGAGTTGTATGGACTTTTAGATGGTGAAATTACTCCATCTCTTATCATTTTATTAACTTCTTTGTTAATAAATCCATTAGTAGAAAATGGATATGGATACTGTTTACTCCATATAGGAGTTTCAACAGTTGTACGAATCTCTGCTCTAATATCTGTTCTAAAAGGTAATCTTATGTCAATTCTTGAATGTGTTTCAAAAATTCTTTTCCTAATTTCTTCCTCTAGTTCATCACTATTTGGGCTTAATTTTATATTACGTATATTGTTACATTCTTCTTCTTGAATGAACAGTTTTTCCTTTTTATTTTTATATTTTAATATTCCTTTTCTGAAATCTATATTAACTTTTGCTTCATTCAGTAAATTACATCCTATTAGTAAATCTGAATCTAAATTGTTTATTTCATAAAATCTTACGTCTCGGTCGAAAATGTATACCTCGTAATAATGAGTAATTATGGTTGAACCATTTATAGTTCTTACTCTTTTTTTTTGTAATTAGTTCTTGTCGATTTTGTAAAATGTTTGGGCTACAGTAACAACTTGTTGCTCCTGTATCGATCAATATTTTTAATTTCCTGCTTGGACTGTTCCTGTATATACACTGCCGGTCATAAGGTTAGAAGCAGGCATTTTTGAGAAGTAAAATCGACATTTCTCCCGTTACATGATGGATTAGAAAAAAAACAACTATGGGAAACGAAAGACTATTTTGTTAAGAACAAAATATAAAATTTGGGTATAGGAAAGATTAAGCCAACGGAGCTTTTATGACAAATTGTAAAGTGAGTCAAGAATATGCGAAAATAAATCGGGTCATTAGATTAGAAGCACTTCAAATAAATGAAAATAAAATGCAGTTATTTATAATTTGTTATTTATTTTAGCTTTTATTAGATTTTTAATAATGTGTGCTGCCACCAGCCTTCAAAATAACTTCAAAAATTCTATCTTTTAAGGATTTATAAAGAGATTCCAAGTAGTCCAGTGAAATCTCACTCCAGGCCAATTTGATACCATGAATTAGCGCTTCCTTGTCATCGTATTGCTTCCCTCCCTCATATACCTTACGTGTAAGCCAGCCCCACACATTTTCAATTATGTTTAGGTCCGGGGAATATTGTGGCCAAGGCAGCAAGTGGACGTTTTGGTTCGCAATGAAGGATTTTACCTCTCGGGCTGTGTGTATGGGAGCGTTGTCCTGCTGAAAAATCCATGGAATTGGTCCAAACACCTCGCTAATTTTGGGGAATACTGATTCAAGCAAGGCTTTGCAGGTTTTCCCAGTCATTTTGGTATCTAGGACTACCAAATCTATAGCGCCATAAAATGAAATTGAGCCCCAGACCATAACGCCTCCTTCTCTGCTATGGTGACGGTTTAAAAACCGCTCCTCTTTCCTCAGGTCATGGAAATAATAATTATAACCATCTGGCCCATCTAGGTTAAATTTTTTTTCGTCGAAAAAAATAACCTTCCGCCAATCATTTGTGGTCATTCCATTTTGCACATCCCAGCTCATGTGATCTTTCGCGAAACACAAGCGTTGCTTCTTCCTTGCGTCATTAAGTGGTGGTTTTTTTTTAAGCTTCAGGCGCTTTAAGTGCTTAGCATGGCGAATCGTGCGTTTAACAGTAGACAAGCTGGCCTTAACATTAGCTTTCTCCCTTATTTTAGCTGCCGATAAAGCTGAATTTGACGCTATTCTAAGGATACTTCGCGTTTCGCGAAGTGTTAAGGCAGAGGAAGTGTTTCCTTTATAATTTTTTGAGTAAGACGATGGATTTTTTAAATAATTGCTGACACAGTGATCACTTCGATTTATTTTTCGGGCTATAGCACGGCATGAAAGACCTTCAGAGCAATAAACATCTATTCTTGCCCTTTCCTCCACTGTCAAACACTTTTTCTTGGCCATTTTAATTAACACTCAATCAAGAACAATTAATTTATAAAATGTACCGTTTAAACCGAACAAAAATTTATTCACTTCACAAAACAACGTTGATTTGTTCAATGCTTCTAATCTAATGACCCGATTTATTTTCGCATATTCTTGACTCACTTTACAATTTGTCATAAAAGTTCCGTTAGCTAAATCTCTCTTATACCCAAATTTTATATTTTGTTGTTAACAGAATAGTCTCTCATTTACCATAGTTGTTTTCTTCTAATCCATCATGTAACGGGAGAAATGTCGATTTTACTTCTTAAAAATGCCTGCTTCTAACCTTATGACCGGCAGTGTATAGGTCAGTCCTGGAGCTCTTCTAAAAAAGCTTCTTCGTTGAGGTTATTTATTCGTTCCAATTTAACTGGAGGTTGTGAGCTTCTTTGCATACTTTCGTATGGTCTTTTCTCAGGTTGAAACTGAGGTCTCTGGAATTGTGGTCTGGGAAATTGGGGTTTTTGAAATGTATTTGTGGGTCTTTGAAACTGATTATTATTGAATCTCTGTTTGTTGTCAAAATTAGTACGTCTATAAGCAGAACTGCCAACTTCCATTGGTTCTGGTTTTGAGTATCGATTATTATTATTATTATAATAATTTTTAGTTGGGAACCTAAGATTGTTCTGATTTTTGTTAAGTGCATTTGAATGATTTGGTACATGGTTTGATTGAGATTTACT
This sequence comes from Chrysotoxum bicinctum, assembly GCA_911387755.1. Taxonomy (NCBI): domain Eukaryota; kingdom Metazoa; phylum Arthropoda; class Insecta; order Diptera; family Syrphidae; genus Chrysotoxum; species Chrysotoxum bicinctum. The sequence continues at coordinate 55,294,840 of OU426988.1, read as the reverse complement.
AAACTGTAATGCGAAGTTTAGTCTCATGTTGTTGGATTCCAACTCTTGTGCTTTAGCTAGTGCACTTGGTAAATCCTCTGGAGAGAGTGAGAATATTATATTAGATAATGGAGCGTTTAGCCCTGTAATAAAAATTCTAAGAGCATTACGGCGATGTGCATTATTCAATTCTCTTGTTAGTGCAGTATCTGTGCCATGCGTCATTATTGTTTTATTTATTAAAAGTGTAAGTTTTTGATTTACGATATTATAGTAATCTATAATTGAAGTATTGCCTTGTCTGAGGATACTCAGCTCTTGCTCAATAACATGGGCTGGTCGTTTGTCAGCGTACGAAAAGTCTTATCTTGAGATTATAGCTTCGAAATTTAGAACTGTACCATGGTTTGTCAATGTGTCATTTGCGTTTTGAATGATTTTATTTCTAAAGATTGTGAGGGCAGCAAAGTATTTTCTACTACCTCTAGTGTATAGCGAAATTGAATTATGTGCTGCTTCTCGCCAGCTTACGTATGAATTTGCATTATTACCTGAAAATTCTGGCAAAGATTTAATAACGTCTAATGTCTCATTGCAAATTATTTCGTCAGAAATTGTCTGTGTTGTGTATTCTGTAACAAGACTTGAACTTGTAATTGATTGTAAGGTCGCTCTCAGAGAAGTAATTTCTGATTGCAGTGAAGCAGTATTAGCTGCTATTAGTCTTGCGACCAAATTTTCCATGTCTGTATTGTTTGGCATTGTCACACTTAATTTATTGAATTTGTTGAGAAGTTCGTCCAGAATGACGAAAATAGTTTTACTATTCAAGTTTTTAATGCTTGATTTTATTTAAATATAATTTTTACACTTTAAATAAAATAGACTTAATTCAATATACATATGTAAATGTATATATATATTTTCAATAATATATTCTTACTAATATAATTGGTTGCTGCTGCGATGTTCGCTATGATGTTTCTTGAATATAATTCCCACGATGTTCAAATGTGTTGTTTTTTAGTTTGTACCGTCTCTGTGAGCCACAATGTTAATATTGTATTAACGATAATGTTTTTTTTGTTTTATTTTTATTTTATTAATTTTTTTTACAAATTATAGTTTTCAATGTCTTCTTTAGCTAGTTTGAAGACTAACTTGATTTTCTTTACTTTTTCCAAAAGATATTTGTTCTTCTTGATCTGCTCCTTTATCTCTTCTGTATTATTTTCACAAGTGTTTCTTAACATATTAAACACAATTCTAATTTTTCCAGCACTTATTATTTTTGCCTTGAAGTCACACTATCATTTATTTTTCACAAAGTTATTATACTTTTCATATAATTTAAAATTTCTCCTATTTATTAAGGATACTGTATTTAATTTTTTCACCTTTCTATGAAGGTTACTTATTTGTTTTATTATTCGCGATTTATTTTTAACTGGATTAAAAACACGAGACACTCGATATTTACCATACTTTATTTGTTCTGGCGTTTCAAAATATCGGTGTCCTGTCACGGTCGCCAATTAATTACTTCACTTAGTGTAGTGTGTTTTAAAAAAGATTTTATTTAATTATTCAATCTCAAAACGAACGTAAGTAAAGGAGGTCTGGTCAAGAACTGATTTATATATTTGCAAAAATTCTTATTCTAACTTATGATAAACAATTAACACTTGGCGAGAGATGATGTCATCTTGGAATTCTGGAGTATCCAATTTCATGCATGATCGATCCTGTCCTCGAACATGCTTACTTGACATAATTATGTTTTTATCAAAGAAGGCTTTGTTTCTGTGCGTTTGACAAATGATGTTTTGACAAGTAGTTTTCTAATGCGTTTCCCATTACATCTTTGTACATTAACTTATTATAAAGGCAGAAAAAGACAATTAAATAAATTAACACTCTTTCTATTCTTTTTTAGTTTGTTTCTTTATCTTTTTATTAATGCTCGCGGATTTCACGTCCGAATCGTCTTAAGTATAAAATCAAACTGAAAACTCTTTACATGTTTTTCGCTCACCGGTAGTTCTTATTGCTTTATTTTCTTCTTCTCCTTTTTTTCTAATTTGTATTTGTATTGACATATACTTGGCCTGTTGGCAAGTACTTTTTATATCATTAACCCATAACTTAATATTGGCCGCCTCCCAGATCCCTTCATATGGTACCCGACCTAATTGGAAACCCTCAACTTCTTTTAGTATATCCAAGTGTTCATCCACCACGATATAAATCATCATCTTCCTAGCTCTCAACAAATCTTCAAATACTCGACTAACATAGCGCTGAAATTCCGAGGGCGCATTCTTCAGGCCAAATGGCATTTTTAGGTGCTCAAACTGACCCAATGGTGTCACAAAGGAAGTATACTTAACAGAATTAGCATCCATCTGAACGTGATGAAACGCGCTTTTCAAATCTAATAGTGTAAAAAATGTTTTATTGACTAGCCCATCTAATAAATCTTCGATTAATGGTAGTGGGTAGTTATCCCTCAAAGTTACTTTATTCAATGTCCGAAAGTCTACGCATAACCTAAGTTCTCCTGTTTTTTTTTTTAACTAACACAATAGGTGAAGTGTACTCGGATCTACTTGGCCTAATTACCCCTTCCGTCAACAACTTGTCTAATATAGATTGAACCTGTTCTTTTTCAAAATATGAAAGTCTACGTGGCGGACAATAAAAAGGCTTATCGTTACTTAGCATTAATTTCATCTTGCACGTTACTTCAGGAGTTTCGGGACGTTCGCAATTCACATAACTTTGATCAAATAGCATATCAAATCTTTTTTTATCAACAAAATCTATTTCTTTATTCGTTATACATTCTTCTTATCTATCTTCTAGTTCTATCATCATTAAATTTAAACATTCTTTTTCGTACTCTTCATTTTTCATATCTTTATTTTGTTCTACAGTTGAAGTTTTAAATTTCAACTTAGCAATTTTTAAGAAGTATTTACCTAAAACCACCGCATGTTCCATTGTGCCATCCGGCACCACGAGCAATTCCACTTTATATTCTTTATACTCAAACAATACACTACTATTAATTTGGCCAACTATAATTAGTGGACTTTTATTGATACCAAACAAGTTACATTTTTTATTACATTTTTGGATTAAAATAGGCGGTACGAATTGATGGCGAATGAGACTGACAGGACTACCGGTGTCGATTAGAGTTCCTACTAATATTTTATAATTATAATTTAAACTATTAATAATGAAATATAAGTTTCTTACATACTCGTCATCGTCGCTCTCCTGGTTGACGTGGTGTTCTCGCTGGATAACTTTCCTCTTTGAACATGTGCTCGCAAGATGTCCCATCTCACCACATACATGGCATGCACCCCGCTCACGTTTTGGTTTGGTGCACTCATGAGCCATGTGACCCAAAATGTTGCAGTTGTAGCACCTGATCGGCATAGCTTTGGATGTTGATGGTTCAGCTATTATCCCTCGACGTGATGTTGAAGGCGCTGTCGTTTTGGGAAGCTCAATCTTGCAGAACGCTTCCAATAATTGGTTCTTAGTGCGAAAACATTGCATTTTCGCCTGGGATAGCACATACGGATCCGGTATTCCGTCAATCACATACTCCACCAACTCTTCATCTCCCAACGAGATTTTGTTTGCTAATATCGTTTTGTCATGGAAATATTGTACGAATGTTTCCGTAGCCAACCACTTTCTAGCTTCGAACACTCACTTCAGAGTTAGTCGGCTGCTACGGTCACCGAACATTTCCTTCATCTCGCACAGCAGCTGTCGGATCGGAATAGAGGTGATGTCCGACCTCGAATGTAGCCAATTCAGGGCTTTCCCCTTGAGTCGGCATGAGATAAGTAATCTCATGTTGTTGTCATCCAATTTATACGCAGCTTCCAAGTTTAATAATTGGGATTCCCAATGTGAGAAATAATCCCCCTCGCCTGAGAATTCTGCTAACAATTCTTTCAACAGCATACAATTTTTTTCTACGCCACTGTTTTGGTTTTCGTCGTTATGTGTATCTTTCGTTTTTATTAACCACTCATTTTCACTCTTTAATAATTCATTTTCTCGTTTTTATACTCGTATTTCAATTTCTTGTTTCATTATTTCCAGTTCCTTCTTTAGAATTCTCCACTCATTATCGTCACTAGAGTTGTGCAAAACAGTTCCAAAGCCGGAACGAACATGGAACGGTTCTTTTTCCGGTCGGAACTAGTTCCTGGAAACATGGCCGCGGAACTATCAAGATTTGATATTAAGTGGCATGAGCTAGACAAATCTCGGTGAAGCACTAGTGTAGCCAGAATTTAAAGACTTTTAAGTAACTTTATTCGTCGGGGTTTTAATTTTTATTTTAAACAAATTAATGTTGTAAATTTGAACACAAAAAAAAATTCAGCTTTTCAATTAACATTTTTAAATCAATATAAACAGGTATAAGGGAAATATATACATTCTGAAAAATAATAAATAAATAACAAAACAAATATTGACACAAAAAAAAAAAATATAATAATTCAGTCTTAACTAAACATTTAAAGGTATTTAGTGATTTAAAATCTAACTTAAATATATATTAGCTCAGAAAAATGAGAACTATATATTTTGATTACACAAAGTTAACATAAAAAAAATAAGAATTCAGTCTTTAAAAAGGATTGTTATGTTTTTAACACAGTAAAAAAATTAATTATTAAAAACTAAAACAACTTAAGAACAAACAAAAAAAGCAATAGTTAAAAATCTTATTAAAATATTTACATTAAGTTGTTAAATTGCAACTTATAAAAAGCAATTGTGAGACTTTTTTTGCGGACAAACGATTTCGTCTGTCAGTTTGAATCAGCCCAGCCTTCGAAAAAATTCGCTCACAAGGTACCGAAGTGGCGACTAAATTGAGCCTTTTCAGCATGTACCTGTAAAGTATGGGATAGACGTTTTTCCTCGCGTCCCACCACAGCAAAGGATCTCCAGACCTGTTTAGTAGAGACTCCTTTAGATACTGGTTGAGCTCTACGATGCCAGCACCTGTTGTGTTTTGGGAACCTTGGCTTTCCATCTCAGAATCAAACACATCCCAAAAACGTCTTCTTTTCTCTTGAGTTGCTGATGAATTTGATGGGTGTACTTCTTCCAGAACAGAAGCAGAGGCAGTTCTAGTTGGCTGTGTTGTCTGAGCCAGAGACGCAACTTTATGCTTGAGGCTATCTAATTCCGTTTTGAAATTCTGCTCCTCTCGAAAGCCTTTGCTTTTGAATCTGGGATCCAAAATTGTGGATTCAGCATAGAGAAAATGTTTTTCCAGGTTGTTGAATCGCTTTTGACATTGCTCGTTTAGCGTCACCAGCAATTTTCGTATGCAGCTAGGTGTTTGGTTTTCCCCACGAAGAGAATGTGTGTCCAACTCATTCAAATACTGAGTTATATGTCTCTTCAGTATTCGACAGAACACTATAACTTTCGATAGACTTACATTCTTTTCACTGGATATTTCGATAGTGACGTCATCGAATATTTGAAGAATTGGAACCACTCTCTCTATTATCGTCCAGTCTTCTTCATTTAATGGTAGCTCATTTTTGACTAAAGCTAATGTGGCAATAACAGCATTTTTTACTTTCAAAAGCCGATCCAACATGTCGAAGGTTGAGTTCCACCTAGTGGGAACGTCTTGTTTCAATTTTAGGACGGGTAAATCCATTTGCTTCTGTATTTCTTGCAGTTTATACAAGCCCTGTGTGCTTCTTTTAAAGAACTCGACAATACTCTTCACTTTTTGAATATGTCCGGCAATTTCTACTAAGCCTGCTTGCACTGTCAAATTCAGGCCGCTATGACATTTGAAGCATTATCGCTGACAACTGCCCCAACTCTGTTCTCAATTTTCCACTTGGATATTTGTTCTTTTAAAAAGTTGCATATATTTACACTTGTATGGCGCTCTCCGAACTCAATGCAGCCAAGCAGGTTAGAGCAGAGTTTTACATTTTTAACGTCAATGTAGTGCGCTGTGACTGCAATGAAGCTCAAGTTGTTGATTGACGTCCATGCATCAGGGTTGCCATGTCCTCAGCTACTTCGATAGCCCAATTTAGAAATTCTTGTAGCCCAAAATCGGAGCCGATAAAGTAGCCCAAATAGTAGCCCAATACTAATAAAAAAAATTTCGTTAAGGCATACACTTGGACTAAAAAAACGAATTTTCTTAAAAATTTTATAGTTTTCAGGGATTCGTTTCTCTACTTCGTGTAAAAATATATGTATGAAATCTTTGATTGAAGCTTTTACTTTAAGTATAATATCATTTGGGTAGTTTATTTCCTTTTCACTAAATTCAAAGTTCAGTTGTATTTCGTCTTCATTTTTCAAATTTGTTTCAGTTTTTAAATAATTTAGAATTTCAAAAATATTATTAACTGGAGATGAGGATGACAATGCCGATGGATTAAAAAACTGGCTTTTAAGAATGATTTTCGCCATTAAAATAACAAGAAGATTTATATCGTCTTGGGCTTGACAAAAGTCAAGATTTGTACTTTGAAACAGTTTATTTAAATCTGATATTTGTTTAAGCAAAGGCCTTAAGGCAATCAGAAGAAGATAATTGAAATCGCTTTTGTATAAATCAGATAAAAGCCTTGTAGTGTGGCATTTTTCAGATAAACTTGGTTCCTAAGTTACTTTGGTGGATTTTTGTTGTAGTACTCGTATGTTTCTCCAAGTCGCATTTTTGTGCGCGTAAATCTGTTTCGCAGACCTTGCAATATGCATGACTTTCGCCTTTTTGACTCGCAGCTATCCATCTAACCAGAATGAAAGGAACATTTGAAACGCAAATTTGTATATATAATTAGAAGGCTTAATATTTGCCTTTGAATTTGGGTAGTGATTCCCATTATTTGTTATAATTTTTTTTATATTGCGCCCATTTCCCCATATTGAGGAATGAGGAATCGTTTTGTCAATGAAATTAAAGTGAAGATTGTTGCGGTTGATTTGAAATGTCAAAACCAGAGTAGCAGTAGAGAAGAGTAGTACCTATATATACATATATATATAATAGAGAACAAAGAGTGATGCCAGTTTGTGCAATGAGTTAAGGGTATGTTTAGAGAGTGAAAAATGTTTTATTTATATGATTTGTTTGTACGAAGAAATATATCGCCCAAGATTAGATTTGGGCTATTTATAGCCCAATTATGATTGGGCTATCATAGTGAAATTGTTGTCGGCAATTTTGGAAAAAGATAGCCCAATTTCCGATAAATATCCCAATCTGGCAAGCCTGCCATGCATCCGTCGTGAGGCATATTGCAGGCATGTTTTCAAGCTTTAAATGCACTTCTTCTTCCAATTTTAAACAAAGCTGGGGCGATAGCTTCTCGGACAATGTCTTTCGTGTTGGCAACCTGTACGAAGGGCACAACAGAGCCACGAATATGCCAAATTCCGGTTCCTCTACTAAACGAAGCGGGTGATATTCCTTTGCTATCATCGTTATTAACTGGTTGTCTAGTTTCGCCTTTTTTTGCTGAGAAAGAGGTCTTGCGCTTTCAGCAAACGCATATATTTTTTGCTGTAGTTGTTTAGAGTTAGATGTTTGCGGCTCAGCTACACTTACAGCAAGTGTGTCCTTGGGCACGACCTCGGTTTCTTCTGATGGTGGTGGACGTGGATCATTTTCATTTCGTGTTGGTGCTAATACTGCCTGGCGCTCTACAGGAATTAATGAGATTCCAGTGTGCCTTCTTTTTAAGTGCCTACTCAAATTGCCCAAACTCCCAGAAGTAAAGGCAATAATTGTACTGCAATATTTGCATTTTGCTTTCTGACAATCAACTTCCGCAAAATGGTCCCAAAGAATGCTGGTTTTTCTCTTGCACGTAGCCATTGCACAAAGAATATTTGGTTCAAAGCTAAAAATTCCTAAGACATTGGAAATATGATTTCTTAAGCAAACAATGAAACCACAAAAAATAAATTTTTGAAAAATTTATAATGCATTTAACTGCTTTTACTAAATTCTTAAAAAGGGCATATTTGCAAATAATAAAAAACAAAATCGACCATTAAAACTGGATGAACAAGTTTGATTTGTTTAACCTTGGTGTATAAATCAATGAATGGTAATCTTGGACTTTGACAGAAAACTTTGGAATATTTAATTTTAAAGTTTTAAAAAGTTTTATAGAACTATGTAAGACTTCATTTTTAAGCAACTGGCAACCATGCACAATAGAATTCTTATTAATCTAAAAACTTCATATTCCTCTCATAGTTTGTATATTGTACTAGCACATAACTCTGACTAACTTCTGTTTAGATTTTTTATATTTATATTTTATTTTCAGTTGAGTATCCAAGTTTATAGGACTTTTTAAGCCACATTTTCACTCAAAACTTTTGAAAGCGGGAAAGTGAAAATTAAGTTAGGTTTCTCAACTCATTCTCATTCTTGTGCGTTGGGCTTTGGTTGGGAATTTCGCAACATAGGTACGTGTGTGTTTGTGTATTTCAATTTGTAACTAAACAGAGACATGTTCGCTCTCGTTTCTTTTCTCGTTCTTTTGTGTATGGTAGTCGGAACTATGGACATGTTTGAATTCAGTTTGTGGAACGAAAGGAAATGTGTCCGAGTAAGGTGATATGTAGTTCCTGGAACTATATAGATCCGGAACGACCCAACTCTAATCGTCACATTTAGCTTCAGCACTCTTTTTCGTATTTCCACTCGTTGTCTTCTTTATTATTTTTTTTTCTTGTTCCGATCGTTTTCCTCCTTATTTTCGTCAATAACTTCAATGTGTGTGCTCGATTCCCCTTCTTGAATGACACTGTTGTCACTGTCTTCGTCGTTAGAAATAGATGCATCTGCTGTCTGGCTCTCATTTTCAACGTCTATTTCTTCGGTATTTATTTTTTGCTTTTTCGCGTTCTTCTTTTGGCACAGATAGAAGCCGCAACAGCAACTCACTCTTGTTGCCTGTATTTTTTTTTTGAGTTTCTCCAGCCATAATTATTTTAACTGCGACGCAGTATATTTTTTGTATGCTTCTATTTCTGCCATTATGAAAAGCAAGACTTTTTGTTTTTAAAAGGAACACTCGTTCTAAAATATTATTAGTTTATTGTTTAAGAATGGGGTTTTCAGGATCCCACTTCTGAAGTTATAAAGGCAGAAAAAGACAATTAAATAAATTAACACTCTTTCTATTCTTTTTTTAGTTTGTTTCTTTATCTTTTTATTAATGCTCGCGGATTTCACGTCCGAATCGTCTTAAGTATAAAATCAAACTGAAAACTCTTTACATGTTTTTCGCTCACCGGTAGTTCTTATTGCTTTATTTTCTTCTTCGCCTTTTTTTCTTATTTGTATTTGTATTGACATATACTTGGCCTGTTACAATATGTAGGTGAATCATTTATCTGTTCTTGGAGAATTTAAATCTCTTAACTTAGCAAACTCACTACGAGTTTTATTTGTATAAACAAGATTATTTGTATTTTTGAAACTTTTACGAGTTTTTCTTTTCCGCTGAATATTTCTATCATGTTGTAACTCTGGTGGACCGTGTCTGAATACTGGAGGCATGTTCTGTAATTCTCACATCGAGTGAGTTTTCGCATAAACGGTGCGAATCAGAACAAAAACACTGCGGAATGACACAAAATTCTGTTTCTCACACGCAACTGTTTCTGTAACTTTTTTTTTATCGATCAAGGACAAAATGGAAAAAATTATTGGAAGTATTGGAAAAATGTGAAAGAAACTGTATCTGTTACTCTGAAGTCGATAGAATCTTTCGATTTTTCTGTCAAAATCATTCGACCGCTCTGATACAAGCTCTGAAGAAGTGAGAACAAGACAACAATAATAAAAATCGAATATGACGAAAAATAAACAAAATCTAAATAACTAATTTTGTATGTTGTTTGATCAGGAAAATTATTATTTTTATCCGTATAAAATTCAAAGGAAACGTGTTTCGAACCCCTGTTTTCATATAGGGACTTAATTCCTCTAACAAAACATTAGCTGTGGCTTTTGTGAAGCGGTAAAGTTCACGAAATCTTTCTCCGGGCATTTCAAACGCATTAGTGGTATCTCGTAAACGACGTCTGTGAATGCGCATCATATTTCTACTGTCACTTTGTTCACTAATTACAAGCACACTATACATTTTACTTGTTTTAAAAATTTGAATTACTGTAAAATAAAAAACTTGAACACTTCAACCTTTTCAATATAAAAGAAAAAATAATTTTTAGTTAAATGTGAAATAAATTTAAGCTGTCAGTTTAAGGAAAATGTAAACATTTCTTCCATTGGAAACTGGAAACTATGGTTTTCGCACAGGAGTGTTTTCGCATCACGTTATAGACACAGTTAATTTTCCAATATAGAGAAACGATGAAATTTTTCGTTCCACCTCTAATCGACTGCGAAAATACTCGACCGAGTTACAGAACATGGATGCTGGTTCGAGTTTATTCCTATCAGATCTTGGATTTCGTGTAAAAGCTTGACCTATGTTCTTAACAAAGCTTTCGCGGTTTTCGTTAAGTTTAGATATAATTTTTTCTTAACTTTTAACTAATAATTCATATGTCTTTGTTTTGTCGCATTTACTCGTACCATAATGTATATCATATGGTGCATTTTTGGTAACAAAATGTATAGACGTACATATTATAAAGTCTTTTAGCTTTAATTACGTTTTTACTTATTTCGTTAGTAGTAGAATTAATTTTATTTTGGGTTAATATGCGAATTTTTTGTTTTAAAGCTCTATGGAAAAATTCTATATCTGAATTTCCTGTATGGGAATTAACTTTTGTAAAATGGTAATTTATTTCTTCTTTTCTTAAAAATGAAATTATTCTTGGGACATTAAATTCATTATCGAGAATTAGTTTTTCTGGTTTCTTTGGATGGGATATTATTTCAGCAATGTTCTCTTCTAAAGTAATAGGTATGATACATTTGGAAGATATCGAATACAAATTTGCTAAATCTATCTATACATGTAAGGAATTCAGTTTTTGCATTTTCATATACAGTGGATGGCAAAATTACTTGCAAAATGTAATACTGACCGGATATCACTTTAATAAAACTACATAACTTAAGAAAAATGGAATATCAATTCGATTTAAATTTTATTTATTTTATCTTTAATATTTTCTTAACGATAACTATAAAAACCAAAATCCAAACTCTTACGGTTAAGGTTAAAACTATAGGACAGAAAGTGGTAAAATTATTGTTACAGCACTGAACATCGGCAAAATTATTTGCACATGTTTATTTTAACTCATTTAAACATCTCTGAAAGTTAAAAAAGAATATTTTTTTACATCAAACACAAAATGTTGCTACAGCACAGTATTACCTAATAATTTGTGCTTCCTCCTTTTGCAGCTATTACTTATGCGAGCCTTCTTGGCATTGAATCTATCAAATGTTGGATTTGCTTGGTTGTAATCGTACTCCAAGCTTGTATAAAATCTTCCCATGTTTCATTCTTAGATCTTCCAATTTTTTGAGAAATTTTGGATTTGACCAGATGCCAAACATTTTCAATTACATTCAGATCGGGGCTCTGTGGGGGCCATTTTAATACTTCTTGACCTACTTTTGATAAAATGGTTTTTATATTCCGGGCCGTATGTACGGGTGCATTATCTTGTTGGAGGATAAAGTCACTTCCAATGAATATTGAGCCTGCCACTGGTGCAACATTGTTTAGTATTTCCAAATAATGCGACTTAGACATAAGGTCAGAGCATCTCACGAGTGGTCCCACTCTACCATACATATGATATGCATCCCCCGATCATAATTTTCCCTCCTTTGGAATGCTTCGTGGGTTGTGTAACGGGCTGTATGGCTTTGGTTTTTCGATCTGCCATAATTACCATCCAAGGAACAAGCAGTCTCGTCAGTACAAAGAACACTTCTTCAAAAAGACGGTGGTTTATTGATATGCTCCTTTGCAAATTTAAGCCTAACCATCTTGTTTTTCTGTGATATGTGTGGCTTTTTTTTGGATGACCTAGGCTTGAATTTTATTCTCCTTCAATCTTCGTAGTAAAGTTCTTTCACTAATTAAATTTTGACGATCATTGTTGAAATTAGTCAGGACATTTACTCGTACAATTTTTTCAAAAGGGTTACGTTTTAGCCGACAGTTCTGCTGCCGAAACACCTGTTTGGAACTCATCTACAATAGCCGCGCGCTTCTCCTTAGTTAATTCGGTTGTTCTAGATGAAACCTAAATAATATCCACTTCCATAGCGTTCCTATCTCGTTTACTCCTCTTCTTTCCCTATTTCTGATTAGTAATTGACTCAATAGTTTGTTTGCTATCTCTAAATCCTGTTTTAATTCGTTAGAAAATTTATTATCTATTGGAATGTCACTTAAAATTTCTGTGTATGATGTTAGATTAATGACTTGGAAAAGTTCGTTGGTGTCCTCGTAAATTGCTGCTGTTGTATCTTCTATCAAAATGTAATCATCGTCAGAATATTCCGTTATTTGATATGCCATTGTCGTGGCGACTAGCATGAAGATTAAAAGCATCATCTGTAAGGTTAATTTCTTATGTTATCTTTATGAATCATTCTTTTTAACATATAATGGTTTATTTTATTTCTTCTCTGACCTATTTTTGTTAAAATGTCCTATCATTTTTTGTTGATGAGAAAGGATTTTATCCTTAGTTTCTACGTCACCTTTATAATTGTGGAATATTTATTTATTTTAGCTTAATACAAGCGTGCACTAAAATTTAAACTTAAAATCTATGTTAAGGTTGGGAATATAGCGAGATTTTGAGAGAGTGTTTGGAGGTGTGAAAGTCGAAAGAATTTTGCATAATGTTGGAGGAACGAAGCATGCGTGTCAATGGTTCATTACTACCATAATTTGTTCCGTGAAAATTGACATCAAAGCGGGACACCAATCTAAGATTTCTAGGGTTAGTATGCAATGAGATTTTTTGGAGAAGTGTGGGACAATCAATATTACCGGCTAAAATTTGATGAATGAATACAATGTCGGCTACTTTGCGACGTTTATCAAGAGGTTGCAGAATTATAAGTTGAAGACGATCAGCATAGGGTGAGAGGTGAAACGAATCAAGCCAGGGAAGCCCGCGAAGTGCAAATCGAAGGAATCTTCGTTGAACGGCTTCGATACGAATTGAATGGGTATTGTAACAGGGTGACCAAACCTGGCTGGCATATTCAAGAAGGGGCCTAACAAATGTGAGGCAAAGGAATTTTGTAACGTAGGGGTCTGAAAATTCTTTTGACCAGCGCTTAACGAAGCCAAGTGCAGAGTTAGCTCTATTAATAGATGTGGTAATGTGAGATACATTAAGTTCAAGAAAGTTCTTCTGGCACCAGATAGATAATCTATTTAAATCTTGCTGAAGAAGAATGGAATCTGAAGGTGAGGAAATTTTTTTGTAAATTTTTTTATCATCAGCATAAACAGAAATCAAAGAATCATTGATGACGCAGTCTACATCGTTAATGGTCAAAACGAAAATCAGAGGGCCGAGATGGCTTCCCTGCGGAACGCCAGAGGTTGCAAGGATGGGATTTGATTCGATACCTCTAAAAAGGATTGTGTACTGCCTATCGCTCAGATATGATTGGATCCATGCAATGAAGGAGGGAGGGAAGCCAAGTGCTTTGAGTTTGAAGAGAATAAGGAAATGTGAAATTTTATCAAAGGCTTTGCTGAGATCAGTAGCGATGACATCAACTTCATTCCCAGCCTCCATGGTGCATATAGTACCAGAGACAAAATCAACTAGGTTTGTAGTAGTTGATCTACCGGTAAGAAAACCATGTTGATTGGGGAAAAAAATTTGTTTACAGTGGAAAATCAAAGTGTCATAGACTATGCTTTCAAAAAGCTTAGGAATACACGACAGCTTAGCTATGGGGCGGTAGTTACATATTTCTTTTTTAGGGCCTTTTTTATGGATCGGGATAATATAGGAATTTTTCCAACGAGAAGGAAATATTCCTTGTGAGATTGAGAGCTGAAAAAGAGTGGTCAATGGCTCAATTAAAGTTGACGACCAATTTTTTAATATTATTGAAGGCAAGCCATCAGGACCACCAGTAAATTTAACCTTGAGTTTATTAATCTTATCTTCAACGATAGAAGAGGGAATGATGATTGAAGACAGTGAAGTTTGGGAGCAGATGTCTAAGAAGGAAAAGTAATCCGAGTCTGGTAATAAAGGGAAGAGTTGTTGGATGGGTTTTTGGGTCTATGTATCCGGTTGATTCTTCGAGGCTGCAAAGGAAAAATTTTCTTCTTCGTCGATATTAGTGGGATCAGAATTAAAATATTTGTCTAATTGTTGGTATGAACTGCCTTTTGGTTTAGCAGTTTCGGGATTTCCTGTAGTACCCGTGTCGGAATTTACGATTTCCTGAAAATTAAAGTTGGTAGTTTGATTCCCTGTTAGATTGGGGGTAGGGGGTATAGTTTTGGCGTGGATGGTATACCATGTTGGACGAGGGGATTATTAAAAACTGTGGACTTAGCGAGTCTTTGGTACGAAATGTTTTGCTCCTTGATGCAATATGATAATGCATTGGCTAAAGAATCTGGCCTAATAGCTCTGATTCTTGAACCAAGTGGTTCGTTCAAGCTGCTCAGGAAGGAATTGAGACACATTTCGGCATAAAGCTCTTTTTTCGCCTTTATGACTAAATTGTCGTGTTCGTGGATTAAAATGTTGTTGGATAGAGTTGACTGGATTTCTATGATTTCCCCATAAAATGATTCCACAGATTTATTGCCTTGTTGCAATGTGTGTAAATCTCTTATAAGAGAAGTTTTGCTTCGTTTATCCGAGTAGTGGAGTACCAAGAGTTCCTTTATGTTATCTCATATCAAGGGAGTTCCGTACATATTGAGGGTTTCATTGGCTTTCCCTTCTATTTTGTTCCTAATTGCCCTCAACAATATTTTACCATACGGGGTTCTATCGGTACCCCTAATGTACATACAGTAGAATTTCTTCTACGTTGTTTATAAATTCATATAATGACTTTGCGTTACCATCGAATTTGGGTAGATCTTTTATGGCATCGGGGATTCTTAATGAGTTAAAGATGTCATTAAGGTTTGTGTCGGTTTGGACGGGAGAGGTATTTTGAGAACCCGTTGCCGTGTTTCGTTCGGAATTCATGGTTTTAGAAAGAGATTCACTAGAGAAAGAGGAATCAAAGGAGCTGTTTGAATGTTCTGGTAGTTCAGGAACCGTTCTAAGCCTGTTTGACAGATTTCGAAGGCTATATGGGATCAATCTAGATGACTTAATTTTGTTCGATTTTGTCATAGAAACTTTTTAAATAACTTCCCCCCTTTTTTTTATATATACATATATAGATTTAATTCACAGAACAAATAGACGTTACAAAAAATTTTAAAATTTGAATTGATAATATTTTTATTTTGCCCAGAGAAAATGTTTAGTTTATGAACAACGATATTTTCTAAACAGTATACATATTTTTTTTTTTTCAAAAACTTACATGTACCCAAAAACTAGGAGGACTGTTTGCATCTTTCTATGAAGTTTGTTGCAGGTTCTGGTGATTGATGATAGCTGCAGTTGTTCACTGATTTAGTTATTAGTTATATTTGTCTTCTTTTGATGTCTTTATTAATGTTAGAATAATTTAAAGTTCTCTCTTTTTTTTTTGTCACACTTTCACGGCTCAAGTTCTAATACGAGAATGTTCGGTCTCGGTGATTAAGGGTCGATACCCACAGTTCACTTGAATTATAATGATACCACTTTATTTTACACAATTTACTTTGATTGATTTTGTCAAAAGCAACTACACTTAATTGTTCACACCAAAATTTCGTATTTGGTTATTATGATTTAGTTTTCAACTTTTCTTACGAACCGTCACCGGACTACCGACTGCGCCAGTTATATCGTTGACCGAAGGGGAGCTTAAACAAAACACTAGTTAACAGTTTGGAGGTGATATATTGATTTGATATTATTGATATGTCTGTAGGTCGTTTTTCAGTCACCGTGTGGATCGTTTCGTTATATTTTTTTGTGGCTAGAGGCATGATTTCTTTTATGTCTGTTACTCGTAGATATGTCGATTCTTTAACTATCCTTATGAGTTCTGTAAGAGTTGAATGGATTCTTTCTATAATTCCATTACTTTTAGAGTGGGCGGGTGGTGTTGTTTTATGATTAATATTTAAAAGATTATATCGTCGTCGTTCTATGAAAACTCCCTAAGTCCATTTTAAAAAAAAATGTGATTCAATTCTTATTTAATTCATTTCGGATAAACCATTTCCAAAAAATTTTATTGCACAATGGCTACGCCAAGCCCATTCTACTTTTAAAGCCTGAGAACTTGCTATTCTGATAATTTTTGGATGTTTTTATATTAATTTCATAGTTTAAATGCAAATATCTCAAAACACAAAAAATGGACTTAGGGAGTTTTCATAGAACGACGACGATATGCACATTGTGCAGAAGGTGAGTAAAATGCTTTGTCGTTATCAGTTATGAGGGTTTTAACGTTACCAAATATTGGCAATATTTCTATCATCCTATCTTTAGCTTCTATTTTAGAATTTACTTGAGTGGTTATCAAATATTTAGAAAATGGATCTGCCATTGTTAGGAAGCTTGCATTGTCGCAGTAATAAATGTCTGCGTGTACGCGCTCTCCTCCTTCTTCAGGAATTGGAGCCTCTCCAATTGGTTGCTTGTTGGGATGTCTCTCGTATTTATTTTTCTTGCAAATTTCGCATGCAGCATTAATTCCAAGAATTTGTTTGAATGCGTTCGGCCAAAAATATTTGTTTACAATTTGTTTGTACACTTCTTTAGCTTGTCTATGAGCTCTAAGTTAAAAATATCCTTCGCGAGGATATTAAAAAAAACGCGAACGCCAGCCCAGAGGGCCGGCCCAACGGTTCGACTTACTGTTTAAGTATCAAGAAAGAAAAAATGATTTCGCAAACGTTATAAAATATATTTTAAGATTCGTAATAAACGACTGTTCTATTCGGAGGTCGGAATACAATTAATTTATTAGCTTAAACCTATAGCCCGCTTTCCTGAATATTACTGACCAGCAATATTAAGTTCCTCGCATTGGTTCCCATGATAATTGCCGACCTGTTATATTACCGTAATAGAGGATCGTATATCCAGCTAATACAATAATATAGGCCAATGCCCTCTCGTAGTCGTGTGAACAATACTGTTGACTCTGCTGAAACAGGTTTGCGCGTGTCTAAGGCGGTGTGCATTGGATGGTGATAACTCCTCCCCCTTCGAGAATCTACGACCCGTAGATCTCAAGTGACGTCATGGTTTCTGAAGTTGAGATTCTGCATCTCTAAACATGAAGCATATGCTTCTGGCAGAGTCTTTGGCTTCTGAACAATTAACATACGTGACAGGTCGCCATTAAGACCTCTTATAAAGACGTCTAACGCACGATTTCGATAGGTTTCAACAAGCGCACTTACAGTTTCCTGCGTGTAGGTTTCGGTTTTAATTTTATTAATTATTAATGAGAACTGGTGGTTGACAGTTGCATAGAACTCGTCCAACCTAGTTCCTTTCTGCGTCAGTTGATTTAACTGATGCTCTAGTGTTCGAATGTCACGTTTGTCCGCGTAATGTAAAGATAGTATTCTTTTGATTTCCTCCCAATTATCATCGAAGATGTTGTAGGAAATCAAAGCCGAATCCGCTCCACCTCGAATTTTTTGCCTAATGTGCCTTAAAATGGCACGATACATTGGCTGGCTTTTAATTATACTGAAATCCTTCAGAATACTCTCCACATTATGTATCCAGGATACATACTGTGTCGGGTTTCCATCGAAGGCTTGCAGCTCCTTAACACAATCCGGGAGACGACTAATATCTTTTAGGTCTGCCTCTGTCCTTGGCTCACAAAGAGAATTTGGGCTTATTGAGGGTTCCGATTGGTTCCTCGTCTCAACCGATTTCAGCCTGTTATCTAATTCCCTCAACTGAGATAATATCAAGTTAAGTGCCCCGTTAAGGTCATTTACTTGCCTAGTTAGCTCATCCATTTTCCCCTTTTTTTTGTCAAAAAAAAAAAAAAAAATTTTAATTTAAATTTTCTGTTTTTATCCCTTTAGTTGCACGGTTTCTAATGATCAAACACAAAAATATAAAATAACCAGAATCGAGGAGTGGGGTGTATGAATATAAATGCACTTGTTAAAAAATTTAAATTTTAGAATTTAGGTATATGTAATATGTATATCACAAATCAATGCACCTTACCTGTACCTTTTTTTGTTACTTTCAGACACTGTTTCACTTTTATTTTTTAAGAATTTATTCTTCTTTTTTCCTTGGATTTTTTTAGTTTTTCAACAGATTTTATTTTCCACAATCTAATAATTAAAAAAAAAATTTTCTCTAATTTCAAAAAAATGTTCAAGAAGAAGGAAAATAACAATTATTTTACTTTATCCGTTTTCAGCGAATTATTTCATTTAATTTTTCAATAGGAAATCTTTCCTCTTTACTTTCGTTACAATGAACTTATGAAAAATATGAAAATTTGCTTTCTTTTTTTTTCAATGCACTTATGAGCTGAAGGAACTTAATAATTTTATTTATTTTTTGCAAAATTTTTGTAGTCACAATTTGTATTCGAATTTCGATAAATCTTTACTTTCGTTACAATGAACTTATGAACAATATGAAAATTTGCTTCCTTTTTTTTTCAATGAACTTATGAGCTGAAGGAACTTAATAATTTTATTTTTTTTTTTGCAAAATGTTTGTAATCACAATTTGTATTCGAATTTCGATAAATTTCGATTTGGTGTATTTTAAAAGGATTTTTTCGTTAAGCTCTTTTAAATGTTTTCGGATTTTTTCCACTCACGTCAGCAAAAGAGGCATCTGGTGATTATGTCTAAAACGTTAAAAGAAAAAAAAAACCGAATTAATTTAAGTCTTAGGAACCAGCTCCGGAAGAGTCGTGTTAGTCCCTTTTAGTCGCAAGCGTTTATTCTTGCAAGCGACCTACTCGCGGCACGAACAACTTCACTTTCGAATCCTTGCACCGACGATGACTTCATGTTCCCATGGGTATGGAGTATTCGTTGCTGGATAGTTTATAGGGTTACTGTGTTCCCATGGTTACAGCTGTACCTCTCACTCTAAGGAGTGTATAAACTTCCTGTCCTGTATTAAAGGACACAACGATTCGCACGGTGAAAGGATCCGAAATTTGAGCCGGTCCCTGCTCGGGCGCCAGTTAAAAATATCCTTCGCGAGGATATTAAAAAAAACGCGAACGCCAGCCCAGAGGGCCGGCCCAACGGTTCGACTTACTGTTTAAGTATCAAGAAAGAAAAAATGACTTCGCAAACGTTATAAAATATATTTTAAGATTCGTAATAAACAACTGTTCTATTCGGAGGTCGGAATACAATTAATTTATTAGCTTAAACCTATAGCCCGCTTTCCTGAATATTGCTGACCAGCAATATTAAGTTCCTCGCATTGGTTCCCATGATAATTGCTGACCTGTTATATTACCGTAATAGAGGATCGTATATCCAGCTAATACAATAATATAGGCCAATGCCCTCTCGTAGTCGTGTGAACAATACTGTTGACTCTGCTGAAACAGGTTTGCGCGTGTCTAAGGCGGTGTGCATTGGATGGTGATAACTTCTATTATGTTCAACGGTTCGACTTACTGTTTAAGTATCAAGAAAGAAAAAATGATTTCGCAAACGTTATAAAATATATTTTAAGATTCGTAATAAACAACTGTTCTATTCGGAGGTCGGAATACAATTAATTTATTAGCTTAAACCTATAGCCCGCTTTCCTGAATATTGCTGACCAGCAATATTAAGTTCCTCGCATTGGTTCCCATGATAATTGCTGACCTGTTATATTACCGTAATAGAGGATCGTATATCCAGCTAATACAATAATATAGGCCAATGCC
This sequence comes from Chrysotoxum bicinctum, assembly GCA_911387755.1. Lineage (NCBI taxonomy): Eukaryota > Metazoa > Arthropoda > Insecta > Diptera > Syrphidae > Chrysotoxum > Chrysotoxum bicinctum. The sequence goes on along the minus strand of OU426988.1, from coordinate 55,274,799 downwards.
CTCTCGTAGTCGTGTGAACAATACTGTTGACTCTGCTAAAACAGGTTTGCGCGTGTCTAAGGCGGTGTGCATTGGATGGTGATAACTTCTATTATGTTCAACTGTAATTATTTCTAATTGTTCTTCTTTACTGGTAATATCCTCTACTATCCTATTGCAAAATATAAACTTTACTGTTGGAAATTCGTGTAATAGTTTGGTTTTTATTTTAAAGAATGTCTTTCGGTACTATATATACCTACAGTTAGACCTTTTTTGGTAATATGTTTGATTTTTTCTAAAAGTTCAAAATCTTTAAATAAAATTGTATGCCTCCAGTAATTTGGGTGAATTTCTTTAGATATAACATTATTATTTAGGGCTTTGTTTATAATAAACTGCGTTTTATAACTGTTAACCCTCTGGTTTACTCTTTTAATATCTGGTAAGGGGTTGCTCTCTGCACTATGAATTGTCCCATTAATTGATGGCTCAACGTCGCTCATCATGTTTAAGTTCTGCCTGCTAAGAGCGTCGGCTACAACGTTTTCATTTCCTGGCTTATACATAATTTCGGGAGCGTATTCTTCTATGAATGCCCGCCATCTTTTTATCTTTGCGTTAGGGTTTTTGTCACCAATTGCGAACGTCAGTGGTTGGTGGTCCGTATATATGCGAATTCCACTTACACCGTATAAATAATTTCTTAGGTTTTTAAGCGCCCAAACGATAGCGAGTAGCTCCTTTTCGTTTGTCGCGTAGTCCTCCTCTGTTTTGCTTAGAGTTCGACTTATGAAAGTAATTGGTTTGTTCACTTGGCTAAGTACTGCGCCTATGGCAGAGCTACTAGCATCAGTCGTAAGTTCAAACTGAGCATTAAAATTAGGTTGATTTAATGTAATTTGCTCACATAATTTATCTTTCATAGTCTTAAATGCTTTAATAGCTTCTTTATCGAATTCGATTGCAATTTTTTTACTACTATTTTGACCTGTTCGGCCATTTTCTCCTCTAAGGTATTTTGTAAGCGGCTTAGCAATCATTGCGTAATTTCTTAAAAACTTCCGGTAGTAACTGGATAATCCTAGGAAAGATCTTAGCTGACGTAAAGTCGTGGGTTGTGGGAATTCTTCGATGCACTTTGTTTTCTTTGGATCCATTTTAATACAGTTGGAGGATACTATGTATCCTAAAAATTCTAATTCTGTCTTAAAATACATCGATTTCTCACTAGAGATACACATATTTGCCGCACTTAAAGCTTTAATTATTTCCTCAATATGTGCTAAATGTTCTTCTTCAGTTTCCGAAAAAAATTATTACATCATCGATGTAAACGTGGCAAAATTTGCCAATGTAATCACGGAGTATGTCATCCATAGCTTCTTAAAAAATTGTCGGTGCATTTTTCAATCCGAAGGGCATTCGGAGGAACTCATACTTCCCGTTGTTAACGCTAAATGCTGTTTTCTCTTTATCATCTTGTTCCATTAGGATTTGATGAAATCCACTTTGAACGTCCAAGGTTGTGAAAAATCTTGCCTTCCTTAAGTTGGCTAAAATAACTGATGTATCAGCCATTGGGTATTTTTGCGTTTTAGTGAAAGAATTTAATTTTTTGTAGTCTATCACTAATCTATGTTTCTTTGAGCCGTCTTCGTCAATACCCTTTTTATCTACAACCCATACAGAAGAATTGTATGCGCATCTGCTAGGTTGTATAATATTGTTTGCAAGGAGATTTCCTACTTCCTTATTCACAAATTTTGCTACCGATTGTGGATAAGCGTAACCTTTCGTCCATATGGGAGAGTCATTTGTAGTATCTATGCTACATTTTATGCTCGTATTATATGGCAAAAAATTAGGGTTTTGCGTAAACACTCCTTGATACTTTCTTAAAATTTCTTTGAGCTTTCCTCTATTATTACTAGTTTCTAGATTAATCTCTAAATTGTTAATCAATTGATCATTAAATAGTAAAGGTATTATGCCTTGATCATATTCTAATGTCGAGTCCCTTATATTTATATTACCTTTTACCTTGCGTAATAGTTTTATACCAATGATGGCATCATAATCATTTAGCTCGTTTAATTCGAAAAAACTTTCTTTGACTCCTAAAATGTGTATTTCTTGAAATTTTTTAATAATAGTGGTCCCATGAACACTTTTTACTTGAGAAGGGATGTCTAATGTTTTATTTGGGAACATGCCAGGTTTTACGTAACTATGCGTGGCACCTGTATCTATTAGAATGTTAAATATTCTACCCGACTTACTATCCGTTCTTTTAATATAAGATAAGTCGTGCCTTAATCTAACAAATTATGACTTTCACTTAGATTATTCAAACGAGGGACTTTGACCACAGGTAATTGAGCACTGTTCGGTCGATCTCTTTTGAATGGATTATTGTTATCCCGTGTTGCGTTATGAAAATGGTTATTTGAGTTTCTAAAATTGTTATAGTTAGAATTTTGCCATTGTGGCCTATTACGACCCAAACGCAAAATAGTTGGCCTACTCATCAATTAACAAATTAACATTTTTTATGTGCCTATATTTTCTGGTCCCCAAGCAGTTGTTTTTTAATTTTTTTTGTCGATGTAATAAATTACATTTAATAAGTAAATTAGACCAAACATAACTAAATTCGAGAAAGCACATATGGCTCCAGTTTGCATTCCCTCAAACAAAGATAGAGCATAATAGTTGGACTACTCTCTCTGGGATGCAAAATAGTTGGCCTACGAAGATTTAAATAGATTTTCAGTTAACCGTTATTAAAAAAATGACATGCACTTGTTTTGTTGTTTATTGATCTCTTGTTTTATGCAAATCAGCAACAATTTAATGTCAACCATGATGCGTGGCGTTGCATTATCCAGAGACCTTAGAGAATCCATAAATAAAGCCTTCGAAACGGGATTATCGAGCTATAAAATCGCAAAACAATTCAATTTACCGCGCTCATCAATTCGAAACATTATCTCAAAGTTCAAAAATAGTGGAAATGTGGAGATCGGTAAAAAAACGGGACGCCCACCAATTGCAAAACCTCGAGATTGCCGAGTATTAAAAAAATAATAAAATAAAATCGACGTCAAACGGCCGCTGCGATAACTGTTCAATGGAGGGAAAGAATAAAAAAAAGTGTTTCAGTCGACACTTGCAAACGGACTATGAAAAAAATTGGATACAAATTTTATAAGGTTTGTTTTAGATTTATTTAAATTAGAGCAATTTTAATTCGTTAAAAACATAGGCCAAAGAAAACCCACTTTTAACACCTAAACAAAAGAAAAAGCGGCTAGAGTGGGCCAAACAGCGTAAAAACTGGACTTTAAGTCAATGGTGGTCCGTTATTTGGAGTGATGAGTCCAGGTTTGAAGTTTGCGTGGGTGACGAACGAAAGCGAGTCATTAGAAATTCAAGAGGTTTTTCACAAAGATTGCCTTAAAAAAACGGTCAAGTTTCCAGCATCTCTAATGATATGGGGATGCATGTCAGGGCGGGGTTTGGGCAATTTGCATTTTGTAAATGGAAGTGTCAATGCTGCCAGGTACAGGGATATTCTGGAAAATGAGCTTCTCCCATCAATACCACGACTTCAAGCTAGTGATCGAGACTATATTTTCCAACAGGATGGAGCTTCTTGCCATACAGCAAGGTCTAAAATGGCGTGGCTATCTGCTGAAGCTATTCCTTTACTGGAATGGCCTTCCAGCAGCCCTGACCTTTCACCAATTGAAACTGTCTGGCATAAAATGAAACAAAAACCGCGAAAAGAACCATGCCGGACCTCATCAAGACCTTAAAGCTGAAATCATAAATATTTGGGAATCTTTTGGCACCGAAGAATGTCAAAAATTAGTTGACACAATGCCACGACGCATAGAAGCAGTTATCAAGGCCAAAGGCGACGTAACACCATGGTAAAATAAAAATTAAGACCCATAGGCCAACTATTTTGCACTTAAAAAAATGTTTAAATCGTTATTTTATTTTGTAAGATTGCTCTATACCGTTATTTAATTGAAGTCATTTTGTTTTTGTTACTTATTCCTATTCAAAATAAATATATCTTAAGAAAAATACCAAAATACTGATTTTATTTCAGATGGAATTTAAGAATCAGAAGATTTTTGTTTTTTATCATAGGTAGTCCAACTATTATGCGTTTGGGCTCGTATGTTGGTATTGCTGTTGAGGAACGAAATTTCCACTCGACATGTCCATCCTTGGTGAATTGCGGTGGTTATGATTAAAATTATTTTGGGGAGAATAATGTGTTCTTAAATTATTGGGCTGTGGTATATGTCGAGGCGTTATCTGTCTTAAGGTGGGCCTTTCAGTGAGACTTCTTATTCGATTTTCGTTCGTCTCTATCTCTTGTGCTCTAGCCAGTGCGTTCGGAAGGTCTCCGGGGTTGAGCGAAAATACAATGTTACTAGTTGGTTGGTTTAACCCTGTAACGAAGATTCTTAGTGCATTGTCTCGAGCTCTGTCAGTCAAACACTCGGTTTCGGAGGTTCTAGGGCCATAAGTCATTATTGTCTTATTAATAATTAAGGTCATCACTTTAGTCACTTCATCGTAAAATTCCTGCAAGGTTTTTTTGTCCTGTCGCATACCACTTAATTCTGTCTCTAGCATATGCACTGGTCTTTTGTCACTGTAGGTCAAGTCTAATCGTCCTATTATAGCGTCAATATTCAAAGGTGTCCCATGACTTGTTAGTACGTCATTTGCCTTGCCTATAATTTTATTCCTAATAATATTCACTACTGAATAATACCTAGCACCACCCTTGCAGAGGAAATGCATATCAACTTCATTCCTTTGTTCTTGAGAAAGATTTTTCCCACGAAAGGTTGGATCCAATGTATATGCTGCAAGAGAATATTTTTTCGTTTTTTCAGACAATCTGCAAATTTGTGTGGTACTTCCAACTCAAGCCACAAATTAACAGCTTGACATTTATTTATCAATTTACAAACAGGATCATTAATGAAAATTTCTTCTTCAACCGATTGTATGAACAAGTTATCAAAAAGTAATTACATAGTTTAGTTCGTTTTGTCTGTCTTCTGCTGCCAAACTTTCACCAACGGATGTCACTAGGTAACATAATCCGTTTACCTCCACTGTCAACAATTTTTTTCTCCAGGCTAGGATGATTTTTGAAGCATTTCAAAACTTTTACAACGCTTTCATTTATTTTTCTGTTTGTTATGTCCTTGGCTAATAAGTTTGCTATATGACTGCTGCATGTAATGTGAATCAAATCTTAGCTTTGATTAAGAACACGACCCATTTTAAGCATGTTTGCTGCATTGTCTGTTATTATTCCAAATATATCAGTATTGTACTTTTCTTTACCAATACTAATTGAATTTTCGCAAACTTTGGCAAGTTCTTCTCCAGTTTCACTGATGTTCGTAAAATCAAAAGATTCAACAAAAACATTTGAGCCCGACAGATTCCTCATTATTGCCAGGACATTATTTGTATTATTAATAAAACACCTTCGGTTTTTTTTCCTTCAGGGGTTTGAACTTCTTCAAACACATCGTCCAGGAGAGTTGTTGCCAGAACTTTTCTCGAAGGTGATTTATACGATGGCCGTAAAAGCTTGATGAAAGATTTAAAATGGTCGGAATTGGCTACAGCGAATAGTATATTGCAACCAAAGAAGAACTTTGCTAACGCCATGTCTATTTTCTTGGATTCCTTTTCATCAATACTGATTCATCATTGGCTGATGATGTGGAAGGCTGATTATTTAAGGAAGGTGACGAAGCAAAGATGGGGTAAATAGAGGAAGCGCTTGAGGACCTTGAGGTTGAATAATTCAACGAAGATTCTGATGTTGACAATGACTTAGAAATGGGTGATGTTGGTGTTAATAGTGGGACTGGCATGGAAAGTGTATCTATTGCCATTTCAATTTCATCGATAGACTGTTAAAGTTTTATTCCATTATCAATCCGAAAAGTTACTTGGCATTTATAAACTGAAACTTACTTCTATATTCTGATCCTGATGTTGAACATGGAATGATGTGTTGTCAAATGGGATGGGAAGGATAGTAACATCTATTATATTTAAAGGTGTGTTATTATATTTAAAGGTGTGTTTTTTTTACCATTATCGCCTTCATCATTGATCATATTAAAAGAATTTTTGAATTGATGTTCCAGTCTAGATCCAGGTTCCGAAGAACAATATGTGCTGGTGCTGGGTATTTGATCCAAAATATTAATCATTAGAGAAGAAATATCTTGTGTCCTTGGCATACAAATTTTTGTGAAAAATATAAAATACAAAATATATATAATTGCAAATACTATTGTATTGCTTGTTGCTGCTGTACTGCTTGTTGTGCAGTTTGCTGTTGCACTGCTGTTTGTTGTGCAGCTTGCTGTTGCATTGCTGCTTGTTGTTGCGCGTTCATATTTTCGTTTTCTAAAGCGTCAAAAATATTTAAACGAAATAATTTGGGTTTTAAATTAATGATTGACACTTTTATTCGCACTTCAATATGCACTTATATATACATATATTCTTTTTGTATAAATTAAATTATTTCCTTTAGATTTTTAAAAAAAAAAATAATTTTTTATTTTTTTATTTATATTTTTTCCTTTTATTTATTTTATTTTTTTGAAAACAAACTGGCAGCGATTCTGCCTCCGAAATACTTAATGACAAATTAATCTTAAAAACTACACCTTAAATACTAATTAACTGCTAACATTGCAGTTTAATCATTCCCACATTTCTGCTTACGATTTCCACGAATTTTAATGTTGCTTCTGCTGGCTTCGTTTGGTGTCGTTGCCCAGACACTATGTCAGCAGTTTTCCGTGTGAAGCAATTTATTGTTGATTATGAGTTATGTTGTCGTTAACTTATATACACCCTTCGTAACTTGTTCTCAGTTGCTTGTGTAGTTCGATCACTGGATAGGATTTTTTTGTATTAACATACTTTTGATATTTATTAACCATATCCTACCGACTGCGCCAATTATAAAATAATTCCAACGTTTGCCGTTTTAAAAAAGGAATTACTTTATTTGAATTTAAAAATACAACCCTTCTTCTTAGGATCTAATCTTAAACTGAAACTTAAAATTAATGTTCCTCTGTCGTCGAACTCTCACAAATATAATATTCATGCTGAATCAGCATGATGACAAACAAAATGTGTTTACAGTAGCAGTGGCCGTATTCTGTAGACTATTTGTTTTGATACTGTCTGTGTTTATGTTGAGATCTGCGATCTCAATTGCGGATGTTGATTTTAACATAACTCGTGTGAGGCGAATTGTTGAAAACGTATTGTGATGTGCTTTTTGCTTTCCAGCCGAGGTTCTGTCAGGGTCGTCCTGAAGAAAACACGAAACTCCAGAGTCTTCAAACCTTATTACAAAATCTTTATTGGAAATAACTCTTAAATCTATAACATGCAATATTGTGCTATTAATATTTTACTTAATTCGGGTAATGGAACGGTTCACGGGCATCAACTCTTCTGGTCTAGCTGCCTCGCATTAGTAATACTGCTTGCTGATGATCCGGATCTGGTACTTGATTACGGGTATTCTGGCTTCTGGTAATTCGGCTTCAAGCGGGCCCTTTCCTTCGGATGTCGGGTTCCTGACGGGATCCGTAGGTATAACGCCCCTAGTTGCACTGAACAGCAGGTAAAACGCTCTGGTAGATCAGCAGGTTCATAGCCCCTGTGGCACTAAACAGCAGGCTAAACGCTCTGGTAGATCAGCAGGTTCAAGGCCCCTGGTGGCACTAAACAGCAGGCTAAACTCTGGTAGATCAGCAGGTACCGAAGTCCCTGGTGGCAGTTGGGACATTAAACTCCGAATTAAGACCCCTTACCGCTGGTGGGGGAAGCCTTAATAAGAAATAGCTGGACAATCTCACGTACCTAACTTGTCTTCATACGAAACCCCTTACCACTGGCGGGGGGAAGCTCCGCAAAAAGCAAGGAAAGTTAAATGACCAACTCGTCTATACTACTCGTCTACGACTGGATTTCGAAAGATTTATGCAATCAATTTACTGTGCCGCCTGACTGTGTGTGTGAGCAAAGAGGTACTTTTCGTTCACCCAAGTAGGTCCTCTTCATGGTTTTTCAGTAGAAACTGAATGTGAACTATGTAAGTGGTGAACGAAAAATATTAATGCGTTTGATTTTCCTGTGACGTCATGTGCTCATGGTGCTTGTGAATTATATTTGAGCGAAGTACAATTCTTGGCATTAATGCAGAAGTCGTATAGAGTGCAGTAGCATGGAACGCTTCGTTACAGTATTCAGAATATTAGCATCACGCTTTAGAAATTTATTGAAAACAATTATTTTAAATCCGGATAAAGTTTCAACGGTTGTATTGACTTGCTGTCACTTGCACAATTTTGAGACAAAAGAAAGAATCGATTTATTAACAACACGGTTTTGACATAGAGGACACAAATTTGGTTGAAATGGACTATGCCAATTAGCATAATGAAAACTTTCATTTAGATGGCATTGCCCCTTCTCAAGCACGAAATCCGAGTTATGAAGCAAAATATATTCGTTATAAGTTTTGTGAATATTTTAACTCTTCATCAGGTGCAGTGCCGTGGCAAAATAAGATATATGAAAAACTATCTAACAAGTAAAAAACAAACATTCTATATAATATACATACATATATCTTTATATAAATGCGTCTTAAATATATTGATTGACTTACTAATTCTGTTGTTTGCTTATTATTTGTGAGAGTAGTTCTTCCTTCCAGGCAATCTTCTTGGTCTTCCAAGAATCCCAACAGCTCCAGCAACAGATTTTTGACTTTGTTTAGTTTTTCTTAAATCGCTGCGATAGTTGCTGCGAAACGTATTTATTTTTGTGTTACATTATCTCGGTCGGCACTTGGTTCTATTTCTTTTAATTTTGCAACCATTTTTTCATAAGCGTTCGCTTTTAAGACCCGATTGCTATACACGTCACTATTAACCCGCCATAAAGTTGGAAGACTTTGATATAGCTCGAGAAATTCAGCTCGAAAGTTTTTATTTACCGCCATTTAATACATATAGAACAGACGTATTTGCTCATTGACCGAAATTTATCGCTTGACTGAGGAATTTTGAATTTTTAACACTCACATGCCGCATGCACAACCATACTCGTACATGTTCAGTTCGCATGCGCAATCACTGTATTGCGCATGCAAGCATGAGTAGTGTATCGGCCCTATCGCCAATACGAGTATCATGGGAACTTTTTTTCCCCGGAAATAAAATTTACCCGGGGAAAAGAGTTTCCCATCGGGAATCTCCCAAGAAATCTTTTTTCCCACGAAACAATTCATACCAACCTTCAACTGTTTAAATCAATTTCGAAGTTATCTTGACAGCACCAAATCGTGTGTTTTTTGTAAAAAGAAATTGTTTTGTGTCCTAAAAGGAAGAAAATATCAATTAAAATGATAAATAATATTGGTTTTGTGGTAGCAATCGAAGATGTAATGCAAGATGAGAGAAATAGGCAAATATCTTTCAGAAGATACTTGAGGAATATATCAAACCCTCTTGAGTTACCATGTATGTAAGTATCTCCGCAATCGAAGTTCCAACTCATAATTATTCATTTTGTATCCTTAAGATTCCATCAATACTATCGCGTTAACAAGCCAATGTTTAGGTTTTTGCTTGATACCTTGATAGATTCGTTACCAGAATCCAAAAAACCATTTGCAGTACCCCCTGTTGTGAAGCTAAGCGCAAGCTTGCGCTTTTTTGCTGAACGGGCGTACCAAAAAGGTGTAGCAAAAGACTACGAGGTTCGAATATCGTGAACCTCTTCTTTTGTTTTCTTTGAGTACCCCGTAGCTATATCTGTAAATTTTTCCATTAAAGTAACCAGGACCTCAAGCTGTTTTCTTACATTTTGCCGTGCTACAGGTTTTTCCCCGACAACTAACTTGCGGAAATTTTCGCACTCAAATGAGAAAAAAGTTCCCTGGAAAAAATTATTTACGATAGCTATTTGCCAAAAGAAATATTTTTCCCTTTTTTCGAAGATCATTCACGATAGCAACTTTCCCAAAATGGGAAAAAACTCCGGTGGAATTTTGTTCGCGATAGGGCTCATTAATTTTCAAATTAGTTTCCTTATGGTATATTCTTACAATATAAAGGTGTGTCCAAACCAAAGAAACATTTCAGGAAATATTGTTTAAAAAACGTTTCCCATTTGCTTAAAGAACATTTCAGAAACATTAAAGAAACATTTGAGTACTTTTGTGTTGTACTTTAAGCGCATGAATTTTTTTTTTCTACCCATCTTTTTCACGATTTATATTTTCGGAAATTTCAGACAAAGCATCGTCTTTTTTTATATTATTTTTAAAGTTTTCTTCAAGTGGATCCCACAAAACTTTTTTCGTTTCATACATTTTGATCAATTGGATAACATCCTAGCTGCTATACACTTTTTAAATATATATGTATGTTTAATAACTCACACTGACACACTATCTCCCTTTGTAAATGCTTGGGAAACAAAGAAAGTTTTCCATCCGGAATGGGAAATAGAAAAACATTTCATAAACATTTCAGAAATGTTTCGCGAGCTTTCAGATCAAAGTAAACATTTCAGAAACTTTTCAGAAATGTTTTTTAAATGTTTCTGAAATGTTTCTTTGTTGTGGACACCCTTTATGGTTGTTGCGCCCAACTAGTTTGGTTTGGTGGGAAAAATTATTGGGCTGTGTGGAAGCACATGTTGGGTTACTGACGCATTGAAGGTTTTACATTAACTTCTCCCTACCTTAAATTTGGACGTCCTTGTTCATAATGTCCATAACTCGCAGTTTAAAAACTTCCTTATCTAATGCTGATGGAACATTGTCTCCTTTTGTTGTAACTTTTTCTGTTCTCGGGGTTAGTTTTACGTTAAGAAGAACACGAATCACGAGCAAAAGTATACCAATGGTGCCATACAACATAAATCTGCTTGTCTCGAGCGTTACCGAAAATTCCTTTATTTTCTTATTGTTGATGATGTGCAGCTTGTGTAAGTGTGGTATTGTAATTTTTTCATTGAAAACGACTTCATTTAAAATGGTACGTTTTGGTGCTGGTTGATGATTTACTTCAGTAGGCTTCTCAGTGATAAATTCTATTCCGTTGATTTTGATCTTGTCATCATATGTTATAAGGAAGGTTCCATTCAGAACAATACGTTGGTCTTTTTCATCTACGGTTATGTTTTCGTCCTTGGCGAAAATAAGTCCACTATTAACTACTTCGATTTTTTTTTATGTAGTAAGCATGAGTTGTTTTGGGCAATGCGCCGGCGGTGTTTGACTTCGGTTTGCTGGCAACAGTGGTTGTTGCAACAGTGCTTGTCTTCGGTTGGTGTGTCATCAATCGCTTTTGCTCGTAACTCAACTCAAGCCTCGACAATAACTCACTGAATGTCCTGCTATCGTTGAACAGAGTGATGTTGGCGCTCTCATCGTTAAATCCATCGATAAATGAATGCTCACAATTATGGCTCAGGCACATCGATTTTAGCTGCTATGAACTTCATGGTGATAAATGATGACAAATTCGAGGCATGACTCATCTAGACCAAAAGTTTCGATGAAGGACATCTTTAGCTGCTGGTAGTCAATACACCTAGTGCATTGAGCAAATCTTTGGCTGTCTCCTTCATCAACCGGCGCAGGCCCAAATACATATCATCTGCAGCTTAAGGACCTTGTGTTTGGCTTCCAGCTGACTGTTGCTTCGATGGGCTGACCATCAGTCAACTTCTGATATAAGATCTTCAATTGCTGCGTCCGTCGTAGCAGCTAATAGGATTTCCACGTTGGCGGCAATAAGTGCGTCGACCATTGTCTGCTTACTAATTTTTATCGAGTTCGGGATGATGCGTTTTTTTTTATTTGTTTTTTAGGTTGAACCCCAAACCTAAAGTTATAATAGCCAAAATTTTCACAAAACAAATACCTTATTGTACTTTTATTTATAATAAAAGTGGCTTTATCTCCAAGATCTTGCAGAGGCGTCCTTCTTCAACGGCGTTTCATAATGATTCATGTATTGACCGCGGGGTAGCATGATGAGGTAGCTGTTTTTTCTTCCTTTAAAGGAAGCGGGAGAAATGCTTTATGCACCATAAGGAGTCCTTTTCGGCGTTGACCCATTGACCACCCCGTGTGTCGGACTCGTCCAAACATGATACCGACCAAAACGCTGTTACCTTTGATGCCCGAGTTATAACTCCAAACAAAACACGATTTTATATTTTTTGGGCATAGCTTCGCCCTACAACTTTATTCAAAAACAAATGATGATGATTGCTAATTTGCATGCATTTTTATATAAAAAAAAAAATGCATTGCATTTGTGTATCTCTTGAAAAAATGAAAGGTGACATAGCAAGCATGTCATCAAAAAAATTTATTATTCACAAGAAAAAAATGTAATATGACTAACTGTTGTGTTTTACATTTGGTGAGAAATAAATGGAACCGAAACACTACTCATTCCTTGAATGATATGTGATATTAGCTTTTTATGATTTAGATAAATGCTGAATTTTATATTTGATGGGAAATACAAAAGTAGATGATGTGACATTAAACTATTTGAAAGAACAAATATATATGTTTGTACAATTATGTATGTTTGCTGAATGAGAAAATAAATTGAATTGAAACATGTATGTATTACTTATTATTTGAACAATATGTGATAATAGATTCTTATGATTTAGATAAATGAGTTAAGTGTGTTCTGCGGGGTTGTCGACCTGTGGTGTCGTAACTCCCGCTCCGATGCGACCTTTATCTGTTGCCAGAAAGATAGCTTCGTGTCCAGCCTTAGTCCCAGGTACTTCACCGAATCCTTGCTGCTTATGTTCAGGACCAATTTGGAAGTCGATTTGCGTCGGGATCCTTTTCATCGTCAGAAGGACTATCTCGGTTTTTTCTGTTGCCAAACTTAGACCGTGTTCATCCATCCAGGATTGCACACGTCGCATGACCTGGTTCAGCTTCCACTGCGCACTTTCGGTATTTCTTGCCTTTATAACCGCGGCAATGTTATCTGCGTACCCTACCAGCAAGGTGTTTTCCGGCATGTCCATGCGAAGTATGCCATCATATGAGACGTTCCACAGGTCGGGTTCCAGAATTGATCCTTGTGCTGCTCCGGAGGTGATTTGTTTTCTTCGAGTGCCTTCCGTGGTCTCGTAGATCAGCTCCCGGTCCCTGAGATAGTCCTTTACAATCCGCAGGAGGCAGGCTGGGATACTGAAAGTAATCTGCAGCGCGTTCAGCATGTCACTCCATCTGGCTGAGTTGGAGGCGTTTCTGACATCCAGAGTTGCCAGCAGTACAATCTGCCTCAAGTGGTGATTTCCCTGTTGGGTGATTTGGGTGGCCTTCACTACCTCTTCTATGGCTCCGACTCCCACTCCCGACGGCTACTCCTTTCCTGAAGCCGTGCTGTCTTTCGGATAGGTCTCCCGCCGTCTGTACTGCCGCGGCGATTCGTGGTCTCATCATTCTCTCCAAAAGCTTCCCTGCAGTGTCAAGCATACACAGAGGTCTGTATGCACCTGGTGATTCTGGATCTCCTTTTCCTTTGCTGATAAGCACCAAACGTTGCGTCTTCCAGCTCTTGAAAAAGATCCCTTCCTCCAAGCAGCAGTTGAACATATTGAGCAAAATTTCTGGGCATGTTCGAGCGGTCACTTTCAGCACTTCCGTTGGTATCCCGTCAGGGCCAGGAGCTCTTTTGTTTTTCGCAGTTTCCACGGCTGATCTCAACTCTTCTGCACTGCAAGGCGGTATATCCTGTCGTTGGGCCAATATGGTGTCGGGTGGCCGGACTGGGTGAGTTGGAAAGAGCGTGTCCACTATGTGCACCATCTTTTCTTCATCCAAAGTAGTGCTGGCCCTCTGAACTCCAAGTTTCCGCATCACAATCTTATAGCCTAGTCCCCAGGGGTCGCTGTTGATGTCTTGGCGGAGATCTTCCCATTTCTGTTTTTTGCTCGAATTGATGTCCTTCTTGAGCTCAGATCTCTTGGTTCTGAACTCCGCGAGGTCATCCTCTATTGGGGCAGCGTGTCTTCTCCGTTACCTGGTTACTTTGCGTCTAAGTTGCAGACATCTTCTTCGAAGCTCGGCTATCTCATCTTTCCACCAGTATACCGAGTCTCTGTTTCTGTTTGAGCCTCTTTTCCTGGGAATTGAGGCGTCGCATGCTAGCCGAATTAGTTCCATCGTGGCTTCCGCTTTTGCTTCCGCAGGTCCCCTAACTTCCAGAACAGCCTTTTTTCCCTCTTCTATAACAGAAGTGAAGATATCTTCGTTCAGCTTGTTTATGTTCCAACTTGCAGCTTGGGCTTGGTTTCGATTGAAGGCTCGCTGGTTCCGTTCTAGATCGAAGACGATATATATGGCGTACCCCATCCTTGTCCTCTGGCATTGAAGTCTCCGGCGACTAAGACTTCCCCATCAGTTTCATTTAGAAAGTCCTCTAGCTCTTTCAGTTATTTGCGGAACTCTTCTACTCTGTCGGTTGGGCTGAAGTAGATACTTACTATTGTAAGATTTCAACTTTTCACCCATACAAAACCTCTTTCTGACCCTTTTCTTTCGATGAGGAGTTTGCTTGTATCGGGGATCCAAATAGCAGCAGTTTTAAGCAGATCCGATATCCAATTTGGGCCATTCTTATCACAGTATTGCTCGCTTACGATGACAATTTCTGCTCGCAATTCCGTGATTAGTTGTGTCAGGAGGTTATCCGCTGTAAGGCTGCGTAGACATTCGCCTGGAGAATTATGCTCATTTTGAGGAGGCCTTTTTCGCCTGTTTCAGTGCTTTCCTAAACACTTGGCAGTTTCCTGTGCCTGGCACGTGGTTCAGGGGTGGTGTTGTTTCCAATTCCACGCATAGGCAACATTTCGGAGGGTTTGTACACTCCTTCTTTTTATGGCCTGCCTCTCCGCAGTTGATGCATAGGCCTTGACCCTTTCTATCTACGCTGGTGCAGGACATTTGTATGTGGCCATACCAGAAGCATTTGAAGCAACGCTGGACTTCTGTTCTTCGTCTAATTCGGCATTGAACCCATCCTACTTTTATTGAGGGAATCCTCAGCATCTCCTGGGCTGCTCGGGCGTTAACTTGGACTATGGTCATTTTGAGTGAGCTTCTATTTTCCCCCGTGATTGATACCTGGATTTCAGTGATGAGGTCGGCGACTTTCTTTTTTACTGTTTGTTCAACTTCTTCCACGGTGGTCAGCTCGTCCAGATCTCTTGCTTCGATCGCCGATCGCCATTTTCGGTTCAAGGTTTCGGACCGTTACCTTTTCCCCTCAAATAACTTTTAGAGACTCACCGAACGCCTTTTTGTCCTTTGTTTTGCAACGGAGCTCGAAAAGAACATCTCCAGATTTGGTTTGCCGAACGTTTTCGACGATGGTTTCGGTGTCATCTGGGTTCGCTTTACTTCGGATTTCCCCTCAGGATCCCGGAAAAATTTTCGTTTCCCATCGGTTTAATCAGGATAGCTTCTGCTCTTGTCCTTCGTTGGTTCTTTTTCTTCGGCTTCTTTCTGTTCTCCTTGGCTGCTTTTTTGTGCTTTTCTCGGGCTCTGTCCTTCTGTCCGGTTTGGACTGCCTCGATAGCCTCGGGATTATTTACCTTCAGAGCTTGAGCAAAGCTCTGTTTCTCCTGTTTTTTCCGCAGCTGGTGTTCTTTGTTGCCCGTTTTGCGCCTCCCGCTTTTGTGGGGACTTCCTCGTTCTTTTTTCGGGGCCTGTGTGAAGTGGACTTGACAGTGGTCTTTTTGACGAACCCGTTTTGTTTGCTGGGTTTATCACCTTTACCTTTATCTGGTCTGGTGCACTTCCATCCGTCTGTGTCGCCTTGTCTACTCCGCTGAGCGTATCGTTCTCCGTGGGTCTTGCTGGAGTTGAGGGTTTCGCTCTCTCTCTTTCCATTCTTGCCTTTTCCGCCCACTTGAGTTTGTCCAGTGATTCTTCAAGTGCCGTTATACCAAGTTTTATATCCATACTGATGTTCTTCCACTTGCCACAGGCTGCCTTCATCGAAGTCAGTACTTTCATACATTTTTGTATTTCTCTGCAGAATACACTGGTTTCGGCATCATCCTTGCAATCCATGGGAGGCAAGGTGTTATTTGGGGCTGCTTTTTCCTTTTCTCCTTCTGCCTGGAAGACATTTCTAGCCGCTGGAGGTTTTTTAGGCGGATGGTGTGGTGTTCCACCTACTGATGCCGGCGTCTTATTCAACCTGGCGGCCCTTTGGAAGGGATTTCTGCTTTTTGCACTTGCAGCTTTTTCTTCCACGGGAGCTAAGCGTTCCACTCCCGGGGTTCCAAGATCTACTAAATTTATGTTGTGGTCGCTGGATGACGACGTCTCCGCGTGCTCACCCCCGACAGACGCTGGTACTGGGGATCCGACTCCCTGCACCGTAAAATTACTCCCTTTTTCTTGTCTATCCATATTTTGGTTTGATTTCAGTGTTCCTTCACATAGTTGTTTTTTTTGTCCGCGGGTGGTGTTTTATTCACCACCTGCCCTGTATAAATACAGAGCGTTCCTCTATCAGCCACCTGAGGACGCGCCCTCTAGGGGAAAACAACAAAAGCCCCGAGGGATGGGGTAGCTTAAGGCTCATATTACATTTAACAATTCTTTCAGTTTAACATATTATAAATATTACATAGTACAAATAAATACATTACATTACAAAATATTAAAGTTAAATTTCTTACATACTCTTCTTCGGAATCGGAATTGATATACATAGGTAACCGATTGCTGGTATCTTCTTCCTTTTCGGGCACTGGACCTGGCTTACGTTTGTCCTTCCGGCATTCATTTGCAATATGTCCAAGTGAGTTGTAATTGAAGCAACGTATTTGCCTCTCACCACCTGCTTGTCGTGATGTGGATGTTGCTGATGATGTTGTTTTTGGCTTGGTTGGACACTTTATGGATCTGAAAGCCGCCAACAATTGTGCTTTTCTGGTGAAACACTGCAGCCTCGCACTCGATGCCAATCTTTCGTCAGGTATTCCCTCAATGATGTGTTGTTCGATCACTTCGACCTCCTCCATGTCTACCCGATTGCCAAGAATCAATTTTTCTTGAAAGTATTCTTGGAACATCTCATCCTGCATTCATTTTCTCAGCTCAAAAATTCGTTTTATTTGCAATTTAGATGAGCGATCGTCGAAGATATGCCTTATCTCCATTATAAGTTCGTTGTATGCTAACTTTGTTATATCATTCCTGGAGTGGAACCACTTGAGCGCGTTGTCTTAATGTCTTTTATTTTGAGAGACACAAGCACTCTCATCTCTCATGTCGCTATCAATCAATTCGTAAGCAGTGCTTATATTTTGTAACTGCTTTTCGAAATGCTCAAACGAATCGCCTGTGCCTCCGAAACTACCAACTAGCTCTTTAATGTGACCTATATTTTTCGTTTGTTTATTCTCGTTCATTTTCTTTAAAAGTTCATTTTCTCTCTTCAATATTTCATTTCCTCTCAACTTCATTTCACTCTTCAGCAGGGTTCGGACTTAGGTTTTAAATTTTCGAAGTAGATATGGAAAAAAACTGAAGTAGATCCAAAATTTTCGAAGTAGTTTTAGGAAATTAAAAACCAAATTTTTTTCTAAACAAAATTCTTAACAAAAGTTTATTAAGTCTTATTTGATTATTTATTTTTCATTAAAAAATAAATAATTGATTTCGTACATGTAACTTAAGGACTTAAAATTAAATGAATATAACTATAACAGAAACTTCAGACTTCAATAGAAACAAATTGAATATATGTGTGGATCAAAATCAAAACCCATTTTATCCACTTTTAGAGATTTCGAGTAAATCGAGAAAAACTTGTATCTCCTTAAAGAAACATTTTTTAGAACTTTTTTGTTTGCAGGACTGTTGTAATTGGGATTCCCCACAATTTAAGTGTAGAAATCGAGATCTGAGGGTTTAAGTTTGAGAGTGGTACCAAAAAGTAATATCGATACGAGTATAATGGGTTTTGAAAATTACCTCTGGATTTTAGACTAAAATAAAAAAGTGTAGTAATTGAAAACTTGAAAAACTTTATTTTGAGGGGCTTAAACTTCAATATTATTTTTTTTTATTTAAGCAAAAAGGACAACAAAGGTACTGTGGGTGAGTATAGAGAATTTTGATTTTTTTTAAACACGAATTCCATTGAAAACTGGTTGAGGTTCACAAATAGGATCTTCAGTACCCAGTATGTGCCCTAAACCATTAAATTCTTCGATGTTTTTATAGAACTTAAGTTCTTCAATGGACCTCCAGTCTTCTCCATAGTGTTTGCTTAGCAAATTGAAGACATCTCTCAGCTTTTCCTCTTTAATTTGCACTCCCACTTCTATTTTTTGTGGCTCCATCCTTGAAATTAGTTTATGTTTTTTTATAACCGATTTAGGAGCTCCTATGTCGGATAAGTAGTATGGTTCACCCCGGACTAAAATGGCTCCACTTTTGTCTCGTGTTAAAATGAATCTCGTAGATTCATTAAACTTGAAATGCCAGGTGCCAGTTGGGCGAATGTACTCCGTCGTGGAAGTTTTCCAGCCGAATACTGGACAGCTTTCATCTCCTAAGTGAATAACAGTGGCACAGTTTTGGTGAATTTCCTGGTATTCTTTTGGAGTAATGATTGACTGCTTTTGTTTAACCTTAAAATATTACCAATATAAAAACATTTCAAAAAACACTTAAAATTATAAAATTACCTGCTTTTCAACAAGGGTAAAAACTCGATCAGGTGGAATATAGGAATGTCCAGGTACAGGAAAAATTATCTCCAGAGTTTCCACATTTTGTGGAGCCTTTTTAAAAAGCCAATAAGTTGTCATACAAATCATGGTAGAGTTTTTGTTTTGGCCACCGCATCCATCGCAGACCAAGCGTACTGTTTTAGCATGGCTCACATCAAGGCTACACAAACGGTTAAAAACCTCAGAAGCTATCTGATTAGATCCTTTTGCAAATTCATTTTCAGTCCACGTGATGAAAAACACATTTTCTTTATTCAAGGAGGCCCTTGAGCTTCCCACAACAACTCCAAAGTTGTAAATGTAGAATTGGCGGGAATAATAAGCAGCTTGATCTGGAACCTTGGGCAAAACCATGTTTTTTTGGCAGTCGAATGAGATGGTAACAAGGTCATCCTTTTCTTCCTTTAATATGGTAAAGAAAGCTTTGGCTCTTCTCTTATGTATCAGCTTCTCAACCATCAGCTTTCTTTTTGTAGATTCATTTTTTTCGTATCTTATTCGCTCGGTAAGTTCAATACATTTTGAGCACAAATCGGTTGAGGGAGCCTTAAATCCGATATTGAAGTTTTTATTAAAAATGTTGCGAAAAAACTGGATTTTACTTTTAGTGAATTCTGTGTGACTTGGGTACTATACATTTTGTACATCTTAGCAATCGACAGTTCGCTTGGTAAATACTGACGCTTAGCTACCGTATTTATGCAATAATGCAGTTCAAGTGTTTGGAATTTTTGAATAAATTCAATAACTGCATACTTTTTGGGAGCATTTTGTTGGGAAAACCTGTCACCTCCTCTTGTTTCTAAGGGAGTACCTCCAGATTCTAGATGTCTCTTAGCGACCTCAATAACCCTGTCCCGTTTTATGCCCAGGATTCCACAAAATGCATTTTGAAAAACTCGAACCATTTTTTCTTTCGTATTTCTTACATGATATTCCACGATTATATTTTTTTTTGCAGATGTAGCTCTTCTGCGTCTAGTAACAGATGCACAACAGTACATCAAGAGAAACGCATCCTGCGATAATTTATTTGCAGTTTTGTAAAATGCTTTTGCAAATCTCATTACATCAAAACTTTTTAATGTATTGCATTTGTATACACTGTTATGTAGTTGGTGTTTGCATGATGCTATTTTAGGTGGTTGTTTTTGTCGGTAACCAGTAACAATAACGAAATATTTAAAATTTTATTTAGTTTTAACCTTTGTAAACCCAACTAATAAAAAAAGTGTATACAGTACAACACGGATATAAGAAACTCTGGAGAAAAAGATGTATATCTGAAATTTATCTGAGTGCGTCTTTTGTGTAGGCAACGGATATAATAATGTTTCAACCAAAACAAAATCTGACCCAATCATACAAAATTTTTTATTGAGATTTCAACAACAAAAAATTTTTTATTAGAAAGAAAACGGAAACAATATTAAGCAATATTGAAATGTCACATGGGATCGGCCATACTGTCACATTGCGTATTTTCACACTTTAACACTTTCATACAGTCATAGTGTCAAACTACGAGTATCACATTTTTTTTTAAAACTTTCACATTTTAACACTTTGAACTTTTACACTATCAGCCTTTCACACACTCTTTCACATTGTCTAACTGTCACACTTTAAGACTTTCACATTTTTACACTGTCACACTTTAAACTTTCACTTTGTCACAGTGTCATAGTGTTAAACTTTCACATTGCCAAACTGTCACACTTTAACATTTTCACACTGTCGTAATTTCAAACTTTCACACTGTCATGTTGCGTTGTAACACTGTAAGATTGTTATTGGTATAACCAACTACTTTCCCACTTAAAACCGAAGATATTATGTTAGTTTTTGTTTAAACAAATGTTTCTTATATCCGTAAAATACTGTATCTCCTAGTTCATATCAACATAACCGTTGATCAAAAATCAGCTCCGTATAATTTATAGAACTTAAAACTTACCGCTCGGTTTTTGCCAATTCTGATTTCCAGTTGCCTTTGGTCTTTTGCCTTTTTCTGGCTTTACCATCACCGACAAGAATTGGAAAATTCGAACTTTCCATATTTATTAGTTTTTCACACTTTTCACAAAATTAAATACTCGTTAAAACTTTCTTACAAGAACAACCATCTGCTCGAGTTTCTAAGATCAAAGTGATATTTTATGACAGTAACTATGAATGTAACAAGATAAATATAAAAACTACCGAAACATGGTTTAGAATGTTAAAAAAAATGTATAGAAAGCTTAATACGAAATAATTTTTTCAATATTCCTTACAACTATTCGGGAATTCCCATCTAATCCATACCATGGATAAAAGGGTTTTTGAATTTCAAGTCTATAATAAAATGTATTTGGAATGGATATAAGGGATTTTGATGCGAAGAAAAAATATGGATATAATGGATTTTGAAACAAAAACTCAAGTGGATAATATGGATTTTGAAATTAACTACAGATTTTGTGGTCTGATTTCTATGGCATAACATGAGATTTGGAATTCAAACTTTGACCCAGCGTATGTGTTTGATGATACCAACAAAACCTCATACCTAAGTCATTTTTGTTTAAAAGTGGATATAATGGGTTTTTGATTTTGATAAATAAAGGCTTGTTAAAAAAACAAAAAATAAATTATATAAACATAACATACTATCAAAGTATGTTCAGACTTCAGATCAGAATTGTTGAAAAAATAGTAATGAAATATGACAGTAAATTTTACATCGATAAAGTTGAATTCTTGTATATTTTATCAATTAAAATGGTGGGTCAGTAGGTATAAGGCTACTTGAGAGCGGGAATCAGATAAGAGTTCATGGGGTCAGATAAGAGTTTGTAGGTACGGTGGCGGTTGGGTTGATAAGAGTTTTTGGTAATGGGGCCAGATAAGAGTTTGTAGGTACGGTGGCGGTTGGGTTCATAAGAGTTTTTGGTATGGGCTGTTTTAGGATTTGTACATCTGTTGTGACTGATAATGACAAATAATATGTATGACGTGTGGATGCGGTATTAGATTGAAAATGTGTTCGTCTTGTGTTATGAGAATAGTATTTTATGTTTATGATTCATATTTTGAAAATGTATGGCTATTTGTGAGAAATGTATGATGAGTTGATGATATTTAGGCAGGGGCGGGAGTCTGAATCGTAGGGTTAGGGTTGGGGTTGGGGTTGGGTGGGAATGGGTTTGCTTGGTTTGGATTTGAGTGGGTTGTGTTCTAGGGTGGGATGGGTTGTATGGGTGGAATGGTTGGTGTGGGTGTGTTTGAAAAACCGCATCTTGTCAGCCGATACAAATTTTCAAACGACAGGAAATATTAAAATTATTTTTTTGTTCTTATGGTTAATTTTAATATACGTATGGGAGAGTAGCCTACTGATAAGACAAAATAAAATAACTTTGAAAAAGCCGCATCTTGTCAGGCGATACAAATTTGCAAATGATAGGAAATATTAAAATTGTTTTTTTTTTTTTTTTTTGTTCTTATGGTTAATGTTAATATATGTTACGTATGGGAGAATAGCCTACTGATAAGACAAAATAAAATAACTTTGAACAAGCCGCATCTTGTCAGCCGATACAGTGTCATATCTGCTTTGTGTATGCGGTTAGTTGAGTGGTAATAAATTTTAATGGGAATTATTAAAATTGTATTTCCGTTCTTATGATTAAAGTTAAATTACTTATGGATGAGAAGCTTAATGATTAAAAAATAATATAATAACTTTTAGAAACCACATCATATCGTCAACTGTTAAATTTGCCTATGCTGATTAATATAACATATTTGGAGGGAGGGAATGATAAGGGATGATGTTTGTATTTTATCTGTTTTCAAGCTAAGACATATAAAAAGGGGAGTACTATTATTTGAATTTGCATTTGTAATTAACATCACCGGCACCACTTACCAGTTCGTTAGCGTTAACACAAAAAAAAAAAATGGAATCATTTTTAACGAAAATAAATACTACTACTACACTGTTGTAGAGCTGTATAAATCGTTCATTTCAAATGATCGAATTGTTCAACAATCGATTACGAAAATGATCCGATCTTTTCAATCAATCGATCATTTTCATTTCACTGAAATGATTCAATACTGTTCCTATTCGATATTAATTTCGATTTCGATGATAAGATTGACTTGTGGCTTTGATAGTTCTCACAAAATACTCTATGATGAGGCTACTTCATGGATTAAAAAGTGTCAAAAAATTCAAGAAAAAGATATTTTATTTGTTGTTTCGGAAAAGAGCAATTTTAGGGCTTTCGGCTAACATTTGGTACGAAATATACTTTGTACGTCATAACTGAATTCGTCAAGTCATAAACTGTCAAATTCCATCAAGGGATGGCTACGATGTCAATGGATTAAAAAACGTCTAAAAATGCCAAAAAAAAGAGATTTTATTTGTTGCTCCGGAAAAGTGCAATTTTAGGGCTTTCGGCTGACGTTTGGTACGAAATATACTTTGTACGTCATAACTGAATTCGTCCTCTATTCGTCAAGTCATAAACTGTCAAATTCCATCAAAGTATGGCTACGATGTCAATGGATTAAAAAACGTCTAAAAATGTCAAAAAAAAGAGATTGTATTTGTTGCTCCGGAAAAGAAAAGTGCAATTTTAGGGCTTTCGGCCGAAATTTTGTACGAAATATACCTTGTACGTCATAACTGAATTCGTCCTCTATTCGTCAAGTCATAAACTGTCGAATTCCATCAAAGGATGGCTACGATGCCGATGGATTAAGAAACGTCCAAAAATCCACATTAAACATACCGGATCCTGATACATCAAATAACATCAGTTCAACCCAACAATTGTTTTTGCGGCCTACAACATCAACGACCAACCCGATCAATCATGTTGTTCAATGCCGAGCTCAACCCAGAAGTTCCAGTCCACCGTCCGTTTGGCGTTCATAATCCACGTTGATTGCATCGGAAGAAATGGAATCAAGTAAATCATGATTAATCGAGTCAACTGATATCGAAAATCGAGACTCATTGAAATGATTGAGATTGAAATAGAAAATCCAGAATCGAGAATCATGTAAATGATTGAGATTGAGATCGATTAAAATGATTGATTTCGATCATCAATACTTTTCGATGATCGGATCAAAAAAATCGAATCGATCCCGATTGACACAGCTCTACACTGTTGAGAAGCCGTTTCTTCCCCTCAAGGATTTGGGCGCAATACCCCAAAATATAATTGGAGCAAAGCTGTGCCGAACAAAGTACGGCCCAAAAGTTCTAATCGAAATAGAAGAATATAACATTTTCCTGGGGGAAAAATTTAAAAATTTAAGTACTGACGAAATAGGCCAGCTAGTAGGGATGCGAATCCTACGCAGTAGCGAAGGAGTTAAGTTCCTGCCGCCTCTACCAATTAAAAGAAGACTTCCTGAGGAGACCGAAGTCGTCGATGACGAAGATGATGACGAGGATCTTTTCGTTTATTCTCAGAAGCGTCAATGCTTCTGCCGATTAATAATGTTCATTCATATTTCCTTTGGCACACTCTGTGCACAAGATACATATGTCTATAAATATTCATATATATATATATATAGTTCAATCGGCACCTTCAGTGCACGAACTATAGAACAAAAAACAAGATACACAAAAATAATCATATGACACTTCTAGTGCTTGAGGAGTATTTTTGTGTACAAATTAAAAACATTTCCACGGGTCATAGGCTTATGAATTATATTGTGCATTATAAGCAAGCTAGCCCAAAAACAATTAAAGTGCATGGCATGGTCAAATGCTGATTGTGCATTTTGTAGGAAAAATCGATAGAACGTTATCGATTATCGAAGTATGGTTGGATACGAACGAAGGCAAATTATTTTGTATAAAAAGAGAAAATAAAAAGATAATTCTTCACTTCTATTACTGAAGCAAAACGGGTCTTTCCTTTATATAGCAACTCGCTGGAGGTTCCACTTAGTTTTTCCTATTCAGTATTTTAGACGCCCTACAGAGTAGTATTGCTTTTGGGTAAAGGTTTATTTGGCTACTCGCCGGACCAAGTCTATCATACTAGAAGAGATAAACCGCCAAAGAACCTCCACTAAGAAGAGGGATTCCAGACAGAGGAGCCCCAACATTACATGGCGATCTTGCCACCCTAACCTTGGAAGTTTAGGCAACAAAACACCGGCTACTATACCCGTTACCAAGAGGAACCAGAACAAATCAAGAAAGACCAACTTTACTAACTAAGAAATTTTCTTTGGAGACCCATTGAGACTCAGCAGGATTAGATGTCCCGGCAAACACAGCTGGCCCTAGCAGCCAACTTAATTGAACAAGCCCAGAACTTATTAAAAGAACCAACAGAACCCAAAGAGACCGAACGGCTCAGAGTAGGTCCTAGACCTCTTAGCATATCAGAGTATTTAAAACGAAATACAATCCGTGTGGCAGAAAAAATACCAGTGCCCCCAGCCCCGAAAGTACGAGCAGGAAAGAGGGTACAGCTCAAAAAGCAATTGGTTGAGCTCTACCGGTTGGCAAATATACCCGGCCAACCCAGCGACCCAAAAGCAATACTACTGAAGGGAGAAATCCGATCAAACAAAACAGCCAAACGAAAACAAAAGGAAGCTGAGGAGAAAGAATTCCACAAACCTTTCGCATCAATGGCATCCGCAGCTCAAGAAGTCCTTCATAACTAAATTTACCACCTAATTTCTTTTTTTTTAAAACTTACTTATAAATATTTTGCTATATACATTTTTTTTTCCAATTAAATTCAATAACATAACTGCTATGGGAAAAACACAGTCTAAAGTTGAGGAGGTTATAGTAAATAATAACGGACCGCAGACAAACAAGTCCAGTGATAAATTCGAATATGGAATAGACATATCATCTATCCTTATTATAATTGTTATTATTTGGCTTGTTAAATACACCAGGGACGTAATGAAGAAGAAATTTAACCAAGCAATTAGAAAAGAACTTGTTAAAAACAATTTAAGTAGAAGAATGTCTGTATACAAAAAAAAAATATAATAAAAAAAAAAAAAAATATATAAGTACATAAAAAAAATATATACATATATATAATACCAATAATTTTTTTTAAATTTTAATGGATTTCTCGACCCTAGAAGAAGCTTTAGGAAAATTAAAGAATTGTTATCAGAGTCTAAAAAAATCCCCAAACCGTAAAAGAAAAACCGTAGGGGCAAACAAAATATTAAAAGAAATATTGCAGTTTTGGAATATTTTCATTGAACATTTCACCGTTCTTAATCAACAAAAGCTTACAGAACAAGAACATAAATATCTGACTCAGTTAACATTCACTGCTAAAGAGTATAGGGAACTTGCAGAAACAATAGTAAAAAATAATATTCAAGAAGATATTTTAGAAGATTCAGATTCAGAAATAGAACAGGAAATTAAATCAGTTTACGAAGCAACCAAAATGGCCGAATTTGATTTCAGTAAGGCACAAAAATTGCCTGTACTAACCTGCGAAGAGAACAACAAACGCAGCGAAAACATTAGGGATTTTCTAAATAATGTTGAATTCTACCATGACCTCCTACAGACAAATTCACAGCCTATACTAATAAAATTTTTGTTGAAGTGTAAAGTTCAAGGTAGGGCGTTAACTGAATTAGGAGCCGCCAAGATCGAAACTTTTGAACAATTAAAAATACATCTTATTTCCAAATGTGGAGACAAGGATACAATAGAGAGTATTCAGTCCAAATTAGATAGATCGCGTCAAAGAAATAGACCAATGCGAGAATTTGTCTCAGAAATAGAACAATTGATAGCAAAAATGACTGAATTAGAAATCAATATGCAAGGGGAGGAAGCTCGGGAACCACTTACCATAGCAAATGAACATAGGGGATTAGCTTTTCTCAAACAAGGAGTTAATGATAGGTATAAAATAATTCTTGATAGATTTACGTCGTGCATTACCGAGCGTATTTAAAAAAAAAAACATTTATTTGTTTTTTTTTTTTCTTTTTTTTTTATTGTTTATTTTATTTTATTTATTTTCTTTCATTTGGTTTTTTACTTGATTAATATTATTATTTTTATGCATGTATATTTATTATTATTTACTAGAGAGAAGCCGCTGTCCTTAGCATGGCTGCACTTCTCTAAAGTAAGGTGGATTAACGACTGACTTGTTCTAGTTAAATTATTCAACAGGTAGCCACGGTCGCGAAGTGCTCCCGTGGGAAAAGAATGCACTTTGTTATTGAAATAGTCATATTTCATTTGAATAACTGAAATATGACTATTTAGTTTATGCGCTTGTTGGTGAGAGGGAAAAAGGGGGGGTGTGTCCATAGGTGACACGTTTTGCTGTGTAAGCAAAAATGGTGGGAACCCGTTATTTAGAAAAGCCGTTAGGCGAAGGGAAGTATATGGGGAAAGGGGATTATGGGTGTAGGTGGAGTCTCAGATGTAACTCCTCCCCCCTTAAGATTCTGCTCCGAAGAATCATTTTTGTTCATAGAAATTTGAATTATTTTATTTTTCTTTTTGAAAATAATTTTAAAAATAAGTACTATTAAAATGAAAGTAATTAACATTGTCCCAATGTTTATGGAAATATTCGCGATATTTGAATTTTTAATTTCTTCTATGAGTTTACGATTTTCTAAATGTTTTACTTGAAGTTCTTCTGTTGAATAATTCATTACAATATTTTTTATTGTTATGTTTTTAAAATTCGGGATTATAAAATTATCATAATATATAAAATTTTTATATTCTACGTTATTAATTTTTATTTTACAATTTTCAAATCTAATTATATTGTTCCCGATTAAATTTATGCTATAATTGTGACAATTATGAAAAATTTCAGTAGTTTTTAAATTTTTTGTAATAACAATATTATTAGTTATTTGTTTAATTTCTACTTTTTTATTTTCTATAAATTCGCATTCAGCGTTTTCTTTTAAAATATTTGACACACATGTGTCGTTAACAATTTTTAGATCCTTCATTTTTGATCCATTATCTATATTATAATACATTAAATTTCCATTTGTAATGAAATTATTATTTGATGTTACAATTTCTAAATAATTTTTGTTTGGAATAGGCTCAACAATTATTTTATAAAAATTTTCCTGTGAATAATTTGGTATAAGTAATATGAATATAATTTGATCTTCGTGAATTATAACGGAACTTTTAATATTTGGTATTTTAACAAGTGTTATATTGAATTTTGCAATTTCCTTTGGTGATAGTAAATCTGTACTGAGAACTCCTAGCTGGCTAAGCATTAAATTTTCTTTTACTTTCCTTACTTGATTTCTTAGTAGCTCTATATCGTAATTAATCTGAAATGCATGTTGCATCCTTTGTATTCTAATATGCTCTTCTTTTATTGCATTCCCTAAGTTATCGAATTGTTTCTTAATGTCATGTTGTTGTTTATTTATTTGTTTAGTAATATTGTTTGTTATTTCGTTAAAGTTGTCATTAACCCTTATTTGGTCGTTTAATCCGTCTATCAAATTTTTGTTGTTCCTTGTGTTAATTTCTAGACTCTGTTTGATTTCTAGTTCGTCATCGTGGTCCATTGTACCGGCTAAATATTTCAATCCTTTTCCTAATATGTCAATTAACCCTCTTCTTGATTTATGATCACGATGTCTTATGGTATTCTCTATTTCTGAGACTAAGCTGTTAAAATTATGTTTTATAGCTGGAAATTCTTCATTATCATTTAATTCATTTATGTTATATTCTAAAATATCAAGATTTTCTGTCCATGTTGTTATATTAACGTTGTGTAATAATTTTGTGTAATTTGTAATAATATTTAAATCAGACCAAAAACATAAATGTTAAAAAAGAGCCAAGTTCTTCTATACAAAAACCTTTGTGTAACAAGTCAGCCGTGAAAAGTAATGAGATCTAAAAGTGCGCCAAGTTCTTACTTTATGAAGATTTAATACCGACTATTTAAAGTAGAATAATATTGAAACAGCTACAATGTAATAGAGAAATTTTATTATTTAATGATTACTGAGTAAAATTTGATGGGCTTACTGGTCAAGTTTTTAAAACCGTTTGAATTGGGGATAAAAAAAACTTGCCAAGTAAGCCAATCAAATTTTACTCAGTAATCATTAAATAATAAAATTTCTCTATTACATTGTAGCTGTTTCAATATTATTCTACTTTGAATATTCGGTATTAAATCTTCATAAAGTAAGAACTTGGCGCACTTTTAGATCTCATTACTTTTCACGGCTGACTTGTTACACAAAGGTTTTTGTATAGAAGAACTTGGCTCTTTTTTAACATTTATGTTTTTGGTCTGATCTCACTCCTTTTTGCAAAGATTTAAATATTTTTCCATGTCAAAAT
Organism: Chrysotoxum bicinctum; assembly: GCA_911387755.1. Classification (NCBI taxonomy): domain Eukaryota; kingdom Metazoa; phylum Arthropoda; class Insecta; order Diptera; family Syrphidae; genus Chrysotoxum; species Chrysotoxum bicinctum. Next base: position 55,245,521 of record OU426988.1, on the reverse strand, counting down.
CTCGAAAGATACGGAAAGATAGAAGGGTGGACTGTTCCTACTAAAATCAACTTAGTTTATAGCTTCCTATTTCTTTTGGTATATTTTCTTTTTGTTATTGGTTGTTTTGATTTGCGCTTCAATTATTTCTTCTTATCCTGGCAAGATACATAACACTAACTTACCTACCTTAATTATAGCAATCGGAAGTGCTCCATATAAATTAAACATACCACGCCCCCTGAATGGAAAACCTCAATTTTTTTTGTTGGTCCTTTATATGCGACTTGAGCCCTACCGTTCTACCAAATTTCATTGTTCTACTGCAATTGGAAATACGCCATATATAATTTACATCAGTTCTGAGGAAGTGGGCGGATACCACGCCCCTGAATGGAAAACCTCGATTTTTATTTTCGGTCCTTTTTATGCGATTTGAGCCCTACCGTTCTACCAAATTTTATTGTTCTACTGCAATTGGAAGTGAGCCATATATAATTTACATCAGTTTTGAGGAAGTGGGCGGATACCACGCCCCTGAATGGAAAACCTCGATTTTTATTTTCGGTCCTTTATATGCGATATGAGCCCTACCGTTCTACCAAAATTCATTGTTCTACTGCAATTTATTGGAAGTGCGCCATATATAATTTACATCAGTTCTGAGGAAGTGGGCGGATACCACGCCCTTGAATGGAAAACATCAATTTTTATTTTTGGTCCTTTATATGCCGCTTGAGCCCTACCGTTCTACCAAATTTCATTGTTCTACTGCAATTGGAAGTGCGCCATATATGATTTACATCAGTTCTGAGGAAGTGGGCGGATACCACGCCCCTGAATAAAAAACCGCTAATTTTATATTTTTTTCTTCGAATGCAATTTGAGCCTAATCACTTTACCAAATTTCATCGTTTTACAGTAGTTGGAAGTGCTCCATTCAACCAACACCAATTCGGAGAAAGTGGGCGGATACCACGCCCCCCGAAAGGAACACCTTGGTGTTTATTTTTGTTTCTTTATATACAATATAAGTCCTACCGGTTCACCAAATTTCATCGTTTTACAGCAGTCGGAAGTGCTCCATTCAACCAACACCAATTCGGAGCAAGTGGGCGGATACCACGCCCCCGAAAGGAAAACCTTGGTCTTTATTTTTGTTACTTTATATACAATATAAGCCCAACCGGTTCACCAAATTTCATCGTTTTACAGCAGTCGGAAGTGCTCCATTCAACCAACACCAATTCGGAGAAAGTGGGCGGATACCACGCCCCCCGAAAGGAAAATCTTGGTGTTTATTTTTGTTTCTTTATATACAATATAAGCCCTACCGGTTCACCAAATTTCATCGTTTTACAGCAGTCGGAAGTTCTCCATTCAACCAACACCAATTCGGAGACAATTCGGTGAAAGTGGGCGGATACCACGCCCCCTGAATGGAAAATTTCAAATTTTCGATTTTTTCCTCTGCTTGCATGACAAGACCTACCGTTGTGCAAAATTACAAGATTCTACGATGTCGGGAAGTGCTCCATAATTTTGATGATCTGTCAGTCAGTCAGTCAGTCAGTCAGTTACGGTTTTTGTGATTTTTGAGGCCTTATATCTCAGGAACCGATTATGCTAGAAAATTGATATTTGGTGAGGCGCCTGTGCCTGACTAGCTTAGTATATATTCGGAGTTTTAAGTTTCTGAATTCATTGGTACTGAAGATAAGAAGGGGTCAAAAATCGCCTGAGTTTGTTCCTGTAAAAAAGGGTGTAGTGCCAGAACTTGGCTGGGCACTACCGTGCCCTTTGATTTTGTTCTCTAATTATAATGAATCCGTTTCCGTTGCTAACGTTTTGTAAAGTCAATCTTTGTCCTATTGCTAATGTCATCATTTGGATTATCAGGAGAATAATAAGCGTTGCCTGAAAAATATAAATTAGGAGGTTTGTTCAAATTTATAATTTCGCTTGACTTGAGTTTTGTAATGTTTATTTCCTCTTGCGTCTGTAACATGATCTTTGTCTAAAACTGTGTGATTAGATTTAATATGTGTTGGTTTAAGTTTATTATGAGTTCTAGTTTTTAGATAGGAGTGATTATTTTCTGTAAGGTCTATGTCTGTTTTGTTTTTGTTATATTTGTTAATGTAACGTTCCTTATTGTTGTTAACAGTCTCTACAATTTTAGGGTATTCTAAATTTGTTATTGTTCCGTTCGTAAATTCAATAGGTCTTCTTTTTGTCGTAGAGTGAATTGTTTTATTGTAGATTGTAACCGCTTTAAATACTTTATTACGTAAAGTATCCTTATTTTCACTGTCGGCATTAAATGTTCTAATGTGCTCGTTAAGAGTCGAATGGAATCTTTCGATATCCGAATTTCCTGTTTTATGGTAAGGTGTCGTAATATGTAAGTCAATGTTATTTTCTTTGAGGTATTCTCTAATTACTATTGATGAGAATCCTGTTTCACCATCGGTTATTATTCTTTCAGGGATACCATTGTTAGCAAATCTATATTTTAATGTATTTAGTAATTTTGGCCATGTTCTGTGTTTTATTTCGTGAACTGTTACAAATTTAGAAAATTTGTCTATCATTGTAACGTACATCAGATTGATATTCGCATACCAAATATCAATATGTATGATCTGATTTGGCTTGGTAGGTGTTTCAGTTAATTTTAAAGGAACTTTATGAGGATTTCTTTCGTATTTTGCAGAATTACAAATTTCGCAATTATTAATAAATTTCTGAATTTTGTCTTTGAGATTTGGACAGTAATAAACATCTTTTATTTCCATATAAGTTTCATTAATGCCTCTATGGTTTAATGAAATATGTGATTGAGAAATTACTAAAAGTTCTTTTTCTTCATCTTCGAGATCACCTAAAAATTTACTACATTTGATAAATTTCAACAATTTGTTTTTACTAAAATATTTTAAGTACACTTCCTGGAATTGTGCAAATAGGTGGTCATCTCTTGAAAAGATACCAACAATTCCTTTAGGAGGAATGAATCTTTTCATTATGTCTAATATTGATTTTTCGTTGAAATTTTTCATTTCTATAACTATTCTTTTCTTTTTAAAAGGATAGTATACTTTGTGGTTATTTAAATTTTCTGTAGTGTTTAAAATTATCTGTGTTTTATAGATAATAATAGGTGTTTCCACAATCGGAATATGATCGCTACTATCCTCATTTGCACTGTGAATAGTGGCTATCATAGATTCTTCATCTGAATTCGCTTCAATTCTATTAACATCAGGATTTATTTCGTTTTCGGTAAGATAAACCTCCATTCTTGAAAGTCCGTCAGCGACCTGATTATCTTTTCCCTTTATATATTCGATTTCGAAATTAAATTCTTCCAATTTTATCTTCCATCTTTGTAGTTTGGCATTTGGTTCTTTTAATGAACTCAGCCAAACAAGGGGTCGATGGTCGGTTCTAATTGTGAATTTCCTACCATATAAGTAGGGTCTGAAATATTTTGTTGAATCAACAATAGCAAGAAGCTCTTTTTCAATTGTAGAATACTTCGTCTCATGTTGGTTCAACGTTCGACTGTAAAAACAAATTGGGGGACTTTCTTGACTTAATACACCACCGATGGCATAATTTGATGCATCTGTTGTCACAGTGAATTTCTTTTCAAAATCTGGATATTTAAGGATTGGGTGGGAAGTAATTAAAATTTTAAGGTTCTCAAAACTTTCAACGTATTCTGGGTCGTTCACATTAATTTTTGCACCCTTTTTTAGGAATGCAGTCATAGGTTTTGCTACTTTGCCGTAGTCTTTTATGAACTTCCGGTAGTATCCGGTGATTCCCAAGAATGCTTTGATCTGTTTTGTTGTCGTTGGTATTTTGTACTCTTGAATAGCAGAGATTTTGTTCGGGTTTGGTTTTATACCCTCGGTCGTAACGATGTGACCCAAAAATTCAGTTTCTTTCTTTAGAAACTCTGTTTTATCGAGTTGAACTTTAAGATTAACCTCTCTTAATCTTTGGAATATTTTCTTTAACGAAACTATATGCTCTTCTAATGATGTTGAGAAGACGATGATGTCATCTAAGTATACTAGACAAATCCTTCCAATAAAGTCTGATAGAACAGAGTTCATCAGTCTTTGGAAGGTAGCAGGCGCGTTTTTCAATCCGAATGGCATACGAACGAATTCGAAATGACCCATATCGGTTGAAAAAGCAGTTTTTCTAACATCTTCATTTGCTATCTCGATCTGATGGAAGCCTTTGGCTAGATCGAGTGTCGTAAAATACATAGATTTTCCTAGTTTGTCGAATATGTCGTCCATATTCGGAATAGGAAACTTGTCATCTATTGAGATCTCATTTAGTCTCCGATAATCAATAACTATCCTCCATTTCTGTTCACCAGAAGCGTCTAACTTCTTGGGAACAATCCATATTGGAGAATTGTATGGAGAATTGCTAGAGCGTATAATACCTTGGTCGAGCATTTCTTGTATCTGTTTGGATACTTCAGTTTTATGTATTTGGGGGTATCTATAATTTTTTGTATAGATAGGAATGTCGTTAACCGTTCTAATTGTATGCTTAATCGCATTTGTGAAGGTTAAATCGCTTCCTTTTTGGTAAAAAATGTCAGAATAATTTGAAATTAATTTAGTAATTGAATTTGCTTCTTCGATATTTAAATGTTTGATTCTGATTTGATCAGAAATCGGGGCTTTACTCGTTTCAGTATGATATATTTCCAATTTCGGAATTTGGCTTTCATACTCTTCTAATTTAACAAGTGGGGTTTCCATTTTTTCTTCTTCATGTTCATTGAAGTAGATTGGAATTTCCTTGTTATTTATAGATAAGATTTTTTTATCTAAATCTATTAAGGATTTTGTTGGTAGCAGTATGTTGTTGCCTATTAGTCCATCATAGGTATCGTGAAATTTATGTTCTAAGAATTCTGCGGTTTTATCACCCATCCCAAATTCTTCGAACAGAGGAATTTTCACTTTACTGAATGCAAAAATAGGACTTCCTGCTGTGTTTATTTGTATGGGGTTTGTTAGTTTAATTTGCCATTTCGGGTGGCACAACCCTGGGTTAAGAATACTTGTTTCTGACCCTGTGTCAATAAGTATTCTTAGCTTAAATTTATTGTTTTTTGTACGAATAATTATATAGGGAAGTCTGCCTGAAGGCTTTCTTCCTGAAAATCCTGGATGTTATTTAGCGTATAAGATTCTCTTTGGTAGGAACCCGATAATGTATCCATCGGTTCGGAGTTAGAGTTTCTCCAATTTCCTGAATTGTTGTTATTATTGTTGTTCCGAGATTGACCAGAACCAGAATTCCTGTTTTCATTATAGGGATAATTGTTGTTGTTGTTGTTATTATTATTTCTGGATTGACCAGAACCTTGGTTTCTGTGTCGTCCAGACCCATTGTTATGATTGTTATTATTATTATTATATCGGGATTGGCCAGAATTGGAATTTCTGCTCTGTCCAGACCCATTGTTATGATGATGGTTTCTATTTTGTCCAGACTCATTATTATGATTCTGATTATTATTGTGATTATTATTATGATTATAATTATTATTATTGTGATTATTATTGTGATTATAATTGTGGTTATTATTATGATTATAATTATTATTATTGTGACTGTTTCTATTCTGTTGATTGGTATTAAATTTAGTGTATGCATAACCAGCGTCATGGAGAATATCCATGGCTTCCTCCAATGTTTTGGGTTGTCTACATATGAGTATACCCTTCATTGGTTCTGGTATTTTGCTTGTGAAAAGTCTAAGTGACATTTCACAATTTTTCTTTATTTCTAAAGAAGAGCGTAAGGATTTGTCAAGGTTTGTTTTAGAATTTAGTCTCCTGAGGGATACCTTGATTCTGTCATAAAAGTTTTGGCAACTGTCATAAAACTTAAGACCTCGTAGGTCGTCATACAACTGTTCTACAGATTTCCTGTCACCAAAGTATTGATAAAGGACTTTCTTGATTTCCTCCCAGGTGGAGGCGTCATTATTAATTTCTATTGCTTCTCTAGCCTTTCCTATTAACTTACTTTTAATGATATCCAAAAATATAAGTTGAACACTTGATTCAAACCTACTTAATGAGGGATAAGCCCTGTCTAATAAATTTATGAAATTGTTTAAATTTTCGTAGTTACCATTGAATGTAGGTAACCCGTTAAGATATTTAATTGGATCAAGACTTAAAGTTAAGGGATTATTATTATGGCTTACTCCTAAATGTGATGGTGTTGGTGCTGTTGATGCTGCTGCGGCTGCGGCTGCGGCTGCTGCTGCTGCTTCTGTTGAAGAACGTGTATGCGGCATCTTGTTTTTTTTTTTTTTTTGTAAACAAATTCGCACTGTTTTTTAAGCAAAATTTGTACCTATTCGCACTGTTTTTAAACAAAATTTGTACTTATTCGCACTGTTTTTTAAACAAAATTTGTATATGTATTCTTTATCGAATTTTCCGTTCTTAGACGAACTTTTCATATGTTCTTACACGAACTTTTAAATTATTCTTTAACGAATTTTCCGTGTTCTTAAACGAACTGCCGACTGCGCCATTTACGTCGTGTATTACCGAGCGTATTTAAAAAAAAAACATTTATTTGTTTTTTTTTTCTTTTTTTTTTATTGTTTATTTTATTTTATTTATTTTCTTTCATTTGGTTTTTTACTTGATTAATATTATTATTTTTATACATGTATATTTATTATTATTTACTAGAGAGAAGCCGCTGCGCTGTCCTTAGCATGGCTGCACTTCTCTAAAGTAAGGTGGATTCACGACTGACTTGTTCTAGTTAAATTATTCAACAGGTAGCCACGGTCGCGAAGTGCTCCCGTGGGAAAAGAATGCACTTTGTTATTGAAATAGTCATATTTCATTTGAATAACTGAAATATGACTATTTAGTTTATGCGCTTGTTGGTGAGAGGGAAAAAGGGGGGGTGTGTCCATAGGTGACACGTTTTGCTGTGTAAGCAAAAATGGTGGGAACCCGTTATTTAGAAAAGCCGTTAGGCGAAGGGAAGTATATGGGGAAAGGGGATTATGGGTGTAGGTGGAGTCTCAGATGTAACTATAGTGCGAGACATACAAAAATGCAAGATGCCATAAGCCATTTGTTAGAGCTAGCTCCGAGTACTGAAACCATAACGGAAACTGTCAGGTATGCTAACAACTCCAATTATTACCAACCCCGGAACCGAAACCAAAATTTTTATAATTCCAGTAGATCGGGAAATAATAATAATAACTACTCTCACAATTTCACAGGACATAATAATTCTAGTAGCAATAATTATAATCAAGCATTGTCTCAATCACATCATAGAAATCCGTCACTACAAACTAATAACCACCGTTTTAACGCAAACAGAAACCAGACGAATAACAATAGAAGTATACAAAATAATAATAGTAGTAATTTTAATACGAGGGCAAATTTTTACCGAAATGATACATACCAAAACCACTGCCATAAATGGGAAAATACCAATACAAATTTTGAATGCACGGGATACAGCAGTAACTCTCAAATGGGCCGAACCATTGTCCTCACCAGCCTCGGAACACTACATTTTACGTTACAACCAGACAGACAAATCAAAAGACATTGACTTATTATATATGGACTGCTAGTTGTGTATAATTCTCATACAAAATTTGCAACCAAAATGGTCCAACGGATACAATCGAAACTAGCCCTCGTGCCGACACTAGTGGCAAAAATAAACAACATATTTAACGCCATCTCTTGTTCTACTAGTGCCAACAGAAATGTTTACTCATAGAAACTAAGGACATCTATTGACATTGCTTTGAAGAAACGGTGCTAGTCTATGGTTAGAGAGATAATTGGCTGAGAATAGTGCTAAGGGATCTCGAAAAAAAATCCCCTTTAAAATATTTTATGAATAATTTTGGTTTACTTAATGATTTTATGTCCGCGCAGGTGCATATTATTATATGTTACACAAAATAGCGAACTCATTTTAGGTAATCGTTTAGTTTGTGTCAAAACGCAAACTTTTTAGTTGCTCGAACCAAGCAGTTGAGAAACTAAAAATTGAATGTGCGCGCCTTGCCTTACAGTTCGAGTTTAAGATAAGGTGCGTTTTATTATTCACAAATCTATCTGGATCCGCATCTGCATTAAGTTTTAACATGTATTACAAAAACAATTTGGGATCCTGTTTTTTATCGGGATCTATTTCAAAGATCCAAAAATCAGTTGTTACACTGGCGAGTAGATAGCTTTTTATGGCAATAAGGTAGTGTAAGGCTAGTCGCGTACTGGCAACTGTGATCGAAATCAAATAGTTTAATCACCAGTTGAAAGAGAACCGCGCACTGGCAACTCTTTACTCTTTTCTCTTTTGCACTTATAAAAAACAGCTCAACTGTTGAGAGGGAATCGTTTAGTTTGTGTCAAAACACAAACTTTTTAGTTTCAAGAATCGAGTTGCTCTAAGTGCGCGGTGTTCCATATAAGCCCATATGTTTCATTTTAGCAACTAAACAGTTGCGAAACTAAAAATTGAATGTCTGGCCTAAGCTATATTGTAAAGAAAAAAAAACAAGACATAATTTAAAATTTACAAACCCAAGGATAAAAAGAGACGGACTTATAACACTGCTGTCACTAAGATCCGTATCGTTTTATTTTCAAAGGAAGATCCAGATCCGGATCCAGATAGATTATTGTGAATAATAAAAAGCACCTAAAGAAAGTTTTTTGTAAATTTGATACAAATTGTAGGATTGGTTTTTCTCTAAAGTGAGTTGTTAATTTAAATCAAAATTAGGATATATTTGCATAACTAATTTTTTTGCAAATATTTTCGCTCTAGCCGAAAAGATCTTAGCTTATCTCTTGATTTCTAGTATAAAAATTAAAATTATTTGTAAAAGTGAAACTAATTGCTTTAGTAAAAGTATTTTTACAAACAATAATAATATTTGTTAATAGATAATACAAGTAAATGCAACGAAAACTATATTGCAGTATATATTTATACGTTGAAAACAAAAATGAAAAAGGGAAAATTAAAAAGGGAAATTTTCAGATTTGGCAATTGGACTACTTGCACATTAGCCCCTTTAGCACTGGTTTCATTTCATAGTATTCAAATTTTCCGTCAGTGTCGGCACGAGGGCTAGTGTCGTTTGGTAATCCGTTGGACCATTTTGTAATCAGCTACTAGCAGTCCATATCTAGAATGTCAATGTCAAAAGATATTAAACGAAATAAGTTTTGAAACCTTAAATAGTGAGGAAAAAGCAGAAATTAGAGCAATATGTGCCAAATACCAAGACATCTTTCACGTGGATGGTGACAAACTCACGTATACACATATTGGCAAAGCAGATATCTCCCTCAAAAAGGATGCGTCACCAAAATATTCTAAGCCTTATCGCCTCCCACACACGCAGAAGCAAGACATAAAGAAAGAAATACAAAAGATGTTGGAAAATGACATTATAGAACCATCTATTTCCCCTTGGAACTCTCCAATACTCATAGTACCTAAAAAGAAAGACCCTGTTACCGGTCTACAGAAATTCCGCATGGTGATAGACTATCGTCAAGTGAACGACAGAATTGAAGATGATAAATTTCCACTACCAAACATAACCGACATCTATGACATGGTAGGAGGAGCAACTTACTTTTCATGTATAGATTTAAGCCAGGGATACTACCAAATGGAGTTGGATGCGAATAGCAGGCCAATCACGGCATTCTCAACAGAAGATGGTCACTACCAGTTAAAACGACTACCCATGGGCTTAAAGATCTCACCCAGTAAGTTTTCAAGAATGATGTCCATAGCGATGTCTGGACTAACATATTCAAGATGTTTTGTCTACCTTGATGATCTTATAGTTTTTGGTAGAAGTTTAATGGATCACAATAAAAACTTGATCCGAGTGTTTGAACGTCTGAGAGAAGTAAATTTGAAAATACACCCTGGGAAATGCTCTTTCTTGAGAAAGGAAGTGTTATACCTGGGACACGTTATCTCTGACAAGGGTATCCTTCCCGATCCCATTAAATCTTCCGCCATGACAAATTACCCAACACCCACCAACGCCGATGAAGTAAGAAGATTTGTCGCATTCGCCAATTACTATCGTAAATTTATCCCTAATTTCGCTACCATTTCCATCCCACTAAACCGATTGCTGAAGAAAGACGTCGAATTTTATTTCAATAAAGATTGCGAAAAATCTTTTGAGTTGCTTAAAGAAATCCTTACAAGTCCTAAAATTCTACAATTTCCGAATTTTAACAAAAAATTCATCCTACGAACAGATGCTTCAGGTTTCGCTCTAGGAGCTGTCTTATCCAATTTTGATGACAGACCAATTGCCTATGCAAGCAAAACTCTGAATAAGGCAGAGAAAAACTATAGTACAATTGAGAAAGAATTACTTGCTATCGTTTGGGCAGTTAAACACTATCGACCTTACCTTTTCGGAAGGAAGTTTAAAATTTTAACAGACCACAGGCCTTTAGTGTATTTGTTTTCTCTTAAGGAACCTAGTAGCAGACTAATAAAATTTAGATTACTACTAGAAGAATACAATTTCTACATAGAATATTCTCCGGGTAAGAATAATTGTACAGCCGACGCCCTTAGCCGTATAAAAATAGACTCAGAGGATTTAAAGCAATTATGCATTTGTGTTGTAACGAGAGCTCAGTCAAAAACGGAAAATCATATACAAAAACAAATTAGCGTAGAGACCACGAAAACCGACGAACAACGCATAACTTACTGAACTTTTAAAATTACCAGAAAATGGACTCAAAATAATAGAGTTGAAGATTGTTGACAACTTCGAGGAAGATTTAGTTAGTTTCAAGGATACAGACATAATTATTGGCCCAAACAAGGTTTTGGCGTATATCCCAGAAGGGAATTGTTTACTCCTAAAAAAGTCCAAGGACAGCACTAGAACCCAATCGACAATATTTGGCAAAATATTGTCGAGGGATGTGCAGAAACTTTGCGGATCAAATTGTATTAAAAGAATATATATTACTAAAAATGAAATAAAGAAGCTCGCATGCGGCCGCAAACAGAGCAATATTAATGAATTAAAAATGAAATTAGGAGAAATATTTAAAGAAAGTAATATTAAAGTGCACATTATAGATAAAAATATTGAAATAACTGATCCTTGTAAGAAGAAACTAATACTTAATGATTATCACATACTTCCAACCAGCGGACATGCAGGAATAAACCGCATGTTACAAAATATAAAGAAAAAATACTTTTGGACGGGTATGCAAAACGATGTGACGACATTTGTAAAGCATTGTCCAATTTGTCAACGAAATAAATATATTCAGCCAAAGAAGCAACCAATGACTTTTACATCGACAGCAGAATCAGGTTTCGACAAACTCTTCTTAGACCTAGTAGGACCTTTAGAAGAATCGGAAGATGGATCTAAATATATTCTCACCATTCAAGATGAGTTGACCAAATTTATCGAAGCTATACCACTCCCTAATAAAGAGTCAAGCACCGTAGCTAAAGCTTTAGTAGAGGGTTTTATTCTAAGATACGGAACACCACATACAATAGCATCTGATCAGGGAACTGAATTTATAAACCAGGTTTTCAAGGGTATTTGTAAGCTATTGAGAATAGAACAACTACAATCTACAGCCTACCATCATGAGAGTATAGGAGCTTTAGAAAATTCTCACAAAGTTTTAGGAGCATATCTAAGAAGTTACGTTTCAGAAAAACATACCGATTGCAGCACATGGCTACCTTACTACGTTTTCTGTTATAATACATCAGTACACTCAGAAACCGGATATACACCTTTCGAGCTAATATTCGGAAAACAGTGTAACCTACCATCAAATTTAGTTAAACAGGTAGAACCTGTGTACAACTATGACGATTATGTGATTGATTTAAAACATAAATTACAAATCGCTCATAAAGATGCTCGAGAAAATCTGATAGGCAAAAAGATAGCAAGGAAGAATAGATTTGATCTAGAAGAACGAACAAAAAGCTTAAATTTTGAAATAGGAAGTCTAGTTTTACTTAGAAATGAAAATAGAAAGAAACTTGATCCAATCTACATACTAGGTCCATATGAAGTTTTGTCTCAAAAAGGTGTGAACTGCGATATAAAATATGAAAACAAGAAAATAACGGTTCATAAAAATAGATTAAAACCGTTTTATATATATTTAACACTGATTTAATGAACTCTGTAAATAAATAAAACACATAACTTGTAAACAATATTGTATGGAAGTTATCTCAAAAAAAAAAAGAGAGGGGCAAGAAAGAGGCGTTTAGTAGTACTAGTACATGTATAGATAAATATGCAATCATAATTATAATTATTGTTATAGGTTTAAATTTAAAATAAAATTAGGCGCGCATAGACTTAAGATTTACATAACTATTGATAAGAAATTTAAATAAAAACTAAATATTCTGAATGTATAAAGCTAAACGTAACTATTGATAAGCATTTTAAAATAAAAACTAAATATTCCGAATGTATAAAGCTAAACGTAAATGTTGAGAAGCAATTTAAAATAAAAAAAAAATAAAAATATTCATTATCTTTAAAAAATTATTGATAAGCAATTTAATATGAAAATATATACAACACACTGTGCTACGAGTACATATATCTTTAAAATGTAACTATTTGAAACAATTTAAATTGACGTAGCTATTTTCATAGCTATAGCTATTTTCATATTCCATGTTGATAACTAATTTCAAAAAAATATATATTCACAGTTTAATGTAAAAAAAAAAAAAAAACACAAAAGAAAACAAAAAAAAAAAAAAAAAACAGAACTAAAGTATCATATATACATAAGAACAAATGAAATAAGATCCCTCATTGTACAAAGTGTCGCATAAAAAGAAGAAATCATAAAGCTTCATGATTTCTCCTTTTTCTCCCAGGAAGGGTGGTGTGAAGGGATCGCACTAGCGATCACTTAATTACTTGCCGCAAACCAATTAAAAATACATTCAACCTGCTTCGATACTTGATACTCTGTTTCCCATTCATATCTATCGCATGCACTCACTTTGCCGGCCATAGCAGAGCCGATTCATAATGTTCATTCATATTTCCTTTGGCACACTCTGTGCACAAGATACATATGTCTATAAATATTCATATATATATATATATAGTTCAATCGGCACCTTCAGTGCACGAACTATAGAACAAAAAACAAGATACACAAAAATACTCATATATGACACTTCTAGTGCTTGAGGAGTATTTTTGTGTACAAATTAAAAACATTTCCACGGGTCATCGGCTTATGAATTATATTGTGCATCATAAGCAAGCTAGCCCAAAAACAATTAAAGTGCATGGCATGGTCAAATGCTGATTGTGCATTTTGTAGGAAAAATCGATAGAACGTTATCGATTATCGAAGTATGGTTGGATACGAACGAAGGCAAATTATTTTGTATAAAAAGAGAAAATAAAAAGATAATTCTTCACTTCTATTACTGAAGCAAAACGGGTCTTTCCTTTATATAGCAACTCGCTGGAGGTTCCACTTAGTTTTTCCTATTCAGTATTTTAGACGCCCTACAGAGCAGTATTGCTTTTGGGTAAAGGTTTATTTGGCTACTCGCCGGACCAAGTCTATCATACTAGAAGAGATAAACCGCCAAAGAACCTCCACTAAGAAGAGGGATTCCAGACAGAGGAGCCCCAACATTACAATAAATTTAATTTCTATTTTCTAGTGTTACGAGATCATTTCAAATGAAGTGACTATCGTAAAGCGTTTCAACCTTAGAGGGAGGAACATTATGTTCAAAATAAAGGCAATTCCTGAAGATATGGAACCCACGAGCTGGATTTTAAGAAGCCATAAAAGAAATCATTCAATATAGCTTCAAGGAATTAGCACCGGGGGATAAGGTAGGAGTAACGTTTTCTGGTAAAGGATTTTCAGAGGAGAGAGGCAGTGGATGGATTAGTTTTCGCAATGCAAGCGAGATTCAACTTAATGATATTTGGGATATGATAACGAAAATATTCCAGAGTAACTCTGAAGGCCTAGACACAGATTCGTTTAGTATAAAGGTAACGAGTGTTAAAATACCAACAGGCCTAGGAAGAAGAAATGCAAACTATTACAACACTTTTGAGGAGGAATGTGTTAAGCGCCGAGGCATTGTTTCCATCAAAAACAAGGATAATCTTTGCCTACCTCGTGCCTTAGTTGTTGGAATAGCATTTCAAGACAAATAAACCGATTAAAACAGTTTACGTACTGACAAAGGAAAAAAGCAGACAACTGAGACATATAGACTATTAAGTAACGCTCAAGTAGAAGTGCCATCGGAAGGCTGTGGTATTCCTGAATTACAGCTTTTTCAAGCTCATTTGGGAGAAGCATACACAATAACGGTATATGAGTACCGAACAAAGGGTCATACGGTTATATATAAAGGTATTCCTACCAACAACAATGCGGAAGGAAAAAGAATTAATCTGTTACATCATAAGCAGCATTTTAATTTGATAACGTCATTGACATCTGCGTTTTGTTGCTCATATTACTGTGAAATATGTCAGGTTCCGTATAATGATAAATCCAGGCATTGTTGCGTAAAATCTTGTCCACAATGTCAAAAAACTCCGGGATGTGAAAGGGTGCCAGCAGAAATTCTTTGTGGAGACTGTTACAGGAAATTCCGAGGACAAATATGTTATGACAACCACAAATCTGCCAGTTCAGGTAAAAAATCTATCTGTGAAGAGATGAAACGCTGTAAGGAATGTTTAAAAACAACCAGCTATAGAGAACACTTCTGCAATGAGTATTTTTGCAAACGGTGTGGAAAATTCGTTCCACAAGAACATAAATGTTTTATGTTACCTGATGGAAAAACACCCAAATCCAACAACTGCCTGTATATATTTTATGATTTTGAAAGTAGACAAGAAGATGTCGAAACAAATGAAGCGGATGGAAGCCTGCTTAATATACACAAACCAAACTTGTGTGTATTTCAACAAAGATGCAGTTCTTGCATCCACATTGAAAAACTAATGTTTTGTAATACGTGTAAATTCAGACAGCAAATAATAAGTGAAGACGTTGCCTCTAAATTTCTGGAGTACATATTGAAAGTACGTCAATTGTTCAAGAATGTGATAGTGTTGGCCCATAATGGATCACCAATTTATCCTGAATTTTATTTTGGTCAAAACGAGTTTGAAGCCCGAATTGATAATGCCAGGAACAAAAATATTAATGATGAACATAGCTAACGTAAAGTTCTTAGATTCAATAAATTACTTTCCAATGGCTCTCTCAAAGTTACCGAAGGCATTCGATTTATCTCCATCATTGAAGAAAGGATACTTTCCACACTTTTTTAATACATCAGAAAATGCAAAATATGTGGGAAAACTTCCTAGTGTGAAATACTATGGGGCCGATACAATGAAAACTGAAGATCGAGTAATATTCCTAAAATGGCATGACGAACACAAGAATGATGAATTCAATATGGAGCGTGATCTCATTGACTATTGCATTAGTGATGTCAAAATTCTAGTCGATTCATGTCTGAAATTTAGAAATTTGTTCCTTATGCAGAGCAATGTTGAGCCATTTTTGGAATCGACAACTATTGCATCGGCTTGTAGTCTTGTTTACCGACGTAATTTCCTAATTGAAAACACCATAGGACTTATACCTAAAAATGGATATAGAAATGTCAACAAACATTCCAAAGTTTCGATAAAGTGGTTAATTTGGGAGGCGAAAAACCGTAACATTTGTATTAAACATGCTGCCAACGGCAAAGAAGCAGTTGTTGCAGGTGTGAAGGTGGATGGCTTCTGTGAAGAAACTAATCAAGTTTTCGAGTTTCATGGATGTTATTATCATGGACATCCAGTATGCATGACCCATAGAAGGAATGAACCTTTAGAAGGAGATAAGCTCGATACTTTAAATTTAAGGTTTGAAAGAACGCAATCTAAAACAAAACAACTTAGATCATTCAACTATGAGGTCATCGAAATATGGAATTGTGAGTTTCAAAAAAAACATTCAATGATGAGCCAGGAGGATTTAGTATTCTTGAGAACACATCCTCTTATTGAAAAAGACCCTCTCAACCCACGAGATGCCTTTTATGGAGGAAGAACCGGTAATACATCGATGTATTACAAGTGCAAAAGTGGAGAAAAGATTAACTATATAGATGTATGCTCATTATACCCCTGGGTTTGCAAATATGGCAAATATCCTATAGGACATCCAAAACTATATACAGATCCTTCTATAACTTCACACCTTGAACTAAAAGATATCAGTGGACTCATTAAATGCAAAGTATTGCCTCCAGAAAATTTGTTTCATCCAGTTCTTCCGATAAAGCAAAATAATAAGCTCATATTTACATTGTGTATGACATGCAGCAACATCAAATCAAGAGATAAATTCTGCTATCATTCAGATGATGAACGTTCGATTTGCGGCACTTGGGTCATTGAGGAGGTTGTTAAGGCCTTAGAAAAGGGTTATAAACTTGTGAGAATTATTGAAATATGGGAATATAATGTAGTTCAATACAATAAGGAAAATAATTCTAAAGGCCTTTTTGATTCTATGATGAACAAGTTCTTAAAAATTAAGCAAGAAGCTTCGGGATGGCCTTCAAACTGTGACACGGAGGCAGAAAAACAGTCTTATATTTCGCATTTTCTAGAAAATGAAAATATCCAACTAGATTATGCGAACATTTCTCATAATCAAGGAAAGAGGTCTTTCTCAAAGCTTATATTGAATTCATTCTGGGGAAAATTCGGTCAAAGAGAAAATCAGACCAGAACACGTATTGTTAACAGTCCTTCAGAGTTATACGAAGTGTTGACAAATCCAACCTTAGAAGTGTGTAATATTTTACCTGTAAATGATGAAAATGTTGTAATTAATTTTGTAAGCAGAGAAGAAGCTGCGGAATCTTTGCCTTCTGTGAATGTGAGCATCGCAGCATATACTACGACTCAAGCTCGTCTCAAATTGTATGAATACTTGGAAAAGCTGGATAGAAGAGTTTTATATTATGATACAGATTCTGTTATTTACATAAGCCGGGAAGGAGATTTTGAACCTGAGACAGGAGACTTAATAGGTGATATGACAGATGAGGTAGAGCTTTATGGAAAAGGTAGTTTTATTACCGAATTCGTAAGTGGAGGTCCAAAGAATTACGCTTTTAAAGTCTTTAATCCAAAGAATAAAACCGAAAACATTGTGTGTAAGGTGAAAGGCATATCATTGAATTATGACTCTTCGAAAAAAGTAAATTTTGATTCGATAAAAGAAGCAGTTCTTAGTGCTGATGACAGAAATGAGAGCATTCTTATTGCTTCTGATAACATTATACGAACAAAAGAACATCGGGTGGTAACCAAAAGTGTATACAAAACATCCCGGCCTGTGTCAGAGAAGCTCCATTTTCTTCCCAATTACAGTTCCCTTCCTTATGGATTCCAAAGAAAAAGTATATCACCATCAAATAACTAATGATAAAACTATAGTATAAATAAAAAGAAATAATTTTAAGTATTTTGTATTGTTTTATTTTAATCAGGATTTTTTAGCTTCACAAATAAACTTGTTTAATAGATAAACATTTTGGAGCGCACATATCTTTTTATGGTATTTACATTTCAGAGTTATTTCTGGATACATATTTTTCAGTTCTTTAATATTTGGACATGTGTTGTTGTTGTTATTGCTGTCTTCAAGATTAACGACTTCCATATTGGCGTTATTGAGTAACCATTGTTCCTTTTCGGAACCCTTAACGAAAACGACTCCAGATTGAATTTGTTCTTGAAGAAATAATTTAACTTGGTTAAAATTAACGTCTCCTCCATCCCAGGTTAAACCATGATGGTTTTGATGTAACCAACGAGCCTGCCTTTTGAGAGATAATGGAAGATGGTTAGAGCTGAATGATGGTGTTAGTATGAAGTGTTGGTGATGTCCATTGAAAAGCACCGCTATTTCCTTTAAAATAAACTCGTTATTTATCCCTCTGAAACCTTGAAAGTCCGCAAAGTGGGTATTCATGTTTAGTCAACTAGTTTTATTATACTACTGATATTGTTTATATCAGAGCACCCAATTTATTAAGTAAGTTTGTGTACTTCCCCAGTTAATGGACTGTATTCAATTATACGATCATGAAGAATCAAGCAATACATGCTCGTTAAAGGGGGAACTGACGTTAGTGTTTTGAGCTCAATTTTTACATCCACAGGCCCAGTTTTAATTGTTTCATTTTGACGAGAACAATCGATGACTATAATTGGGGCGATATCTTTAAAATCTTGTCGCGATAATAGAGGTTTTGACTGCTTCTGATAGTATGAATGTTGAAATTCACTGTACATTTCATAGAGAACAGCATATCGGTCCAATTTATATCTAGCATTCAAATCTTCGCGTGGATAAGATTCGGAATTTAAATGAACTTTTACATTGCTTACATCACAGTTATCGAATTTGCTAGAATCTTTATTTTGTTGATTTTTTTCTATCAGTTTGTAGAGCAATGATAATATATCTTGGCTTCTCAAGTTGACTTGAAGTCTTAACTGTCCATACATGATCAGTGGTAGTTGGTAGTGTTGGGTATTCATACATTTCCCAACTTCGAAAATGTATTTGAATTGGATTCGATGATTGTATTTGTTTCAATAATGTTAGTTTATTAGAATCAGTTAAGGTTATGTGGGGAACTCTCCACTGCAGTTATCTTTAGAAAAATAAGCGTTCTCATTAGATCGAGTGCGAATCAAAATCAATTCATGTCTTGCATTTGTTATGATCTTATTATAGTCTTCAGCAAATCCTAGGAGATATTTTAATTTTAAGCAAAAATTAAAAATACCAGATGCAGGAGAAAAACTGCTGCTGTTACCAATCCATGATCCATTTTCTAAACTTTTACTTTCATTCTCGTTTAAGGATATATAATTTTTCAAGGTTGATGTTATTCCCACATTTTTATTGTTTTCAATATTCACTCCATTCAGTTCATATTGTATTTCTTCAAAAAGAAAAGCAATTGCATTATTAGTTAATTTTCCTGTTGATAGAGTTCCATCTTCTTTTGTTAGACTCCCTTCAATATAAATATAACTTTCACTAGGTAATATACATAAGTCCTGTTGTTGTATGGGGATACGTATTTCATCACTTGGATTGAAGGACTGACGAAAGGGCGAGTAACTGTGGTATTCAAACTTTGATATGCTGTTATCAAATCCCGGTCCATGTGTAATGTTAAGTATATCATCCATATTATTTTTATTTTAATTTGAATCCTAACGAAAGGAGATAGGCTTTATTTTCAGGTGATAGATTAGTTGTTGACAGTTTTGATGTTCGAGTAGAACTAATTGAACTGTTCACTCTGGTTTCTTTTATATAATTATTATAGATTAACATTATTTCGATTTGGGCTTAAATCCAACCGCACTGTTATTTTTTCTCCTCTAAAATTTACTAAGTCTCCGTCTTGGTCTACAAGTTTTAATGTTATAGTACTTATTCGCTTAGTATTCACGGGTAAATAGATGACATTTTTAGGAACTTCTATGATTGTATACCCAGATCCTGCTTCTGGTGAAAATTCATGTATTGTATGCATAGGGGTATTATTAATTGTTATGATATTACACTCGATTCGTATTACATTTATTTTGTTTATATCAACAGGTAAATCGGAAATGTGAGTCTTATTCTCTTCAAGAATACGCTCACTGAAACCCAATAATTTTCCAATAGTTTTATCCTTATTGAAGTATATTTTCTCGGTACTTAGAATTTCACACTGCATGGTGTTATTATTTGCTTCAATGTCTACAGCAATAGTAGTATTTCGCAATAATAATTCTGCAGATATATGTTCTGCAATGGCGTCAACTTCATACGACCCAGTAGGAATTTTAATTTCATGTTCCCCCACATGGAAAAAGTTATTACGGACATCAACATTCGGTATAGAATTGTACGTCTGGAAATCAATCAATCCACAAACATAGTCTTGATCCAGGTTCAGAACTGGAAAATACTCTGCTGAAAGAATAGAAGTTGTCCCGCTTAGTGTAAGTGTCATCGCCATGATGATATAAAACTCAATGAAATCAAATGTATTTAAATCTCTTTATTTATTGAATCATACAAAAATCTTAAACACAAATGTCCACAATTGAAAGAGTCATAATCCTGATAGTTTTTATAATTATAATTAATTTTGTCACCCAAATAATTAATGATTTCCATATAGGTGGTTGAAGATTTCCAAAGCTATCAAAATATTCAATTTGTTTGCCTTTTTTGCTATACGCTACCCAATGTGTACCTGGACCAGTTGAGGAATCGAGATTTATAATTCCACACTCGTTTTTCAGAGATTTAGTTTTCGGTAAATTATCTCGCATGAAAACTCCTCGAAAATTCGAAATATATTTATTTGCAAAAGTTCTCAAATGTATTTCAGTTAATGCACGTTTGGGTAGCGAACTTAAAAATTTTTTGTTGGTGGATTTAAATAAAACCCAAGACCCTTTATTTACGTCGTGTATTACCGAGCGTATTTAAAAAAAAAAACATTTATTTGTTTTTTTCCTTTTTTTTTTTATTGTTTATTTTATTTTATTTATTTTCTTTCATTTGGTTTTTTACTTGATTAATATTATTATTTTTATACATGTATATTTATTATTATTTACTAGAGAGAAGCCGCTGTCCTTAGCATGGCTGCACTTCTCTAAAGTAAGGTGGATTAACGACTGACTTGTTCTAGTTAAATTATTCAACAGGTAGCCACGGTCGCGAAGTGCTCCCGTGGGAAAAGAATGCACTTTGTTATTGAAATAGTCATATTTCATTTGAATAACTGAAATATGACTATTTAGTTTATGCGCTTGTTGGTGAGAGGGAAAAAGGGGGGGTGTGTCCATAGGTGACACGTTTTGCTGTGTAAGCAAAAATGGTGGGAACCCGTTATTTAGAAAAGCCGTTAGGCGAAGGGAAGTATATGGGGAAAGGGGATTATGGGTGTAGGTGGAGTCTCAGATGTAACTCCTCCCCCCTTAAGATTCTGCTCCGAAGAATCATTTTTGTTCATAGAAATTTGAATTATTTTATTTTTCTTTTTGAAAATAATTTTAAAAATAAGTACTATTAAAATGAAAGTAATTAACATTGTCCCAATGTTTATGGAAATATTCGCAATATTTGAATTTTTAATTTCTTCTATGAGTTTACGATTTTCTAAATGTTTTACTTGAAGTTCTTCTGTTGAATAATTCATTACAATATTTTTAATTGTTATGTTTTTAAAATTCGGGATTATAAAATTATCATAATATATAAAATTTTTATATTCTACGTTATTAATTTTTATTTTACAATTTTCAAATCTAATTATATTGTTCCCGATTAAATTTATGCTATAATTGTGACAATTATGAAAAATTTCAGTAGTTTTTAAATTTTTTGTAAAAACAATATTATTAGTTATTTGTTTAATTTCTACTTTTTTATTTTCTATAAATTCGCATTCAGCGTTTTCTTTTAAAATATTTGACACACATGTGTCGTTAACAATTTTTAGATCCTTCACTTTTGATCCATTATCTATATTATAATACATTAAATTTCCATTTGTAATGAAATTATTATTTGATGTTACAATTTCTAAATAATTTTTGTTTGGAATAGGCTCAACAATTATTTTATAAAAATTTTCCTGTGAATAATTTGGTATAAGTAATATGAATATAATTTGATCTTCGTGAATTATAACGGAACTTTTAATATTTGGTATTTTAACAAGTGTTATATTGAATTTTGCAATTTCCTTTGGTGATAGTAAATCTGTACTGAGAACTCCTAGCTGGCTAAGCATTAAATTTTCTTTTACTTTCCTTACTTGATTTCTTAGTAGCTCTATATCGTAATTAATCTGAAATGCATGTTGCATCCTTTGTATTCTAATATGCTCTTCTTTTATTGCATTCCCTAAGTTATCGAATTGTTTCTTAATGTCATGTTGTTGTTTATTTATTTGTTTAGTAATATTGTTTGTTATTTCGTTAAAGTTGTCATTAACCCTTATTTGGTCGTTTAATCCGTCTATCAAATTTTTGTTGTTCCTTGTGTTAATTTCTAGACTCTGTTTGATTTCTAGTTCGTCATCGTGGTCCATTGTACCGGCTAAATATTTCAATCCTTTTCCTAATATGTCAATTAACCCTCTTCTTGATTTATGATCACGATGTCTTATGGTATTCTCTATTTCTGAGACTAAGCTATTAAAATTATGTTTTATAGCTGGAAATTCTTCATTATCATTTAATTCATTTATGTTATATTCTAAAATATCAAGATTTTCTGTCCATGTTGTTATATTAACGTTGTGTAATAATTTTGTGTAATTTGTAATAATATTTAAATTTTGTTCTCTAATTATAATGAATCCGTTTCCGTTGTTAACGTTTTGTAAAGTCAATCTTTGTCCTGTTGCTAATGTCATCATTTGGATTATCAGGAGAATAATAAGCGTCGTTGCCTGAAAAATATAAATTAGGAGGTTTGTTCAAATTTATAATTTCGCTTGACTTGAGTTTTGTAATGTTTATTTCCTCTTGCTTCTGTAACATGATCTTTGTCTAAAACTGTGGGATTAGATTTAATATGTGTTGGTTTAAGTTTATTATGGGTTCTAGTTTTTAGATAGGAGTGATTATTTTCTGTAAGGTCTATGTCTGTTTTGTTTTTGTTATATTTGTTAATGTAACGTTCCTTATTGTTGTTAACAGTCTCTACAATTTTAGGGTATTCTAGATTTGTTATTGTTCCGTTCGTAAATTCAATAGGTCTTCTTTTTGTCGTAGAGTGAATTGTTTTATTGTAGATTGTAACCGCTTTAAATACTTTATTGCGTAAAGTATCCTTATTTTCACTGTCGGCATTAAATGTTCTAATGTGCTCGTTAAGAGTCGAATGGAATCTTTCGATATCCGAATTTCCTGTTTTATGGTAAGGTGTCGTAATATGTAAGTCAACGTTATTTTCTTTGAGGTATTCTCTAATTACTATTGATGAGAATCCTGTTTCACCATCGGTTATTATTCTTTCAGGGATACCATTGTTAGCAAATCTATATTTTAATGTATTTAGTAATTTTGGCCATGTTCTGTGTTTTATTTCGTGAACTGTTACAAATTTAGAAAATTTGTCTATCATTGTAACGTACATCAGATTGATATTCGCATACCAAATATCAATATGTATGATCTGATTTGGCTTGGTAGGTGTTTCAGTTAATTTTAAAGGAACTTTATGAGGATTTCTTTCGTATTTTGCAGAATTACAAATTTCGCAATTATTAATAAATTTCTGAATTTTGTCTTTGAGATTTGGACAGTAATAAACATCTTTTATTTCCATATAAGTTTCATTAATGCCTCTATGGTTTAATGAAATATGTGATTGAGAAATTACTAAAAGTTCTTTTTCTTCATCTTCGAGATCACCTAAAAATTTACTACATTTGATAAATTTCAACAATTTGTTTTTACTAAAATATTTTAAGTACACTTCCTGGAATTGTGCAAATAGGTGGTCATCTCTTGAAAAGATACCAACAATTCCTTTAGGAGGAATGAATCTTTTCATTATGTCTAATATTGATTTTTCGTTGAAATTTTTCATTTCTATAACTATTCTTTTCTTTTTAAAAGGATAGTATACTTTGTGGTTATTTAAATTTTCTGTAGTGTTTAAAATTATCTGTGTTTTATAGATATTAATAGGTGTTTCCACAATCGGAATATGATCGCTACTATCCTCATTTGCACTGTGAATAGTGGCTATCATAGATTCTTCATCTGAATTCGCTTCAATTCTATTAACATCAGGATTTATTTCGTTTTCGGTAAGATAAACTACCATTCTTGAAAGTCCGTCAGCGACCTGATTATCTTTTCCCTTTATATATTCGATTTCGAAATTAAATTCTTCCAATTTTATCTTCCATCTTTGTAGTTTGGCATTTGGTTCTTTTAATGAACTCAGCCAAACAAGGGGTCGATGGTCGGTTCTAATTGTGAATTTCCTACCATATAAGTAGGGTCTGAAATATTTTGTTGAATCAACAATAGCAAGAAGCTCTTTTTCAATTGTAGAATACTTCGTCTCATGTTGGTTCAACGTTCGACTGTAAAAACAAATGGGGTGACTTTCTTGACTTAATACACCACCGATGGCATAATTTGATGCATCTGTTGTCACAGTGAATTTCTTTTCAAAATCTGGATATTTAAGGATTGGGTGGGAAGTAATTAAAATTTTAAGGTTCTCAAAACTTTCAACGTATTCTGGGTCGTTCACATTAATTTTTGCACCCTTTTTTAGGAATGCAGTCATAGGTTTTGCTACTTTGCCGTACCTAGTCTTTTATGAACTTCCGGTAGTATCCGGTGATTCCCAAGAATGCTTTGATCTGTTTTGTTGTCGTTGGTATTTTGTACTCTTGAATAGCAGAGATTTTGTTCGGGTTTGGTTTTATACCCTCGGTCGTAACGATGTGACCCAAAAATTCAGTTTCTTTCTTTAGAAACTCTGTTTTATCGAGTTGAACTTTAAGATTAACCTCTCTTAATCTTTGGAATATTTTCTTTAACGAAACTATATGCTCTTCTAATGATGTTGAGAAGACGATGATGTCATCTAAGTATACTAGACAAATCCTTCCAATAAAGTCTGATAGAACAGAGTTCATCAGTCTTTGGAAGGTAGCAGGCGCGTTTTTCAATCCGAATGGCATACGAACGAATTCGAAATGACCCATATCGGTTGAAAAAGCAGTTTTTCTAACATCTTCATTCGCTATCTCGATCTGATGGAAGCCTTTGGCTAGATCGAGTGTCGTAAAATACATAGATTTTCCTAGTTTGTCGAATATGTCGTCCATATTCGGAATAGGAAACTTGTCATCTATTGAGATCTCATTTAGTCTCCGATAATCAATAACTATCCTCCATTTCTGTTCACCAGAAGCGTCTAACTTCTTGGGAACAATCCATATTGGAGAATTGTATGGAGAATTGCTAGAGCGTATAATACCTTGGTCGAGCATTTCTTGTATCTGTTTGGATACTTCAGTTTTATGTATTTGGGGGTATCTATAATTTTTTGTATAGATAGGAATGTCGTTAACCGTTCTAATTGTATGCTTAATCGCATTTGTGAAGGTTAAATCGCTTCCTTTTTGGTAAAAAATGTCAGAATAATTTGAAATTAATTTAGTAATTGAATTTACTTCTTCGATATTTAAATGTTTGATTCTGATTTGATCAGAAATCGGGGCTTTACTCGTTTCAGTATGATATATTTCCAATTTCGGAATTTGGCTTTCATACTCTTCTAATTTAACAAGTGGGGTTTCCATTTTTTCTTCTTCATGTTCATTGAAGTAGATTGGAATTTCCTTGTTATTTATAGATAAGATTTTTTTATCTAAATCTATTAAGGATTTTGTTGGTAGCAGTATGTTGTTGCCTATTAGTCCATCATAGGTATCGTGAAATTTATGTTCTAAGAATTCTGCGGTTTTATCACCCATCCCAAATTCTTCGAACAGAGGAATTTTCACTTTACTGAATGCAAAAATAGGACTTCCTGCTGTGTTTATTTGTATGGGGTTTGTTAGTTTAATTTGCCATTTCGGGTGGCATAACCCTGGGTTAAGAATACTTGTTTCTGACCCTGTGTCAATAAGTATTCTTAGTTTAAATTTATTGTTTTTTGTACGAATAATTATATAGGGAAGTCTGCCTGAAGGCTTTCTTCCTGAAAATCCTGGATGTTATTTAGCGTATAAGATTCTCTTTGGTAGGAACCCGATAATGTATCCATCGGTTCGGAGTTAGAGTTTCTCCAATTTCCTGAATTGTTGTTATTATTGTTGTTCCGAGATTGACCAGAACCAGAATTCCTGTTTTCATTATAGGGATAATTGTTGTTGTTGTTATTATTATTATTTCTGGATTGACCAGAACCTTGGTTTCTGTGTCGTCCAGACCCATTGTTATGATTGTTATTATTATTATTATATCGGGATTGGCCAGAATTGGAATTTCTGCTCTGTCCAGACCCATTGTTATGATGATGGTTTCTATTTTGTCCAGACTCATTATTATGATTCTGATTATTATTGTGATTATTATTATGATTATAATTATTATTATTGTGATTATTATTGTGATTATAATTGTGGTTATTATTATGATTATAATTATTATTATTGTGACTGTTTCTATTCTGTTGATTGGTATTAAATTTAGTGTATGCATAACCAGCGTCATGGAGAATATCCATGGCTTCCTCCAATGTTTTGGGTTGTCTACATATGAGTACACCCTTCATTGGTTCTGGTATTTTGCTTGTGAAAAGTCTAAGTGACATTTCACAATTTTTCTTTATTTCTAAAGAAGAGCGTAAGGATTT
The DNA here is from genome assembly GCA_911387755.1 of Chrysotoxum bicinctum. Taxonomy (NCBI): domain Eukaryota; kingdom Metazoa; phylum Arthropoda; class Insecta; order Diptera; family Syrphidae; genus Chrysotoxum; species Chrysotoxum bicinctum. The sequence continues at coordinate 55,218,915 of OU426988.1, read as the reverse complement.
GTCAAGGTTTGTTTTAGAATTTAGTCTCCTGAGGGATACCTTGATTCTGTCATAAAAGTTTTGGCAACTGTCATAAAACTTAAGACCTCGTAGGTCGTCATACAACTGTTCTACAGATTTCCTGTCACCAAAGTATTGATAAAGGACTTTCTTGATTTCCTCCCAGGTGGAGGCGTCATTATTAATTTCTATTGCTTCTCTAGCCTTTCCTATTAACTTACTTTTAATGATATCCAAAAATATAAGTTGAACACTTGATTCAAACCTACTTAATGAGGGATAAGCCCTGTCTAATAAATTTATGAAATTGTTTAAATTTTCGTAGTTACCATTGAATGTAGGTAACCCGTTAAGATATTTAATTGGATCAAGACTTAAAGTTAAGGGATTATTATTATGGCTTACTCCTAAATGTGATGGTGTTGGTGCTGTTGATGCTGCTGCGGCTGCGGCTGCTGCTGCTGCTTCTGTTGAAGAACGTGTATGCGGCATCTTGTTTTTTTTTTTTTTTTTTGTAAACAAATTCGCACTGTTTTTTTAAGCAAAATTTGTACTTATTCGCACTGTTTTTAAACAAAATTTGTACTTATTCGCACTGTTTTTTAAACAAAATTTGTACTTATTCGTACTTGTTTTTTAAACAAAATGTTGTACTTATTCGTACTTGTTTTTTTTTTTTTTTTTAAACAAAATTTGTACTTATTCGCACTGTTTTTAAACAAAAATTTGTACTTATTCGCACTGTTTTTTAAACAAAATTTGTATATGTATTCTTTATCGAATTTTCCGTTCTTAGACGAACTTTTCATATGTTCTTACACGAATTTTTAAATTATTCTTTAACGAATTTTCCGTGTTCTTAAACGAACTTTTCATATGTTCTTACACGAACTTTTAAATTATTCTTTAACGAATTTTCCGTGTTCTTAAACGAACTGCCGACTGCGCCATTTACGTCGTGTATTACCGAGCGTATTTAAAAAAAAACATTTATTTGTTTTTTTCCTTTTTTTTTTTATTGTTTATTTTATTTTATTTATTTTCTTTCATTTGGTTTTTTACTTGATTAATATTATTATTTTTATACATGTATATTTATTATTATTTACTAGAGAGAAGCCGCTGCGCTGTCCTTAGCATGGCTGCACTTCTCTAAAGTAAGGTGGATTAACGACTGATTTGTTCTAGTTAAATTATTCAACAGGTAGCCACGGTCGCGAAGTGCTCCCGTGGGAAAAGAATGCACTTTGTTATTGAAATAGTCATATTTCATTTGAATAACTGAAATATGACTATTTAGTTTATGCGCTTGTTGGTGAGAGGGAAAAAGGGGGGTGTGTCCATAGGTGACACGTTTTGCTGTGTAAGCAAAAATGGTGGGAACCCGTTATTTAGAAAAGCCGTTAGGCGAAGGGAAGTATATGGGGAAAGGGGATTATGGGTGTAGGTGGAGTCTCAGATGTAACTCTTTCTATAAGGTTTAAGGTGTAAGCCGTGTCCAAGTGCAATGGATTCCATTTTTTCATTATGACGCTTTTTCTCTTCCAGTTCCTTCTTAGCATAGCTTATATCATTAACAGCTTTGGCTACTCCTGCAGCCCCTCCCGTTAAGGCTCCAAGAGCTGATAGCCCAGCAAACAGTGGAACAAGGAATGGAATTGCCCCACCAATTTTCGGTACTGAAATAACTCTAGGTGTTTTTACTTTATTACTGCTTTTTGTAACGGTTTTCTTGGCAGTTGATACTGCTATTTTAATTGCTTTTTCCAGATTAAGTACTTTTCTGCGTTTGAGATTATTTCCAATAACTTTCATTATTTTTCTAAACGAAGGTGGCCTTATCTTGTTATTATTATTTACTTTGATCTCTTTAACTACATTTTTATTTTTCGCTCTCCCCTTAGGCATTTCATTGTTAATTTTAGAGTAACCCATGCCGAATTTTGTTTTTGCCTTCAAAAGATTAGTAACCAATAGTGCATTTGCTCGTTCAGCTATACTAGCGTCTTTTGATTTAACTCGTTGCCAAGCTTTTTCAGTTAAAATTCTATCAGCAATATGACGGTCAGATGTATTGCTAAATTTTGAATAAGATATATCGTGTTGTTTGCACGCTTGATCAAGCAAATTAATTCCTGAATCACCTCGAGCTAAACGTTTTTGGAGTTTTGTTCCTGGGCCACAGTATTGATAACCAGGTAAATGCAGTTCTATCGGAAGTTTATTTATTACAGAATTCAATAATCCTCTTCCCTTCACGATGACGCACGTTTCGCCGACTGATGGGGTTTTTCGAATAATCAAACATTTTATAAGATTTTCATCATCATCAACATCGTTACTTAAGAAGAATTGAGAACTAAATGAAAATTTTGAATATAAACTTTACATTTTATAGGAAAATTTAGTCTTTATCACTATGCGTTTCGTTAAACAGCAATGTCAGTTACCGGTACAAAATATGGAACTGTCTAAAAATATTGAAAGAAAAAAACATGGCAAACTATTTCCTAATAGTATAAGAGGGTTAATAACAGGCCCTTCAAACTGTGGAAAAACAAATGTCATGATGAGCTTGTTACATCATCCCAATGGATTGAAATTTGAAAATATCTATATATGTACCATATATTCTAAATCTTTACACCAGCCAAAGTATGAGTTTTTGCAAAACGCCATAGAACCAATCAAAAATATGGGTTGTTTCACTTTCTCCAATAACGCAGATGTTATTCCAGTCGAAGAGACCAATCCTAATTCTATATTTATTTTTGATGACATTGCTTGTGAAAAACAAGACACAATCCGAATATACTTTAGTATGGGCCGACACCATGGCCTCGATAGCTTTTATTTGTGTCAAACGTACACACGAATACCCAAACACCTAATTCGAGACAATGCAAATGTCCTTATCATCTTCAAACAAGACGATATGAATTTAAAACATATTTATAATGACCATATCAATTCAGATATGACATTCATTGCATTTCAAAAGGTATGTATGTGCAGAATGCTGGAATGCAGACTACGGCTTTGTGGTCATTGACAAAGAAAGTCCTATAAATGAAGGACGTTATAGAAAAGGTTTCGACTGTTTCCTTATGTTATAAAAAAAGGATGTCACATTTAATTTCATATCATACCTAAAGAGATGTTCTATGAGAGCAGTACAGAACAGTTCAGTGAGCAGATTGTAGCAGTAAAAAACAGTTCAAACCAGTTCGAGACCCAGTATTCTTCAGTTAAGACCTCAATATCAGATTCAGTTTAAAACCTGTTGAACGATTCTTTCAACGACTTCGAAACTTATTCACCACCTGTTTCTCTAAGAAAATTTAATTCATTATGAATATAGATGTTAAACTAACAAAAGAACTAATCAAAACTACTAATGCTCTGCGAAAAAAATACAAAGCTCTAAAGACTGGCAGGGAAGCTTACGAAACTCAAATTGAAGAAACTTTCAGACCACTTATGAAACCACTAAATGAATTAGTTAAAAAATCAAGTATCAAGCAAGATAAAAGTACCGTTCTCGAGCGGCCTTTTAAAAAGATAAAACTAGACTTTGAACAACCACATCAACCACAAGAAAATGATACGAGAAAATATTCACACGATGAATTCATTACGCCTAACACTTCTATTGATGATTCACCCATTTTAACTGCTGATACTGATACCCCAAAAAGAACAAAGAACAAGTTGCGCCATAGTAGCTTTGCAAAACGAATGTCACAAGAACAGTTTCATGAGACACCTAAAAAATATACAGATTTACTAGCGGACCCGACGGACGTTGTCCTGTCTACACATCTTTAATTTGAAAATTTCAAACTTTTTTTAATAAGCTAAAACATTCTGGACCATTTTGATGAAAATTATTATTCAAATGTTATGACAATAGACAATATCTAACGTCATTACATGTAAATTTATTACAATTAGACTAATCGATAGCGTGTGAGTATGTGTAATGAAATCTTCAACTTGTTTTAATTAAAGGTAAAAAAGCTTACACTCCAACTATTTTGTTTAAAAAAATATATTTTTTTATTTACAAAAACTTAATTTATCGTAATGCCATTGGATGTACAATATTTTTGGTTAAACCCTGAGGTGTATAAATAAATAAATTCGATGGTTTTCCAACTCTGGAACACGCAACATATAATTGGCCGTGAGAAAAACATGGGTTTTCTAAATCTAAGCCACAAATTGTCATTGTTTGGCCTTGCGACTTATTTATAGTCATAGCATATGCCAAGCGGATTGGAAATTGTAAACGTTTGAATGGTATAGGCGAATCTGAAGGAATCATTGGGATCCGTGGTAAAAGTACAACTTCACCTTGAAATTTTCCACTCAAAATAGTGGCTTCAAGAATGTTGCCCATGATTTTTTTTACAACTAATCGCGTGCCATTACACAATTTTGGGGCATTTAAATTCCGAAGCAAAATTATAGGTGAGCCAATTTTCAGTCGCAAATTATGTGGTGGCATTCCAGGTAAATCTAGTGAATTTATAAACTCTACAGGATAGTTGACAACTTCGTCAGGATCAACAACAGTGTCAATCGATTTAAATGTAATTTCATCACCAGGCAATGACTGTTGTATTTTAAAATTGATGGCGTCAACATCTAAATTTTTTGCGGCTAAAATAGCTCGCTCTCGCAGCCATTCATGATTAGTATAATTATGTCTTAAATCTGGAAAGATACTTGTTATTAACTCATCTTTGGTAGCCACCATGTTGCAAAAATTCTCTGGAAGTCGAATATATTGTGTATCTTCATACAATTGAATTTTACCGTTGCCAATGTCTAACAATTGTTCAGACAATCCTGACGCTAATGGATCATTTTGAAGTCGAACGCGCATATTAATAGTAAGGCATAATTTAGTGACACTTGGCCATAGATAAGATTCTTTCAAACATGCGTTTATTTCGTCTGCATATGTCGCGCGTGGAATGACTGGTAATGTTTGTCTGAAATCACCAGACAGCAGCAGTAGAGCACCACCGAAAAGCCGAGCATTATTTTTGATATCTTTCAGGGACCTGTCGAGAGCTTCAAGCGAATGCTTGTGGGCCATTGTACATTCATACCAGATAATAATTTTACATTTTCTCAAAACTTCAGCCTTGCCTGAATGCTTCTTTATGTTACACATTGCTTCGGGATTTGTATGAACGTTCAAAGGTAATTTAAGTGCTGAATGCGCAGTCCGTCCACCATCAAGTAACGTTGCTGTAATGCCTGATGAAGCAATGGCGAATGCAATATGATTTTGAGATCGAATCCGCGCAAGTATCAGTGCGATAAGAAATGTTTTACCAGTGCCACCTGGAGCGTCTAAAAACAAGAATCCACCTTGTTGTGCTGCAATTGAAACGTTAATTTGATCATATACATTTCGTTGTTCAGCAGTAAGCAATTGTTCATTTTCCGCAACAAAAGTAGCCAAAGAAGTCTTATCGAACTGGTGTTCACGTTGAACATCGCTGTTGATGATGTCTACTGCTGGGCGATTCGGCGCTGGCATTCCAAAATGGATGAGCGGCATGTTTGAAATAAAAATACAAATATCCTCAATCATTATTAATGACTCGTTGTATATTTCGGCGGAGAATTCAATATTAAGATTTTGATTAGTAATTCTAGTCCGATGCAAAATATCCTCACTCATTGAGTCTTTATATTTGTTCCACAGAGCAGATGCATTAGACGGAAAACACGTTGTCAATATTATTGAAAATAATTGACGAATTTGTTGTGGAGATGAGCTCAGTGCTGCATCTGCAAGTGTGAGATCCCAATGGTTATCATCCTCCAATAAATGTAACTCACGACACGCATCGAAGAAAGAGTCGTATGAAGTACCATTGACTTTTCGCAAATATTGGAAGGACGTCGGTCCAGGGACGTTAACCAGTAATAAACGCAAAAAAAAAACATTCGCGTTGCTTAGGATGAACTGTATATAATCGACCTAAAGTTTTTGTCATAAATATATCAGCGAATCCTGGTACTGGAATGCCTCGTTTCCGCGGTTCCCAATTCTTTGATTGTTTATTCCATGTAAAAAATTTAGGAACATCAGTGTACATCAACGTCCTTGCGAATTGACCAACAGCATCTTGTCGACTACAAAGGTTAAAAAAAACAGTAAGAGTTGTTTTTGGAGCCGTCAAAGCCTGTTGTAGTGCAGTTTTTTCTGTAAAGTAAACACGCTGTCCGTTTTCAAGATGCACAGCCAAATGTATAACAGCAGGATCCCTTTCATGTATAGGGAACGTAAAAATGCGCCAAATAGCTTCGTTGCTACTTATGTATCGACCCATTTGATAACGTGTTATTTCGTCATTGTCGTTAACATTTTGAACAGCAAATATAGCTTTATCACTACCCTTGTGAACATACTTACAAATGTATTTGATAGACTTCACCGAACTGCATAGTTCAACGTTTATGTGCGCTTTGTAGGTTTTGCACAGCAATGGCGAATATGGAACTACCCAGCGATTATCAATATCTACTCTCACACCATTTGACAGACGCAATTCATATGATTGACCACCATTGTCTACGTCTCTACGTCGATAAGATGGATAACCGTCCATATTGGTGATAGTATCAGTTTCACATGGTTTTGGAAAACGTTTTGTACATTTTCCATTATCCATACATGGCGACATCATGTTTAGAGTGCCACATGGACCATGGATCATATTTGTAGTAACAATGTTAAACAATTCTGGATCAACATTCGGATCTGGAATTTCCGCTGAAATAATTTTCTGCGCGTATTTTATCCACCAACCAAATTAAAATATGCGCATGAGGTAAACCTCGTTTTTGCCATTCAACAGAGTAAAGCCAACAACGCGTTTCACCAAATACCGAGTAATGTGTAATCAAATTCATCAAAGATTTTAATTTTTGTTTAAAGACACGTGCAGTGACATCATGACGGTGCATCGATGTTTGACCTGGCAACAGTAAACTTTTGATTTCATCCCAGTTTGGATTACACGTAAATGTGATAAAAAGATCAGGTCGGCCGTATGCACGTACGTAAGTCATGGCATCTTGAATATATTCCTGCATATGACGCGGGCTACCAGTGTATGATGATGGGAGAATATATGCGGTACCAATATTGTTGATGTCATTCGTTGCATCTACGTTGCCGATTACGGCGTCACGTAAATGAATGTACTCCTCAGCACGAAGTTTTGCTTGATTAAATTTTATGTATCGTAATCTCTCACTTTCGATTTTTACATACATATCGACAATGTACTGATGGAATAGCTGTCTGCATCGGAGAATTCCATTATCTTCATTGGCACGAATCATTAGTCGATATGCATAGTAGTTCATAGCACTAACTTTCTTGTTCAGTTCTTCACCTGCAAATAAATATAATTATGAGATTAACAGAAACTATTGATTAAAATAAAATAATTTTAAGATAATTTATAAGTTGTACCTGTAGTTGGATTTCTTTGTTTAATATTGATATGATATCCATCTTCTCCTTCCCAAAATATCAATGGATACTGCAAAGCATCGTAAGAACGATGACTGTCTTGAATTATTTGCATCGTATTATCTCTGCGTTGTATGCGAATATCTCGACGTTCACATGGGTCACCAGCCATAACGACTGCAACTTCATTAATAGTTGGAACATTATATGTGCCTGCGTGCTCTCCATAGGGCACTTTGTCTGCTTTGATGACAATGACGTAGTTGTCGTTTTGCAGTCTGTTAGAAAGAGTCATAAACAATCGTATCAATTGGTTATTGTTTTGCAAAAACGTTTGCAAATTATCCACAATTTCTCGTTCTTACATCCGCTCTATATGGTTGTAAAGGCAGCGTGTATGTGATTGTTGCTCCTCATCGCCCATAAAATAAATTTGTAGAAATTTTGGATCGGCATCAGACATTGGAAGCAATGAACCAATTTGGTGGTACACCTGACCTTGAATCTTGAATGTAGATTCAAAATTACGACCATCTTCATTATGAACAATTTTTGTTGCTCCAAATGATGTCATTTGGAAGCATGAATTGAATTTACGAATTTTTCGCAAAAACAATTTCGATTGAGATGTGGTTCCGGCTAAAAGTGTTTTTAAAGGTTCCGGTGGTGGATTTAGCGATGGCAGTGAAATTTTTCCAGATGCGCAACATAAACCAGTTGATTCACCTTTATACTTGAAAGCATGACAATATTGACACTCTTTGTCCATACTACCTATCGTGATTAGTGCATGTGACGAATAATCTATTTCAGGAACATATTCGAACGCGAGACGATTAAATGATGCTCGTGACAATGCTCGATTATGTTGCACTTGTTGATGGTGATGGTCTCTATGTGCGTCGGTAGCTCGTTGACGTGCCTCTCGTTGTCTCAATGCATTAGCATGAAGACGTTGAACGCGTTGCTCTGAATTCTCATTTGCTCGTGAACATGCAACTTGATCTCTTAAATTTGCATTATCCGTTGAGTGTTCTTCAATTGATCTATTTAACCGACGATCATGGACTAATTGGGCGTTCCGAGTATGCCGACCAATGTTTTTTGCTCTTCCACGAAGACGTGGCATTTTTCTGTATAAGGAAAATACTGTAAAATAATTTTATGTTTTTTCTATTCAATAATTCTAATAAGGAATAATTTTTAATAAAACCAATTGAAAAAATTCATTAGGAAATTAATAAGCTACTATCTGCGTCATTAATTTTTGACTTTTAATTTTTTGAGATTTAATGAAAAATAAAAATCCATCTGAATAAAATCGGTATAATAAAATGTAGATGGATAAAAAAAATTTACAAAAATATATGAATTTATAAGCAAGAAGCATAAAATAAAATATTCAATGTCAAAATCTGTATCGATGAAAAATCTGTCCAAACAAAAATTCGTGTAAATAAAGAGGCAAATATAAAAAGTAAACAGATAGAAGACAATAAAATACAACAATTAAATAAAAGTATAAGCAAACCCATTCCCACCCAACCCCAACCCTAACCCCACGATTCAGACCCCCGCCCCTGCCTAAATATCATCAACTCATCATACATTTCTCACAAATAGCCATACATTTTCAAAATATGAATCATAAACATAAAATACTAGGTATTCTCATAACTAGGGCTGTAAAAGTAACGAAAAAATGAGTACCCGTACGTTTACGTTACTTCTGGTTCGAGTACACGTTACTAAAATGTCGTTACTCGTTACTTTCGTTACATTTGTATAGATACTCTGCAAATGGGGAAAGCATTCAGATTTTTTACCAATGCGATTTCATACATACATATAAGATTCGGATTAGTCCAGGTAGAAACGCATTAGGCATATTAGGCATCATTAAAATGAATCAAATAAGTTTTTAAAGTGTTTTTTTTTTATTAATAAAAGGAACAAACAGGAAATAAAATGCACGACTGGGTCGCACGAACTTGCTCCTATCTAATAGACTAGGAATTTTAAAAACGAATGTTATTAGAGAAAACTGTTCATAAGGATAAAATGAATTTTTTTTAATTCTTTAAGTAGTAAGAGATAAAAACAGAATGATATGCAAATATAAATTTATGCAGGAACAAAAATTATAAGTCTTTGTAGTGGTTCCTCAAAAAAATAAGCTTTTATGTAAAAAATTTTTAAACCATTTTTAAGAAAAAATTTTGGTACGCCAACCTTAAGTTTTTATTATTGTTCGAATAAGTCTAATTTCCAAAAAAAAAATACTAAGCCGTTCTTGAGATATCGAATTTTTCAAAAAAAAAATTACTTTTTTTTCTAAAAATTGAAAAAATATTTTTCCTAAGTTTTTTAATGCTATGTTTTTTATACTATTTAGGAGCTTTTTTATAAAAAATTTCATTAAAATCCGTTAAGTCGATAATGAGAAATTCAAAATTCGAAAAAATCGTTCTATGGTAAGTACAGTCAGTAATATCTAGATTTAAAATTTTTTTTTATTAAATTATAAATTGTAAAGATTAATCAAAAGAAAAAGAATTTTAGCAAAATTCTCGGAACCGTTTTCGAGAAAAATGCGATTTTCGAAAACCATTTTTTAAAATTTGTATGGAAGGTACCGTTAGTTTTAAATAAAACAAAATTTTTTTTCTCAAATCTTGTAGATTATATTAAGAAACTTTTATTTGCCAAGTTTGAAAAAAAATCGAGCATGGGGTTTTCGAAATATTGTGATTCCAAAAAAAATTTTGAATTTTTTTTTAAAAATCCAAAAAATTTAAAATTGAAAATTTGAATATGTAATAATATTCAAACTTTAGAGGAGCTTTGGCATAAAAAAAATTATTAAAATCGGCTGTACCGTTTTCGAGAAAATCAAAAACAAAAAAAATGGACCCAGGGGGGCTACCGAAAATAACAATTTTTTGTAAAATTTTTTTCAACCATTAGCTAGTTTTTACCAAATGATATTTTTGGAATTTTTTTTAAAAAATTCTGTGGGACAGTTTTTGAGAAAAAAAAAATATTTATAAAATTTCGAAAAAAAATCGTATGGCAGGTACCGTTATTTTTGGTCTTAAAAAAAAATAGAAAAAAACGTCCGGGGGTAAAAAATTAAAACCCATATCTACCAAGTTTGAAGAAAATCGGCCGAGCCGTTTAGGCTGTAGTCGAACCGACAGACAGACAGACAGACAGACAGACACACAGACAGACAGACAGACAGACAGACAGAATTGCGAGACCCACTTTTTTGGTCTTCGCTATCATCGTAATGTCAACTTTGATCAAAATCTCGAGTTCGATTTTTTTTACGAATGCATAACTTGCCTTATAGTACCTATAAGTCGCAAGTAAAAATTATTCCTTTCACCGTTTTAACAAACAACAAAATATAAACTTATAATAACTAAAGAAAAAACAAACAAATGCTCAAAAACCAAAAAATTGGTAAGCAAAATAACATAACCAAATTAAATTTAGTTCTCTATAATTATAAATAAATAAAAACATAAATAAAGTATATTCAATTAGATTTAAGAAAAGGAACAATGGAATGGACGGATAAGGCAAATGGTTTTTAAAAACAAAGATTTAAGAAAGAAAGTAATAAAAATTTAAATTCACTTAAACGATCTTATAAAATATAATACAAACAAAATACAGTAAGTCTTATCTTTAACAAAATTTGGATCAAGAAAAGAAAAAAACAAAGACTAACAGGAGGAGACATTTTTTCAACAAGACTAAAAATGCAAAAAAAAATTAGCTAAAAAAACTGCAGTACATAGCATTATTTTACATCTTCTTCAAGAAGTTCTGCAAGTTTTCTTTCAACAGTTTTGAAAAAGTTATTTTAAACGAACCACACTGTATAGGTACTACAAATATGGATGCAAATATTCGCATCTTAAATTTAAGATAATTAAAAATAAAATTAGGAAAAACAAGAATCGAGAAATAGTTAGAATGTTTAAGAAAATATTATGTCATAAGATCTTTGTTAACATTAAGAAACAAAATTTTTTCCATTCGTTTTGCTTTAAGTGAAGCACGTTTCTCCGACAATATTTGTCCGGATTTCGAAAGAATTCTTTCCGATGGAACTGATGAGGCCGGTACAGAAAGATATTTCAAAGCCAAGTCAGAAAGCTCTGGGTATAAAATTTTGCGAGCATTCCACAATTTAAGGGGATCATCTTTCCTATTGGGTTGATTTTTCTCCTCTATATACTGGCGAATTGAAATTATGCTAGCAGCCAAATTTGAAGTTGATGAACTTGCAGCTGTTATAATATCAAAGTCCGCCCATAGAGAGTCTTCTTCAACTGCAGATACAGTAGAATCTTCTTGCATGCTTCGGGGTATTGAAGCGGCTTTTGGGTATTTTTCTAGTTCCATTTGCAAAGAATGCTTTGCACATTCATATGCAGAATCGCTCGTAAACGATCCTTTCTTGAACCTAGGATCTAAAAGAGCAGCTTTCGATAAAATTGGATGGAGTGAAGAATTTTGAAAGCGAATTTGAAAATCTCTAATTAACTTCTGTGGAAGATCCTTCGAAAGATTTTCCATTGGTGTGGATTGTAAAATATTCAACCTACGAATAACGCAGCTGGTTCCCGCCAAAACTTTGAATATAGTCACTTCTTTTTGTGAAGACATTTCCTCTGTCAATTGCTTAAAAGGTTTTAAAATTTTTATTACATCGGTTAAAACAGACCATTCTTTTTCTAAGAGATTTTTGACAGGATTATGGAGGATCCCAATCGCTGCTTCAAGAGGCTCTTGAAGAGTTTTAACTCTCTCTAGCATGTCCAATGTGCTATTCCAGCGAGTTACTACGTCCATAGTATGTTTCAATGGCTTTGCACCAGGGTTTAGCTGCTCTTGCATCGCGCACAGTTTTTTGGTTGCGATTGGGCTCCTATGGAAATGCTCCACAATTGCTTTAATTTTTTTTAAAAGGTCATTTATTTCACTAAGCCCTGCTCGTACAATTAAGTTTAAAGTGTGAGCTACGCAAGGAAAATGCTCCCATTTTAGCAACCGTACCGCTGCCTTCATATTAGCAGCGTTATCCGTCACGCATGCAAATACTTGTCCTGTAACTCCAAAGTCATCCGTCACCTTTAAAATTTCATTTTTCACATTTTCAGCAGTATGTCGTTCTTGACATTCAAGACACCCTAAAAGTGCTGAACGCAACTCCCAAGTGTCTTTCAAAATAAAATGTGCCGTAACTGCCTGATATGATGTATTTGTTCTAGATGTCCAACCATCTGTTGTTAAAGTGATATATTTCACTAGCTTGAACTCATCTTTTAATTTTTCCTTCACAACATTATATTCAGCATCAAGAAGTGGATTGCTTAGCATATACCATACCTTGACGGCATTTTAAAATTTGGCTCTAAATATGTCACTAAGTCATTAAATCCAGAATCTTCAACAATTGAAAATGGCTGAAGATCTTTTACAACCATTTTTAAAATCAAATCGTTAATTTTTTTTCACGCACTATTGTCAAACGCTTTTTTACGTACGAAGATATGTCGGTTTGTCTTTTTTCAGATTGAAAAGAAGAAATTGAAGGCACTTCTTGTACGACCTCAGTGGTTTGGTGATTTTGGCTTGTTGAAGGAAGAATGGGAAGCTGAAAAGCTGATGCTGATTCTGTTGAAATTGTAGTTGGAAATATATTGTCAAATGTGGGTCGATGTCTAGTTTTAAGGTGTTTTTTTAAATTCGTCACCGAACCACCTTTAACTGAATAAGTTGACATACACAAATCACATTTAACAGTGTCTTGTTTATTTGTTTCTTTGGTAAAAAAATTCCACAGTTTACTGCGTTTGCGCTCCATTCTGAAATAATTGTGTCGTCAAAATTTCAACAAATAAAATGGGCCTTTATTTGATAATTTTATCTTATTTAAAATAAAATATATTTAGCATAATATATCACACAGGCCAAACGGCTCAAATTCTTATTAATCCGAGATTTAAGGAAAACTCCACTTTTCTAAATCTTGAGATCTATCAATATTTCAGTGTACCAGGTATTTCAAACACATAAACAATGTTAATTCTATGTTAATAAATAATAATAATAATAATAATAATATTGTGCCAACTATATTAGCTAATGGCATAGATTTGAAAATTTTTATCGTTTTCGTTTCACACAAACTAACCTTTAACATAATGTACTTTTTTGTAAATTGAAAATGAAACAAACAAAAAGTCTATTGAACCCATCCTTACCTACATAATAAATAAAAATATAGGTACATTATGTACATACATTATGATGAATGTGATGAAAGTTGAAACTGATCCTGTTTTTTTCTTTTGAAATATTATAAATACAAATTTCGTTAAATTCCGTTTAAATATTTTCACCAAGCTGTACTACATATTTTGTGTATTGTTTTTATACTCTTGAAATTCCCAATTAAAAATTTATTATCTGCTTTTCCTTTGGTAAATTGAATACACTTACTCTTACTCGTACATATTAATATAATTTTTAATGTTTTTCCTTAAATCTCTGATAATCTTTATTCTTAATGTGAAAACGTTTAGTTTTACGTTTTAAAAAAGGCATTATGTAGTTTTATAAATGTTATGTACTGAATATATCTTATATTAAAGTGGCAAACAAATTAAGATAAAACAAAATATGTATCTGTAATAAATATAGGTAACTCACATAATTATAAATCACAGACGATTCGATTCAACACTCAGGACTCACAACAGGAAAAATACTAAGATTCAAAATGCCGCGTCAGTAATCCAAAATCAAAATAAACAAATTTGTATCCTACCACTATACAAGGAAATAAAAAGTCTTCCTTCAAAACTAAATAGAGAATGCAAATAAAAAAAACATACCTGCCAACAAATAAACCCACAAGACACACTACAACTGCACTCCAAGTTCATTTCAGCACATTTGTGAACAAAACCAAAATACCAAAAACCCAAACACAAGATACACAAGAAAAAGATACGTTACTCTAGTTGGTGTGTTTGGTATCGGTGCGACAAGATTTCTCCGTGTCCCATACCATTTTGTTTCGTATTCGTATATGCGAGATACCAGATACATAAGGTGTGATATGGTATATTTTGTATCGTACTAAACGAGTAACTAAATCGTGCGAGTAACGACATTGTGTAGGTAGTAACGTTTCGTTACTAGGTATTAAGTTCAATACCCGTTACTCAGTAACGAATACATACGGTTCGTTACAGCTCTACGTCATAACACAAGACGAACACATTTTCAATCTAATACCGCATCCACACGTCATACATATTATTTGTCATTATCAGTCACAACAGATGTACAAATCCTAAAACAGCCCATACCAAAAACTCTTATGAACCCAACCGCCACCGTACCTACAAACTCTTATCTGACCCCATGAACTCTTATCTGGTTCCCGCTCTCAATTAGCCTTATACCTACTTGGGTCATAAATATCCTTACGTTTTTCTGCAAGTGATATCGAAAATATTAAATTTTTCAACGGTGCTTGCGTTTAACCCCTTACTGCATGGTGGCTCATATATGAGCCAAACCATTTTAGTGTGAATATTTTCGAATTTTCAACAAATTTGGCTATTTTGTGCATACAGTTTGAAATTAGTAACATAGATGCTCTAAATTATATAAATAAACACCATCTATGAACGAGTTGCGGGAACAATTTCTTTCGTCAAACTCGTAAAACAGGTTGCAGTGGGTGAGAAGCGTGTTTGAGAAATTCAAAATTGTATAAAGAATATAAATAAACATATATATATTTATATATATATATATAAAAAACTGTTTCACGATATTCTACACTTCATAATTGTTTGAATAAATAGTTTATTTAACTTGTTGAGATAATTTTTGTTTCTTTTCTGCTCATATATATATATATGATCCAAACAGGAAAACTGCAAATTTTTCACTTTTTTTCCACAAAAATCAAAATTCCTGAAACACGTGTCTTTTTAATTAACATAAACTACCACATATATTTTTTTCATGAAGAAAAAAAAAATCATGCAGTAAGGGGTTAAGCGATTCCTAAATTTGTTTTTTACTAAATTCATTTCTGAAAATTTTCACTCCGCTGCGGCGCTACTGTAAGGCAAAATAGTTAAATTTAGCATGTAGTCTGACAAATTTTTGAAAACAAATTCTTCCAAAATATTTTTTGTATTCATTATAGAATACCAAAATTTAGGCAAATCACTTTGTTCTATTTTACTAATATCGTAAATGGGGAATGACCTCCATTCATCATTTAAAATGTCTATAGAACATTTGAGAAAAGGAAATGCCTCAACTTGTGTTTTAAAATAGAAACATGATAATTTCGATTTTCAAAATCAATTTCAGTAGTTAAGAATTCACTTCAACAAATACTGACACAAGAAGATGAATCATAGTTTTCTGCGACTAAAAAATTCTATTCATTTCATTAATTATATTCAGAATATAAGACATAAAAAGTAAATATAATTTTTTCTCATCATTCAATTTTTCTATTATATTTCCAATGTTATGTTCCTGTTTTTCTTCGGAAGACAATAATAAAAAATAATATTGCAAAGCCGTCCATTGCTCCAAAACTCTGTCTACAGCTCCCTGAACTGACAGCCAGCAAGTAGAACAGGTATTTAGCATTTTATGTTCAATTATTCTTGAAATGTTTTGAACTCTGTTAATCTTTTAGGATTGTGCGAGAAAAAATTAAAAACAGTTTTAATTAACGTTTCAATTTCGAATGTAATTTTCTTTGCCGCTGATTGAGCAGGTTGAGCAAATGACAAGTGCAACCTAAGTAGAACATTATTTGGTTTCAATGATTTCAAATCTGTTTTGATTCCATTCATAGATCCTTTCATTACTGCAGCATTGTCAGTGCCTAAACCTATTAAATTTTCAGAGAGAGTTTTCAAATCCTTTAAATATAGCTTAATCGCTGTTGAAATGGAAATAGCTGTAGAATCTTCCAATTCCAGCAAACCAAAGAAAGTATCCTTGACTGAACCATGTGCTCTCGTCTATTATAAGCCACAAATATTTGCTGTTTAATTTTTGTGCAATTGTTCCCTTGCTGTAAATGCAAATTTTTTTTAACAATTCAGTTACCTTCTTTGCACCGCAGTTCCGGAGACAGCAGATAATCATCCCGGCAAAGAATCGACTATACTAACGGCAAAAAATTTTGTACGCAGTACACTACCATAATTACTTCCATTTTTACTTTGTTATCCTTCAATAATTCGGAGAGCTTCTCAACAATATTTGGAATGAAAGATTGGTTTTTTATTTCAGCTTCTTTCTTGATGTGGTTTTTGGACCTCGCATGACGTTCCAAATTTGTTATATTGTTTGCTAAGTCTTTTTGCACAATTTGCAAAAAGCAGTTTGGGAAACGTCTTCTCTTGTCAACCAGTTTCTGCTTGATTCCCATTCTTTCTTAAATTTTTGGTCATACTCTTGAAATTTATTGCTTTTTTCCACATCGCAATCTTCTAGAAATCAACATCTGCCATCGTGTGTATATTTGTCTCGTCTCGTTTTTATCTCGAATGTATTTTTTAAACTGTCTCAAAAGTATTTATTATAATATAGTTAACATAACTCGATATCCAAAAATGTTTATGATTACGCAGATAAGTAAATTCACCTCCGAACTCTTCCACAGCTATACTAATAATGATCAGGTAGAGTATACCAATAACCGTGCGTGCTGTATACTACGTATATAATTTTGTTGAATGTGTAGTGGTCTCGTTCTTTCATTTGAGTTCGCTACAGACTCGACCTTCCTGTGATTCTTCGTCGTCCTCGTCGAAGTCCCACTCCAGCTCAATCCAGGGCTTCATCCGGTCCGCTGACAAAATTGCTGAGTAAGGATTTTGGGTTCTAGAAGCATACGGCATATCGCCAACCTGGTATCTGTCATGAGACAAGACTGCAGTTACGCAATAGGGACCTCGGTATCTTACTTCAAGCTCACGCGACTTTCCAGTAGCAGTAATTCCGTCGTTTAATGACATCACTAAGTCCTCTTCTTTATAAGTTCTTGCCTTCCGATGTTTCCGATCATGGCATCGTTTTTGAGTTTCCTGATTTTGTTTTGGTAGATTCGACCGCTTCTTTTCGAATTGTTTCAAGGCTTCTCATGTTTTGGTTCAGATTCACAAATTGAGCTAGAGCATCTTTCAGTGGATCGCGAGGTGTACTCGTATATCCCATCAAAAATTGATGAGCTGTTTTCCCGGTGGTTTCATTATTGGTGTTATTAATTCCCCACTGAACCAGTTTAATTTGTTGGTCCCATCTGATTTCATCTTCTACGGTGGCTAGGAGTGCATGTAAGATAGTGCGGTTGTATCGCTCAACTTGCCCATTGGCCCTAGGGGTTTTTGTTGCATTTAGTATGTGTTGGATGGTATGGTTTTTCATAAATTCCTCGAACGCGTTTGATGAGAATGCGGTTCCCCTATCCGAAATTAGCCGTGGAGTTCCTAAGGTAAAAAAAAAATGTCTGTAAGGAAATTAAGTACCGGTTTGGTCTGAGTGTTAGGAAGTGCTTTAATATTGACATATTTGGTGAATGCAAGTAAAATGAGGTATGTGTTTCCTTTTGTGGACTTTACAAAGGGACCCAGATGGTCAATGTGCAAGGTGTCGAATGGCACACTTCCCTTCTCAATTGTAAATAATTCTCCTCGAGGTTTAACTTCCTTTTTATTGTAAGCACATTCAACGCATGCTCTAAGATATTTTTTTACGAATTGGGTCATTCTTGGAAACCAATACGGAGCACGTAAATGGGTCACTGTTTTTTTCTCGGAAAAATGCCCCATCAAGTCAGGACTATTTCGCAGAATTCTTTTCCTTACCCCCTTGGGTACGAAAATTATGAACTCACCATCCACTCGGCGATAGAGGCGACCATGTTGCAATGAGTGGTCGTGTAGTAGTACCTTTATGATTGCAGAAATATCCTTGTCCTGAAGCTGAAGTGAGTATAACCAGTCAGTTTCTTCGATGTTTACTCGTAATACTGTGGGGGTTCGTACGGATTCCTAGACAGTGTATCCACATGAATCATTTGTTTAGCTGACCTGTGAGTGACTTCATAATCGTATTCTTGCATGCGCAGCCACCATCGGGCTATTCTAGAGGTCATTTCTTTTTTCTTCATGGTGGTTTTCAAGGCTTCGCAATTAGTGACAATTACAAAATGTTTCCCAAGTAGATACTGTCGTAATTGATTAGTGGCTTCTACTACTGCAAGAGCCTCCAGCTCGTAGCTTTGGTACATGGATTCCTCTTTTGTAGTTTTTCGGCTGTAATAAGCAATAGGGTGTATGTTCCCATTTTCCTTCTGCAATAATACTCCAGCCAGACCCTTGCAACTTGTGTCTGTATGTAATTCGTGTTCCGTCCTTGTCGCCTATTTAGATATGAATTTGATTTGAAGATGTATTCTAATCCAACACTCTTAATAAATGAACTTACGATTTTTTCAAGTTTTCTTATATTGATTGGTATTTATAAATTCGTATGTCTGGTTTAATTTCAGGTTCTGAAAGAAATTCGTTCTACCTAATATGTAGTAAAAATAATAGTTTTTCTATATTTCTATACTATGTACCTGTTATTACGAATTTATTTGATATATTATAAGAATACTACCGGCCCGGTACGTGCTTCGCTACGTATAAAGTGAAATAATAAACAAATTTAATTGTAACATCAAATTCATTTATTCAAACAAAAAAATATTTTATTAATTCCTAGCTATTTTAAAACTTAATCCAAAACATTTGGATAAACAATATTTTTTGTTTTTCCATTTTGAGCGTGAATAAACAAACGGCTGGGGGTACCGACTCTGGAACAGGCAACATAAAGTTGGCCATGTGAAAAACATGATTCCTCCAAATTCACACCACAAACGTGAAGTGTTTGCCCTTGGGCCTTGTTGATGGACATCGCAAATGATAAACGCGCAGGATATTGTAATCGTTTGAACTCAAATGGCATATCAGTTGGAATCATAGAGATACGCGGTATCAAACAAACTTCTCCTTTTGATTTACCAGTTAAGATCGTAGCTTCAATCAAATTTGGCAATAGTTTTTTCACTGCCAATCTGGTGCCATTACACAGTTTTGGTGGATTAATATTTCGCAATAATATAATTAAAGAACCAACTTTCAGATTTAAGCAATGCGGTGGCATACCAGCCGGTTTCAATGAATTTAAAAATTCATTTGGATAACTCACTGCCTCATCTTGATTCATAACACTGTCAATTGATTTATATGTAGTGACTACACCTGGCAGTTTCGCTTGAATTTGAAAATTAATGGCATTGATATGAATGTTCTTCGGTGCTAAAATGGCGCGTTCTCTCAACCAATCATGATTTCTGTAATTCTGAAGAATATTCGGAAAAACACATTCAATCAATTCATCTATCGATTGCGCAATTGTACAAAAATTGTTTGGTAAAGCGATCAATCCGTTGGTACTGTCGATTTGTATTTTGCCATCACCAATTTCTAACAATTGCTTTGCGAATTCATGGGCAGCTGGATCATTTTGTAGGTGAATACGCATATTAATGTTCAGTGTCAATTTTTGTACATATCTCCAAAGAACTGATGACTTCAAACAGGCATTTATTTCATCAGCAGGAGTTGATCGAGGAATGACAGGCAATGTTTGACGAAAATCCCCTGACAGTAATATCAAAGCACCACCAAAAAGCTGTTGATTACCACGTAAATCTTGCATTGTTCGATTAAATGCTTCTAGTGATTTTTTATTCGCCATTGTACACTCATCTCATAAAATAATTGAAGTTAATCGCAGAACTTTTGCCATAGCAGAATTTCTCGAAATATTGCAAGTTGGAGTTTCAATCACCTGTACATTCAATGGAAATTTTAATGCAGAGTGTGCGGTCCGACCACCTTCTAATAATGTAGCAGCAATTCCCGAAGATGCAAGTGCCAATGCAATTTTCTCTTCCGATCGAATAGTCGCTAAAATCAATGATATAACGAACGTTTTGCCTGTACCACCAGGTGCATCCAAGAAATATAATCCACCTGCAATATTTGAAACGGCTTGCATGATTGTGTCATTATACATGTTTTTGCTGAATATTCAATTTGGTTATATTCGATTGTACAAATAAACGCAATTCATTAGAATTGAATTCCTGCTCGCGTTGCAATTCACGATCAAACAAATCATGCATCTCACTATTTGGTGCGGTCATACCCAATTGTTCTAATGCTTTATTTGCAATCGTTAGACACATATCTTCAATTATTATCAAAGCTTCATTGTACATTTCCAAGGTAATCAACAAATCAGGATTTCTTGCATGATGACGCATACGAATTAAAATATCTTCTGCCATATAATGTTTATATTTGTTCCATAATTCTAGTGGATTTGATTTGGCATACATGTTGATAGTATAATGGCAAATAGCATTCGTATTTGTTGAGGATGAGCTGAAGTAGATGCATCATGAAGTGTTGAATCCCAATGTGCATCATCCTCCAACAAATGCAAGAGTTGACATCCTTCACGATATGTTTGACACAAATGACCGTTGACTGTTCTCAATTCTTGAAATGATTTTGGGCCATTGACGTTAACTAATAACAATCGCAAATAAAAACACTCAGCATTGTTTGGATGTACTGTATATATTCTCCCAATTGCATCTGTTTGGAAAATGCCTGGATGCCCATCGACTGCTGTTCCTTGTTCCTTGTTTACGTCTTTGAAATTTTTTCGAAGACACATTCCATGTGTAATACTGAGGCACTTCAGAATATAACAAATTTATCGCAAATGTATCAGTTTCGCATAATTTGAAAAAAGCGGTCAACGTAATCGCAGGTATCTAATGGCAGCATTTTTTATATTTCACATCCATTCAATTTCGCTCATTATTTGCTTTCCTTTTTCTTTCTACTGCTATGACTGAGAAAGAAAGATACACAGGATGAAAGATACACGCCACAGACTACACAAATGCTATAGAACGGAAATTAGAAGAAAGATATGACTACACAAATATTCTGGATTGGTACCTTGAGTGGGAAGAGTTGACATATAATATTAAATTGTGAACGTGGTGATCCATTTGCAGTAATGTAGTGTGAATGGTGAAGTTACACCAAAGTTCTATTACCATGTTTATATGCTAAATTAAGACTCTGACTCTAGGTTGGAAGTTTTAAAAAACTTTATTTCACAATTTACAAAAATTAATTACTAAGTTAATATAAACTGGACTCGTTGCCTGCCAAACCAAGAATGATGTCAATCGAAGCTCAACTCGTATATATTGTCCACCGATGATGTGATCGATAGCCAATGATATTGCCAATCCATTCTGAGATGATGGGATAATGCTTCGTAGGCAATTCCTTACTTTGTTTAATATATTGAATCGTGGGATCGTGCTTTGTAGGCAGAATCCATGATTTGGTTTGTTTAATATAAATCATCCATAAGGGATGTTTTTGTTTATGTCTACTGATGAGATTGTTGATGAGAAATTCAGATATTTTCTGGAATGGCTTGCTTGGATTATTAGTCATCAAATGCGGGTGTTAACTCCCCCCTTAGTCAATAGAAGATTGTCCCAATCTTTCTTGAATTAACATGTTTGCTCTGGTTTCGGTTTCCTCCATGAGTTCAATGATGTCTTGGTTTGCACGTTTCGTTTCGAAAACTTGGTAATACTTATATGCTTTGATAATAGCAAATATTGATACAATTATAAAAAAATTAATTGATAAACCCCACAATACAGGGTGTTCTTTTACTTCTGATAAATATGGTTCAATATAATCAGCATTAGTGTATTTTAAGTCTAAATCAAATGAGTTTATATATTCAATTATTTTTATTTTTGATGGTTTGCTAAATTTAATATGTTCCAATATTTCATTTCTTGAGTTAACATATGTCTTATTATCTATTGTAATATTCCTTTCAAATTGGATTAAATTAATTCCTGATACCTCTTTATTATTTATTATATGTGATCCGGTAATAACAATATTTCCTTCGCTTATTATTTCTATGGGTTCATTTCTTTCTTTTATTTTTGTACAATTAGCTTCTAAATTATTAAGCAATTCTGTCAAACAGTTTGGTGTTTTTATGATAAGGCAAAAATCATTATTCAATTCTTTTTTACAACTGGTTTCGTAAAACTTTTTATGATATCTAATTAATTCTTTTGGTATAATTATTTGTCCACCATTTACATTATTACTTCTAGTTTTGTAATGATTACATAAAGCAAATACTTTAGGGTATTTGATATATACAACAATTATTTCATTTTGTTGGACAATTTGAAATTCAGATGCATCTAATGCATCTGTTATGGATACTTTCACTTTTTCTTTTTGCATTATGTTTCGTATTTCATCCAAATTTAAGATTAAAGTATTTAAAATATTTGACTTACTTAGATTAATTGTGTTTATAATTTCTCTTAATTCTACTATTATGTACTTAACAATTTTAATATTTTTACTTTCTTTAGTGTTTGATTCACTATTCAGCTTTGTCAAATGGTTGAACAGTTGCATATTTATGACTACTTGTTTGTTATTAGAAGCAATTAATTCTTGTAGTTTGAGCTCTATTCTGATAGCATCGTCGTGGTCTGGACTACCAGATATCCACTTCCATAGCGTTCCTATCTCGTTTATTCCTCTTCTTTCCCTATTTCTGATTAGTAATTGACTCAATAGTTTGTTTGCTGTCTCTAAACCCTGTTTTAATTCGTTAGAAGGTTTATTATCTATCGGAATGTCACCTAAAATTTCTGTGTATGATGTTAGATTAATGACGTGGAAAAGTTCGTTGGTGTCCTCGTAAACTGCTGCTGTTGTATCTTCTATCAAAATGTATTCATCATCAGAATATTCCGTTATTTGATATGCCATTGTCGTGGCGACTAGTATGAAGATTAAAAGCGTCATCTGTAAGGTTAATTTCTTATGTTATCTTTATGAATCCGTCTATTGTTTGTATCTATCACTATATTCCCTGAGTCTGTTTTAACTTTCTTTTTAACATATAATGGTTTATTTTTACTTCTTCTCTGACCTGTATCTACAAAAATTATTTCCCCTTCTTTGTATATTTTATTCTTCCTATTTTTGTTAAAATGTCCTATCATTTTTTGTTGATGAGGAAGGATTTTATCCTTAGTTTCTACGTCACCTTTATAATTGTGGAATATGTCTGTAGGTCGTTTTTCAGTCACCGTGTGGATCGTTTCGTTATATTTTTTTGTGGCTAGAGGCATGATGTCTTTTATGTCTGTTAGATGTGTCGATTCTTTAACTATCCTTATGAGTTCTGTAAGAGTTGAATGGATTCTTTCTATAATTCCATTACTTTTAGAGTGGGCGGGTGGTGTTGTTTTATGATTAATATTTAAAAGATTATATGCACATTGTGCAGAAGGTGAGCAAAATGCTTTCTCGTTATCAGTTATGAGGGTTTTAACGTTACCGAATATTGGCAATATTTCTATCATCCTATCTTTAGCTTCTATTTTAGAATTTACTTGAGTGGTTATCAAATATTTAGAAAATGGATCTGCCATTGTTAGGAAGCTTGCATTGTCGCAGTAATAAATGTCTGCGTGTACGCGCTCTCCTCCTTCTTCAGGAATTGGAGCCTCTCCAATTGGTTGCTTGTTGGGATGTCTCTCATATTTATTTTTCTTGCAAATTTCGCATGCAGCATTAATTCCAAGAATTTGCTTGAATGCGTTCGGCCAAAAATATTTGTTTACAATTTGTTTGTACACTTCCTTAGCTTGTCTATGAGCTCTATCATGTTCAACTGTGATTATTTCTAATTGTTCTTCTTTACTGGTAATATCCTCTACTATCTTATTGCAAAATATAAACTTTACTGTTGGGAATTCGTGTAATAGTTTGGTTTTTATTTTAAAGAATGTCTCTTCGGTACTATATATACCTACAGTAAGACCTTTTTTGGTAATATGTTTGATTTTTTCTAAAATTTCAAAATCTTTAAATAAAATTGTATGCCTCCAGTAATTTGGGTGAATTTCTTTTGATATTACATTATTATTTAGGGCTTCGTTTATAATAAACTGGGTTTTATAACTATTAACCCTCTGGTTTACTCTTCTAATATCTGGTAAGGGGTTGCTCTCTGCACTATGAATTGTCCCATTAATTGATGGCTCAACGTCGCTCATCATGTTTAAGTTCTGCCTGCTAAGAGCGTCGGCTACAACGTTTTCATTTCCTGGCTTATACATAATTTCGGGAGCGTATTCTTCTATGAATGCCCGCCATCTTTTTATCTTTGCGTTAGGGTTTTTGTCACCAATTGCGAACGTCAGTGGTTGGTGGTCCGTATATATGCGAATTCCACTTACACCGTATAAATAATTTCTTAGGTTTTTAAGCGCCCAAACGATAGCGAGTAGCTCCTTTTCGTTTGTCGCGTAGTCCTCCTCTGTTTTGCTTAGAGTTCGACTTATGAAAGTAATTGGTTTGTTCACTTGGCTAAGTACTGCGCCTATGGCAGAGCTACTAGCATCAGTCGTAAGTTCAAACTGAGCATTAAAATTAGGTTGATTTAATGTAATTTGCTCACATAATTTATCTTTCATAGTCTTAAATGCTTTAATAGCTTCTTTATCGAATTCGATTGCAATTTTTTTACTACTATTTTGACCTGTTCGGCCATTTTCTCCTCTAAGGTATTTTGTAAGCGGCTTAGCAATCATTGCGTAATTTCTTAAAAACTTCCGGTAGTAACCGGATAATCCTAGGAAAGATCTTAGCTGACGTAAAGTCGTATGGGTTGTGGAAATTCTTCGATGCACTTTGTTTTCTTTGGATCCGTTTTAATACAGTTGGAGGATACTATGTATCCTAAAAATTCTACTTCTGTCTTAAAATACATCGATTTCTCACTAGAGATACACATATTTGCCGCACTTAAAGCTTTAATTATTTCCTCAATATATGCTAAATGTTCTTCTTCAGTTTCCGAAAAAATTATTACATCATCGATGTAAACGTGGCAAAATTTGCCAATGTAATCACGGAGTATGTCATCCATAGCTCCTTGAAAAATTGCCGGTGCATTTTTCAATCCGAAGGGCATTCGGAGGAACTCATTCTTCCCGTTGTTAACGCTAAATGCTGTTTTCTCTTTATCATCTTGTTC
Organism: Chrysotoxum bicinctum; assembly: GCA_911387755.1. Lineage (NCBI taxonomy): Eukaryota > Metazoa > Arthropoda > Insecta > Diptera > Syrphidae > Chrysotoxum > Chrysotoxum bicinctum. The sequence goes on along the minus strand of OU426988.1, from coordinate 55,193,087 downwards.
CATTAGGATTTGATGAAATCCACTTTGAAGGTCCAAGGTTGTGAAAAATCTTGCCTTCCCTAAGTTGGCTAAAATAACTGATGTATCAGCCATTGGGTATTTTTGCGTTTTAGTGAAAGAATTTAATTTTTTGTAGTCTATCACTAATCTATGTTTCTTTGAGCCGTCTTCGTCAAGACCCTTTTTATCTACAACCCATACAGGAAAATTGTATGCGCTTCTGCTAGGTTGTATAATATTGTTTGCTTCCTTATTCACAAATTTTGCTACCGATTGTGGATAAGCGAAATCTTTCGTCCATATGGGAGAGTCATTTGTAGTATCTATGCTACATTTTATGCTCGTATTATATGGAAAAAAATTAGGGTTTTGCGTAAACACTACTTGATACTTTCTTAAAATTTCTTTGAGCTTTCCTCTATTATTATTATTTTCTAGATTAATCTCTAAATTGTTAATCAATTGATCATTGAATAGTAAAGGTATTATGCCTTGATCATATTCTAATGTCGAGTCCCTTATATTTATATTACCTTTTACCTTGCGTAATAGTTTTATACCAATGATGGCATCATAATCATTTAGCTCGTTTAATTCGAAAAAACTTTCTTTGACTCCTAAAATGTGTATTTCTTGAATTTTTTTAATAATAGTGGTCCCATGAACACTTTTTACTTGAGAAGGGATGTCTAATGTTTTATTTGGGAACATGCCAGGTTTTACGTAACTATGCGTGGCACCTGTATCTATTAGAATGTTAAATATTCTACCCGACTTACTATCCGTTCTTTTAATATAAGGTAAGTCGTGCCTTAATCTAAAAAATTTTGACTTTCACTTAGATTATTCAAACGAGGGACTTTGACCACAGGTAATTGAGCACTGTTCGGTCGATCTCTTTTGAATGGATTATTGTTATCCCGTGTTGCGTTATTAAAATGGTTATTTGAGTTTCTAAAATTGTTATAGTTAGAATTTTGCCATTGTGGCCTATTATGTTGGTATTGTCGTTGAGGAACGAAATTTCCACTCGACATGTCCATCCTTGGTGAATTGCGGTGGTTATGATTAAAATTATTTTGGGGAAAATGATGTGTTCTTAAATTATTGGGCTGTGGTATATGTCTAGGAGTTATCTGTCTTAATGTGGGCCTTTCAATGAGACTTCTTATTCGATTTTCATTCGTCTCTATCTCTTGTGCTCTAGCAAGTGCGTTCGGAAGGTCTCCGGGGTTGAGCGAAAATACAATGTTACTAGTTGGTTGGTTTAACCCTGTAACGAAGATTCTTAGTGCATTGTCTCGAGCTCTGTCAGTCAAACACTCGGTTTCGGCGGTTCTAGGGCCATAAGTCATTATTGTCTTATTAATAATTAACGTCATCACTTTAGTCACTTCGTCGTAAAATTCCTGCAAGGTTTTTTTGTCCTGTCGCATACCACTTAATTCCGTCTCTAGCATATGCACTGGTCTTTTGTCACTGTAGGTCAAGTCTAATCGTCCTATTATGGCGTCAATATTCAAAGGTGTCCCATGACTTGTTAATACGTCATTTGCCTTGCCTATAATTTTATTCCTAACAATATTCACTACTGAATAATACCTAGCACCACCCTTGCATCCCTCATATACTTTCATAGCATTTATTAATGCTGTGCGCCAAGAAATGTAATTATCCCCATCAAACTGCGGTATACATTTTGCTACTTCTAACCCTTCCCCTCCTGGTATTGTAGGATCTATTGTGATATCCTTATAAGGCTCAATATTATCTCGGGGGCAAAGTGAAGATAACTGATTCGTTAAACTTTCTATTTCCTTTTTTAATCCAGCCGTGGATTCCGCTATCAGATTAGCTACTATGCTTGACATTTGTTCAGGCGTCATGATTTTAAACTTTATATAAAATTATATTTAAGGAAGGAAAAAAAAAAATTATTGGAATTTTTTTACTTCGGAATCACTTTATTAATGTTTACTAATTTGTTTTCTTTCCAATTATTGGTAACACTTTATCATCACTTATATAAAATATTTATATAAAATATATAACTTTGAATATAAATTTATTCTTACTTATCCAAGTTTTCGGGTACTGATGATCCTACTTCCTTTGATCTTTTGGAATCACCTTGTGTTCCTGTTGCCTACAGGTGCTTTATTTCTGGAGGTCTTCTTGTATTTATGTGCTTTGTTGGAGTTTATTTATTTAAACCCTTTCCCACGTTGGTTACAGAGGTGTCTTTTAACATGTAAACTTTCTGCACTTTTTTAGGGATCTTGAAGTTGAAGAATTTTTGTTCTTCTTGAATGCTTCTTGTGATTTAAGTTTCTTTCTAACTGATTTGTCACGCACTTTCAGTTTCGGAGTTACGCACAAGTCGGTTTTTTTGAAAAAGAAAAAAGGAAATTTAACACTTTTCCCGATTGGGTTCAAATAATTTAAACTATGAAATTATTCAATTAATGTTAAACTTTATCACTGTCCCTGCTCGGGCGCCAATTAAGACTCTGACTCTAGGTTGGAAGTTTTAAAAAACTTTATTTCACAATTTACAAAAATTAATATATTGAATCGTGGGATCGTGCTTTGTAGGCAGAATCCATGATTTGGTTTGTTTAATATAAATCATCCATAAGGGATGTTTTTGTTTATGTCTACTGATGAGATTGTTGATGAGAAATTCAGATATTTTCTGGAATGGCTTGCTTGGATTATTAGTCATCAAATGCGGGTGTTAACTTGCTATATCGAAAGATTGAGTTTGAATAGGGTTTGATTTTTACTATTTTTTTTTTGAAGCATCACCACAGCATACCCATTTTCTGATGCATCAGTGTGAATTTCAGTATAAGAACCGTATTTAAATATCTGAAGGACTGGATCTTTAGCTAATTCAAATTTAAATTTTTCAAAAGCCGATATTTGATCAAAGCCAAATATGAAAGAAGTGTTCTTTTTAAGAAGATCTGTTAATGGTTTAGCTATTAAAGCGAAGTTGGCTATAAATTTTCGAAAATATGAGGCAAGAAATAAGTTTTGTGTTGGAATAAAAGAGTTTTTAAAAAATATAAATAAACTTTATTCAGAAAACAATTAATGAAAAGCAAAACGAGAAAGTTGACTGTACACGATGATTATGAAAATAGAAGTGTCGTCTGGTTGCTCGGCTCGAGATTCAGATGGTGATCTTCGTCGCATCGAAGATCGTTCAATCTTTTGTTGTCCCATGTGAAATGGTGGTTGTTTATCACATCGAAGATTATCCAATATTGATAAGATGAATATGAGATGTGATGCATGAAGTGGTGGTGGACCAATGTTTATCTTATCTCTCAGGAATGTGAGAATGTTTACTTAAACTGATATTAGAATTTGAGCGTCGTCGTTATTTCGGTCTCAAGTGGTTTATTGTAAGCATCTGCATTGTGTGGTTGATTAGGGTGAGAAGATGTAACTCCCCCTTCCTTAGGATTGTTGTTTCTCCTGAAACAATTAATTCCATTTCTACATAGGAATATAATTACAGTGCACAATATCAAAAGAGTTACAATATGTATGGAATATGAAGTTTCTTTATCTGTATTTAATTTTGATATTTTTTCGTGTATTACATCAATATTATTTATATCTTCTAGTTTAATTTCTTTTTCAATTAAGAGAGTAGACATGCTTTCATACAATTTTGGATTCTCTAAATATAAAGATTGTTCTTTTATTTCATTGAAATTTTCAAAAGTCTTATTATCTATAGTTATGTATCTTGCATTTTTCAAACTGAATTAAAACATTATTTATGATTTTAATTTTTTTCTTTTCATTACAATTGGTACTTATTTCTATACAGCTATTTTTTCTTAACAATTTTCCTCTTGTTAATTCTAATACAATATTTTCTCTTTTATTGATTAATTTAGTACAATTTCTTGTTGTTATACAGTTTATGTATTTTTCCAATTTATTTAAATCTTCTTCTTTCGATATGTATTCTACATTTTTGTTTTCAATAATATATTGATCATTCATTTTTAATTCTTCTTTATTATTATTAGGTAAGCTAGTTACGAAATATTTATTAACTTCTATCATGTCTTCTGGTATACTTATTATGGATATAATTTCTTGATCATGTAACCCTGTAGTTACTTTTATGTTCTTTAATTTGTTATGGCTCCCTACGAGATGCATTACAAATGCATTGTCTCCACACTTCACCTATCTGGTTTGAGTAATAAAGAAAACGACACAGAATTCGAAGACAAACACCTATGCGCCGTATCGAGTTGATCCTAACACCGAAAATGTTACACGGAATCGTCGAGGCGCGAGAGAAACGAAAATCAAAGAAGCACGAAAATCACAATTCATTCCAAGAAAACACATTCTCGCGTACAAATAATAAAGAGTTGATATTTTTATTGCGACAAGACAAGCACAGTTAGGCATTACGATACAAAGTATCTTACCCTGACTCAGAAGCCAACCTGGACATACCTCTTCCGGAGACGATCTACTCTTTAGGTCGGCTGTGGGATGTCCGAGTTTGAGAGTCGTGATGAGTGGTTCATAAGACATCAGTCAGTACATGCCAGGATTTCCAGAACACCACTACGTGGGATCTAGTTCCAGAAAAAAAGCATGTTATTAAAGCAAATTCGAAGGCTTTATGTGTTTGTCTTACGTAGGATGAATGTCGTTGATTCAGGTTGTAAAAGTCCAGGTCCATCGGTCTCGCCAGTATCCTTATTAATTGGTCCCCGCACAGGAATTCCTTTTTTTGTTCATCTGAAAGAGAAATATTGATATATGTATAATAATGAATAAAATGTGGTATATTTATTTTTTAATAAAAATATAACTTTATTCAAAGATTACAAATTAATTACTTTTACAAAATCTACTTCGACTCGCTTGGGCGCGTAAGGAAAAAAAAAAAGAACGTTAAATACAAATTTTACAAGAGCGAGCCAAACAACTTTTTGTCTCGCTTCTATGTCTCAGGTTTCAGTGCTTCGCGCTCAGCGTGCGACATCTAGCTACGAAACTCTGAAACCTAAACATAAGGGGAATAACACATTATTAATAATAGTTGCATTAATTTTATACTACAACTCGGCCAATCTGACAATTTGATCGCCCACGATTAAATTAAACAAACAAGTCTTAAATTATGAGATGGTAGGTGTCGCCCTTAATCAACCGAACCTTCAGAGTCTCGATTCTTCCAAAGTCCGAATATTTCGAGACTCGACAATACCATCATATGGCAGCTGTGTGATTTGACAACCTTCGATATCGCGTATTACGTATCTGTCATTAGGTAGAATTTTGTAAACAACGTATGGGCCCCTGAACTTTGGAATCAATTTCTTATTTACACCGGTTGTTGTATCTACATTTTTTATTACTACATAATCACCCTCGTCGTATATACGTGCTGGGTTATTATGCTCTTCAATATATTTAGTATTATATTCCTGAATCTTAGTGATTGCTTCTGAAGCCTTTTCTCTTGACAATTCAAGATTTCTTTCCAGTTGACTTAATTGTTTATCATCAAGAAATTCTGTTAATTTGTCGATTACTACTCCCCTTTGGTTAATACCAAATAACAATTGACTTGGTGTATTTTGAATAGCGCGATGTATAGTGTTATTTAGTCCGAATTCTATTTGTGTTAAAGTAACAACCCAATCTGAGTGCTCGATTGGTTCCGAAAGCTTAGCAAGCATGCCAGTTAATACCCTATTGACTCGCTCTACTTGACCATTGGCCTGTGGCGAATGAACTGCCACCTTAACATGATCTATATTCTGGTCTATAACGAATGATCTAAACTCTAGTGATGTAAAACAGGTTCCCTTATCAGTAATTACTCTTGATGGCCTACTGTAATACTCAAAATATTTTCTTAGTGCTGCACATACTTCTTTTGAGCTTGTAGATACAACTGGGTATAATTTAGTGCACTTTGTAAATGCATCTATTACCACTAATATATGTTTTCTCTTTGACTTTATTGAAGGGAGAGGACCAAGATGATCCAAGTGTATTGTATGGAATGGGATGGGCTCCTTAGGGATATTGAACAAATTGCGTATATTAGATCGAACTGGGTGCTGAGTGCATTATGCAACGGATACAATTTTTAATGTATTTTTCAACTTTTTCTTGAACATTCGGAAACCAATAGTGACGGCCAATTTGATCAGAGCTTTTTGTTAAACCTAAATGCCCAATTTTCTCATGGATCATTCTTATAACATTAGTTTCCATTTCAGATGGGACATAGAATCGAAGTTTACCGTTGTTATTATTTTTTTTGAAGACAATACCATCCTGAACTAAAAACGAATTATTATCTTTTAAATATAGTTTGTTTTTCAATTCCAAAATCTTTACATCTCGATTTTGGGCTGCTCTGAGTTGAAAATCAACATCCTCAGAGTCAATAACAGATATAACATTACATCTGCTTAAAGCATCTACATGATTCATATTAGCCGTGTTTTATTTTCCCCCAGATCTGATCCAGATTGGATCTTTATTGAAAATTACATGTATAACAAAAACAACACAAGGCCCAGTTTTTTTTGTATTTGTTGCTTTACATGTTATTTTGAAAACAAAATCCAATCCGGATCAGATCTGGGGGAAAATAAAATACAGCTATTGGCACCACTACGATGTTTGACCTTATAGTCATAATCCTCCAGCTCTAAGGCCCATCGAGCAATTCTATGATTAACGTTCTTTTTGTTCAGTGTCATTGTTAAAGAACTGCAATCAGTTACAATGGTAAAAGGAATACCTTGCAAATAAACACGGAACCGACGTAAAGCTGAAATTATGGCTAGGGTTTCCAATTCAAAACTATGGTATTTGGCTTCTTGATCAGTGGTGCTTTTAGAGAAGAATGCTACCGGATGTAATTTATCATCTTCTTGTCGTTGGAGTAGAACTGCACCATACCCTAATGAACTTGCATCGCAATGCAGTTTCTTTCCTTGGACTATAGATTGCCAATACAGGTGGAGATGTTAATCGTTCCTTTAAAGTCTGAAAAACATCTTCGCATTCGGAAGTAAATCTAAAAGGAGTTTCAGCTTTTAATAAATTATAAAGAGGTCTTGCTATTCTTGAAAAGGATTCAACAAACCTGCGAAAGTATGAACAAAGTCCTAAAAATGAATGCAATTTTTGTCTGTCTTTAGGCACAGGATATTGAGCAATCGCTCGAATATGGGAATCACTAGGTTGGATGCCATGTTCCGTTACTTTAAACCCTAAGTAATCAAGTTTCGAATATGCAAAACGACATTTTGACAAGTTGAGCTCCAACCCATTCTTTGCTACACAACATAAAATTTTAGTAAGTATCACAAAATGTTCACTAATAGTTTTACTAGCAATTAATATATCATCTAGGTAGACAACTATATCTCCTCTGTCTATAAATTCGCGAAAAATTTAAATTATGAATCTCTGAAAAACACTGGGCGCATTCTTAAGGCCGAAAGGCATTTTAAGAAATTCCCATTGACCGTTCGGGGTTATAAAAGATGTTAATTGTGTTGAGTCTGCTGCTACCTTTACCTGGTAAAACCCACTCTTAAGGTCTAATAAGGTCATAACCTTCTTCCCCTCCAGGTATTCAATGGTATTGGATGAGGATCTCTTACTGTATGTTTGTTCAATGCTCGATAGTCTATACACATTCTGGTTTCACCAGATTTTTTTCTTAACCAAAACTATTGGTGCAGCATACGGAGAGCTACTTGACTGAATAATTCGTTTTTCCAATAGATCTTTTATTTTTTTTTATTTCTTCAGGCAGAATAGACTTTCGTATGAAACTAATCGGACTACCGGTATCCAAAAGAGAACAACAATCGATAAATTTTGTGCACTTATTCTTATTTGTCATAAAGGCGACACAGCATCTGAACAGCATCCAAACTCTGAATCAGCTCCTTGGTGTCATCATGTAGGGTATCCCGGTTCACAGCTCCAACTCTGGTCTTCACAATGTAAGGGCAGTTTTTGTAAGTGTGCCCCTCGTCAGCACATTTGAAACAGGATCCAGCTGGTCGTTGCTCCTTTGGACATTTTGCTGCGATGTGCCCATACTTTGAGCAATTAAAACATCTCTTGGACTGCTCGTTGTTTGATGCTGAAGTTGAGGGAACCATATTTCCTCCAGAAGTTGTTGCCCTAGCAACCATAGTCCTCGCTCTTCTTTTTTCATATCGTGGCAAGAGGGTTTTGAGCTCTACTATTGTTTTGGCGGCAAAAAGAATAGAAACATTTGCTGGTGAATCCCTCAAACCATCGATAATGAATTCGATCAACTCTGCCTCATCGATTTCAGCATGTGACCCAAGTTCTTGCATACATATGACATATCGAAGAAGTGGCTCGCCCTGACGATGTACTCTCTCACTCAGTTGACGATAGACCTGCTGTCTGCTCATCTTATGGTCGAATTCTTTGATAAGTGTTTGCTTCAAAGAATCCCAGTTGTCAACGTAGACCGTGCGTAGCAGCATTTTCGCAGTTCCCTGCATGAGACGGCGTACAGACAAGTACTTGCATCGGTCATCGCATCCCAGCGAGTCGGTCACATCTTCGTAGTCAACTATCCATTTAGTTATGCTGTATGCATGCAGGAACAGCATTTTCGATGTCTGAGAAGTCCACTGCATGCCATGGTGCAACCGAAGATGTTGTGGGCGCCTCCATCTGGTCCAATTCTTTCCTCAGCTCAAGGATTTTTTTCGACGCTCAAGTCTGGCCAGCTTTTGTTCTTCTTCCAAGTCTTGGCCATCAGAAGCTGTATTACTGTGCCTGTTATCAGAAGCGGCCAGTGTTTCAGAAGTATTCTCTCCATTCGGGGATCCAGAAGGTGGAGTTTTCTCGGTTAACTCAGCAGAAGGTGGAGTTTTCTCGGTTAACTCACCAGAAGGTTGTTGGGTTGTTCGATCATGTGTCAGCATACACGCCACAGATTCTCGGTAGTGACTTGCAGTGTTTCCTCCGTTTTAAATGCATAGCCCTTCTCGTTAAAATAATCAAAGGCCCACAGTATTTGAGCGACAAGGTGACCTTTTCAAACTCGAATCGTGGAATAATAATTAGACCAAATATGTATTCTTACATGGTATCAAGGCGTCAATTCTTCATTCACTCAGTTACCCTCTGGAATAGCCTCCCCCTTTCAATAAGAACTAAAATTTTACAAAGTCATTTTCTAACTATAGTCTGTAATCATATAAAAGGAAACATTTCAAACTCTTTCTAAATAACTTAATTTAATTTACTTAATTTTTTATGTAGATACTATTATTATCTTAATTATTATTATAATCTATTACTTTTCGTATATCACAAAATTCCCTGTACTATTAAATGAACTTGGTTCACATTGTACAGAGCCATAATTGTAAATAAAATGAAATGAAAATGAAAAATAGAAAATGAACCCAAACTATAGTTCATTGTTTTGTGATATTTGATTTCTTTAATATTATTTTCTTGTTTATAAATAATGTCTTCAAAACTCAATTTATTTGGTGTTTTTACAATTTCTTCGTTATTTGGAAAAACAAACTTTTGCTTAAAAGTATACTGATTATTACAAAAAATTTTAGTATATATTTTAACTGTACAATTATTGAATGTAATTAAGGAGTTACCATTTAGTATAACTTGTCTCTCGTCGCAGTTACTTGAAAGATTCTTATTTACAAAGTTTTTTACAATTAACATATTATCTTCAATTTCAATTATTTCCTCATAATTTCTTAATATCTTTTTACAGTTTTTATTATATATACAGTTTTCACTTAGTTTAAGTTCTTTTACAGATTTATTATTTTCAAAAAAGTAAGTTTTATTTTTTATTTCAACTACTGGGGGTGGCCGTGGCGCGATGGTTGTGTGCTCGCCTGTCAACCTCAACATCACAGGTTAGATCCCTGCCGTCGTCTATGTCGTCTTTAATTCCATTAAGACCTATTAATTGTCATCAGTGGGTTGCTGGTTTACTCATTACATGTTGTTTAGGCATAACACTAACAACATGTGATTGAGTTAAACTAGTATGCCCAACAAGGATGAAAAACGAATAAAATAATGCGAATTATAAGAGACATAGAAATAAGACACGGCAATTCTCCGCTTTAGTTCAGCCGCCATCCCTGGAGATAAAAAATCTGAGACAACCACCTTCAGTCTCAGAACATCGTGCCACACATCTTTCCTATCCTTCTTTCTCTTCCGTAACTTCACGCCCGCGCTGTGTTGAAACATTTGAAGGGTAATCATATTCCCTTGAGCGTGTGTAGATTATAAAAAAAAAAAAACATATTCTGAATTCATTTCAAGTTCATTTTGTTCGTAATCGGGAATTGGAATCAATAATTTCTTGGCAACTGTTATAGTTTCTTTAGGTATTTTTATTGCAAAGACAATAAATTCATTTTCATATTTAGCAACACCTAGTCTTACATTTTGAAGTTTCTTAAAGTCTATATTATACGATGAAATTTCCTCACTAGATAGTATAAAATAAAACTACTTCTTCTTATTTTTTAAAAAAAATATTTTTTCGGAGGTAGGAACCTCTTTATTGAATGTCTTGATAAAAACTACTAACTATATTACAAAATTATCTTAAAGCTAACCTAGCCCCAGTGCATGGATCGCTGCTTGTTGTTGCGATGTTCCCACAGGTGGTTTCATTTTGCACCCGCCGTACGTGATGGAATGCGGGTTTCATCTGGTTGCTGTTGATGACCAGAGATAGCGTCAGCGAAAGATGACTACAAGTGTGGGAATTGTAATAAATGATTTTCCACACATAATTCCGCGTTAACTCCTCCACCCTTTAAAATCGAATGCCCTCATTCGATACCGATGTTCTTAGATGTTGTGGAAGGTCAGGTACCCCTATTGTTCTAGATGTTGGTATAGGGTTAGTTTCATTGCCATCCATTATTCTTTGCTGGTTATTGTTAGCTAGTACATTGTTTATTTTCTCTTTAACAACTTTAAAATCATGTTTGTCCGGTGTACCGGCGATCCACTTCCAGGCGGAGCCGAGAAAATCTAAGGATCTTTTATTTCTGGACTTAGGAACAAGCCGATCAAGATGATGCTGAATTTCATTTACGTGGTTGGATAGGAGGGGAAAGATAGGGTTGGAGGTATTTTCTAAACGAGACATAGTCCTTTCTAGATCACTTAACGCCATTCGGTATTCCTGAATATCAACGACGTGAATTAATTTGAACGTGCCAATTTGCACTTTTGCGTTTTCCATTTCTATTGGGATAAGTTGTGCATTTGTGTAGTCAAGCATCTTGACATCGGCGAAGATTGGCGTGATGCAAAGCATAAAACACCAAACTAATGTGCCGGCCAATGGGATGTGTTCCTTTTTACCCATCACGGGTTACTAATGGGTCCCTCGTTGACTCCTTGCTTAGCTGCACTGTTGACTCCGTGTTTTATTATTTTCACACTTTTCGCTTTCCTTTTTATATTTTTATTTTCACTGTATTTTGATTGTCTTCTATGTTTATTAGTTACACGCTTTCCTTTTTTATATTTTTATTTTCACTGTATTTTGATTGTCTTCTATGTTTATTAGTTACACGCTTTCCTTTTTCATGTTTTTATTTTCACTGTATTTTGATTGTCTACTAGTTACAAGCTTTTCTTTTTTATAGTTTAATTATTTTTACCCGGAACACCGAACTGTACGATTTTTTATTAATATGAGCTACTTAAGATCACTGGCTCGTTTATAATTTAAAATACGCACGGAAACGGGTCCCTGCTCGGGCGCCAAATAAAACTACTTCTTCTTATTTTTAAAAAAAAAAATATTTTTTCGGAGGTAAGAACCTCTTTATTGAATGTCTTGATAAAAACTACTAACTATATTACAAAATTATCTTAAAGCTAACCTAGCCCCAGTGCATGGATCGCTGCTTGTTGTTGCGATGTTCCCACAGGTGGTTTCATTTTGCACCCGCCGGTACGTGATGGAATGCGGGTTTCATCTGGTTGCTGTTGATGACCAGAGATAGCGTCAGCGAAAGATGACTACAAGTGTGGGAATTGTAATAAATGATTTTCCACACATAATTCCGCGTTAACTTATATTTGAATGAAATACACCAGTTCTTGCTGATGCTATATTTTCTTGAATATTTTCTACCTGTTCTTTAATTATGTATATTCAGTTTAAAAATTTGTTCAAGGAATAAACCTTCTGAAAGTGCTTGTTTGTCTAAAGAATCTATTTCATTCATCCTCTTTAAAATCTTTTGCCCATCGCTTTGAATTATTTCTTTTAATTGCATAAACGTTTTGTTAAAATTGTCATTTACTTTAATTTGCTGTTTAAAGTTTTCAATTATATTATGATTATTAGTATCAGTAACAATAAAATGGTTTTCTATATCAATCCTGTCATCGTTGTCCATTGTTCCGTATAGCCAATGCAAAGCTTTTCCCATAAAATTAAATACACCTCGTTTTTGTTTATGTGGAATAATGGTAATTATTTTGCTTTTAATATTGTCAATTTCTTTATTGATTAAAACAATTTTATCTTCAAATGTAATAGATTCAAATGATAATCTAAGCTCTTCTAATATATTTAAAATCTCTTTTGGATTGATTATATCATGTAAGAGAATGTCATGTTTACTTACTATCTCTTCCATGTCTATTTTTATGATTGCGAATCCTAAATTTGACTCGATTTTTTCTATTGTCATCATCTGGTTGGTTATAGGGGTAATTGCTATTATAAGTACTGCAAATATAATCCAATTAGCCTGCAAATTTTAAAGGTCTTTTAATATTTTTTTCATGAATTCCTTTTAATTTATATTTTCTGAATTTAGGCTTTTCTTTATGCCTTAAATTAACATAGTTTTTTATAAATCCTTCGTCTCTAATTTCTTCGTATTCTTCTCTATTCTTGTTTAATTTATCTATCACCGTTTTTTTCTTCGTAATTATTTTATTATAAATTTCAGTCTTATCTATTCTACGAGTACCTTCTTGAACGTCTTGGGGTTTGGATTTAATGGTTGAATGAAAACTTTTGTTATATAACTCTATGGCTTTCAAAATATTAATCTTTATTGAATTATTATTTTCTAAATTTAAAGCTCTTATTTTTTCTGTTAATGTATTATTAAGTCTCTCTGCATCTGCGTTACTGGTGTGGTTGTTAGGTTTAACAAGATGTAGGTCTATATATTCGTCTTTACAAAATTGTTTAATGTTAATGCTTTTGAACTCATTGTCACAAACTAATTTTCTAAAATGTCCTTTTATTGACATAAAATGTCTAATTTTTTCTATTATTGTTTGATTATTCCTATCCTCCAGATAGAAACTGACTGCATGTTTGGAAAACTTGTCAATAAATATCAAAAATGAGTGTTTGTTATTAACATAAATATCCATGTGGATAATTTGGTTGATATCTGATGGTGTTTCAGTAATCATGAATTTTTTCTTGATAGGTTTTCTATCATATTTAGCGGCAGTGCAAATGTCGCAATTATTTAAAACTTTATTTACCAGTATTCTCAAGTCAGGGAAATATATATATTTCTTTAAACCTTCATAATTTTCTACTATTTCTCCATTTCTTTAAACCTTCATAATTTTCTACTATTTCTCCATGACCCGTTTCATTTTTGTGATACGAGTACAATGATATCTGTTTTAAAGTCTCCTCTTCATTTTGCATATCCTTAGCAAAGAAAGTACATTTTACAAACTTTGTGTTTATACTATTTGAAAATAGTTCTATAATTTTTTGTTGTAAAATATTAAATTTCGAATCTGGTAACTCTGAGAATATAGCTGTTTTACCCTTTTTTACATATTTTTTTTAAAATAACCTCCAAATTATTCTCTAAATCGTTGGAATCTATATATACCCTATTGTTTTTAAAAACTTGTTCATACTCCTTATTTTTTATATCAACTAAAATAATTTGATTTTTAATTCGATTAACGATTGTATCAAGAATTGGAATATGATCTTCAAAATTTTCGTTTTGAGAGTGAACAGTCTCCTCTTCATCTTTTTCCCTTTCTCGGACATTCAAATTTTCAATATCCTCTTCATTTGAATTTTGGGTTCTCAATTTGTCAGAATCCCTTTCATTCTCTTCTTGGAAACTCAAATTGTCAGTTTCCCTTTCGTTTTCTTCCTGGAAACTCAAATTGTCAGTTTCCCCTGCATTTATTTCTCCTAAAGTACTCCAATTATCAATATTTATTTTATTCATTTTATTTCGTTCAAATATATTTATTTCATTAGTATCGTTGTTAATTCTACTTAGAAAGTCCGCTATTCTATTGTCACTTCCTTTAATATAGTCAAGCTTAATATCATATTCTCCCAATTGAACTAACCATCTCTGTAGCCTAGGATTTATATCCTTCCCTGTAAACTTAGAGTACAACCCTTTAATAGGTTGATGATCCGTTTTAAGATCAAACTCCTTTCCAAATAGATATGGTCTAAAATACTTAGTACCCCAGACAACTGCCAACAGTTCTTTATCTATTGTGGAGTAGCTATGCTCATGTTCATTTAATGTCCTAGATGCATAACAAACAGGATGCCCCTCTTGGGTTAATACGGCCCCTATCGCAAAGTTACTTGCGTCAGTTATTAACGTAAATCGCTTACTGAAATCAGGGTATCTTAAAATTGGATGATCAGTAATAATTTCTTTCAATTTTTCAAAAGCAGATACGAGTATGTAGTTTGGATCGTTAAGATTAATATTCATGCCTTTTTTCAAATATTTTGTAATAGGTTGAGCTACCTTTGCATAATTTTGTATAAATTTGCAGTAGTAACCCGTTATGCCCAAGAACGACTTTATTTTTTTCTGTGTATCTGGTAGTCTTAAATTTAAAATTGTTTGTATGTATTTTATTAGGGTTTGGTTTGGCTCCTTCAGGTGTTAATATGTGTCCTAAATATTCGGTTTGTTTTGAAAGAAAATTGCATTTATCTATCTGAATCTTAAGACCAGCATTATGCAAAAGTTTAAAAATCTTTTCAACGTTATCGATATGTTCTTGGAGGGAAATGCTAAAGATAAGGATATCGTCGAGGTAAACGAAGCAAATTTTATTAATATATTTTCGGGGTGTTGTTACTCGATTTCTTCCACATTTGCCGGTTTTTATGAGAGTAATAGGAATATTTTGGTCCAAATTTAATTTTAATCTATTAACAACAGATTTTGAAACACCCGTAATAGCAGCTATTTGTCTTTGGGAAAGACTCGAATGAACTAATAAAGTTTTTATTTCCGTTTTTTTTTTCTTGGGCTGATATCCATTCCACGACCCATTCTGTTCCAAAAAAAATGCTTATAATCATTAAATATGATTTTTTTAGAAAAATTTGTTTTAAACAAAATAAAATACATTACTTACGTTTCAATTAAAAGAAGTTCAAACAATTACCACAAACAATTTTCAAAAAAATAACACCTTTAAAGCTCAAACAACATCCACAAACAATTTTAAAAAAAACACCTTTAAGAACAAAACCGCTTTCTCCCCGAATGAATCTGGGTTTTCTCCGAATAGAACCATTTTGAATATCCTCCGATAGCTTAATATAACCGTGAAACAAGTAGGCCGTGAAATAAAATTCACCATGTACACTTAGAACCAAAAAAAAAAAGCTTAAAAGAACAGTGAAACATGAAATTTGATGAAAATTTACAATGTCCCTATTAATTTGGCAACCCACAGTATCTTTTATCTGTGATTCTAACTATTTCCTGTTCATGTACAGCAGGGTATCTGTACATCCTTGAATATATGGGTCGTTCTGTTGATGTATTGATCTCATGTTGAACTTCGTGAGCAAATGTCAACTGATCTCCTTCCTTATAAAAGAGATCCTCATATATATTTAAAAGATTAACTATTGAATATTTCTCTTCTGAGTTTAAGTGTTCTAAATTAAATCGTTCAATAGTACTTGTTTCTAAATAACATGTTTCGTTAACTGTATAAGGATAATTATTCTGAATTGGTATCTCATTTTCATTAATAAATATATAGTTATATTCTAAATCAATCTTAACTTTTAAAGGAATTAAGAAATTTTGCCCAATAATGGCATCATAATTACGATTAAGATTTAGTACTTTCCATGATAAACTTCCCTTTAAATTAAACTCTATAGGCATTGATGTAACTAATTTATTCGTTACTTTCTGTATTCCGTTCAGTGTAGTAAAGTACAGGGGTTCATTTAGTTTTTCTTCAGAGAATTTTTTTAAGATATTTGGTTTAATTATACTGGTATCTGAACCAGTATCTATAAGGCATTGTATTTTAACATTATCTATTGTTAATGTAACTATTGGTAATTTACTTTCCGAGGCTCTTCTATAAAATTTACATCATCATACTGAAAGTTACCTATTTCCATTCGTTCTAGACTTTTTGTGTTGGAAGATTTATTTGCTCCTGAATATTGCCCTGAATTTTTGCACCTATTTGAATTAACAAATCCTGAATTATTATTTTGTCTTGTGTTGCCTGAGTTATTTTGATGATTTCCCGAATTATTATAATTCTGTCTAAAATTGCCTGAGTTATATTGATAGTTTCCCGAATTATTTTGCCTAAATTTATTTGAATAATTATTATAATTATTGTTCCAATTTTTCCCATTATTTCTTTGTCCAGAAAAATTATTTTTATTATTATCAAATCTTCTGTATTCATTGTTATATTTACTCACAATATTTTTTTCATTATTTATTTTACTACTATTTTTATTCTTTCTATGATTAATATCAATATTTCTCTCGTCGTCTAACATTTTTAATCGGGAATATTTATTATGAATTTGTATCAAGGTTGCACCATCTTCAATATGTGCTCTAATATTACCATCAATTTTTTCAATTAAGATATTAACTAAATCCCTGTCAACGTTAACACTTTTATAAATATCAGGTTTTTTTTATATCAAATTCATATATTTCGTTGATATCGTTACTTATTTCTCTAAATACTTCAAATAATTCTGTTAAATTGTTTACCTTTACATTTCTACTGTAATTGAATAAGTCTGAATAATTCTGTCTAGGTCTGTAACTCAGCATAAGTTCCTCCTTCACCCTTAACCATGTAGGTGAGTCTCCAAGTTTGCGAATGCATTTAGCTGCTTCTTCAGTAATCTTCTCGTTAATAATGATTTGCTCCGTGTATTTTATCAAATCATGATAATTCCCGCAGAGTTGAAAATGTTGTTCCACTATTTTGATAAAGGATGTAAGTGTTTCCCTCTCTCCTTTAAATGCTTTAATATGCCTGAATTGGCTTATTATTTGATCAGGTGTCATAGTGAATTGTTTTCTGCTTGCTATCAGTTCTGCTTCTTACTGTTGCAGTTTTTCAGTCAACATTCTAATAGTTTCTTGGTCTGTTTCAGACATTTTGAATTAACTTTTTGTTCTTTACACTACAATATAAATCACTTCTTTATTTTATTTTGATTTCTATTCTTGAGGAAACAAACTTCTGAGTTCCGATCGCTATTTAATTTTTTATTTCTTTAGAAAAAAAAAATATTCGAGCTGCGGTTGCTATGTATGTATATATTTTTTCTTTAGAAAAAATAAACTTCCGACTGCGCCACTTAGATACTTTGTATCTTTCGGATAAATGAAATAAAAACACTGTGTTGTTCGGTTGGTAGATTGAGACTGAAAATGTCTCTCTTTATTAATATTGAAAATGAATGGTCATTTCGTATCATCAGCAAAATATAGTTTGTGTGGGAGCAAACTCCAGACAAGCTATATTTTGATCAATCGCGAAATGCGATAGTTCGGAATTTATCTTAGAATTGGAGTTATATACATATATGTATGGGTTCAGTTATGTGACCGGATGGTAACATAACTCGCGCAGAACTAAATTCCGTCTAATTACTTAAGTCAATCAAAAATCTAAGAAGAGTCACTTTAAGAATTGTTTGCCTCTTAGTAACTTGCATTAAGAATTGTTAGCTTCATACTCGTAGTAACTTGTTACAAACCATATCAAACCAGAGTTGTACAAATAAAGTTTATAATAAAAAATATTCACCGGTCTTTGGACATATCGAAAAGAGAAACTAAAGATTTGTGTCCAAGTTCATTACAACTAAAGCATTTAAAACCTTTGGATCTATTTGGACACAAATCTGTTGTATATCGTTTCTCACCACAAATGTGATATCGTGATATCGTTCGTATTAGTCCTAGTTCGGAGCCTGAAGGTTGAGTAAATGTTTTATACTCTCTTTTTTTTTATTTTTTTCATGTGTTTTAACTGCTGAAAATCATTCATAAACTCATCAGAGTTATCGTCATTGTCATCATCGTGGTTATTGTCATCACATTTGTACATTGTTTGGTTAAATTTACTTATCATTTCAATTGAGTGTAAAAAGTTTTTACAGCTAATTTTTTTAACCGTAGCATCAATATGCAAATGCATAATTGCATCGAGCGATGCTGTAGTGAATCGATTTCTTAGTTTCATGAAAGAAAATGTTCTTTCTACTATAGCGTTGATGACAGGCAAACTTAATAATTGTATAACAAAATACGCCAAATCCCTGAAAACTAATACATCAGACATATTTTTTACGTTAAGAGCCAATTTTGTCCAAAATTCTTGCAAATTTGTTGGAATTTTAGAGGGAAAAACCGAACTCCAGTCATATAGATAAAGTTTATTCCAATGTTCTTCCAAATGTTGAATATTTTCCACTGATTTCTTACTCTTTGGAATTATGTCCAAAGGCATAACCTAAAAATTTGGCCGATTTTCGTTAAAGCATACACTTGGACTAAAAAAAACGATTTTTTTAAAAATTTTATAGTTTTCAGGGATTTGTTTCTACTCATTGAATTCTTTGATTGAAGCTTTTACTTTGAGTATAATATCATTTGGGTGGTTTGTTTCCTTTTCACTAAATTCAAAGTTCAGTTGTGTTTCGTCTTTATTTTTAAAATTTGTTGCAGTTTTTAAATAATTTAGAATTTCAAAAATATTATTAACTGGAGATGAGGATGACAATGCCTGTTTAGGAAAAATCCAAACCCAAACGACGAAGGACCAGCACTTTACGAAAGGGCAGCCAAATAAAAAAACAAACAAACCAATTTAAATAACAGATTATACAATTTTATTTTATGGTACTTATCTGGTTGCAGGTCGTAATCCAAGTGACCGAGAGCTTGGGCATGAGAGAAGCTCATACCTCAACTGTTATACAATATAAAATGACTTTAGAGAATGAGTGTAAATTATATAATAATTGATTAAGAGAATTGAGTGGAATTTAATTGAATTCAAAGATTTTAGAGTATTATATGAAAGTTTGGTCAATTTAAACTTTTATAAATAATATTAATTGAATAAAATTAAGTAAATTATTTTAATACAAATTAAGATTGAATATTCTTAAACAATGCCGATGGATTAAAAACTGGGCTTTAAGAATGAAAATATGATATTGAAACATTTTATTTAAATCTGATTTTTGTTGAAGCATAGGCCTTAAGGCAATCAGAAGAAGATATTTGAAATAGCCTTTGTAAAAATCGGATTAAAGCCTTGTAGTGTGGGATTTTTCAAATAAACTTGTAATTTCAAAATGAGACTTGAGCTCTAAGTATTGGTTGCATATTGGTTGCGAGTTTGGCAAATTTTTGTTAGTTTTAACTGCCCAGCATCATTTTTTATTAACTTAAAAAATGTTTTGTATTTATGTCGCCTAACTAAACTTCGTGAAAGCCACTTCACAGTTTCGCACATCAAGAGTTCAATTTCGTCCGGTAAATTACGAACAGCTTTTTCAGAACACAAGTGAAGACTATGGCAGATACGAGTATGTACATTTGACAAGAATTATTTGTGGTACTTTCTTCAATAATCGAGAAATCAGCGAATTGTTTTTTCGATATAAATTGCTGACACCATCCGTTCCGTAAGACTATTCAGATTTTCAAGTTTTAAAGAATTCAATTTAAGAAAGCAAATGAATTTTTCAAAGAGCTCTTCTCCTGAAATGGAAAAGAAAACAATACATTAACATGCCGACATACAAAGGTAAGTTTTTTGGAATTTACCTGTTGTTGCCACAACTTCAATTATTCCCAGATAATTTGTTTGAATACAGCTTTGTTTTTTTTTCGAAAAATACCGAATACAAAAACAAAGATATTTGCTTATGCCAGTGGACTCGTATATAATAATAGAATACAAGTTTTCACCGATGTCTATCAATAATAATAATAATAATGATACTAATAATAATAATAATAATGATATTAATAATAATAATAATAATAATAATAATAACTAGCCGACCCAGCTCTCGAAATTCGAGTGCCAATTTATTTATTTAATTCATTATCATTCAATAAAAGACAGAGAATTCATGATTTTTTTAAATTGTTGAATGCAATGAGAAGTACCTACCTTCATTGTCATTCATAATATTATTTGTTTTTACTTTATTTTACAAAAATACTATAATGATGATGATGATGATGGTGGTTATCAAGATGATGATAATCATGATGTTAATGATGGCTATGAAGATGATGATTATGATGATGATGGTCTTGTTCACTTAGTACATAGTTGTTAATTCCAACATAGTGTTATGGTAGTAACACTCTGGAGCAACCAATTTACCATTAACAATGTTAATGGCTCCATGTTCTAGTAAATCAAGAACTATATATTCTTCCAGGGGCCTGTAACACAAAACTACAAGTCTACAAGTCAACAGCCACTTGTAGGATTATATTAATCTTACAGTTGTGGATTATTTCTGTAACACAAAAAAAAACTTTACACTTGTAGAAAACAAAAATTTCCCTACACTTGTAGGCATTCTGCTTACAAGTGCTCAATGAAAGAAAGATAAGCAACGTGATAGCATCTTAATAAAAATAAAATGCATGACTGGATCTGACGAACTTGCTCTTATGTAAATGTACTTTGTAATTTAAAAATTATGCATGTGTAAATATAAAACATGGACTTAATGAGATAATAATGTTCAAATGCATGGAATTTCCGTCTGATTTCCGCAGAAGTATGCATTGATGCAAACAAAGCTTAAAAATGTTTTATTATTAAAGTAATTTTCTTAAAACCCAAAATATGTTTTTTTCGAATATTTGTATATACATACAATATTATTTTAAACATAAGGGGGCTGCTGAAAATTTTTGGTTAAGATCGTTAGAGCCGTTAATGCGAAAGTCGAAAATCAAAAAGCCCTTCTATGACAGATACCGTTAATAACATTTTGCTTCGAAATTTTGTTGACCAAAATGTAGTCCTTGTGTGTTATATCACACCTTTTTTTTTATTAAAGTCGTTAGAGACGTTTTTGAGATAAATAAGATTTTGCACTACGCTTGTATGATAAGGTGTACCGTTAGTTTGAGAGCTAACAAAAATTTCAATTTCCCCTCTAGAGAATCACTGAAGAACTTTAAGAAAATAGCTCCAATGGCCTAGGCTGTAAATCGAGGTACATGCAGACAGACAGACGGAATTGTCGGACCCACTTTATTCGTCTTCGCTATCATCTTAATTGAACTTTGATCAAAATCTCGAGTTCCATTTTTTTTTTAATGCAGAACTTGCCCTAAAGTACCCATATCGCAAGTAAAAAGGATAAAGAATTCGTTCGAAAATTATGTAATTGCGGTCTTGGTAAAAATCCATGAAAAAAAACATTCTTTTTGGTGCCTTTTTGGATTGGGATTGTATTTTTAATACAATTAAGCATTTTCTGTTCCTGGATCATTTTGCTTAGATTTCATATGTTTACCATTAGTACTATTTTTTTTAAATACATACATATATCACTAAATAAAAATTCAATTATTTTTAAGTAAATCTAAGAAAAGTAATAGAATGTATTATTTTATGTTATGTTTAATTTTTAGTTTACTGAGATTTAAAAATAACTTTTCAAAAACCCTATAAAGTATAGGTATATTAAATTACCTATAACACTTATCTCTAAATTTGCATATATATTGTATAACAATTACTACCGAAATAATTTACTATTGAAAAAAGATCACAAATATACACTTTACACAAAAATATATTCACAATTTGATATTGTTTTTTTGGTTAAAAATATCTTAACTACGAAGAAAAAAATTATGGAAATGGTAATTAGTTGAAAATACTGTTTTTTTCGTATATTTAAATACATCTTCTTCATACTACAAGTCTTGAATCACTTGTAAGATTGAGTGGATTATTCTACAAGTACGATCTAGTTTTTTGCTACACTTGTAGCTTTGTGTTACAGAAAAAGGGAAATCATATAATTTCCCACTTGTAATGTTCGTTCATTACACTTGTAGAAGAGCCAGCAAACTTGTAGCTTTGTGTTACAGAAATTTGTTACACTTGTATTAATTCACTTGTATTACAAGTACTTGTAGTTTTGTGTTACAGGCCCTAGGGGGCGATTGATTCTTTAAAATTATAGTAATATTATTTTTAGTATCGTAAGACTCGTAAGAAACTTTATTATTACCATCAAGATTCGTTAAGGAAATTCCGGGTTCTCCAAAGCTACCTACCATTTTAATGATAAGTTGGCGTTCGTCTTCGATGGCGGCCTCTATGTCTGTAGTTCATAATATTAAAATAAAATTATGAGGAAAGTTTCATGATACGAACAAATGTTTTTAACGTTATTTTCTGTATAAATATACATAACATATATTTATGGCTTATATAATGTCTGAAAATCTCCCAAATTATAGTTTTGAGTTCATAGAATTTTACTTTGACATTGTGAAATAAACCCTAACTGTTTGAATTCAAACTTTTTCTTAGTTTTTGTACAGATTCAATCGCACTTTGTATCGATTTCGCTTCATGATTGTTTTTAATCACAATTGAAGCCCAATTTCTAAATTCAGTGCAAAACAAACTGTGTGACTAAAGAGCTTACAAAAAGTAATTATTAAAAAAAAAGTAATTAGATTAGATAAGATTATTACTTTGTTTAAATAATTTAAGTAATTTTTTTATGAACATACATGATTTAAGCATCCAGAACTGCTCTGTATAAAATATTCCTTGTGAACATTTTGGTTGTATTAGATAAACGTCCCTGTTCCGGTGTATCACAAATATAAAATCCCAATCCATCAAAAGCACGCACCCTGCTGGCGGCAACATATAATTGACCGTGCGAAAATACGGGTTCTCTCAAGAAGATGGCAACATTTTTAAATGTCTGCCCTTGGGACTTATTAATTGTCATGGCAAACGCAGGGATGACTAGAAATTGAGTCCGTTGAAAACTAAATGGTAACAGTGTGCCTGTATAATTCAAATGAATCCTTGGAATTGAAATCCGTGTGTTTTGGGCATTTCCTGTTAAGACTTGACAATCTATCGTGTTTCTGTACATCCGCTTTATTCTCATTCTGGTACCGTTAACTAATGATTTACCCATGTTTAAATTGCGGATGAGCAAAACAATTGCATTCTCTTTAAGAAATAGCTTATGAGGTGGTAAACCACTTACATTTAATGAGTTTAAAAATTCTGTGGGGTAGTTGTTTTGTTCCCTAAGGTCATCTGAAACGATTTTGTCGAAACTGCAGTATGTTCTGTGCTCTCGTTGCATGCCTTTCAGAATTTCGTTATTAATGAAAGCACAATCATCATTTTTGCGAGCCAATATAACTGATTCTATAACTTGTGTTGTGTGAATAGTTTCATTAATGTCACCGTAAACATCGTTAATAATGGCTGCAGTGTCCCGAATCAAATTAGCGGGAATTTCAATTATATCTGGACCAAGTTGAGGATATGTAACCAAATCTCCGTTTCCAAGTTTTCGAAGGAATTCAATGAACTCAATTTCATTCGGGAGAGCTCTCATGTTCTGGGTTAAAGTTAATTTATGAAATAAAGAAAATTCAGACCAAGATTTTATACAATTTTCGATAAGTATTTCGCGCGTTGAATGAGAAATGACAGGTAATGTTTGGCGGAAATCCCCACACATTAAAACAGTCTTACCACCGAATAATTTATTTAATCCACAGATGTCCTTCAACAATCGATCAATTGTTTTCAAACCATATATTGGGCACATCGAAATTTCATCAATTATAATCAACGAAGAAGTTTTAATATGTTGGGCATGTGAGCTGTTTACATTAATTGATGAGACCGAATTGTCGAGTAAATTTATGGGCAACTTAAAAACATTATGCAAGGTTCTGCCTGCAATTAGCAATGTCGAAGCAATACCACTGAATGCACATGGTATACATCGGAGATTCAATGCATTCATTTTATGGATTAAAGCGGTTTGAACAAAAGTTGCATTGCTGCCAGTATTATGATGGAGAACTTCTTGCATCACTCTATCAATTATTAACCTTTGTTCTTGATTTGCGTTATCATACATCGTCCTAAAAATCGAAGCTTCGTCTTCAATGCTAATAAAACTTTGTGCAGTATCACTTTGAATATTTCTTGGAACTGGAAGGCCAAAATCTTGACATGAAATGTTATGTGAAGATAAAATGTCTTCAATAATGGATAATGCTCTATTGACTGCCATTTCTTCACTTTGGTCTCTCAAAAAATCTTCGCACATATACAGTTTGAATTTCAACGATTTGGATTTGCCCATCTACCTCGTTATTTACAACGCCTATGTCTACTGAAGCACAATCGTATCCTTTGTAAACATACTTGTATATATATTTCACACTTTTGACTGAGCTGCAAACCTCCACATTTAAATGACAGTCAAATTTTGCCAACAGATACGGATTATAAGGAACGACAAAACGATTATCAACTTCAAATTGACGTACTTCAACGGTACCGCCATTATCTCTTCGCTTGTATGCTGGAAATCCATTAATATTTTCAATAGTTTTTTCCATGAAATCTTTTGGAAATTTTTTATGGCAATTTCCTTCTCTCATACATAATGAATTTGGATTAAGAGCACCGCAGGGTCCATGAATCATATGGCTAAGAACTAATTGGTGCAGTTTAGCATTAGTTTCAGGGTCCGGTATTTCAGCTGAAACGGTTATTTTGTCAATTTCAACTACTCCATCAATCCTGTCATTGTGCTTTAAAGTTAATAAAATGTGGGCATGAGGTAGCCCACGTTTTCGAAATTCAATTGTATAAATTAATGCCTCCACTTTTCCAAAAATTTCCTTCTTAATTATAGAAGCGATCAACTCATTCAATTTATGTTTGAATACACGCACGACAACATCAGGACGAAAATTTGATCGTTTGCTCAATGGGAGATTATTTTGAATTTCTGGCCAGTTTGGATTACATGTCATAGTGATAAATAATGATGGTTTACCAAAATGTTGAACTATGCTCATTGCGTCCAAATAATTTTGATACATATTCGTTGGAGAACCAATAAATGATGACGGCAAAATCGCTCTATGACCAATACGTTCAACACCCTCAGTTCTTGTCGCCAAATAGTCAACCATGTTACTATAAACATCAGCTCGAAGGTTGGCCTGATTCAAACGCATATAATTTAACCTTGATCCTTCAATGCGAACGTACATGTCGACTACCCATTGCAAGAATAATTTTTGGGAATTATGTAAAATGCTGAAGTCACTTTTACTTTTTCTCTGGGAACTGTAGCATTTGACGTCGATGCAATATTATGGGACATGTTAACATGCCATCCAGTATCGCCGTTTGGAAATAGCAATGGGTAAGCTAAGGGATTTAATGCAGAATCAAGTACCGATATGGAACGTGACATCTGAATTTTTCGAAAAAAACGATCATATTCCTTTCAAATGGTGGTTGACATCCATACTTTTAAATATTACGGCCACATCTGTCATAACAGCATCATTAAACCGCCTTAAATCAACATTGTTATTAATTTTAATTAGCAAACTGACTTCCGCTGCTGCATTCTTTGCTTGCTGACAATAAGTCGACATTGATTTGAAAGAATTTACAAAACTATTCACACGATCCAATTGGTCTGCTATTTCACGCATCAAAAAATTTACATTACAGGATGCATTGGCTCGTTGCAACATTCTGTATTGCACTGCAGTATCAACGTCATAAAAATAAAGCTGTGCAAAACATGGTTGACGATCGGTTGTGTTAGTTAAGGAACCAGCTCGGTGATAAAAAACATCATGAATTTTAAAGTGATAAACACCATTCATTGTGGTCTCAGCTATTTGAGCTTCCGAACTGACCATGGCAAAGGAAGCATTAAACGACCGTATGTTACTCAAATAATTTTGAGATCTTTGTTTATTTGAGGGGTTTGTTGATTTTATTACTTCGCAAAGAGTTTTGAAATACTGATTTGAAGACAGTGGCGGTAAAACAACTTTGCCCTTGTGGCAACAAAGAGTAAACACATTATTGTGTCTCATTGTGATTTCAGATTTGAAATGCACTGCATCGCATAGTAAACAATTACAATTCATTTCTCCTAATGTAAATGGCAGAAAATCAGATGGAATGGGATTTAATGCACATTTATAGGTATCTTGTAATTGAACACTATTCATTAAATGAGAAGAATTTGTTCGACGTGTGGCTCCCATTGACCTTGAGTTTAAAGTTCGTTCAAGACGGCCTGTAAGAGATCTCCTCCGGGGCATTTTGCTGTTAAAATTAAATGTAAAAGATCTTTTTTATTTGAAAATCCAAGGAAATGAAATTGAAATATAAGAACAGCCTCTATTTTAAACAAAACCCAAATATCACATTCCTAAAGTGTGTGGATGGGTAATGTTTATTCAACGAAAAATTACATTTTAGTAACTTTATGCTCTACCATTTTCTTGAAGATCTAATCAATAGGGCTCGAGGAAAAAGCTTTAAGCGAACCATTTCGACTCTTTTTGGAGAGTTTTTAAATAAATCAAATTAACAAAAAATCAAACAAAAAGTCTCCAAAAACAGGGAAAATAGTTCCTTCAAAAAGCAAATATATCTTGAGTCTAAATTTAGTTTTTATTCGAAATAGGAAAACTTACCTGTATTGTTTAGTTGTTGAATAAACTTTTAAATTCTTTCATATGCGATTCTGAGAAGTGAATTAAGGGTGTGAAGGGTGTTGTTAACAAAAGTGTTGGTCCCCATTATTCTCTCTTAACAAAAGCTAGGGTTCCAAAACAATATATTATAATTCTAAATTATCGTACTGTAACCTAAGTATATTGCCTAAATTTGATATAAAAAGAAATTTAATCTACAAAAAGAAACGAGAACTTCTTAGACACCTGACGTAAGCCAGGAACTATACTCTCAGCCTACCGGATATCTTTCGAAGTTCACCGTTTTTCTTTGGACTCGTATCTTCATAGCAAAAGTAATATCTTGTCGAGACACCTAAGCGGATCGATTGTTGAGATATTTCTGTTAATAGCAAAGTTTCAAGCTTCAGCAACAGTCATAGATCCGTAGACATCCACAATCTACCGGACAAAAGTCTTGAGTCTAAGCGCAAAAAAAAAAAAAATACCCACAACAACATACCTTCTTTAAACTTGTTTTTCTTCCCAATGCTATCAGTTATTTAAAAACAAGTTGATTTAAACAGGGACACTGCGATATACAAGTAAGGTTCCAGTATTGAGCTACAAGCTTACCACGTTGCAAAAGAATAAGAGTTTATTATAACAAACCTAACTCTTCGGACAACTATAGCTGCTTATTACGCTGCGATGTTCATTAAACCTTCGAATGTACATATCTCAAGGACCAAATATATTTCTTTAAATAAAAAAACAAAAATGACAAATTTAAAACTCAAAAACAAAAAAAAAACAACGGTTCTTAAAATCGGGCCCCAAGTTGGGCGCCATCTGTGACGTATTTTAATAGGTGCATATGCTATTTCAATTTTATCTATAGTCGAAACTTTAAAGGTCCACTCTCGGCAAGAAAAGGAAATTAGAACCCACAGCTCTAACTTCTTTTTGTATTAAATCTTTTCCCGTTTCTAGTTTACTTACTGAAAAAAATGGTCTTAAGAATCACTAGGCTTAAGAAAAGCAAAAGACACAAACCCGAAATTCTACATTCGTTAGTTATCTCAACCAGGATCTCACTCTTACGAAACCTATTTAGACTACTTAATACCAAATTCCTTCAAATGTTTCACCCTACGATTCTCCACTTCTGTAAGACCAATGTCTACAGACCCATCAGTCTTTCGAGAAGGGGGTCCAAAAGCGCTTGCAACTGTAGACCTGATGGTTGCCATGCTCAGCTCGTCGATGTGGGGGGGGGGGGGATCTTGTTACACGCTGAAGGACGGTGTTACCTTTTACAGGCCTAAATCTGAGCTGTTATTCGATCGATTATATTTCTCCATCTTAAAAGGAGTAGGGCCCGAATTTTAATTACCGTTTATCACTTTGCTTTCCTTTATCATAGATTGACTACTTAGATTAGGGGTTAGGGGTTCATAGGCTTAAGTGACCCCGGAGCTATGTCATAACCCACCCTTTTTAGTAACCCGAAGATCATGTCTCCGAAATACTCCATAGCCATTACTATTGCCCCAATACATTTAAAAAAAAATCGTAACGGCCCATTTTTAAAGGGAGAAAGTAAAAGACTCTCCTTTTAAATCATTTTTAATCTTACCTCACCCTTCACTCCCTCTGTTTCACTTCTCAAAAACTTAATTTTTCAAAATTGCATGACGATCTGGTTATACCGAAAATAAAATTTAAGAAGAAGAACATTATCCGTTAGAAACATCTTCTCTAATCATTCAAAGAAATGCATCTAGCTCCGTTCCGCAGGACATTCAAATGAGTCCTTAAAAAAAACTTCAAATGAAAAAGATCCAAAAATTTCTTTCTCTTTCGTTTTTTATTCAGAAATATAACTTTTTGCAACGATATTCGCGCTTACCCTTTAAATTTATCATTATAAACAAATTTAGTTCTTTTATCATCCCCATTCATAGGTACGAAAAATCAACGAATTGTTTTTCTTTTTTTTTGAAAGCAATAGAACCAATTAGCTTTGAAGACGGTATAATTTCTAGATCGTTTTCTCATTTCTATATCTTCAAAAATGTAATATGGTAATATCCATTCGAAATGTGTTTTCATATACATATGTATATATAAATAAAATATATTATAAAAATGACTTATTATTAAAATGACTTACCAGAGGTCCATGTTGTGCACAGCATGTTGAATCTCTACATAGGTCGTGGTTGATTGAAGAAAATGATTATGATAAACACTGAATGATATTAGGAGCTAAGGAATTACATTAGAATTTAAGTTTGCTTTTTTTTTGAATGAAACAAGCCCGAATCTACCGCGATGGATAGGATGTTACACATATGTACTTCGTTTGTTTAGATGCCTTAACTAACTTATTAAACAATCATTACTTAACATACAAGATACAACTATCTAAATATCCTCTTCTTTTTTTTTATTTATAGGTTTTACTTTAAATCGAACCTTTTTTTTATTCTTTTTAAACTACTTCCTTTTCATATAACTTTTATTTAGTAGTCTGAATGACTTCTTTTAAGTATTATGTTAAACTTATTTCTTCTTTTTTTTTAACAATTTCTCTCTATCTTAATTATTCCCAATTTATTTCACTTGAATTTTTCATTCTTTTTTTTTTTTATATTAATTATCATAATTCGACACCGCACTATTACTTCCTATGTTGAGAATTTTCTTTGCATTCCGAAATTTTTCTTATTCCCTATTTATTTTTTTTGGTTTAAGATATTCTTTTTTTACCGAACTCTTTCCCTCTACATACAACTTCCCTATAGAGGATCTCTCTTTCCCTATGTTCTTTTTTGTACTTTCGGATTTCGAATCCCGATAGCTTTAATTTTTTTCCTTTTCTTTAAACACAAAAGTTTTCTATCTTTACGAAATTGAGGTTTTATTTTGCTGCCTCTTTCGGTAACTTTGTCTTTCTTAGGGTACAAACAGAGTGGAGCGGAGAGCAAAGCTGCGAAATTCATCAGAGCGAAGAGCAAAGAGCTCGAGCTGCGAGCAAAGATGATGACTAGCCAGAGTGAGGAGCAAGGAGCAAGAGCAAAGTAAAAGAAAACAAGCAAGAGATTATTCTTTTTCATTCAAATATTTGTATTTTTCAAATAAAAATGGATTCTAATAATATGAATCTGTACTTTATTGAAAACCCATTTTTAGGCAAATGATATTTTCTGAAACGCGGAAACAGAAAATCATGTTAAGTTTCAAGCATATTTCCGAATGGCCATGAAAATATTCGGTTATTTACTTGACAAAATTCAAAACAAGCTTACGAAGAAGTGGACAGATTTCGTAGCAAACCCGATTCTAGTCAATAAAACATCTTGCAATAACTATAAATACAAAAAACAGTTCAAAATTTCACCACTTCTAGTTAAAAATCGCAGCGATGAGAGCGGAGAAATCAAACATGTTTGAAAACGCCGCTTTGCTCTCTTGACGGCTCTTTGCTCTATCTTCGAAATACGCTGCACTCTGTGTGCTGCCCTTTCAATGCACGTGTTTGATTTCTCCGCTTTACTCTTTGCTCGCTGCTTTTGCTCACTCGCTGCTCCACTCTGTTTGTACACTTAGACGCCTTCTTTCGGTGCAGCTGGATACGATTTTATGCTTTTTGGGGACCCGTTCTTTATGCGCCTGTTCTCGTGACGTCATGAGAGCTGTCGTAGTGGTACCTTCTAGGATATCCGAGCGAATCCCTGATAGAGGATCTACCCCTTCCTAACAACGTAGCAATACGAAAAAAAAGGTTTTAAAAGTTTTTCTTCACATTTATTTTTTTTGTTGCTGCTCTTACCTTCGTCTCGGGAATATTAATTTTTGATTTTTTTTTTTTCTTTTTGGTCGAGCCGAAATGCCAAGAAAACTTCAAAATTATAATTTGCTTTTGGCTTTTTTTTTTCTTTTCTTTTTCTGTTAATTGTTCTTATGTTTTTATTTTCTTCGTCTTTATGTATATCCTGGGGAAAAGACACCTCTAGTAGGAGAACTGTTTCGGCCGATGACTACAAAAGAAAAGAATTTTAATTTTACGTTGACCGACTTACTATACGCACGACACGAGACACAATGGCGACGATTTGCCTTTCATTTTAGCCCTGGAATTTAGTGGAATGGAGTGAAAACCGAAGTTTTATGATCGGTACGGCACAACTTGAAACGTTGACGTGTCCCATTCTAGACTTCCCGTTTTTATTTTATGTTATAACATAACTTTGGCAAAAAAGAATAACTTTGTTTTTAGTATACTTTGCTTGAAAGTTTGGTGTTTGGGTTACTTTTAGACTCAGATATTTATAGAACAAATTCTGCGATCGTTTCCTACATACAAACAAAAGAAAAATTCAGCAAAGAAAAAGAAAATGCCAGAATGAATATAATACTTTATACATAGATATGTTTAAAAAAATTCGAATTAAGAAATATTTATTGCTTTTAGTTTAGCTCAAACGAAATAATTAATATGTAATTGATTTTTAAAAGATAGATAAATCTGATAAATGCAAAGACTTAAACATAATAATAAATTAAAGAAATTGAAAAACAAAAACTAAACTAAAATCAAGTTTACTGGTAAGGGTAAAAAAACAAAATATACAAAAAACGAATTTCATACAATTCTAAAGCTTTTAGTTTAGCTAAAACAAAAAAGGGAACAAAATAAAGACTTGCAATATCGTATGGAGTTGAGCTTTTAGTTTAGCTAAAACAAAATTTTACTACGTTTAGTTCTCACGAAGAACTAAAGAAGAGTGGCGTATGTATTTCTATATGAAACTGCATGTGAGGAAAACCGAATGAGTAATGAGTAGCCTCCAACCACATTCTCCATTTAGAACACTTAGACATTCTCCCAATGATAAAAAACTTTTATTAAAATACAATCGTCTGATTTCCTGCAAGATTGGACATAGCGCAAGCAAATGAACGACGTTTTCAGTTTGATTGAGATTGCACAATGTACAAAGGGGATTAGAATCACTCCTGTGTGGCCTTTAGTTGAGCTCCAACATCTCCGTGCGAGTCATAAATATCAGTCTCACCTCCCTTACGGTGAATTCATCCCGAAAGTAATTTGCTGCCCTCAAACTGAGGTTGAGTTTGCTGTAGATTGTCCTCGACACAGACTCCCTCGCCCTAACAAGGCAGCTCTAGATCGCCAAAAGAGACACCACCAGGGATATGATCTTCAATATCATTTATAAAGAGGGAGAAGATTAAAGGATCTGATCTAAACTGTTTCGATTTTTCACAGCCATTTGAAACCACAGCAGTCATGTTTGAAAGGAACTGTTCATAAATTCGTATAAATTTAGTTGAAAGTCCAATAGCTGCGAGTTTAAAAAGGAGTGATCTTTTATTTACAGTGTCAAAAGGCGAATAATTTAGTTTTTTTCTCTAAGAAACGCCTAGCAATACTTGTGAGAGTGAATCCAGCCTGGATCTTTCAACCCAACTGTTGTGCTTTTATTTTATTTTATTTTATTTTATTTTATTTCGAGAAGCACGATTCTCGAAAGGGGTCTTACCTTTTTGTTCTTTGTGTTTTCCTTTGTGTGCCTTTTGTTTTTAGAAAGAAGAGTATTTTGTTTCGTTTCAATTGTTTATTAATTTGCACATTTATATACTTATATTTATCATTATATTTACATTTTCTATTAATTAACAAGAGTAGTACTATGACATTTTAATACATCGATATTAATTTTGAATTTATATTTAAAAAAGAATTGGTAAAGAAATGGTGTTATTAATTGCAACAAAAATAAAGAATTAATTTACTATCCGACGCGACGATGCGATACAGTGTCGTATCGATCGCTCGTCACCCGACTCGAAGATCCAAAAAAATAAATGTAACTTGAGCACAAGTGTGCCTAGTTGCGACCTTGCGACCGGAGTTTGTTTATTATGTTGTAAAAGTGTGTTAGGAAAAGAAAAGATGAAATCCGATATTCATAAAATATGGATTGGAAAAAGAGTGCATTGGTCATTGGATTTGGGATTTGAAGTAATTAAGAATGAAATGATGACCTGGGAATTTTAAGTGTTTTGGAGTTGGGCAATTAAACAATTAAAGGAAATGATGAATATGGAAATTTGAAGTGGTTGAGTTGGGTTTTGGGATCAATGCACGTTTAGTAGGTTGGAAAAGTAAGAGAGTGCATTGATCGTTGGATATAGAAAATGAAAATGATTAGTATGGGAATTAAAAGTGGTTGCGTTATTGAACTTAAATAGAATGATGGACGGATAGAATAATGAGGGGATAGGGTAATGGACAAAGAAGGTTGTAAAGTACGTACTTTACAACAACTATATACTTAGCGTTATTTAATTTTAAAAACTTTAAGTGGTTAAGGCATCGAAATTTGGATTTTAAAATACCAAAAGCTTGTTCAATAGCAACTCTGGTCGAAGAATGTACGTAGTTAAATTTACGCTCGCGTTCAGAAAGAAATCCATTGTCTCTAAATGGTGTTATTAAAAAAGTATGCTGAATCGCCCAAGATGTGCATGCCGTTCAAGGCTCTACCGATGGGACAGTTGCTCCAAACATTTGCATCACGGCTGCATCCTGGCCATCCAAAAAAATACATCCCTAAATACAAGATTGCTATCGCAAATTGCCTGAAAGAGTTCGTTTAAATTGTTTGGAAAACAAGATTTATGCAATTTAATTTACATACTTGCAGAAGTAAAGAATGATATTCTTTTCGATTGTAGTTATGGGGTCCTCATATGGGGTTTTTATCTCGTGCACCGTCTACAGAACCAATAACTAATGGCAATCCCTGATTACTTTTAAATGACTGAGATATTGGCACTTTCAATCCTTGTAGGCCAGCGAATGTATTTCTTAGCCAAATACATCAATCGACAACATGTTCAAAGGATTAGTCCATGTACTGCTCCTATTGACAGATCAAACCTGAATTAATAAAACAAGTTAAGTTTTATATTTTTTTAAAAGACTTGTGGACTATATCCTTTATTATATCTTCTTAAAATACCTGCTTAAACTATCTAGATACTGATGTCTATAACACTAATTTAAGAGTGCCTTCTTGAGGTTCACTCAGTTGTATTTATATGATTTCTTCATATGAATATCGTATTGTATTCTTATGTACTTCTTATCTTCTTATATATGAAGTTATTTCTATTCATAAATAAGCTTTCTTTTATAGTTGCCTTTAATTAAATAGTTCTTAGTCGTCTGAAATAATAACACGTCTTCACTTATTCGCTTCCAAATTAAAACTCATTTATTTCTTCTATATTTCTTAAGACTAAACAGAGATGTATATTTTAACAAAGATGAAAAGAGGATAGTATGTACAATGGAAATAAGGGGAAATTATATAAACAGAAATAACGATCGGTTTATGACAATGTAGTTGTGTGGACAATCATATTTAAATAACTGACAATGTAGTTGTGTGAACAATCATATTTAGATAACTGAATGATACAATGCAATGACAATAGAATAGCATGCAGTATCTCACATAGTAATAACTACTACAATTAGGCCATCCTGACCTTTAGGATCACCTTTTCTTTTCTTTTAACAACATTTAAATCTCGTTTGCTCATACTCCTTGGTAGGGTAATCACGTTTGCTGGAAATTTTCTACATCCTTAAGTACGTACCTATCATTTCGCAACACTTTTGTAACCTGATAAGGTCCCCGAAACTTTGGTATCAGTTTCTTAGGCGCGCCCGGATGTGAATCAAAATTTTTTACCATAACAAAGTCGTCAGTTTTATAAATATTTGGCTTACATCTTTTTCTATCTACGTTTTGTTTGTTATACGCTTGGGTATTTTTCTGTTCTTCTATCGCTCTTTGCCTTACTTTCTTAAGATCCCGTTTTTCTTCTAACCCTTCTATTTCTATCAATTTATCTTTAAGTTCGTCTGAACACTTTTCTTTCTGGTCTACACCGAACAGCAGCATACTCGGGTGTTGCTTTATTGTGCGATTTACTGTATTATTAAAAGTATGTTTCACCTTATCCAGAACATGATCCCAAAAAAATCCTTCTTCCGGTTTAACTAGCTTTGCCAACATAAGCCCTAAACCCCTGTTTACTCTTTCCACCTGACCATTTGCTTGAGGCGATCCCGTTACAACTTTAACATGTTTAACATTTTTCTCCAGTAAAAATTCTTTAAACTCAATCGAAGTGAAACAGCTTCCTCTGTCTGAAACTATACATTTGGGTACGCTATACGCTCTAAAATAATCTACTAGTGCTTTTATAATCTCTTTAGTGTTTGTTGTCTTTGTTCGATACAACCTCACAAATTTAGTAAAAGCATCAATAACTACCAACACATGTTTTTTGACCGACCTTGAATTATCTACTGGTCCATAATGATCTATGTGTATGACCTCAAACGGTATCTTGCCTTTTGGAATGTTGTGAAAAAAACCCTCCTCTGTACACTTCAAACAATTTTTAATGTGTGATCCTATTTTCTCTCTCATACTCGGAAACCAGTAGCTTCTCGAAATCAACTCCCAAACTTTGTCTGTACCCACATGTCCCATCTCATCGTGGTACTTATATAACACATGATCAATCATTTCTTCGGGCACCAAACACACAACTGTTCCGTCATTCTTCTTTTTATATACCACTCCATTTCTCATCTCATATAATCAATCCACTTTCGGTTTCTTCTAACATTTGTTTAATTTTGACGATTTTACTATCCTTATTCTGACATATCAAGTTTTCTTCAACATTCATTCGTTGACCTACTTAAAGCATCTACATGTTGCATTCGGGCACCCGCACGATGTTGCAGCTCAAAGTCAGTTTTGTAACTCTAACGCCCACCTAGAAATTCTTGGGTAAAGCTCTTTTTTATTTAATGTCATTGTCAACGAATTACAGCAAGGAAACCCTAAACCTATTTAAAGCATATATTATTGCTAGTGTTTCTAGCTCAAAACTATGGAACTTTGCCTCTGCATCTATATACTATAAAGTGCCAACCACGGAGTCTCAACTAACTTCTTTTTTAACATCTCAAAAGCCTCTTACTGTTCTGAGCCAAAACTAAATTCCCTATAGAAAACTTTGTACAGAATGAGCTTTCTGTGGAATGGGAAAATTTTTTATTGCCTCAACTCCCTTATCATCAGCTTGTATCCCTTGTCCCGTAATCATAAAACCTAGATATTTTATTTTTTGTTGTAAAAACATACACTTGCCTATTCTTAGTAGTTCCAATCTGTTTTCTATCATTCTCCTAAGAACTTCGTCGAGCACTCTGAAATGTTCTTCATAAGTATGTATCTGTTGCTATCATTATATCATCTAAATAAATTATAAATTCATCATTTCTAATCATGTCTGAAAAATCTTATTAATATGTCTTGAAAAGTTGACGGTGCATTTTTTAAGCCAAATGGCATTCTTAAAAACTCTTATTGGCCTAATGGCGTTATAAAAGAAGTATATTTTACCGAGTCTTCATGCATATAGACGTGAAAGAAACCATTTATTAAATCCAGTTTAGAAAAAATCGTTTTATTCGTTAATCGGTCTAACAAATCATCAATTATCGGTATTGGATAACTATCTTTTGCTGTAACTTTATTTAATGTTCGAAAATCGATACACATTCTAATTGTCCCCCGTCTTTTTCCTAACAAGCACTTTCGGTGAAACGTATTCAGACTCGCTTTCTCTTATATATAGCCTTTGTAGCGTGAACCTCTTTTAACTACAGTTTTCGTGGGTTGAAGATCCTTAGTTTAAACTTTAGATACTCGTAGTTTGTAATTGTCAATTTCAAATAAAATTACGTTTGTATTTTTTAATATAAATTAGTTTTGACAGTTTTATTTGAAAGTAAAGAAAAAATTAATATTAAAAAAAAATTAAAATTTCAAATAAGGTGGCACGATTTAATGTGCGAGTTTTAAAGACGGAGGAAAACCCGTACGTTAAATAAACTCTCAAATTAAACTTAACACCGATGTGCAAAACAAAAGCACTAAATTATTTAAGAAAGTATTATAGATCAAGGTTTATGTTATTAAAAGCGGAGGAGGAAACCCGTCCGTTGAATAATAATCATCAACACAAGAAATATTCTCAAACTTCAAGTATGATATTTTTCTATCTGGACAATGGATTACCCGACTGTCCTAAGTGAAATATCAGACGAGAATGAAAATAAATCGACTGAAACTCTCCTTTTATACTTTTTTGTTTACTCTATTGTCAGCTTTTGTTATTTTATTTTTTATTACTTAGAAGTGAGTTTCTTTGTTATTTTTAATTTTTAATATATAAAAGCTTTAATTTTTATTCTTGCCACCTTAATTTTACAAAAATAATAGGTATAAGAATAAAATAAAAGAATAATTAAATAATATACACCTTTACTTAAATATTAATCTAACAACAAACTGAGTTCATTCTTCTCCGCATATGAAAACCTACGTGGACGACAATGAAAAGGTTTAACAGCATTCAATATCAAATTCATTTTTGTCTTAACCAACGGTTCAGTCGGGCGATCGGCACACAAATAATTTGTTTTATATAACTCAATCATTTTGCTTCTTTTTGTATAACTAACATTTTTACCCATTTCTAGACTTAACTCTTCATTATTATCATTTATACAATCTATTGACATCAATTGTTTTTGAAACTCATTTTCACTATCAGTCGGTACAATATCTTTCATTTTACATTAATTATTTTTCTCTAACTCTGAAACTAATTTAAATTTTCTTTTTTTAAGGAAATCCCTTCCTAAGATTGCCTCATAACCCTTCGACTCATCATCTATCACCATAAAATCTACTCTAATTGCAACTTCTTTATAAAAAACAAGACCGGACAACTTTCCATATATTTTAAGTATACTTTTATTTATACCGAAATATTTTGTTTTTAGATTACTTTTGTAAATATTAGTGTTTATTGGAACACACGATCTTTTGATTAAACTGATAGAGCTTCCGGAATCTATGAGGCAATCTAAAGAAAATCTTTTGTCTCTATTTATAAAACTAAAATATAAACTTCTTACATATTCTTCTGAATTAAATTTCTCTGCCAGCTGATGGACTGCCGATTTCCTCTCGGGCCAGGCTGCTACTTTGTGCCCCATTTTGCCATAAGCATAGTATGATCCAAATTCTCGCTTCGGCTTTCTGCATACATTGGCTTTATGGCCAACCGAATTACAGTTGAAACATCTCACCGTCTTTAAATTAACTGTCTGCTTTCCTGTTGTTTCACTCGCTGCTCCCGCTGTCGATCTCGTTGTTTCTTTTGGCTTCTGTACTATTTTGTGATAAGCCTTGTACAATCCCGTTTTGGTGGTAAAATTGCTAACACGGGCATAAAGTCTTAAATTTTCGTCAGAAAATTCTTCGATGACATACTCCACAAATTCTTCTTCATCCATGTCTAATCCCGTTGCCAGATGTATTTTTTCGTTATAATATTCGGCAAAGGTTTCTTTAATTTCCCATTTTCTTCCCTCGAACCTCTTTCTCAATGTCATTTTGTTGTCTTTAGCGCCGAAAATTTCTTTTAGTCCATCACATAGTCGTTCCACACTGTCGCGCAAAAATTGGTTGTGCATATAACCACTCCTCAGCCTTCCCCTTTAATTTTGTAACAATCAGTGTACGCATCATATCTTCTTCCACCTGGTATACGTCTTGCACATTCTTTAGTTGTGTCAACCACGCATCTATATTTGCACCACCGTCATAGTCTGCTAATAAGGAAAAATGTAATCTTTCTATGTCAGAATTACCCGTATGCGAATTGGGTGTTGTGAAATGTGGTTTTATATCATTTTCTTGACAAAACAATTTTATTAAGGAATTATTAAATTCGTTGTCCATTATAAGAAGGTGTGGTTTACCTAATAATGCCAATCGCTCCTGTAATTTAAGTTTTATTATTTGTACGTTTCTATCTGAGATTTTGTGAACGGAACCTAGTTTCGAGAATCGGTCAATCGTAGTAAGAAAGTATTTTTTATGTATGTAAAAAACGTCGATATGAACTATCATATTTGGTTTATCAGGTGTTTCGGTATGATTGAAATATTTCTTAACGGGTTTCCTATCGTATTTATTTTCGTTACAAAGCTGACAACTATTAATAAATCGTCTAATATATTTGATTAAATTTGGAATAAAGAAAGGGTGTTTTATTTCCTCATAATTTTCTAAAATACCTCTATGATTGGTACTTTTATGAGTTTTTTCTATAATTCCGAAAGCATGTTCTTCATTTAAGAGATCGATTGCTAATTTGGTACATTTTATAAATTTTAAATTTCTATCGTTACCAAATAATTGTATTATTTTCGTTTGTATAAAATTATATTTTTCAATTTCAATTTCAGAGTAAATACCGATTGTTCCTTTTGTTAAATTTTGTCGAAGCAAATCATTTAAGTAATGTTCGTTTTTAGAATCTGTTTCTGTGATAAATATGATTTTATATTTTTTGTGAAGTATTTCAATGTTCTTATCTTTTGATTTCATAAGTCTTATTTGTGTTTTGTACTTATTTACAATGGATTCACTTATTTAAAAATGCTCAAGTTGATCTTCTCTACTTGTATGAACTGTTTCATTCTCACTGTCTATTTCAAATAAAGGTTTAATATCAAAGTTTTCAGGTTTTTGTGTGATATCTTGATTTTCTATTCTGCTTAAATAATCAGCTACTTTGTTATCCTTTCCTTTGACATATTCAATGTCAAATTCGTATTCTCCTATCATTATTTTCCACCTTATTATTCGTCTGTTTGGTTCTTTTAAATAATGTAACCATTTAAGTGGTTTGTGATCCGTTTGGACGGTAAATTTTCTACCATAAAGGTATGGCCTAAAATATTTAATAGACCAAACGATGGCCAACAATTCTTTTTCAAGAGTATGATAGTTTTTTTCATGTCCATTTAGAGTACGGCTTGCAAATGAAATGGGTTTTCCTTTCTGACTTAAAACAGCTCCTAAGGCCAAATTACTAGCGTCCGTTGTTAAAGTAAATTTAACATTAAAGTCGGGAAATGCTAATATAGGAGGATTTGTAATTAATCGTTTTAATTTGTTAAATGATTCGATATAATCTTCATCGTTAGTATTAATTTTCGTATTTTTCTTTAAATAA
Organism: Chrysotoxum bicinctum; assembly: GCA_911387755.1. Lineage (NCBI taxonomy): Eukaryota > Metazoa > Arthropoda > Insecta > Diptera > Syrphidae > Chrysotoxum > Chrysotoxum bicinctum. Next base: position 55,152,723 of record OU426988.1, on the reverse strand, counting down.
TGAATTATTGGGCTTGCAATCATAGAATAGTTTTTAATAAATTTCCGATAAAACCCAGTTAATCCAAGAAAAAATTTTATTTCTTTCACTGTTTTTGGTAACTGAATGTTATTAATTGTATGGATTTTGTTAGGGTTTGGTTTTATTACTTCATTAGTAATGACATGTCCTAAGAATTCGGTTTCTCTTGATAGGAAACAACATTTGTCGAATTGTACTTTTAAATTATACTCATTTAATTTACGAAAAATACGATTTAGACTTTCAAAATGTTCTTCTAATGAAGTCGAGAATACAAGTATGTCGTCCATATAAATTACACAAATTTTGTTAATGAATTCGCTCAAAACGTAATTCATCATCCGGTGAAAGGTAGCGGGTGCATTTTTTAACCCAAAAGACATTCGGATAAATTCAAAATGGCCCATAGGAGTAGAGAATGCAGTCTTCTCTATATCGTTTTCATCCATTAAAATTTGGTGAAAACCTTTGGCTAAATCCAAAGTCGAAAAGTATTGTGAACGACCTAGCTTATCAAAAAGGGATTCTATATTTGGAATAGGATATTTATCATCTATAGTCAACTCGTTAAGTTTTCTATAATTAATTACGACACGCCATTTTTTTCATGTGAATTATCTAATTTCTTTTCTACAATCCACAAAGGTGAGTTGTAAGGTGATTTACTTGGTTTTATTATACCTTGTCTTAACATTTCACTTTAAATATAAATTATTTATTTAATTCGTTAAAATCTAACGGTAACAATATTAAAAATAGTTCTTATAATCTAAAATAATCTAATATCATAATTTATATATATTATTCAATATTGTTGAAAAACATAAGTTTAAATTTTTTACATTTTATGTTATCATTTACAGATTCTAAACAAAATTGAAATTCGTTATAAATTGTTATTAATTGATTGAAAGGGCTACATACACCATAGTTTGATCTGCTAAATATTTGAATAATAGGTTGCTGTCGCCTGAAATTGAAATTTAATTTACTTAGAACTGATGGCAATGATATCGAACCATTAATAATCCCAACAATAAAACAAAATTGTATAAACTTTCTGTGGTTAGTCAAAGAAGGAAGGCTGATCAAAGCTAGTCTTTGAGAATAAGGGGGAAGTAGATTTTTCCTTGACCATGGAAGAGACCGAAGACAGAAACGCAGAAACCTTTTTTGGATCGCTTCAATTCTTGTAACATGTGTTGAGTAATAAGGTGACCATACCACACAGCCGTATTCTAGAATTGGTCCAACAAACGAAATAAATAGAAGTTTAAAAACATAAGGGTCCTGAAAATCACGACCGAATCTTTTAATGAATCCAAGAACCTTATTGGCTTTTTTAATTATATAATTTAAATGATCATTAAATGCTAATTTGGGATCTAGAATAATACCTAAGTCAGAAAACATAGAAACCTTACATAACGGACAAGAATCAAACGTATAGTTGTACAAAAACGGAAATGTTTTACGTGTAAAACTCATGGTTTTACATTTGTCAACATTTAAAACGAGTCGGTTTTTTTTGCACCATTCCCTAAATATTGTTAAGTCTTTTGGTAGTAATAAACAGTCAGAGGAGTATTTTATACTTTTGAAAAGCTTAATGTCATCAGCATAAACAAGGACAGACGAGTTTTTTAAGTTTGAAACCAAGTCATTAATAAATAAAACAAATAATATAGGACCTAAGTCGCTGCCCTGAGGGACGCCAGAATTGACAACAAATTGACTTGAACTTTCATTACGAAACAAGACAGAATAATGACGATTTTTTAAGTATGAAGAAATCAAATTTATAAAATTGTTGTTAAATCCTTTAATTTTAAAATAAGTGTATTGTGACATAACTTGTCAAAGGCCTTACTAAAGTCAGTAAATACACAATCAACTTGCCCGCGTTTTTCAAAAACATCTAGACAAAAGGAAACGAAGTTAAATAAATTAGTAACAGTGGATCTCTTTTTGACAAAGCCATGCTGGCTATCACAAATAATAGAACTACAATGAAAAGAAAGAACATTACTCACAATTGACTCAAACAGTTTAGGTATCACAGATAGTTTAGCAATGGGTCTATAGTTCATTATTTCATTCTTTGGACCTTTTTTATGTATAAAATAATAAATGAACTTTTCCAGATAATAGGAAAAATTAAACTTTTTAAGGATGAATTGAAGAGAATATATAACGGATACGACAAATAAGAAGCACATTTTTTTAATATATAAGATGGAACACCATCGGGGCCTGGAATAAAGCACTCATCGAGATTTAATATTTGTTTAGCGACTGTATCTTCACTTATTTCAAAATTAATTGCGTTTAAATGAGTAAAACTGTCAAAAGAAGAAAAAAGATTAAAGTCTGATTCTTCAAATGCTTCTTTGAATTGGTCAGCAAACATGTTTGCAATAACCTTTGGATCATGACTAGTTGATGAATTATTTGACATCGAATTCGGATAGCCACACGTTTTCCTTATATTATTAACGAAATTCCAGAAACTATCTGGATTAGATTTAATACCATGTTCTATTTTACAAATGTAATCGTCATATAGAGTATTAGAATAATCAGTGTTTTAGAATTAAGAAAGTTCTGTAATCATCGTCAGTTCTAGTTATATTATAATTTACCCAAGCTTTGTTCCTTTTATTTTTTAAGTTTTTAATACGCGTATCAAACCATGGTGGTGCATTTGAAGCAAAACGTGTTCTTTTTAAAGGAATAGTTTCGTAAAAGCAGTTAAAAAGAGTTCTATAAAAATTATTACACATATCATCAATATTGCAATTACAAAATAATTTACAGTTATTAACATATCAAAAAGATCTACAAAATTACATTTAGAAAAGTCAAATTCAAGTTTGTTGTTATTATTGTTATTGTAAGGAGAAGACATGTTTAAACCTAGTGAAATATCTAATGCAGGATGATGTCGATCTTCGTCAATTAGTTTTACAGTAGCCGTTAAAACAGCAATTTCGTTGTTAATTGTATCGGCGAAAAACACTAAGTCAAGAATTTTTCCAAAACGATTTCTCAATCCATTGAATTGACTCAAACCACACGAAGACATACCATCTATAAATGTTAGTTTATTATAAGGCTTGACGCATTTATCGGAATATGGAAGTTGTCGTCATCAATTTTTGTCCAATTAAGGTTTGGTAGATTAAAGTCACCTACGATCAAAATTTCATCTTCGGGTTCCATAAGCACATAAATATTTTCTATGCAGTCATTTAACTTTTCATAAGCGTCATTGTTTGAACTTGGAGGTATATACGCGGAGATAATAAATAAATGACCAGATTCCAACTTAATTTTGATACATAGAGCTTCGACACCTGTGGATCGAAAGTCATCTATCAGGTAGCACGTAATTGAGGTCCTGATCGCAAAAAGAATTCCTCCTCCGACAACATTAGAGTCTTCTTTATCATGTCGATCACGTCTTTGAGCCAAGTTTCTGTTAGTATAATGACATCGTGAGGAAGGTTGTTTACATTTTTATAGACCATATTAGTCTTTGTCCGAAGTCCATTTACATTTTGGTAGTAGACCAATATTTGTTTGAGCTGCTCAGATGATGATTCCGCATTGTCCGATTCTGACGAAAAGGGTTCTGGAGTATTGCTTGACTATTCTGTTTATTAACAAATTCGTGTATTATTACACCAATTGGCCAGAACAAAGGCGAGTTAAGTACTCGTACATGGAAAACTGAATTCGGAACACGTATTTTAAAAGACGAATATTTAGTGTAGTTTCTGTGAAGAATTATTTGAGATCTTTTTCATGAATTTGTGGGTAACGGTATACACTAGAATATACTGGTTTATTTGAACTGGTAATAATTTTATGTTTGACACAATTTGTAGCTGTCAAGTGTTGCCCATCTTGGTAAAAAGTTTTCCTATTTTTTCTTACAAAAATTTCGAGTTGGTTTTTCTCTAAGCTATTTAGATCTTTGTTTAAAAGATTCTCTATTTCAAAATTATTTTTTTCTAAAATGTGTATTTCGTCAAATTCAATTCTGTTGCTCAATCCAGTATTGATTTTTATTCTGGAACCTCTTACAATTATTTCATTCGTATTATAATCGATTATTGCTTTCAGAGGGAGTAACAAATTATTTCCAATAATACAGTCGAATGGTTTATTACTGAGATTTGTAATCTTTACAGACATTGTTTTTGTTGGGTCATTAAATTCTTTTGGTAAGTAAACTATAACTTCATGAGTTATTTTGATTGGACCTGTGAGCGTATTCAAAATTATTGGTTTATATAGATTTTGAAGGTTACCTTGTTTTCTAAAAATATTAAAGTCTCCTATTGTTGTTGCTGCTCCGGTATCTATCAGGCATTTAATTCAAGTATTATTGAAGGTCAATACTATCAAGGGTAATCTACATTTTGAGGCTGTGGTTGAAAATTTTCATGGATCTCAATATTATCGATATCCATAGGTTCATTTATTTGAGGAGCTTGGTTTCTTGGAACAAAATTTCTTATATTTCCCGAATTTTGTCTATGGTTGTTACGGTATTCTTGTCCTTCAAAATTTCTGAAATTTCCTGAGTTGTTATTTGTTCTAAAGTTATTCTGTCTATACTGGTTGGAAAAATTCCTAAAGTTTTCTGGGTTGTTGTTCATTCTAAAATCATTTTGTCTTTGTTGTCCGTTAAAATTCCTAGGGTTTTCTAAATTTTTATTGTTCGTTCTAAAGTCATTGCGTCTTTCTTGACCGTTTGGGCTTCTAAAGTTTACTGCACTATTTTGGGAAACAAAAGATCTATTATTGGATCTACTATTTTTTAAAACAATGTCACTCATAAAATCATTTTCTATAAAACAATTTTTTGCTGCGTTTATCGCTTTAATGTCAAATTCCTGTCGCAATTTCAGGAAAATTTCATCCCATGTTGGTTGATTTAGTTGTTCGGCTGTTCTTAGAGCTTTTCCTTGTAGTTTGTTCAGCAAGATCATTTTAACTGTTGCTTGATTTTCCTCAGCAGTCAAGGATAATACCGATTGCACATCTCTCAAGTAATTTTATATGGAATATTCGGTTGTTCCACTAAATGAAGGTAGGCTTCTTTCCTCTTTCAAATTTTCAAATAAGGGTAACATTTTTAACTTTGTTTTTGTATATATGTATGTATATATTTTTTTTTTCACTTTCAATTTTTTATTATAATAAAAGAACACAATTTTAATATGGGGATATAGGATCTCTGTACGTATCCAATCCCATCCTCTTCGCCAGTTTTGTTTTTGCAATATTTTTTTTCTTTAAAAAGTTCACCTTTTTATCTTTGCAAGAAGTTTTAAAAAAAAGAAAGAATCTTTTATTCTTGAGGAAGTTTTATTAAATAAAAAGAAAGAAACTTTTACTCTCGAGGAGGTCTAAACACCAACTGAACTTTATTTTATTTCTTCAATCTTAAAGATACCTAAAAATACATAGACTCATGTGTACATGAATTATATATGAATATACATATGATGAGAATAAGCTGACCGTTCATGTTCCCACCAGTTCTATGGGGGATGTTATCTATGCATTGTTTATTATTGGTTGAAGAGGAAGTTTAAAGTAAACAACTCTTCATCAATATTTTAATTTACCTTTGTTTATCAATGAAGTTTTAAGAAATCGTTTATCGGATGAGAAATTTGAAATGACAAGATGTCATTATGATCTTTTAATTATAGTTTATTAAAAAGTTATATTTGAAATGACAGAATGTCATTTCTGTCTTTGTTATTTATGATCATTTGCTCATTATCATCATTTGTATCTACATAGCTCTTTGGACTTGTTAAGTGATAACATAATTCGCACACAAAATGTACATGCTTACTATACCTACTCTTCTTCCATTTAACCTGATGTGTCTCTTCGTTTTATCGGATGTTTTTGCGCTAACGCTTTCATATTATTTAGCTGGGATTTTCTTAGGACATGTTGTAGTTAAACGCTCTTGTATTGTATAGATTGTAGGGAATTTGGTAGCGCAAATTTTCACGCTATAAATGCTTCAAGGTTCAAGGAATGTATTTTTGTATGAAAGTTTTATGTTGCTTCCGTTTGTACAGAAAAATATGATTAGAGAATAGGAATATGGGTAGGTATTTATGTCAAAATGCTGTTATATTGTAGATAATTTGGTATCGGTATTTTAACGCTAAGGTATAGTTTTTGTATGGTAGTTTTGTGTTGTGTTTACTAAAGTATTATTTGAAAGTTTCGTTTTCAATATAAAATGTACAACACAGCAGTTAGGTATTCATTTAAATTCTTGGTTTAGCGGCGATAAACCTGCTAACTGGGAGGAATCGCCACTGCTTTATCAGTCAGTATATGTCCTAAGTATTCGGTGCTCTTTGAAAAAAACTTACATTTGTCAATTTGGATTTTTAGATTATGTTTTCTTAACTCTTCAAAAATCAATTTCATGTTTACTTCCATTTCTTGGAGTGAAGTTGAATATATTAAAATATCGTCTAAGTAAACGACGCAAATTTTGTTTATGTGTTGTCTAAGAATCTCGTTCATCATTCTTTGAAATGTAGCCGGGGCACTTTTTTTTATCCGAACGGCATTCTTACAAATTTATAGTGACCTTCTGGGGTGATAAATGCTGTTTTGTATATATCTTTTTTGTCAACTAAAATTTGATGAAAACCTTTAGCAAGGTCGAGTGTTGTAAAATATTGGGCGTTGCCAAGTTTGTCAAATATTGATTCAATATTTAGAAGAGGAAACTTATCTTCGAGAGTTTTTTCATTTAACTTGCGGTAGTCGACTACTAACCGCCACTTGTTTGTCATTGAGTTGTCAATTTTCTTTGGTACTACCCAAATAGGTGCATTATATGGTGAATTAGAAGGTTTTATTATGCTTTGTTTGAGAATATCTTGTATTTGTTTTCTACTTCTTCTTCATGTATTTTTGGAAGATGGTAGATTTTTGAAAATATAGATATATTATCTGCGGTGGTTATACTATGTTTAGTATTTGAAGTGCAACTCAAATCGGTTCCTTCTTTGTAAAATAAATCATTATTATTTCTTAATACTTTTCGCAAGGATTCATTTTCTTCTTTATTTAGATCTTTATAAAGACAATCTTAATTACTTGTTTCCTTGAGCTCTTCAAAACAATTAATTTCTTGAGGGCAGGCATAATTAAAAGAAAGGGTTTCATTAAAAATGTTAAAATAACCTTCCCCTAAATTGAGGATGGCGTTTAACGGATACAGAATATTTTGTCCTAATATACATAGCTTTAAAACTTTTTCCAGAAACGTTCAAAATTTTCCACATCATTTTATGATTTGTTGGTGCATTAAATTCTTTCGGAAAAGATGTTTTGATTTGTTCGGTAACTGTTGTTTTACCTGTGAGACCATTTACAGCCGTTGACAGCTAATTAGAAACGATGTTTTGTAATACAAGAAATATTATTTTTCCTTTTCCATTTCATGAATATTTACTTTTATTTGATTAATAAATAAATTTTGAATGATTTTTTCAATATATTTAACAATATTTTTTCAGATTTAAAAAAAGGCACATTGTATGAAGCTTACGCTTAAACTTAAAACTCAGTTTTTAGTGAGACAACTATATTAGAAACGATGAAAGAAAGAACAACAAAGACGTAACAAAAAATATTTAAAGTCGGGTTTTATATTCTAAAACCGTCAATATTTGGTTGGAAATCCTTTTTGCTTCAATACCGCTCCACATCGCCTTTGCATAGACTCGATCAGGTCTTGACATCTTTTCACCGGAATAGAATACCAGGCATCTTTCACTTTTTCGAACAAAGTGTCCAAATTTGCAATGTCTTGTATGCTAACGGCCTTTTTCACGTCATCCCATAGATGTTCGATGGGGTTAAGGTCAGGACTTGACGATGGCCAGTCAAGTACTCGCAAAGAATTCTTATCAAAAAACTGTTTAGTGAGTTTCGCGGTATGCTTTGGATCATTGTCTTGCTGAAATGACCAAATTACCGCCATATTGTCCTCCGTCCATGGTAGCATTATGTTCTCCAGAATTTCAACATATTTTTCTTTATTTAGGATGCCCTCAATACGGTAAATGGGTCCAACGCCTTCCCAAGAAAAACACCCCCAAACACAGATTGACCCACCACCATGTTTCACAACCGGTGAAATGTATCTTGAATTAAGTTCTTGGCATTTCGGGCGTCTAATATACTTTCTGCCATCAGGGCCAATGCGGTTTATTTTGGTCTCATCGCTCCACAAGACAAATTTCCATCTATTCACGGTCCAATTTTCATGTGTGTTTTCAAACTCGATGCGACGCTTTCTTTGCGTAGTTGTAACCATTGGTTTCTTCCGTGAAATCCGTCCGTGAAGTCCAGCTTCAACCAAACGACGAGACACTGTTCTTTTTGATATTGTGACATCAGATTTATCCATTATTTCTCGCTGGATGATTGCTGCGCTTTTTCTAGGATCTGGTTTTAATAGCCGAACAATTTTTCTGTCTATGCGAACTGATGTTTTTCGTGGTCTTTTTTGGCGCGGAACATTTTTTGTGGTTTTATACTTACGGAAATGAGCAATAGCATCAAACACCATCTTTTTGGAACAATTAAGCTGCGTAGCGATGCGTTGATATGAAAGCCCTGTCTTATTCAGCTCAACAATAGCCTCTCGCTCAGCTGCAGTACAGCTTTTGGATTTGCCCATTCTGGAAGTTGAAGCTCCAGAATCAACTAGTACAGATATAATTTAATTTTCAATTGTGAGATTTATTATGGGTAGAGGACCTCTGAGGCCTCCTCTTGAAAATTTATGTCTCGGTTATTTTCTCTCTTATTTTGAATAGTATTTGAATTGTTTTTACTTAGATTTGTTAAATTCGTATTTTGATATTGATTTCGATAAAAATTGTTATTATTCCTATTGTTATTGTTCTCGTAATTATAGTTCCTATAATTATTGTTCCTATTATAGTTATACCCATTATTACTATTTGGACAATTATTTATCCTGTTATAATTCCCTTGATTATTATTTTTGTAATTTCTATTATTAGAATTTCTAAAGTTAGAATAAATATTATTGTAATTACTACTACTATAATTACCACTGTTCAAATTTCCGTTATTTGAATTTGAATTATTGAACCTATTATTTTTATTATTATTGAAATTTTTATTATTGAAACTTCCAATACCATTGTTTCGGTTGGAATTTAAATTATTATTATTATTTGAATTCGAATTTTTATATGTATTTAATAGTTCATATGCTTTTTGCATAGAATCAATATTTCTACTTAGTACGAAGCTTTCTTGGTTTGTGTATAGTTGTGAACAAAAAATTCTGAAAAACATTCCCTTAACATTCTCTGGCGAAAATTCAATTGATTTTACTTGTTCAAAATTATATTTTATATTTATCTTATCCATTAATAAACATAATTTTAAATAATACGTCTCGAGACAATTATTTTTTTAAATTACAGCTTGTTGGTATATGGATATGTAGGATAATGGCTCTCTTATCCAATGATAATTTCCTTTAAAAATGAAAGACTTCCTTAATTTAAATTAGATTAATATTCGACTTTATTTTAATGATAATATTTGTAGCAAAACGACCGCTTCACAATAAGTTAGTTTGACGACTGCCTTTAAATTAATGCGCAACTGGTTAACGATTGAAAAGGGACGCAATCTCCCATTCCCTGTCTTTCGTTCGTGCTTAGTATGTCAGTATGTGTGTATTGTCTTGTCGCTGTAATAAAAGGTTTTGTGTCGGTCGCATGTTGTCGCTGTCATTTCTCATCCCACAGATATGTATATAGTTCTCCTGTGGCCCAAAGTGTTTAATAAGGGTGTCTTTCATCGTGGTCCACGTTGCAAAGGGTCCCAACATCCTTATAGTCTGCTGTGCTCTTCCTTGGATCAGTCCTCTGACAATGTTTTGCGTAGCAAATGCAATTGTAGCTGGTGTGAGATATTGTACATTTATGTATATGTATATATGAATGGTTTGATCCTTTGAATGATCTTTATTATTTCCATCTCTGGTAGAATGAATGAAAGTGGTTTTGGTTCTAGGATTTGCTGTTGTTGTTGCTATTCTTGTTGCTGCTGCTGCTGTTGTAAAATTTGTTGTTGCTGCAGGAGTTCTTTCTGCTCCGCTGTTGCGCCCAAAAATAATTCGACTTGTTTGTTCATTTTTGTTATATTTTATTTAAGTGATTTTTGGTTATGATTTTATTTATGGTCTGAGTTTTTTTTTATTTTATTGGGTCAACCTACCAGTCTCAGTAGGCTTTTTCAGAGTGCTTTTGTTTGACTTTCCCTTTTTTTTTTTTTAAAGTCACACAACCCCAATAATTACTCAATTTAAGACCACTTAATAATAAAAAAATATTTAATTTTTCTTTTTACCGATTTTTAAAACAACCGATAAACGAACGGATACTGTGTATCCAACCGACTGCGCCAGTTACGTTGGCAATCTTTTGAGATTACAAAAAAAAATATATTTTTATATTCTTCTCCAAAATGGAGGAACAAAGAAAAGACAAAGCAAAGATTACTTTATGGACCACAAGTAGACCTCTTTATTTGAGATGAGAAATAGAACTGAACTTAAAGCTAAAATACAACATGCTAAGAATTAAGATACAATCTATGGTGCCGGATATAATATGTATATGTATATATTAGATGATCATACGATCATCGAATTATGTCGACATCGCATTATTTGTAGATGCCTTCCGATGATGCTGGTTCTGCAATTTGGTTGTGGCATCTTCTGATTTGTTTATCTGTGGAATTTGGTGGTGGCATTTTATGATTGTTTATGTCAGAGTTCTAAACTGCTGACTTAGGTATCTGGATCAATACCAACTGCAGGGTATTCATATTGGGTATTGGATGTGTGGGTACCTTTGTAACTCGCGCGACTTAAGTTTTCTCAAACAGCTTGAGATAAAAAAAAAAAACAAGTTTTTTTTATTTAAAACCTTTTTATTTGGATTGAATCTTGAGACTAACTTAACATTTCATTGCAATACTTAATGATACCTTAGAATTAGTTTTCATTTTTTTTGTTTTTTTATTATTTGCTTACAATGCAATTTTGATTTTATATTGACGAACTCATTTGAATCTTTTGGTTTTAAATTACATTTTCGAATTAATATATTGAGTCGTTTACAATTTTAAGATTTGGAATTTAATTTATTTGTTTTCTTTTTAATAATGCAATAATGCAATTTTGATAACAAAGCTATGAATAAAGTCAACGTAATTCATGGGAGAATTTATGTTAGCTTTATGCTGACCAATTGACTTTAAGTGATGTCGGCGGAAGCTTTGTACACAGTACACACTCTTTTCTTTCAAGTATTTTGGGACACAGCCTGGTTCAGGTTTCTAGCTTTAATAGTTTTTTTTATATTTTAATACTTAGAAGCTATTATTTATATTTGGCAAGCGTTTACACGAATATAATCTACTATTTTAAAATATTTATAAATCCTTTGATCATTAATAATATAAAAACAATCGTTTTATTCGTTAATTTTTAGGGAATAAAAAAAAATACAATGTATACATATTCAAAAAAAAAGATGGAATAATTTTTTGAAAGTGAAATAAGATGTTTTAATATTTGTATTTGTTTTAAAATTTATGCTAATAAACAAAGTTGCACAAAAATATAAATTTAAATGAAGCAATTGTTAAGCTTATTGTTTACTCGTAATTTAATAATGATTTTTAAGCGCATTTAACTTAAATTGCTCTTATAATTCCACAATGCAAGAAACATGTATTCGAAAAATTAATTTTTATTTTATTTAACAACCTCATAGATATGTATATTTAACCATATTAAATCTTAGTGCAATTGATAATATTATTTATTTATAATTAAAATTAATTAAAAGAATGAGACTAAGCTTAACACATTTATGCAAACATATTTTTATTGAATTTCTTGTAAAAATGTTTATCTCTAAAATACATAATATACAAATATTTTTATATAATAAATGTTTAAAATATACTTATACTTAGATACGAGTTGAATAAAATATTTGATTAAAATAAAATACTGATTTTTTATTATTTTTTGTATTAACAATAAAAAAAAAAGATTTTTATTTCACAGGTATTTGAGAGAAGTGTATTTTCGTCTTGGTTTCCGAGATAAAGCTACCCAAAGACATTGTTAGGTAGTGGGAGTTCGAAAATCAGTAGAATCACTTTGGATTGCAATATTTCCAAAACCGGACGTCGCAGAAGCTTCTGGTTTTTACCTATGGAAAGCTATTAAAAAGATAACACAGGATTTTTTCTACCGCAATCATTTACAAGGCTTGCTTTCCGAGATATAGCTTCCCAAAGATATTGTTAGATAGGGAAAAGTCGAAAATCAGAAGAATCGCTTTGGATTGTTTGAATTGCAATATTTCGAGAACCAGACCACGCAGAAGCTTTTGGTTTGCATGGATGTACAGGAATTGAATAGACCTTTCGTTAGTCCATGATTTTTTTCAAAAATTTAAAAAAAAAAAAATTCAAAACATGCGATGGGTGGCACATCCATGAAAAGGTCTATCAATTTTCTGTTCAGAACTGAAAACTAAAACGTCTTACGAGCCTTGGTTGCGGAGATATCTCCATCCGAAAACTTTGTTTCGTTTGCTTCCATACTGCATAGATATTCAGTTCTAAGTTCACTTTGGATAGAAATATTTCGAAAACCAGACCTCACAGAATCTTCTGGTTTTCAGTAATAGAAAGCTCTTCGTTAAATTTAATGAATTCCAAAAACTAGAACTTTTTTTAAGGCTTGGTTGCGGAAATATCGCCATCGGAATCAGAATTAGCGTTGTGTTGAAAATCAGTAGAATCAATTTGGATTGCAATATTTCCAAAACCGGACGTCGCAGAAGCTTCTGGTTTTCACCTATGAAAAGCTTTTAAGAAGATAACAGAGGATTGTTTTTACCGCAACCATTTACAAGGCTTGGTTTCCGAGATATAGCTTCCCAAATATGTACATTAGGTGTGTTTTTTTTACATGCTTAATAGGCGCCGATAAATAAAACGCATCGGGGCATAAAAAAAACTTGGCAGCACTGTGCTGTGGAATGACATTTTAAAACAAAACAAATCTCATCTCTTTCTCATATCCTCTATCAACTTGTTTTCTGTTTTGTTGTTGTTCATTTTCAATGCCCGCGAATCTGGAAAGTGAAAATTTTTTCAAGTATTTAAACGTTTCTGATTTCTGTTAGAATTAAGAATAAAAAAACAAAAAATGCAGCGTTCTAGGGCTCCATCAATGATACCTTCACACTCAAGGGGAAATGAAGTCCGCGTAATTACTTCATTACAAGGAATATCTGACAATCCTTCACAACACAATGAAATTTCTTCATAAACATCTAGAAAGGGTAAAGAAAACTTCATTGGTCCGCCGCAAAATACTAATGATCCGAACAACAAAATTCTTTACAATGTCGTCTGGCGGAAGATCACAACAAAGAAACACAAAACATGGGAAGGCGATGGATCCCTCGAGGTAAGACGAAATATTAACATTCTTAAAAGCGAGACAGGGCAAACGTTGGGCAATTAAGACTGAAGAACTAAGTGAAGGATCACTTGTATTCATCGGGGGCAAGGAAGTAGAAATCCAAGAAAAAGTAACAGACCTTAAGGAGTTCTATGCAAATAGAATGATGCTTAAAGGATCTTCCGATGAATGGCATGAACCAGAAGAGAAGAAAAAGAAAACTCAGTCCAATTTCTTCTTTCCAATTCTGCACTTAACTGCATCTAAGATGTCAAAGAAAAAGCCTTCCACAACGAAGAGTCTGCCAGAGATAGATGTTGAGCCATTGGTACTTCCTAGGCCGCAGGACGAAAAAAGGGTCAACAAACTAAATCGTGCTATTTACGAAATGCGAGTATCGCCACTACTAGTTCAGCATCTGCGTCCGCACCAGCGTTAAGGGGTTTGCTTCCTTTATGAGTGCGTAATGGGCTTCAGAAATCCAGATTTCCTTGGAGCTTTACTTTCAGACGAAATGGGACTGGGAAAAACCCTACAATGTCTAACTCTTTGCAATACTCTCCTCAAACAGGGACCTTTCGGAGGCGACAGAGTTCTGCAAACAGTTCTCATTGTATGTCCCAGTAGTCTCACGTCAAACTGGAACAACGAAATCAACAAATGGTTGAAGAACGAACGCATGTATGCTTTTATTGTCGATGCGACACACAAACTCGACCAATTCTCCCATCAGAGTCATATTCCCTTTGTTATTGTCTCCTATGAAATGTTTCTTGGTCATTCTGATGATTTCAAGATGCTAGACTTCGATCTGGTCATCTGTGATGAAGGTCATCGGCTAAAGAACAGTGCCACGAAAGTTTCTATCGCCCTGCAAGCCATGAATATTCAACGGAAGATCATTCTAACCGGAACACCAATTCAGAAGGCTACTATACGAAGCTTATAAAAGCATTTGAAAATGTTCGAAGTAATAAGCTAGAAAATTTGAACTATAAAAATAAGGTCATGTTTGACGGTGCTAACGGTGTGGGAGCCCGAAAAATGTTACAATTCTTAAACGGATGAAAAATTCTCTCAATGTCGAAGTTTTTGATAGCGGTAATGGACCACGAATGTGGTGCTGAACACGTTAAAATGAAATAATGCTGCCCGATAGGAATGCCAATCGTAGAGCTTAATGTAAGATGTGTGAGCGTCGATGGTGATGCTGATCGTATAGTATATTTCTTTACCGATGAAGATGGTCAGTTTAACCTTCTAGATGGTGATAGAATCGCGACACTTGTTGCTGACATTTACATTTACATCACAAAGCCCTTGATTACGATATAGGTGTTTATTTTGAAGCCAATGGACATGGTTCTATCTTTTTCAGGGAAAAGGCTAAGACAACGATAAAGAAGATTGCTACTGAAAACAATGACAACGAAAATGCAAAAATATTACTCAACGTTATTGACATAATTAACGAAACTGTAGGTGATGCTATTTCGGATATGTTGTTGGTTGAGACAATCCTTCATGCTAAGGGATGGGATGTCAAAGACTGGCTTCGTACTTACATTGACCTTCCCAACTTACAACTTAAGGTTAAAGTTCAAGAACGCACCGTCATCACAACAACAGATGCCGAGAGAGTTTGTGTTACTCCTGTTGGTCTCCAAGATGAAATTGACAAAGTTGTTGCTAACTATAAACGAGGACGTGCATTTGTTCGACCCTCAGTAACGGCAGATATTATCCGAGTGTATGCAGAGGCGTCTACAAAAGAGGTTTGTCTAATGGACACATATACTTTTATTTTATTTTATAAATGATAAATCGTTCTCTTTATTTTAAGAATGTTAATAATCTGGCATATCAAGTCAGTGATATAGGCCCTGAACCTTTGGCACCTGCTGTTAAAATCAACTCACACATCTAATTGTCCGCCAAGTTTGCTATTGATTTTGATGTCTTCGAATATAAGTAATTAATGTTTTAAAACACATAGTGAATTTATTTTATACCATATTTATAACAAATTATGCAGTCTCTAGATAGGTATAAAGCACGTTTACTTATTTGCTACATTCCACTGCCGTTTTGAAAAATGTTTGAAGTGTAGCCATTCCTCTTAAAATAATAATAAAATATATCAGAATATAGTATAAATCGAAGTCAAACAAACTCTATTTTATTTGTTTATTACGTGCCTTATCCCATCTCCTAATAAATAGCAATCTAATAAAAATTACTTTTTTAAAACAAGTTTTTATAATTTGATGGCATTTTTTTAGGAAACGTTAATTATGATTTCAGCAAAACGATTACAAAATATCAAACGGACACTTAATGGCGGTTTTGATTGACAGAAATTTCGCTAAAAGATTAGGCGAATAAAACTCAATTGATTTCTCTTAGCTAAGGTATCACTGTATTTGTGACCAATAATACTCGTAATTACGATGGATAAGAACAATTTACAAGAACTTAATTTCACTTTGTTGAAGTAAACATTTCCCAATTATTAATATTTACTATTTTTTTGCTGATGAAAAATGAACTCTTAATCTGATTTTGAAATTAGTGTTTCTTAGGTTCTTTTAATTTCAGGAAGAAATCAAATTTCAAATTCAATAAACTAGTTGGTAATTTCAAATCTATCCAAGTCATATAGAAAAACAGCAATAAAAAAAAATAATATTTAAATTTAAAAAAAGGGAAAGCTAACAAAAAATCTCTACTATAAAGTGATAGTCGAGTTTTTGAACCTCAAATTAACAATTACAGTTGAAACTCGATTATACGGGATTCGATTAACCTATGAACCTGTTTTAGCTTACTCCACCGCTATTCCTCGTGCATTTTTATTATAAATAAGCTTTTCAGGATTAGAGTCGTTGTAAAGTCGAAGTAACTTTACTCCGTCGCTAAAACGAGTTAGTAAATAAGACTGTATATGATCAGAAATTATTAAACAGCTTATTTAGAAATATATGTAAGTAAAAAAGAGGCACATTATTAGTTATTCAAAATTAGGAAATTTACTACAGAATTTTATCGACATCAATAAACCGAATTTTGATATGTATCTTCTAAGTAAACATCACCTAATACGATTTCGTATAATTTATTTTGTATTTTATTTTTCAGATCATACTTATACTTACATGGTTTAATCAAGGTCGAGGCGGATGATGAATAACAATTAACAACAATCAATTGCCAAAGAGTCAGTTTACAGAAGCTAAAGTCATTTTGCGGCATAGTAACTCAAAGGATTGGTTTGCTGTGAATGACCGACAGTTTCCATTTCAAATAAAAGCTTAACCAGATTGCTTCAAGTACTGGTGCCGGTTCTGAAGTACCTCCTACGACTTTTATTGAAGAGGTATAGAAGATATACAAACTTTATTATGAATACCCGTCTTACTATTTATTTATTTTATTTATTAATCATTATCCTCATCTTAATAACTATAACATTTGATAAATCTTAAGATTGCTCAAACAAAATTACAATAGTGATTTTAAGAGAGAATAGTTAGTGACATTGGTATTTCATAAAAATAGAGATAATGCCACTTCATAGTACAAAAATTCAGCGTGGGGTGTACAATATAAGGAAAGTTAAGTTAAAAAATTAAAAAGAATTAAATCAAAATGCATTTTCAAAAGAAACAAGATAAAACAAATTAAAATTAATTGACAGTATTAATTGAATTAAACAATTAAACAATATAGCTCAACAAAACTTCGATTTCGTTATGATCGAAATCAAGAAGCCACAGTTTTACTTTTTTCAAAAAGGCGAATAGAGTTGGTAGGTTGCGTAGGCTAGCTGGAAGGCGGTTATACAATTTGCAGGAGACAACATGATACGAGTTTCTAAAGCTTGTAGTACGAAAAGAAGGAATGGCAACTAAGGATTGGTAATTACTGCGTAAGATATAGCCTTCACATATTGGACTCTGCAAGTACCCGCCTCTAATAAAGAAAATCTTGAGAACTTTGTAATAAAATAACTGTCTGACAGGCAAAATCTTTATACGCCTAAAAAGCTCCATGGAATGAGAGAGACGGGGTGAGTTACACACTTTTCTTATAGCGCATTTTTGCAGCACAATAAGCGGCTTCATTTTGGTCTGATAAGCACCTCCCCAACAGCTTATACCGTATTGCATTCGAGAATGAAAAATCCCATAGTAAACAGTTTTCATGGTGTTATCAGAACAATACTTTCTAAGGAGATAAAAACAACGGATTGTTGAAAGGAAATATTGTTTAAGCCCTAAAATATGCTCAGACCAGCTCAAATTTCTATCGATGAGAACACCCAAGTATTTAAAACAGTTAACGTTTTCAATTTGAAAGCAGTTGGTGTCGCAAGAAACATTAGCATTAAAATAGTGATACGAATTTTGAAAGGAACTCAAGTGTAAATTATACCTTGCACAGTTCGATGAGTGGAATATAACATTTATGTCTGGAGTCACGTTAGAGCTAAGGGAAAAAAACATAAGTTTAGTTTTGTTGCTTACCAAAAGTTTATGTGCATCAAACCAAACTCTCAATAAGTGCACATCATGATTTAAATCAGCCACTAGGTTCAATAAACTAACGGATCTGTATGCAATTGCCAAATCATCTGCAAACGCCCTTACTTCACCAACAAAAGGTTGTTCAAAAATAGAATTAATATATATTAGAAAAAGGATGGGACCAAGAACAGATCCCTGAGGAACTCCAAGATTGATAACCTTGGAGTTACTCAGACAGCTGCCGAGTTTGACCTTTTGTTCCCTGTTTTTCAGATAAGATGCAAACCACTCATATATAAAACCACGGAAGCCCGCATAATATAATTTGTTCAAAAGAATATTGTGGTCTACCATATCAAAGGCTTTCGTAATATCCACAAAAAGTCCACTACAAAATCTTTGATCATCCAGTCCTTTATGAATACAAGAGCAAAAATCCAACAAAGCATCCTCAGTAGAGAGCCCAGTCCTAAACCCAAACTGTTTGGAACTAAGAAAATTAGAATTTTTGAGAAAGTTCAAAACCCTACATTTAATTACTTTTTCAAATATTTTTGAAATAGAAGGCAACAACGAAATTGGCCTATAATTATTTTTGTCTTTTTTACTCCCTTTTTTAAACAGGGGTATCACAATGGCCTGTTTAAGTTCATCAGGAAAAATTCCAGAGAAAATACTCAAATTAAAAATATATGTCAAAATATCCACAATATTCAAAGCGATTTTCTTTAACACAATGTTAGAAATACCATCATTACCAAAAGATTTGGAGTTATTCAGAGAGTTTATGGCTTTTAATATCTCAAGACCAGATATTGATTCGAAGTAAAAACTATTTATTTGAAAAGACGAAACTAGAGAGCTGGAACCAGTACCAGAATATCCTAGAAAAGAGGTGCCCCTCGAAAATGATTCCTGTCCAACTGAAACAAAGAACTCATTGAATGCATTAGCTACAGCTGTAGGGTCTGAAATTATTTCATCCCCGTTGTTCAACGCTATCAAACTATTTTGATAATTAACACTTCGATTAATAATACTATTAACCACTTTCCATTCTTTTTTTATGTTCCCTTGGGACATTCTTATTTGATTATGATAATAATTATCCCTACATGTTTTGATTTCATCATTAATTTCACGGCTCATTCGATTGTAGCGATTTTTTAAACATAAATTTTGTGGGTGTTTATTACATTTTATGCGCAGTCTATGTTTCTGTTTTATTTTTTTCAAGAGAAGCCGGTTCATCCAAGGCTTAAGCTTTCTTTCAGACTTTCGTGGTACATTTACGTAACTAAACATGGCAATGGAATTCTTAAGAATGTCAAGAAATAAATCATAAGCCTTGGAGACATTTTCTTGTTCATAAATTACCTCCCAATTATAGAAGCGCAGCGCATTATTCAACTCTTTGAAGTTGATCTTGGTTTCGCTATATAGTGAATCGTCTTCCTTTTTATTATCCAGAGTGGAGAACAAAATACCAGTCATACAATGGTCAGAAATTTGAAGATCACAATTAATACCAGCACATTGAATGGATCGAATATTAATAAAACGGCCTAATACGTGGTCAAGACAGGTATCTGATGTCGGTCTTGTTACATCATTAACAAATGAAGTTAACCCATGATCGGAAATTAATGCAAGATATGAATCCAAATTAGGACAGGAGTTAAGCAGGTCCAAGTTAAAGTCACCTACAATTACCAGATTACCAACCCTCAAATTGCGCAAGAGAACCGAAAATTCATCTAAAAAAGTATTGAACGGCTGAGAATTTAATCTATATATACAAATAAAGGAAAATGACTCTTTGCCAAAACAACAAGAAATTTTTAAAACATCAGCACTCGTCAATTTATAGCATTTCATATCACATATATCATAAGTATCTCTTACAAAAGCACCTACTCCACCAGCAGCATACGAGTCATTTGTATTGGCATAAAAATTATAGCCAGGAATACTGTAATCATTAATCTCAAATGAATAAATCCAAATTTCAGATACAAAGATAATTTCAGGTAAGTTTTCAAAGGCGTCCAGATTGCCAACTAATAAATCGAAATTTTGCCGAAGACTTCTTACATTTTGGTGAATTATAAATAAAGCTTTCTTATTCTCTAAACTGTCAAGAAAAAATTTATAATTACAATTACTAATGGTACTTAAGGTAAGGCTGTTGAAAAAAAGATCTTCTGGATATGTATCAGTGTTTATATTATTCATTTTGAAGCAAAGCTAAATCATTAAAAGACCTTATTACAAGAACCTTACCTCTTTCCACTTTCCTTAACATAATTTGAGAATTATTATACCACAAATACTTATAATTTTTATCTGTTTTAAGTTTTTTAGCTGCCATAAAAAGAGTACGAGTATATTTCGTAAAGCAATCGTTAATATAAATGTTGGAACTATTTATGCTGGCATCGGCAAATAATGATGTGTTTAATTTGTTCTTTCCATTCCTCTTGCTCCTCATTATTTTTTGTTTTACATCAGAAGATGCTAGTTGGACGCAAAGTATGCTTGAATTATTCTTAGCAAAACTTTTAACATAACATCTCTTAATGTCAACCGATGAGACAGGCACATTTAATGCATCACAAAAAATCTTCTGTGCACACTCTTCAGCATTATTGTTGGTTACATTTGGAACACCAACAACTTCAATGCTACTATCCATTTGCTTCTGCTCCCACCAATTCAATTTGCTTTCAAGTTCATTCACCTTAGATCTAAGAGACATATTTTCCTCACTCAACTGCTGGACAGTGCTCAGAAAGTTACTGTTTATTTTTTTTAGGCTTAATATTTCTTCATAGAGGCGTTGAAGTGTGATTTCGCTACTACCTGGTTGCACTTTGTCATCAGAAAGCACAGTTGGCACTCGCTTAAGTTGGTTTTGGGATGCTGTCTGCTGCTGCTGCTCTTGTGTAGCATACGGGGCTGCAACTTGTTTTAATTCTTTTTGATGTCCAAGTTGTTGTTGTTGCTGTTGTTTGTCAGAAGGCACATAGGCTGCTGCTGTTGTTGTTGAAGATGATGATGGCAAAGAATGCAGTGATTTTCGTCGAAGCTGTGTACATTTATCACATCTGTATTTGATTTTATTTGCAATCATATACTCAATGTCAGTAGATTTTACGTTGACGCACGCACTGTGGAATATACATTCGCAATCAGCACAGGTTATTTGTTTTTTCTTTTTTTGGGTTTCATTCCGATCAATTTTTTGTTCGCAAATCAAACAATGCATTTTAAATTAATTTTAAATTAATGATGGGAAATGAAAATTAATAACTTAACTGTGTAGCACTTTAGAGAAATTACAAAAAAAGCGCGCACCCCACGACACTTTCAGTAACACGTCCGTTCGGCTTAACGTTTGGGCATTACATCAGAGCTCGCCGATTTGTACCTCAAACATCCTGGGAATCAGAGTTCTGATGATGAGGAGGGCAATGAGGAAAAACATGTTGGTTTTGCAGACGATGAAATGGAAGAACATAACTTTAACCAATTTATTGTTCAACGTAAAATCTCACAGCAAAAAAAAACAATAAAACAGATACAATTCGAGCCCTAATTAATGTTTGCTTCAGTAAAATGTTTAACAATTTTCTATAATTTTCATTGGAGAACTGATAGGGTCAGTGCTTGTCTTGGTCACTGGGTACACAGTCAAATGTTTCTTGAAATTCAGAACATTAGGTGTTTTTTTTTAACAGATTTAGGAATGTAACCCTCGATAACATCTTTGCTAAGCGTTGGGGATTCATCGTTGGAATTGATTAAATCTGCATCTTTCTTGTGGCCAATCACTTGCACTGACAGCTTTCTGAGGTTATTACGTTCGTTCTCCAAAAGGAAGTCAATTAGATCCTGTTTGGTTAATGTTTTAAGAATTTCTACCTCACGCTTTCTTCTTTCGAAGTTATTCCTCGCACGAAATCTCGCCCCAATTTCGATTAACTTTTTCAGCGTGTGAAGCGTCTACGACCTGTTTGATTTTAATCAGCGATTCACGAACGTGTTCGTACTCTTCTTGGTCTAGATCGCTTAGAATAGTCATCATTTGCAGGCGGAATGCTTCAATACGTTCTTCCACGTATTGAGCAGTAAATTTTGATTCTTGACATTGCACAGTAATTGAATAGCCAGCAATGCCACTATTTATTCTTACCGAAGCTGAGACGTCATATCCTAGTTGTTCCTTGGTGCGGAGAGTATCGAAAACAGGTTCATCGACAAACATCAACAGAAGATCGAGGATTCCTTCTATACGTAACGAACAAGGACCAATTTGGTAGAAGTTATGTTAGTGGCATTGCATTGGATCAAAGAACTCTGCAAAAAAGTTATAATTAGGCTTTTAGTACAAAAAGAAAGATATATCAAATATGGCAATTAAACCATTATTATAAGGCTTTCAGAATAAAAATAGCCTTTTTTTTAATTTGGATATTTTTGAGCGCTCTCAATTATACTGTAATACTTATTTTTTTTTTTTTCGGAAAAACGTTTATATTTTGCTAATAGGTAAGGCGAAAGGAGACGTTCAGTAGTATCAAAAAGACAAGAAGGCGAGGGAATTGGAAGGTAAGTATAGGAAGAAGGAGATGCTATCAGGCTAAGAATAAGGAATAAGCAAATGATAAAAATTTAAAATTTTTTTGAACGGGGAAGAGATTGTATTATTGGGTTTTTGAAATGTTTTTGTGGAATTATCCATTAACACCACAAAGTGCTTCGTAAAAAAATATTAAACGCATTTAATATATTTAAATATGATCGTTTTTCAAAGAAACATTCTTCAAAATCGTCTTGGACCGATAAATATTCCAGTGTTTTAAAGGTAGTATATGTATATTTATTACTATTATTATCTTAATATATATAAATCTCGTGTCACAATGTTTGTCCTCAATGGACTCCTAAACCACTTAACCGATTATAATAAAATTCGCACACCATGTGCAGTTCGATCCAACTTGAGAGATAGGATAGTTTAAATCTCAAATTATAGTCGCAATTTTAATTTATTGCTAATTATTTGTCTGTTATTATTTGACAGTCACAATTATCTGTTAACTCCAAATGATTCTAACAGATGTCGATACCTTTCGACTGGGTTGAGTAAGTAATCAATAGATGGCGCTGCTATGGTAAATCTACGAACGTGTCATATAAGCTACATTTTAACAGCATAATTACCACGTGTTGTTGACGCTATAAAATTAATTAAATTTATTTTGTAGTGAACGAAATACCGTATAATTCAATTATTTCCACTTTTTAAATTTTTGGTGTTAGCATAGCCGGCCACGTGTTACTTAGACTGAAGTGTAAATTGCATTCATATTATAATGAAGATAATACAGTGAAATTAATAATGTTTTTTACTTATTTGTGCTTCATTGATCAAAACTTTATAATTTAACTAGTTGACCCGTCCACGCGTTGCTGTGGCTAAAGTTTTTGTTATATTACATTATAGTAAACAATCTAAGAGGAACAATAAGAGAACATCAGTCACGGAGTCCACTATGCTTTTTCACACAGATGGTATTTGTAAAAAAATATGGTGATCTCCTTATTTGACTTTCTACTACTATAACCCTTTAGTACAATGAAATTATTTACGAACAAAGACGAAAATGTTGATGTTGGTATACAAATTCACTGGATTGAGATTTGAAGGGGAAGTACGTTGAACACAATTAATTAAAATGTTCTTACACTTGATATTAAGCATAAATCAGTAGGTACAAAATAAAAATTTATCAGATTTATTATTTCCATTTAATTTTATAACAAACTAGATATTGGGAACGGTGAAATAGAACTGCAACCAAATACGCAATGCATTAAACTACCAGACAATTTTTGCACTGTTGTTCAGGATAAAAATGAATTGATTCAGAGTATTTTCCCGGATATACAGAATAATTATTTGAATCATGAATGGCTTAGTCAACGGGCGATTTTGGCAGCCAAAAACGTTGATGTTGACGAAATTAACTTCCAGATACAACAGTTGTTACCAGGCGATCTGATGTCTTTTAAATCAATCGATACTGTTGTTGATGAAAATGAAAGTGTAAATTTTCCGATTGAATTTTTAAATTCATTAGATATCCCTGGAATGCCACCACATAATCTTCGATTAAAGATTGGTTCCCCTATTATTCTCCTCCGTAATTTGAATCCACCTCAATTATGTAACGGTACGCGTTTGGTCATCAAAAAGATCATCAAACAATGTCGAATCTATTTGTGTTAGCTAAAGACAGGTTAATCAAAAACATTGTGCACCGAAATGTAATATAACAAAAACTTTAGCCACAGCAACGCGTGGCCGGGTCAGCTAGTATACATATAATTTATACTATTATCCTGAAAGCCTGATAATTGATTTTTTAGCATATTTATACATACATACTCACATCTTTGACTTTCTGACAATTTAAGGTAGTCAACACGGAATTCATTACATTATGAGCAGTTTCTTCTGTAAGATTGTCTTGCATTAAAGCTTGAACATACAATTTTTTAGTATAATTCTTCGAATATTCTTGAATTACTTCCACAGTTATTTCAGGCAAGATTGTAAACTTTTCTACAAGCGGCCAACGAATGTTCTCTAACACACTCAAGCGAATATCTCCATTGTTTTACTTGATCAAGAGCCTTACTTTTAGATGTTCGAGATAACCGACTTGAATCACTGCCGGGTGATGATAAATTCATTTTAGGTGTCTCTTGTTTTATTAGGGTTATATTAAGTTATATTACTTTGATAAGTTTTTCTGAATATTCTCGTTCCGACTGTTCGATAGCCAAATCATCACGATCGTGCATGTGTTGATGCTTGTCCAAATCCGTAGTGATTTCTCCCACTTCCGTATAGAACTGAACGTCGACGTGCTTCTTCTTGCCAAACATAATCGCATGCTTGAGATGAAAATGCTGAAAGGCGCTCTTGATTTCGTTGTATAAAATGTCCACTTTGTCACCTCGTACTGAGACATAACGAAAAACATTTGTGTGTGCTTCCAAGCTGCCATTCATACAATATTTGGAAGAATGTATAAATCTTTAAGCTTGGGATTAGGATTACCCTTGTTTTGGGACATTACAAGAGTGTGTCTTGCTTTACAAGATCTTCTTTTTCGCGCTGCTCCGCGTGTCTTAAAGCGTTTTTGGACCTCTTTGATGAGACGGAACGCATTATTAAGATTTGATTAGGGAGCTGAGATTTCACCTGGTTCTTTTGTGTTGGCACTGCGATAGGTTCTACAATTAAAAAAAAAATTCAATAAATTTTATATTTAAATAATTTTTTCAGAAAACTTACACTTCTTTGTCAACGTCAACTGAATAAAAAAACAATTTTCTTCATGTTTTCTTTTATCTGACGTTTGCATACAATTCATCGCTTTGGTAGCACAGTTTTAAGCCTCGATAAAAATTAAGCGCCGAAAATTATCGGGGCATCGCTGATGCCCATATAGGCTTAGTTGTTGTTGCATTTAACATGTGAATTGTTTGCCCCAGGCATCGTTTTTTTTATCTTCGCCTATTGAAAAGGTAAAAAAAACACACCTATTGTTATATAGGGAAAAGTCGAAAATCAGAAGAATCGCTTTGGATTGTTTGAATTGCAATATTTCGAGAACCAGACCACGCAGAAGCTTTTGGTTTGCATGGATGTACAGGAATTGAATAGACCTTTCGTTTGATGTATGTCTCGATGGGTTTGAGAAACATTGGAAAAATTATGATTTTTATAGACAAGGGGTTAGTCCATGATTTTTTTCAAAAATTAAAAAAAAAAAATTCAAAACATACGGTGGGTGGCACATCCATGAAAAGGTCTATCAATTTTCTGTTCAGAACTGAAAACTAAAACGTCTTACGAGCCTTGGTTGCGGAGATATCTCCATCCGAAAACTTTGTTTCGTTTGCTTCCATACTGCATAGATATTCAGTTCTAAGTTCACTTTGGATAGAAATATTTCGAAAACCAGACCTCACAGAATCTTATGGTTTTCAGTAATAGAAAGCTCTTCGTTAAATTTAATGAATTCCAAAAACTAGAACTTTTTTTAAGGCTTGGTTGCGGAAATATCGCCATCGGAATCAGAATTAGCGTTGTGTTGAAAATCAGTAGAATCACTTTGGATTGCAATATTTCCAAAACCGGACGTCGCAGAAGCTTCTGGTTTTCACCTATGAAAAGCTTTTAAAAAGATAACAGAGGATTGTTTTTACCGCAACCATTTACAAGGCTTGCTTTCCGAGATATAGCTTCCCAAAGACATTGTTAGATAGGGAAAAGTCGAAAATCAGAAGAATCGCTTTGGATTCTTTTAATTGCAATATTTCGAGAACCAGACCACGCAGAAGCTTTTGGTTTGCATGGATGTACAGGAATTGAATAGACCTTTCGTTTGATGTATGTCTCGATGGGTTTGAGAAACATTGGAAAAATTATGATTTTTATAGACAAGGGGTTAGTCCATGATTTTTTTCAAAAATTAAAAAAAAAAAATTAAAAACATGCGGTGGGTGGCACATCCATGAAAAGGTCTATCAATTTTCTGTTCAGAACTGAAAACTAAAACGTCTTACGAGCCTTGGTTGCGGAGATATCTCCATCCGAAAACTTTGTTTCGTTTGCTTCTGTTTCGGCACAAAAATTGGCCAAAAGATTATTAAAAGAATTAACACTTTTAATTTTACTCAAAATTAAATTTTATTACAAAAAAAGAAAAAAAAGATTTAGTGGAACATTGAATAAAAATTGACTGCTCACTTTGAGAGTTAGATCGAGAATGAATGAACAAGAAAAAGCAAATGACGTCTACACCGACCACACCCAAGTGTTTGAGGAACACTGGTGTGCGTTCAGGTGTAGACGTCATTAAGAAGAGTTAGGCCTGTTCGCGCACATGTTGAGTTTTGTCACTCCGTTTTCCGCCCAATTGCGGACTTGGAGTGAAAAAGCTCAAATGTGCGCGAACAGCTTCCATACTGCATAGATTTTTAGTTCTAAGTTCACTTTGGATAGAAATATTTCGAAAACCAGACCTCACAGAATCTTATGGTTTTCAGTAATAGAAAGATCTTCGTTAAAGTTAATGAATTCCAAAAACTAGAACTTTTTTTAAGGCTTGGTTGCGGAAATGTCGCCATCGGAATCAGAATTAGCGTTGTGTTGAAAATCAGTAGAATCACTTTGGATTGCAATATTTCCAAAACCGGACGTCGCAGAAGCTTCTGGTTTTCACCTATGAAAAGCTTTTAAAAAGATAACAGAGGATTGTTTTTACCGCAACCATTTACAAGGCTTGCTTTCCGAGATATAGCTTCCCAAAGACATTGTTAGATAGGGAAAAGTCGAAAATCAGAAGAATCGCTTTGGATTCTTTTAATTGCAATATTTCGAGAACCAGACCACGCAGAAGCTTTTGGTTTGCATGGATGTACAGGAATTGAATAGACCTTTCGTTTGATGTATGTCTCGATGGGTTTGAGAAACATTGGAAAAATTATGATTTTTATAGACAAGGGGTTAGTCCATGATTTTTTTCAAAAATTAAAAAAAAAAAATTAAAAACATGCGGTGGGTGGCACATCCATGAAAAGGTCTATCAATTTTCTGTTCAGAACTGAAAACTAAAACGTCTTACGAGCCTTGGTTGCGGAGATATCTCCATCCGAAAACTTTGTTTCGTTTGCTTCCATACTGCATAGATATTCAGTTCTAAGTTCACTTTGGATAGAAATATTTCGAAAACCAGACCTCACAGAATCTTCGTTAAATTTAATGAATTCCAAAAACTAGGACTTTTTTTAAGGCTTGGTTGCAGAAATATCGCCATCGGAATCAGAATTAGCGTTGTGTTGAAAATCAGTAGAATCACTTTGGATTGCAATATTTCCAAAACCGGATGTCGCAGAAGCTTCTGGTTTTCACCTATGGAAAGCTATTAAAAAGATAACAGAGGATTTTTTTTACCGCAACCATTTGCTTCCCAAATACATTGTTAGATAGGGAAAAGTCGAAAATCAGAAGAATCGCTTTGGATTGTTTGAACTGCAATATTTCGAGAACCAGACCACGCAGAAGCTTTTGGTTTGCATGGATGTACAGGAATTGAATAGACCTTTCGTTTGATGTATGTCTCGATGGGTTTGAGAAACATTGGAAAAATTATGATTTTTATAAACAAGGGGTTAGTCCATGATTTTTTTCAAAAATTAAAAAAAAAAAATTAAAAACATGCGGTGGGTGGCACATCCATGAAAAGGTCTATCAATTTTCTGTTCAGAACTGAAAACTAAAACGTCTTACGAGCCTTGGTTGCGGAGATATCTCCATCCGAAAACTTTGTTTCGTTTGCTTCCATACTGCATAGATATTCAGTTCTAAGTTCACTTTGGATAGAAATATTTCGAAAACCAGACCTCACAGAATCTTCTGGTTTTCAGTAATAGAAAGCTCTTCGTTAAATTTAATGAATTCCAAAAACTAGGACTTTTTTTAAGGCTTGGTTGCGGAAATATCGCCATCGGAATCAGAATTAGCGTTGTGTTGAAAATCAGTAGAATCACTTTGGATTGCAATATTTCCAAAACCGGATGTCGCAGAAGCTTCTGGTTTTCACTTATGGAAAGCTAATAAAAAGATAACAGAGGATTTTTTTTACCGCAACCATTTACAAGGCTTGCTTTCCGAGATATAGCTTCCCAAATACATTGTTAGATAGGGAAAAGTCGAAAATCAGAAGAATCGCTTTGGATTCTTTGAATTGCAATATTTCGAGAACCAGACCTTGCAGAAGCTTTTGGTTTGCATGGATGTACAGGAATTGAATAGACCTTTCGTTTGATGTATGTCTCGATGGGTTTGAGAAACATTGGAAAAATTATGATTTTTATAGACAAGGGGTTAGTCCATGATTTTTTTCAAAAATTAAAAAAAAAAAATTAAAAACATGCGGTGGGTGGCACATCCATGAAAAGGTCTATCAATTTTCTGTTCAGAACTGAAAACTAAAACGTCTTACGAGCCTTGGTTGCGGAGATATCTCCATCCGAAAACTTTGTTTCGTTTGCTTCCATACTGCATAGATATTCAGTTCTAAGTTCACTTTGGATAGAAATATTTCGAAAACCAGACCTCACAGAATCTTATGGTTTTCAGTAATAGAAAGCTCTTCGTTAAATTTAATGAATTCCAAAAACTAGAACTTTTTTTAAGGCTTGGTTGCGGAAATATCGCCATCGGAATCAGAATTAGCGTTGTGTTGAAAATCAGTAGAATCACTTTGGATTGCAATATTTCCAAAACCGGACGTCGCAGAAGCTTCTGGTTTTCACCTATGAAAAGCTTTTAAAAAGATAACAGAGGATTGTTTTTACCGCAACCATTTACAAGGCTTGCTTTCCGAGATATAGCTTCCCAAAGACATTGTTAGATAGGGAAAAGTCGAAAATCAGAAGAATCGCTTTGGATTCTTTTAATTGCAATATTTCGAGAACCAGACCACGCAGAAGCTTTTGGTTTGCATGGATGTACAGGAATTGAATAGACCTTTCGTTTGATGTATGTCTCGATGGGTTTGAGAAACATTGGAAAAATTATGGTTTTTATAGACAAGGGGTTAGTCCATGATTTTTTTCAAAAATTAAAAAAAAAAATTAAAAACATGCGGTGGGTGGCACATCCATGAAAAGGTCTATCAATTTTCTGTTCAGAACTGAAAACTAAAACGTCTTACGAGCCTTGGTTGTGGAGATATCTCCATCCGAAAACTTTGTTTCGTTTGCTTCCATACTGCATAGATATTCAGTTCTAAGTTCACTTTGGATAGAAATATTTCGAAAACCAGACCTCACAGAATCTTATGGTTTTCAGTAATAGAAAGCTCTTCGTTAAATTTAATGAATTCCAAAAACTAGGACTTTTTTTAAGGCTTGGTTGCGGAAATATCGCCATCGGAATCAGAATTAGCGTTGTGTTGAAAATCAGTAGAATCACTTTGGATTGCAATATTTCCAAAACCGGACGTCGCAGAAGTTTCTGGTTTTCACCTATGAAAAGCTTTTAAAAAGATAACAGAGGATTTTTTTACCGCAACCATTTACAAGGCTTGGTTTCCGAGATATAGCTTCCCAAATACATTGTTAGATAGGGAAAAGTCGAAAATCAGAAGAATCGCTTTGGATTGTTTGAACTGCAATATTTCGAGAACCAGACCACGCAGAAGCTTTTGGTTTGCATGGATGTACAGGAATTGAATAGACCTTTCGTTTGATGTATGTCTCGATGGGTTTGAGAAACATTGGAAAAATTATGATTTTTATAGACAAGGGGTTAGTCCATGATTTTTTTCAAAAATTAAAAAAAAAAAATTAAAAACATGCGATGGGTGGCACATCCATGAAAAGGTCTATCAATTTTCTGTTCAGAACTGAAAACTAAAACGTCTTACGAGCCTTGGTTGCGGAGATATCTCCATCCGAAAACTTTGTTTCGTTTGCTTCCATACTGCATAGATATTCAGTTCTAAGTTCACTTTGGATAGAAATATTTCGAAAACCAGACCTCACAGAATCTTCGTTAAATTTAATGAATTCCAAAAACTAGGACTTTTTTTAAGGCTTGGTTGCAGAAATATCGCCATCGGAATCAGAATTAGCGTTGTGTTGAAAATCAGTAGAATCACTTTGGATTGCAATATTTCCAAAACCGGATGTCGCAGAAGCTTCTGGTTTTCACCTATGGAAAGCTATTAAAAAGATAACAGAGGATTTTTTTTACCGCAACCATTTACAAGGCTTGGTTTCCGAGATATAGCTTCCCAAATACATTGTTAGATAGGGAAAAGTCGAAAATCAGAAGAATCGCTTTGGATTGTTTGAACTGCAATATTTCGAGAACCAGACCACGCAGAAGCTTTTGGTTTGCATGGATGTACAGGAATTGAATAGACCTTTCGTTTGATGTATGTCTCGATGGGTTTGAGAAACATTGGAAAAATTATGATTTTTATAGACAAGGGGTTAGTCCATGATTTTTTTCAAAAATTAAAAAAAAAAAAATTAAAAACATGCGATGGGTGGCACATCCATGAAAAGGTCTATCAATTTTCTGTTCAGAACTGAAAACTAAAACGTCTTACGAGCCTTGGTTGCGGAGATATCTCCATCCGAAAACTTTGTTTCGTTTGCTTCCATACTGCATAGATATTCAGTTCTAAGTTCACTTTGGATAGAAATATTTCGAAAACCAGACCTCACAGAATCTTATGGTTTTCAGTAATAGAAAGCTCTTCGTTAAATTTAATGAATTCCAAAAACTAGGACTTTTTTCAAGGATTGGTTGCGGAAATATCGCCATCGGAATCAGAATTAGCGTTGTGTTGAAAATCAGTAGAATCACTTTGGATTGCAATATTTCCAAAACCGGACGTCGCAGAAGCTTCTGGTTTTCACCTATGAAAAGCTTTTAAAAAGATAACAGAGGATTGTTTTTACCGCAACCATTTACAAGGCTTGCTTTCCGAGATATAGCTTCCCAAAGACATTGTTAGATAGGGAAAAGTCGAAAATCAGAAGAATCGCTTTGGATTGTTTTAATTGCAATATTTCGAGAACCAGACCACGCAGAAGCTTTTGGTTTGCATGGATGTACAGGAATTGAATAGACCTTTCGTTTGATGTATGTCTCGATGGGTTTGAGAAACATTGGAAAAATTATGATTTTTATAGACAAGGGGTTAGTCCATGATTTTTTTCAAAAATTAAAAAAAAAAAATTAAAAACATGCGGTGGGTGGCACATCCATGAAAAGGTCTATCAATTTTCTGTTCAGAACTGAAAACTAAAACGTCTTACGAGCCTTGGTTGCGGAGATATCTCCATCCGAAAACTTTGTTTCGTTTGCTTCCATACTGCTTAGATTTTTAGTTCTAAGTTCACTTTGGATAGAAATATTTCGAAAACCAGACCTCACAGAATCTTATGGTTTTCAGTAATAGAAAGCTCTTCGTTAAATTTAATGAATTCCAAAAACTAGAACTTTTTTTAAGGCTTGGTTGCGGAAATATCGCCATCGGAATCAGAATTAGCGTTGTGTTGAAAATCAGTAGAATCACTTTGGATTGCAATATTTCCAAAACCGGACGTCGCAGAAGCTTCTGGTTTTCACCTATGAAAAGCTTTTAAAAAGATAACAGAGGATTGTTTTTACCGCAACCATTTACAAGGCTTGCTTTCCGAGATATAGCTTCCCAAAGACATTGTTAGATAGGGAAAAGTCGAAAATCAGAAGAATCGCTTTGGATTCTTTTAATTGCAATATTTCGAGAACCAGACCTTGCAGAAGCTTTTGGTTTGCATGGATGTACAGGAATTGAATAGACCTTTCGTTTGATGTATGTCTCGATGGGTTTGAGAAACATTGGAAAAATTATGATTTTTATAGACAAGGGGTTAGTCCATGATTTTTTTCAAAAATTAAAAAAAAAAAATGAAAAACATGCGGTGGGTGGCACATCCATGAAAAGGTCTATCAATTTTCTGTTCAGAACTGAAAACTAAAACGTCTTACGAGCCTTGGTTGCGGAGATATCTCCATCCGAAAACTTTGTTTCGTTTGCTTCCATACTGCATAGATATTCAGTTCTAAGTTCACTTTGGATAGAAATATTTCGAAAACCAGACCTCACAGAATCTTATGGTTTTCAGTAATAGAAAGCTCTTCGTTAAATTTAATGAA
Source organism: Chrysotoxum bicinctum (assembly GCA_911387755.1). NCBI lineage: Eukaryota > Metazoa > Arthropoda > Insecta > Diptera > Syrphidae > Chrysotoxum > Chrysotoxum bicinctum. The sequence goes on along the minus strand of OU426988.1, from coordinate 55,119,764 downwards.
TTCCAAAAACTAGAACTTTTTTTAAGGCTTTTAAGGAATCAGAATTAGCGTTGTGTTGAAAATCAGTAGAATCACTTTAGGTTAGGTTAGGTTAGGTTAAAGTGGCTGCTGACCGGAAAAGGACAGCACACTTAGACCAATATTTGGTCCGTTGTGATACCACAAGGATTTCAAAAATCCCCCTTACTCGTTAAACCATTTTGAGCTAATAATGAAGCGTTTGAGACAGTGAATGTCGGAATTATTTAGATCACTAGGATCGTTATAGTAGTAGTCTCCCAAGTGGAGTCTACGTCTTTGCGCTAGGGCAGGACAAGAGCATAGAAGGTGGGGAATTGACTCCTCTTCTTCTTCATCCATGCAGCTTCTGCAAAAGTCATTTGCAGGAACTCCAAGACGAGAAGCATGTCTTCCTATTAGGCAGTGCCCAGTAAGGACACCTATAATGGAGCTAATATGCAATCTACCAATAGAAATTAGTTGTTTTGAGCGTTTAGCATCAAACAATGGCCAAATCAGTTTAGTAGACCGGCAAGTTGGGGTGCTGGTCCACCTGTGGTTGGCTTTCTTTATGGTATCTTGCTTTAGCATAAGTTTACAAGTAGCTAGGGGTATACCGATGTTAGATTTGCTATCCAACAAAGGTAATATTGTTCCGTTTTTTGCAAGTTCGTCAGCTTTACAATTTCCTGGAATGTCTCTATGCCCCGGCACCCATGTAAGGTGAATGTTAAACTGTTTTGACATCTCCACCAGAGATGATCGACAATTTTGGGCTGTTTGTGAGTTAATGGAGACAGAGTCCAGTGACTTTAAGGCAGCTTGACTGTCTGAGAAGATACGTATATCGGTTGTCGATATAACGTTTTCTTTTAGCCAAGAGAGGACTTCTTTTATTGCTAAAAGCTCTGCCTGGAACACGCTACAGTGATTGGGAAGACGAAAAGATAGACAAAGATTTAATTTTTCGGAGTATACGCCTCCACCGACCCCGTCATCGGTTTTAGATCCATCTGTATAGAAATGAATTGCTTCGTCTATCAAAAACGACTCATTTTCCCATGAAGACCTGGAAGGGATGGATACTTGAAAATTTTTATCAAATTTTGGATGAGGGGTGGTGTAATCGACGTTACTAGGTAGACTACTGAACGAGTTCAGTATAGTAGAGTGACCAATATCATTATTGATCCACTGCGAGGAGGCTTTAAGTCGAATGGCTGTGTTAGCGGCCGATTGTTTGCTAAAAATATCTAGCGGTATGAGATGAAAAAGAACATCAAGTGCAGCAGAAGGAGTTGAGCGGAGAGTTCCACCCATGATTAAACATAGAATCACTTTGGATTGCAATATTTCCAAAACCGGACGTCGCAGAAGCTTCTGGTTTTCACCTATGGAAAGCTATTAAAAAGATAACAGAGGATTTTTTTTTACCGCAACCATTTACAAGGCTTGCTTTCCGAGATATAGCTTCCCAAATACATTGTTAGATAGGGAAAAGTCGAAAATCAGAAGAATCGCTTTGGATTGTTTGAACTGCAATATTTCGAGAACCAGACCACGCAGAAGCTTTTGGTTTGCATGGATGTACAGGAATTGAATAGACCTTTCGTTTGATGTATGTCTCGATGGGTTTGAGAAACATTGGAAAAATTATGATTTTTATAGACAAGGGGTTAGTCCATGATTTTTTTCAAAAATTAAAAAAAAAAAAAAAAAAAAAATTAAAAACATGCGATGGGTGGCACATCCATGAAAAGGTCTATCAATTTTCTGTTCAGAACTGAAAACTAAAACGTCTTACGAGCCTTGGTTGCGGAGATATCTCCATCCGAAAAACTTTGTTTCGTTTGCTTCCATACTGCATAGATATTCAGTTCTAAGTTCACTTTGGATAGAAATATTTCGAAAACCAGACCTCACAGAATCTTCGTTAAATTTAATGAATTCCAAAAACTAGGACTTTTTTTAAGGCTTGGTTGCAGAAATATCGCCATCGGAATCAGAATTAGCGTTGTGTTGAAAATCAGTAGAATCACTTTGGATTGCAATATTTCCAAAACCGGATGTCGCAGAAGCTTCTGGTTTTCACCTATGGAAAGCTATTAAAAAGATAACAGAGGATTTTTTTTACCGCAACCATTTACAAGGCTTGGTTTCCGAGATATAGCTTCCCAAATACATTGTTAGATAGGGAAAAGTCGAAAATCAGAAGAATCGCTTTGGATTGTTTGAACTGCAATATTTCGAGAACCAGACCACGCAGAAGCTTTTGGTTTGCATGGATGTACAGGAATTGAATAGACCTTTCGTTTGATGTATGTCTCGATGGGTTTGAGAAACATTGGAAAAATTATGATTTTTATAGACAAGGGGTTAGTCCATGATTTTTTTCAAAAATTAAAAAAAAAAAAAATTAAAAACATGCGATGGGTGGCACATCCATGAAAAGGTCTATCAATTTTCTGTTCAGAACTGAAAACTAAAACGTCTTACGAGCCTTGGTTGCGGAGATATCTCCATCCGAAAACTTTGTTTCGTTTGCTTCCATACTGCTTAGATTTTTAGTTCTAAGTTCACTTTGGATAGAAATATTTCGAAAACCAGACCTCACAGAATCTTATGGTTTTCAGTAATAGAAAGCTCTTCGTTAAATTTAATGAATTCCAAAAACTAGAACTTTTTTTAAGGCTTGGTTGCGGAAATATCGCCATCGGAATCAGAATTAGCGTTGTGTTGAAAATCAGTAGAATCACTTTGGATTGCAATATTTCCAAAACCGGACGTCGCAGAAGCTTCTGGTTTTCACCTATGAAAAGCTTTTAAAAAGATAACAGAGGATTGTTTTTACCGCAACCATTTACAAGGCTTGCTTTCCGAGATATAGCTTCCCAAAGACATTGTTAGATAGGGAAAAGTCGAAAATCAGAAGAATCGCTTTGGATTGTTTGAATTGCAATATTTCGAGAACCAGACCACGCAGAAGCTTTTGGTTTGCATGGATGTACAGGAATTGAATAGACCTTTCGTTTGATGTATGTCTCGATGGGTTTGAGAAACATTGGAAAAATTATGATTTTTATAGACAAGGGGTTAGTCCATGATTTTTTTCAAAAATTAAAAAAAAAAATTAGAAACATGCGGTGGGTGGCACATCCATGAAAAGGTCTATCAATTTTCTGTTCAGAACTGAAAACTAAAACGTCTTACGAGCCTTGGTTGCGGAGATATCTCCATCCGAAAACTTTGTTTCGTTTGCTTCCATACTGCATAGATTTTTAGTTCTAAGTTCACTTTGGATAGAAATATTTCGAAAACCAGACCTCACAGAATCTTATGGTTTTCAGTAATAGAAAGCTCTTCGTTAAATTTAATGAATTCCAAAAACTAGAACTTTTTTTAAGGCTTGGTTGCGGAAATATCGCCATCGGAATCAGAATTAGCGTTGTGTTGAAAATCAGTAGAATCACTTTGGATTGCAATATTTCCAAAACCGGACGTCGCAGAAGCTTCTGGTTTTCACCTATGAAAAGCTTTTAAAAAGATAACAGAGGATTGTTTTTACCGCAACCATTTACAAGGCTTGCTTTCCGAGATATAGCTTCCCAAAGACATTGTTAGATAGGGAAAAGTCGAAAATCAGAAGAATCGCTTTGGATTGTTTGAATTGCAATATTTCGAGAACCAGACCACGCAGAAGCTTTTGGTTTGCATGGATGTACAGGAATTGAATAGACCTTTCGTTTGATGTATGTCTCGATGGGTTTGAGAAACATTGGAAAAATTATGATTTTTATAGACAAGGGGTTAGTCTATGATTTTTTTCAAAAATTAAAAAAAAAAATTAAAAACATGCGGTGGGTGGCACATCCATGAAAAGGTCTATCAATTTTCTGTTCAGAACTGAAAACTAAAACGTCTTACGAGCCTTGGTTGCGGAGATATCTCCATCCGAAAACTTTGTTTCGTTTGCTTCCATACTGCATAGATATTCAGTTCTAAGTTCACTTTGGATAGAAATATTTCGAAAACCAGACCTCACAGAATCTTATGGTTTTCAGTAATAGAAAGCTCTTCGTTAAATTTAATGAATTCCAAAAACTAGAACTTTTTTTAAGGCTTGGTTGCGGAAATATCGCCATCGGAATCAGAATTAGCGTTGTGTTGAAAATCAGTAGAATCACTTTGGATTGCAATATTTCCAAAACCGGACGTCGCAGAAGCTTCTGGTTTTCACCTATGAAAAGCTTTTAAAAAGATAACAGAGGATTGTTTTTACCGCAACCATTTACAAGGCTTCCTTCCGAGATATAGCTTCCCAAAGACATTGTTAGATAGGGAAAAGTCGAAAATCAGAAGAATCGCTTTGGATTGTTTGAACTGCAATATTTCGAGAACCAGACCACGCAGAAGCTTTTGGTTTGCATGGATGTACAGGAATTGAATAGACCTTTCGTTTGATGTATGTCTCGATGGGTTTGAGAAACATTGGAAAAATTATGATTTTTATAGACAAGGGGTTAGTCCATGATTTTTTTCAAAAATTAAAAAAAAAATTTCAAAACATACGATGGGTGGCACATCCATGAAAAGGTCTATCAATTTTCTGTTCAGAACTGAAAACTAAAACGTCTTACGAGCCTTGGTTGCGGAGATATCTCCATCCGAAAACTTTGTTTCGTTTGCTTCCATACTGCTTAGATTTTTAGTTCTAAGTTCACTTTGGATAGAAATATTTCGAAAACCAGACCTCACAGAATCTTATGGTTTTCAGTAATAGAAAGCTCTTCGTTAAATTTAATGAATTCCAAAAACTAGAACTTTTTTTAAGGCTTGGTTGCGGAAATATCGCCATCGGAATCAGAATTAGCGTTGTGTTGAAAATCAGTAGAATCACTTTGGATTGCAATATTTCCAAAACCGGACGTCGCAGAAGCTTCTGGTTTTCACCTATGAAAATCTTTTAAAAAGATAACAGAGGATTGTTTTTACCGCAACCATTTACAAGGCTTGCTTTCCGAGATATAGCTTCCCAAAGACATTGTTAGATAGGGAAAAGTCGAAAATCAGAAGAATCGCTTTGGATTGTTTGAATTGCAATATTTCGAGAACCAGACCACGCAGAAGCTTTTGGTTTGCATGGATGTACAGGAATTGAATAGACCTTTCGTTTGATGTATGTCTCGATGGGTTTGAGAAACATTGGAAAAATTATGATTTTTATAGACAAGGGGTTAGTCCATGATTTTTTTCAAAAATTAAAAAAAAAAATTAAAAACATGCGGTGGGTGGCACATCCATGAAAAGGTCTATCAATTTTCTGTTCAGAACTGAAAACTAAAACGTCTTACGAGCCTTGGTTGCGGAGATATCTCCATCCGAAAACTTTGTTTCGTTTGCTTCCATACTGCATAGATTTTTAGTTCTAAGTTCACTTTGGATAGAAATATTTCGAAAACCAGACCTCACAGAATCTTATGGTTTTCAGTAATAGAAAGCTCTTCGTTAAATTTAATGAATTCCAAAAACTAGAACTTTTTTTAAGGCTTGGTTGCGGAAATATCGCCATCGGAATCAGAATTAGCGTTGTGTTGAAAATCAGTAGAATCACTTTGGATTGCAATATTTCCAAAACCGGACGTCGCAGAAGCTTCTGGTTTTCACCTATGAAAAGCTTTTAAAAAGATAACAGAGGATTGTTTTTACCGCAACCATTTACAAGGCTTGCTTTCCGAGATATAGCTTCCCAAAGACATTGTTAGATAGGGAAAAGTCGAAAATCAGAAGAATCGCTTTGGATTGTTTGAATTGCAATATTTCGAGAACCAGACCACGCAGAAGCTTTTGGTTTGCATGGATGTACAGGAATTGAATAGACCTTTCGTTTGATGTATGTCTCGATGGGTTTGAGAAACATTGGAAAAATCATGATTTTTATAGACAAGGGGTTAGTCCATGATTTTTTTCAAAAATTAAAAAAAAAAAATTAAAAACATGCGGTGGGTGGCACATCCATGAAAAGGTCTATCAATTTTCTGTTCAGAACTGAAAACTAAAACGTCTTACGAGCCTTGGTTGCGGAGATATCTCCATCCGAAAACTTTGTTTCGTTTGCTTCCATACTGCATAGATATTCAGTTCTAAGTTCACTTTGGATAGAAATATTTCGAAAACCAGACCTCACAGAATCTTATGGTTTTCAGTAATAGAAAGCTCTTCGTTAAATTTAATGAATTCCAAAAACTAGAACTTTTTTTAAGGCTTGGTTGCGGAAATATCGCCATCGGAATCAGAATTAGCGTTGTGTTGAAAATCAGTAGAATCACTTTGGATTGCAATATTTCCAAAACCGGACGTCGCAGAAGCTTCTGGTTTTCACCTATGAAAAGCTTTTAAAAAGATAACAGAGGATTGTTTTTACCGCAACCATTTACAAGGCTTGCTTTCCGAGATATAGCTTCCCAAAGACATTGTTAGATAGGGAAAAGTCGAAAATCAGAAGAATCGCTTTGGATTGTTTGAACTGCAATATTTCGAGAACCAGACCACGCAGAAGCTTTTGGTTTGCATGGATGTACAGGAATTGAATAGACCTTTCGTTTGATGTATGTCTCGATGGGTTTGAGAAACATTGGAAAATTATGGTTTTTATAGACAAGGGGTAAGTCCATGATTTTTTTCAAAAATTAAAAACATGCGATGGGTTGCACATCCATGAAAAGGTCTATCAATTTTCTGTTCAGAACTGAAAACTAAAACGTCTTACGAGCCTTGGTTGCGGAGATATCTCCATCCCTTCGGGTAGGGGTTAAGAATTTACCCGAAGTAAGGCATGCTTGTCGTAAAAGGCGACTAAAATCCAACCTCCGTATACTGAGAACAACGTATACAAATTATGCAATGGAAAAAACAAATAGATTGATTACCCCAGGTGGAAAGCCAGCTTCTCTGGCAAATCCATCCTCTTCGGAGGCAGGCTCTACGGATTCTGGGGAGAGCCATTTATTGCATTTAATAAATCCTTTCGCGAAAGCGCATAAGGTCACTCGATCAACTCCATCTGTATCGAGCGTTTCCGGTAGAACGAGTCCACCGGTTGTGCCAAAAGGCACCAAAAGCGACTCAGCGAAAACAAACAGCTCTGAGCACGAAAATTGTGAATTGAAAAAGAAGCTTGATGAAATGATAAGACTCTACCAAGAGCTTAAAAAAGAAGTCGAAAGTCTTCGCGAAGAAAATACCATATTAAAAAGTTCGCAAAACTTCAAAATAAATGCTACTAGTCCAAAACGGCACGAATACGAAACCGATGAAGATGAACTAGCTCGGGAAACAGAAAGAAGACCCGGTAAAAAACGGAAAGCTCAACATTCGCCTGAGCTTCAAATACAGCGAAAACAGAAAAATAGTACAAGGAAAGATAAGTTCTCCGCGAATGAGAAACTCCCACCACCGATAAACATCGTTGGTCAAGCGGATTACAACAAAATTCTTCCAATACTAAGAGAAACAGCGCAGGCAAATTTTAAAGCTACATCGACTCATAATAACACGTGGAAAATTAACGTGAATGATTCTGATTCATATAGAAAGCTATCAAAAAAACTCAGCGACGAAAAAATTGAATGGTACAGTTATTCAATTAAAGAAGAAAGACCTTTACGCGTCGTTGCTAGAGGACTTCATCCCTCTTGTTCGAAAGAAGACATCATTTCGGACCTAAAAACCAAAGGATTTATGTTTCTTGAAGCGACAAATCTTTTAAAACGCGAAAAAACACAGTCGAAAGAAGTAGAAACCGCTTATACTAAACGCGCTCTTCCGCTTTTTATGCTAAGTTTCGACAAAAATGAAAATGTAGACAATGTTTATAATACTAAAACCATAATGAATATTGTTGTAAAAATTGAACCTCTTCGGAAGAACAAACGACTTGTTCCTCAATGCAAGCGCTGTCAAGGTTTTAACCACACTGCAGCGTATTGTCAGAAAGACCCTGTTTGCGTAAAATGCGCGCAAAAACATATGACCGATGAATGCCGTCTTAAAAGAGAAGCTCCGGCTATATGCGCGAATTGTAAAGGTAATCATCCAGCAAATTACCGTGGCTGTGAGGTCGCTAAAGAAATTCTAAAGAGGCGCCAAGAATTTAACAAGAAAACTAAAAAAAATGCCTCAAAGATAAACGAAGATCCAAAAATAAAAACGAATACTAATACTCAAGCGACGAGTAAAACTGACAGGAAAGATAGTAAAGTTACTATACCCTCAGAAAACATAAAAATAACAAAGACGAACATAAAACCGAAAAAGACGTACGCTCAAGTCACAGCGCCTGAGAAACTTAAAATTAATAAACCTGACTCCGTTCAAAATGTGTTGTCCCTTATAATTGAACGGTTAGAAGAACAAGGGAGAATTAATACAATTATTTTTGAGAAACTGGACAAATTTGAGTCGGCGGCTCTTAAAACACCAAATTTATTGTAAACATGGATCAGTCGTCAGAAAAACTCAAAATAATAACATGGAACGCGAACGGACTTACTCCAAAAATTGAAGAACTAGAAACAGTTCTTCTTAATGAAAAAATAGATATTTGTTTGATCTCTGAAACTCATTTGAAAAAAGACTCGAATTTAAGTATCAAAGGTTATTCGGCTTACCACGCATGTCATCCATCCGAAAGAGCAAGAGGTGGTTCTTCCGTATTTATCAGAGAAAATATCAATCATTCGTTTGAGATGAATATCGAGCTCGATGCAATGCAAGTAACTTCCATTATTTTAAAAGTTAGACACGTTCTTTTTAACATTGCGTCTATTTACTGTCCTCCTCGGTCCAAGATAGACAAACAGGAGTTTAAAGAACTCTTCAATGCATTAGGTCCAACATTTATTATTGGCGGCGACTTCAATTCAAAACATACATTTTGGGGATCACGATGCATCTCGACGAAGGGTAGACAACTCTACAAAGCGGGTACTGAATGTAACGTCGAATTTTTCTCTTCAGGAAAACCAACGTATTGGCCAACCGATTCAGCAAAAACTCCCGACCTTGTCGACTTTTTCATTGCAAGAGGAATTAACAGAAAATATGTGAAAGTAGATGATAACGTCGATTTTTCTACGGATCACTCGGCCGTAATCCTAACAATAAGCAGTAACGTAATCGAAAAAGAAAAGCCCCTGTCTTTAACAAATAATAACACAAATTGGGACAAATTCAAAGAAGATTGCGAAAACAGTATTATACTGAACGTCTCCCTGCAAACTCCGTTTGAGTTAGAAGATGAAACCGACAAATTTATAAATATTATCCAAAAAGCAGCTTGGGATAATACACCGGTCTGTAGTAAAAAGTCAAGGCAATACGAAGAAAAAATTCCAGCAGATATAAAAGAATTGATTCGCGAAAAACGAAAAGCTCGAAAAACATGGCAGCACTCACGTGCTCCTCAGCATAAATGTGTAGTCAACTTTTTAACAAACAAAATCAAAAACTTGTTACGAGATTTTAAAAACAGAAAGAATTCTTCCTATCTTGAAAGCCTCACAGCAGACAAAAAAACGAATTATTCTCTTTGGAAGACGTTAAAAGGTATTAAAAAGCCTCAAAAAATGTCGGCACCGATTCGAAAAAATAATTCTGAATGGGCAAAAACTGATCAGGAAAAGGCGGATTTATTTGCTGAGTACCTCGAGGAAACGTTCAAACCATTCGATGGTCAAGAGTTTCCGACAAATGAAGGAGAGTTTCAACCAAGGCCGGACAGTTTATCTATAAGAAACATCACTTTGACTGAACTTGTCCAGGAAATAAAACGGCAGAAAAATAATAAAGCTCCTGGTTACGACCTTATTAACAGTCGTGTCCTCAAAGAGTTGCCTAAAAAAGCAATGGTTAAGCTTTTACAGCTCATTAACGCTGCTTTAAGACTTGCGTACGTACCTTCGCAGTGGAAAGTCGCCGAAGTTATAATGATCCCCAAACCGGGTAAGCCACCGAATGAGAAAAAATCGTACAGACCAATTTCTCTCTTGCCTACAACATCTAAAATATTTGAAAAATTGCTTCTTAAACGACTGTTACCATTCATTGCAGATAAACGTTTAATTCCCGAACACCAATTCGGTTTCCGGAAAAAACACTCGACAATCGATCAGGTTTTTCGGATAACTTGTGAAATTGAAAAAGCATTTGAAGAAAAGAAGATTTGCTCAACTGCATTTCTTGATGTTTCCCAAGCTTTCGACAAAGTCTGGCATGACGGGCTTAGATATAAATTAAAAGTCTTTCCAGAGCAAATATATAACCTTCTTGAATCGTACCTAGAAAATAGAATCTTTCGAGTTAAGCAAGGAACGGAGTATTCTGAGTTTAAGGAAATTAACGCTGGCGTGCCCCAGGGTAGCGTCCTTGGACCGATTCTATTTGTTCTCTATACTCGCGATATACCCCAAACAGAAGGTACAACTTTAGCCACTTTTGCAGATGATACAGCCGTACTCGCAATATCAGATTCAATAGAAACGGCGACCTCTAAGCTTCAAATGGCATTAAATAGCATTTCAGATTGGACAAGGAAATGGCGAATTGAACTTAACGAAGCGAAATCCACGCACATAAATTTTACGTATAAAAACGTAAACACCTTACCCATCTATATTAATTCCATGCAAATTCCATATACAAATGAAGCAAAGTATCTAGGTATGACTCGCTAGACGCGAAACTTAAATGGAAGGCTCATGTTAAAAAGAAACGCGATGAACTCGAAAATAAACCCCGCGAATTGACATGGCTTATTGGAAGATATTCCAATCTAAGCGTGTATAACAAGCTGCTTATTTATAAGCAAGTACTGAAACCAGTTTGGACGTACGGTATACAACTTTGGGGTTGTACCAAAGAAAGAAATATACAAATTTTACAAACATACCAAAACAAAGTACTTAAGACAATAGTTAATGCTCCATGGTATGTAAGAAATAGCAACTTACATAGAGACTTAAATATAGAAAGTGTAGAAAACGAAATTAAAAAAATTTGCCACAGAACTAAGATCACGACTTAGAGATCATAGAAACAACGAAATCCGACAATCGCTTAGCGAGACGAACGTTTTTCGGCGATTGCACCGAACAAGACCTCTTGATCTAGCGCAACAAAATTAATTTCTCCACTCGAATCTTGTGGAACTTTCAGGTCCTCCCGTTGGGGAGCTTCCTGACAAAATGCGAACGAAACTGCTGCCAAAACTACTTGTTAAGCTCGACTTAGTTGTAGTATCTCTATAGAAGATAAGGGAGGTGTTTTTTTTTAGTCAGTAAAAATCTGACACTACTATAAGCATCGGGCTTATAGTGTCTTCCTGAAGATTTCTCACCTTCCTACGCAAAAAAAAAAAAAAAAAAAAAAAAAAAAAAAAAAAAAAAAAAAAAAAAAATCTCCATCCGAAAACTTTGTTTCGTTTGCTTCCATACTGCATAGATATTCAGTTCTAAGTTCACTTTGGATAGAAATATTTCGAAAACCAGACCTCACAGAATCTTATGGTTTTCAGTAATAGAAAGCTCTTCGTTAAATTTAATGAATTCCAAAAACTAGAACTTTTTTTAAGGCTTGGTTGCGGAAATATCGCCATCGGAATCAGAATTAGCGTTGTGTTGAAAATCAGTAGAATCACTTTGGATTGCAATATTTCCAAAACCGGATGTCGCAGAAGCTTCTGGTTTTCACCTATGGAAAGCTATTAAAAAGATAACAGATGATTTTTTTACCGCAACCATTTACAAGGCTTGGTTTCCGAGATATAGCTACCCAAATACATTGTTAGATAGGGAAAAGTCGAAAATCAGAAGAATCGCTTTGGATTGTTTGAATTGCAATATTTCGAGAACCAGACCACGCAGAAGCTTTTGGTTTGCATGGATGTACAGGAATTGAATAGACCTTTCGTTTGATGTATGTTTCGATGGGTTTGAGAAACATTGGAAAAATTATGATTTTTATAGACAAGGGGTTAGTCCATGATTTTTTTCAAAAATTAAAAAAAAAAAAATTCAAAACATGCGGTGGGTGGCACATCCATGAAAAGGTCTATCAATTTTCTGTTCAGAACTGAAAACTAAAACGTCTTACGAGCCTTGGTTGCGGAGATATCTCCATCCGAAAACTTTGTTTCGTTTGCTTCCATACTGCATAGATATTCAGTTCTAAGTTCACTTTGGATAGAAATATTTCGAAAACCAGACCTCACAGAATCTTATGGTTTTCAGTAATAGAAAGCTCTTCGTTAAATTTAATGAATTCCAAAAACTAGGACTTTTTTCAAGGCTTGGTTGCAGAAATATCGCCATCGGAATCAGAATTAGCGTTGTGTTGAAAATCAGTAGAATCACTTTGGATTGCAATATTTCCAAAACCGGATGTCGCAGAAGCTTCTGGTTTTCACCTATGGAAAGCTTTTAAAAAGATAACAGAGGATTGTTTTTACCGCAACCATTTACAAGGCTTGCTTTCCGAGATATAGCTTCCCAAAGACATTGTTAGATAGGGAAAAGTCGAAAATCAGAAGAATCGCTTTGGATTGTTTGAATTGCAATATTTCGAGAACCAGACCACGCAGAAGCTTTTGGTTTGCATGGATGTACAGGAATTGAATAGACCTTTCGTTTGATGTATGTCTCGATGGGTTTGAGAAACATTGGAAAAATTATGGTTTTTATAGACAAGGGGTTAGTCCGAATCAGAATTAGCGTTGTGTTGAAAATCAGTAGAATCACTTTGGATTGCAATATTTTCAAAACCGAACGTCGCAGAAGCTTCTGGTTTTCACCTATGGAAAGCTATTAAAAAGATAACAGGGGATTTTTTTTACCGCAAACATTTACAAGGCTTGCTTTCCGAGATATAGCTTCCCAAAGACATTGTTAGATAGGGAAAAGTCGAAAATCAGAAGAATCGCTTTGGATTGTTTGAATTGCAATATTTCGAGAACCAGACCACGCAGAAGCTTTTGGTTTGCATGGATGTACAGGAATTGAATAGACCTTTCGTTTGATGTATGTCTCGATGGGTTTGAGAAACATTGGAAAAATTATGATTTTTATAGACATGATTTTTTTCAAAAATTAAAAAAAAAAAAAATTCAAAACATGCGATGGGTGGCACATCCATGAAAAGGTCTATCAGTTTTCTGTTCAGAACTGAAAACTAAAACGTCTTACGAGCCTTGGTTGCGGAGATATCTCCATCCGAAAACTTTGTTTCGTTTGCTTCCATACTGCATAGATATTCAGTTCTAAGTTCACTCTGGATAGAAATATTTCGAAAACCAGACCTCACAGAACCTTCTGGTTTTCAGTAATATAAAGCTCTTCGTTAAATTTAATGAATTCCAAAAACTAGGACTTTTTTCAAGGCTTGGTTGCGGAAATATCGCCATCGGAATCAGAATTAGCGTTGTGTTGAAAATCAGTAGAATCACTTTGGATTGCAATATTTTCAAAACCGAACGTCGCAGAAGCTTCTGGTTTTCACCTATGGAAAGCTTTTAAAAAGATAACAGGGGATTTTTTTTACCGCAACCATTTACAAGGCTTGCTTTCCGAGATATATCTAGCTTCCCAAAGACATTGTTAGATAGGGAAAAGTCGAAAATCAGAAGAATCGCTTTGGATTGTTTGATTTGCAATATTTCGAGAACCAGACCACGCAGAAGCTTTTGGTTTGCATGGATGTACAGGAATTGAATAGACCTTTCGTTTGATGTATGTCTCGATGGGTTTGAGAAACATTGGAAAAATTATGATTTTTATAGACAAGGGGTTAAGTCCATGATTTTTTTCAAAAATTAAAAAAAAAAAAATTTCAAAACATGCGATGGGTGGCACATCCATGAAAAGGTCTATCAATTTTCTGTTCAGAACTGAAAACGTCTTACGAGCCTTGGTTGCGGAGATATCTCCATCCGAAAACTTTGTTTCGTTTGCTTCCATACTGCATAGATATTTAGTTCTAAGTTCACTTTGGATAGAAATATTTCGAAAACTAGACCTCACAGAATCTTCTGGTTTTCAGTAATAGAAAGCTCTTCGTTAAATTTAATGAATTCCAAAAACTAGGACTTTTTTCAAGGCTTGGTTGCGGAAATATCGCCATCGGAATCAGAATTAGCGTTGTGTTGAAAATCAGTAGAATCACTTTGGATTGCAATATTTCCAAAACCGAACGTCGCAGAAGCTTCTGGTTTTCACCTATGGAAAGCTATTAAAAAGATAACAGGGGATTTTTTTTACCGCAACCATTTACAAGGCTTGCTTTCCGAGATATAGCTTCCCAAAGACATTGTTAGATAGGGAAAAGTCGAAAATCAGAAGAATCGCTTTGGATTGTTTGATTTGCAATATTTCGAGAACCAGACCACGCAGAAGCTTTTGGTTTGCATGGATGTACAGGAATTGAATAGACCTTTCGTTTGATGTATGTCTCGATGGGTTTGAGAAACATTGGAAAAATTATGATTTTTATAGACAAGGGGTTAGTCCATGATTTTTTTTCAAAAATTAAAAAAAAAAATCAAAACATGCGATGGGTGGCACATCCATGAAAAGGTCTATCAATTTTCTGTTCAGAACTGAAAACGTCTTACGAGCCTTGGTTGCGGAGATATCTCCATCCGAAAACTTTGTTTCGTTTGCTTCCATACTGCATAGATATTTAGTTCTAAGTTCACTTTGGATAGAAATATTTCGAAAACTAGACCTCACAGAATTTTCTGGTTTTGAGTAATAGAAAGCTCTTCGTTAAATTTAATGAATTCCAAAAACTAGGACTTTTTTCAAGGCTTGGTTGCGGAAATATCGCCATCGGAATCAGAAGTAGCGTTGTGTTGAAAATCAGTAGAATCACTTTGGATTGCAATATTTCCAAAACCGAACGTCGCAGAAGCTTCTGGTTTTCACCTATGGAAAGCTATTAAAAAGATAACAGGGGATTTTTTTTACCGCAACCATTTACAAGGCTTGCTTTCCGAGATATAGCTTCCCAAAGACATTGTTAGATAGGGAAAAGTCGAAAATCAGAAGAATCGCTTTGGATTGTTTGATTTGCAATATTTCGAGAACCAGACCACGCAGAAGCTTTTGGTTTGCATGGATGTACAGGAATTGAATAGACCTTTCGTTTGATGTTGTCTCGATGGGTTTGAGAAACATTGGAAAAATTATGATTTTTATAGACAAGGGGTTAGTCCATGATTTGTTTTCAAAAATTAAAAAAAACAATTTCAAAACATGCGATGGGTGGCACATCCATGAAAAGGCCTATCAATTTTCTGTTCAGAACTGAAAACTAAAACGTCTTACGAGCCTTGGTTGCGGAGATATATCCATCCGAAAACTTTGTTTCGTTTGCTTCCATACTGCATAGATATTTAGTTCTAAGTTCACTTTGGATAGAAATATTTCGAAAACTAGACCTCACAGAATTTTCTGGTTTTGAGTAATAGAAAGCTCTTCGTTAAATTTAATGAATTCCAAAAACTAGGACTTTTTTCAAGGCTTGGTTGCGGAAATATCGCCATCGGAATCAGAAGTAGCGTTGTGTTGAAAATCAGTAGAATCACTTTGGATTGCAATATTTCCAAAACGGAACGTCGCAGAAGCTTCTGGTTTTCACCTATGGAAAGCTATTAAAAAGATAACAGGGGATTTTTTTTACCGCAACCATTTACAAGGCTTGCTTTCCGAGATATAGCTTCCCAAAGACATTGTTAGATAGGGAAAAGTCGAAAATCAGAAGAATCGCTTTGGATTGTTTGATTTGCAATATTTCGAGAACCAGACCACGCAGAAGCTTTTGGTTTGCATGGATGTACAGGAATTGAATAGACCTTTCGTTTGATGTATGTCTCGATGGGTTTGAGAAACATTGGAAAAATTATGATTTTTATAGACAAGGGGTTAAGTCCATGATTTTTTTCAAAAATTAAAAAAAAAAAAATTTCAAAACATGCGATGGGTGGCACATCCATGAAAAGGTCTATCAATTTTCTGTTCAGAACTGAAAACTAAAACGTCTTACGAGCCTTGGTTGCGGAGATATCTCCATCCGAAAACTTTGTTTCGTTTGCTTCCATACTGCATAGATATTTAGTTCTAAGTTCACTTTGGATAGAAATATTTCGAAAACCAGACCTCACAGAATCTTCTGGTTTTGAGTAATAGAAAGCTCTTCGTTAAATTTAATGAATTCCAAAAACTAGGACTTTTTTCAAGGCTTGGTTGCGGAAATATCGCCATCGGAATCAGAAGTAGCGTTGTGTTGAAAATCAGTAGAATCACTTTGGATTGCAATATTTCCAAAACCGGACGTCGCAGAAGCTTCTGGTTTTCACCTATGAAAAGCTATTAAAAAGATAACAGGAGATTTTTTTTACCGCAACCATTTACAAGGCTTGCTTTCCGAGATATAGCTTCCCAAAGACATTGTTAGATAGGGAAAAGTCGAAAATCAGAAGAATCGCTTTGGATTGTTTGATTTGCAATATTTCGAGAACCAGACCACGCAGAAGCTTTTGGTTTGCATGGATGTACAGGAATTGAATAGACCTTTCGTTTGATGTATGTCTCGATGGGTTTGAGAAACATTGGAAAAATTATGATTTTTATAGACAAGGGGTTAAGTCCATGATTTTTTTCAAAAATTAAAAAAAAAAAATTTCAAAACATGCGATGGGTGGCACATCCATGAAAAGGTCTATCAATTTTCTGTTCAGAACTGAAAACTAAAACGTCTTACGAGCCTTGGTTGCGGAGATATCTCCATCCGAAAACTTTGTTTCGTTTGCTTCCATACTGCATAGATATTTAGTTCTAAGTTCACTTTGGATAGAAATATTTCGAAAACCAGACCTCACAGAATCTTCTGGTTTTGAGTAATAGAAAGCTCTTCGTTAAATTTAATGAATTCCAAAAACTATTAGGACTTTTTTCAAGGCTTGGTTGCGGAAATATCGCCATCGGAATCAGAAGTAGCGTTGTGTTGAAAATCAGTAGAATCACTTTGGATTGCAATATTTCCAAAACCGGACGTCGCAGAAGCTTCTGGTTTTCAACTATGAAAAGCTATTAAAAAGATAACAGGAGATTTTTTTTACCGCAACCATTTACAAGGCTTGCTTTCCGAGATATAGCTTCCCAAAGACATTGTTAGATAGGGAAAAGTCGAAAATCAGAAGAATCGCTTTGGATTGTTTGATTTGCAATATTTCGAGAACCAGACCACGCAGAAGCTTTTGGTTTGCATGGATGTACAGGAATTGAATAGACCTTTCGTTTGATGTATGTCTCGATGGGTTTGAGAAACATTGGAAAAATTATGATTTTTATAGACAAGGGGTTAAGTCCATGATTTTTTTCAAAAATTAAAAAAAAAAAAAATTCAAAACATGCGATGGGTGGCACATCCATGAAAAGGTCTATCAATTTTCTGTTCAGAACTGAAAACGTCTTACGAGCCTTGGTTGCGGAGATATCTCCATCCGAAAACTTTGTTTCGTTTGCTTCCATACTGCATAGATATTTAGTTCTAAGTTCACTTTGGATAGAAATATTTCGAAAACTAGACCTCACAGAATCTTCTGGTTTTGAGTAATAGAAAGCTCTTCGTTAAATTTAATGAATTCCAAAAACTAGGACTTTTTTCAAGGCTTGGTTGCGGAAATATCGCCATCGGAATCAGAATTAGCGTTGTGTTGAAAATCAGTAGAATCACTTTGGATTGCAATATTTCCAAAACCGAACGTCGCAGAAGCTTCTGGTTTTCACCTATGGAAAGCTATTAAAAAGATAACAGGAGATTTTTTTTACCGCAACCATTTACAAGGCTTGCTTTCCGAGATATAGCTTCCCAAAGACATTGTTAGATAGGGAAAAGTCGAAAATCAGAAGAATCGCTTTGGATTGTTTGATTTGCAATATTTCGAGAACCAGACCACGCAGAAGCTTTTGGTTTGCATGGATGTACAGGAATTGAATAGACCTTTCGTTTGATGTATGTCTCGATGGGTTTGAGAAACATTGGAAAAATTATGATTTTTATAGACATGATTTTTTTCAAAAATTAAAAAAAAAAAAAATTCAAAACATGCGATGGGTGGCACATCCATGAAAAGGTCTATCAGTTTTCTGTTCAGAACTGAAAACTAAAACGTCTTACGAGCCTTGGTTGCGGAGATATCTCCATCCGAAAACTTTGTTTCGTTTGCTTCCATACTGCATAGATATTCAGTTCTAAGTTCACTCTGGATAGAAATATTTCGAAAACCAGACCTCACAGAACCTTCTGGTTTTCAGTAATATAAAGCTCTTCGTTAAATTTAATGAATTCCAAAAACTAGGACTTTTTTCAAGGCTTGGTTGCGGAAATCTCGCCATCGGAATCAGAATTAGCGTTGTGTTGAAAATCAGTAGAATCACTTTGGATTGCAATATTTTCAAAACCGAACGTCGCAGAAGCTTCTGGTTTTCACCTATGGAAAGCTTTTAAAAAGATAACAGGGGATTTTTTTTACCGCAACCATTTACAAGGCTTGCTTTCCGAGATATATCTAGCTTCCCAAAGACATTGTTAGATAGGGAAAAGTCGAAAATCAGAAGAATCGCTTTGGATTGTTTGATTTGCAATATTTCGAGAACCAGACCACGCAGAAGCTTTTGGTTTGCATGGATGTACAGGAATTGAATAGACCTTTCGTTTGATGTATGTCTCGATGGGTTTGAGAAACATTGGAAAAATTATGATTTTTATAGACAAGGGGTTAGTCCATGATTTTTTTTCAAAAATTAAAAAAAAAAATCAAAACATGCGATGGGTGGCACATTCATGAAAAGGTCTATCAATTTTCTGTTCAGAACTGAAAACGTCTTACGAGCCTTGGTTGCGGAGATATCTCCATCCGAAAACTTTGTTTCGTTTGCTTCCATACTGCATAGATATTTAGTTCTAAGTTCACTTTGGATAGAAATATTTCGAAAACTAGACCTCACAGAATTTTCTGGTTTTGAGTAATAGAAAGCTCTTCGTTAAATTTAATGAATTCCAAAAACTAGGACTTTTTTCAAGGCTTGGTTGCGGAAATATCGCCATCGGAATCAGAAGTAGCGTTGTGTTGAAAATCAGTAGAATCACTTTGGATTGCAATATTTCCAAAACCGAACGTCGCAGAAGCTTCTGGTTTTCACCTATGGAAAGCTATTAAAAAGATAACAGGGGATTTTTTTTACCGCAACCATTTACAAGGCTTGCTTTCCGAGATATAGCTTCCCAAAGACATTGTTAGATAGGGAAAAGTCGAAAATCAGAAGAATCGCTTTGGATTGTTTGATTTGCAATATTTCGAGAACCAGACCACGCAGAAGCTTTTGGTTTGCATGGATGTACAGGAATTGAATAGACCTTTCGTTTGATGTTGTCTCGATGGGTTTGAGAAACATTGGAAAAATTATGATTTTTATAGACAAGGGGTTAGTCCATGATTTGTTTTCAAAAATTAAAAAAAACAATTTCAAAACATGCGATGGGTGGCACATCCATGAAAAGGTCTATCAATTTTCTGTTCAGAACTGAAAACTAAAACGTCTTACGAGCCTTGGTTGCGGAGATATATCCATCCGAAAACTTTGTTTCGTTTGCTTCCATACTGCATAGATATTTAGTTCTAAGTTCACTTTGGATAGAAATATTTCGAAAACCAGACCTCACAGAATTTTCTGGTTTTGAGTAATAGAAAGCTCTTCGTTAAATTTAATGAATTCCAAAAACTAGGACTTTTTTCAAGGCTTGGTTGCGGAAATATCGCCATCGGAATCAGAAGTAGCGTTGTGTTGAAAATCAGTAGAATCACTTTGGATTGCAATATTTCCAAAACCGAACGTCGCAGAAGCTTCTGGTTTTCACCTATGGAAAGCTATTAAAAAGATAACAGGGGATTTTTTTTACCGCAACCATT
The DNA here is from genome assembly GCA_911387755.1 of Chrysotoxum bicinctum. Taxonomy (NCBI): domain Eukaryota; kingdom Metazoa; phylum Arthropoda; class Insecta; order Diptera; family Syrphidae; genus Chrysotoxum; species Chrysotoxum bicinctum. The sequence goes on along the minus strand of OU426988.1, from coordinate 55,099,744 downwards.
TACAAGGCTTGCTTTCCGAGATATAGCTTCCCAAAGACATTGTTAGATAGGGAAAAGTCGAAAATCAGAAGAATCGCTTGGGATTGTTTGATTTGCAATATTTCGAGAACCAGACCACGCAGAAGCTTTTGGTTTGCATGGATGTACAGGAATTGAATAGACCTTTCGTTTGATGTTGTCTCGATGGGTTTGAGAAACATTGGAAAAATTATGATTTTTATAGACAAGGGGTTAATCCATGATTTTTTTCAAAAATTAAAAAAAAAAAAAAAATCAAAACATGCGATGGGTGGCACATCCATGAAAAGGTCTATCAATTTTCTGTTCAGAACTGAAAACTAAAACGTCTTACGAGCCTTGGTTGCGGAGATATCTCCATCCGAAAACTTTGTTTCGTTTGCTTCCATACTGCATAGATATTCAGTTCTAAGTTCACTTTGGATAGAAATATTTCGAAAACCAGACCTCACAGAATCTTCTGGTTTTCAGTAATAGAAAGCTCTTCGTTAAATTTAATGAATTCCAAAAACTAGGACTTTTTTCAAGGCTTGGTTGCGGAAATATCGCCATCGGAATCAGAAGTAGCGTTGTGTTGAAAATCAGTAGAATCACTTTGGATTGCAATATTTCCAAAACCGGACGTCGCAGAAGCTTCTGGTTTTCACCTATGAAAAGGTTTTAAAATGATAACAGAGGATTGTTTTTACCGCAAACATTTACAAGGCTTGCTTTCCGAGATATAGCTTCCCAAAGACATTGTTAGATAGGGAAAAGTCGAAAATCAGAAGAATCGCTTTGGATTGTTTGAATTGCAATATTTCGAGAACCAGACCACGCAGAAGCTTTTGGTTTGCATGGATGTACAGGAATTGAATAGACCTTTCGTTTGATGTATGTCTCGATGGGTTTGAGAAACATTGGAAAAATTATGATTTTTATAGACAAGGGGTTACAAGTCCATGATTTTTTTCAAAAATTAAAAAAAAAAAATTCAAAACATGCGATGGGTGGCACATCCATGAAAAGGTCTATCAATTTTCTGTTCAGAACTGAAAACTAAAACGTCTTACGAGCCTTGGTTGCGGAGATATCTCCATCCGAAAACTTTGTTTCGTTTGCTTCCATACTGCATAGATATTTAGTTCTAAGTTCACTTTGGATAGAAATATTTCGAAAACCAGACCTCACAGAATCTTCTGGTTTTGAGTAATAGAAAGCTCTTCATTAAATTTAATGAATTCCAAAAACTAGAACTTTTTTCAAGGCTTGGTTGCGGAAATATCGCCATCGGAATCAGAATTAGCGTTGTGTTGAAAATCAGTAGAATCACTTTGGATTGCAATATTTTCAAAACCGAACGTCGCAGAAGCTTCTGGTTTTCACCTATGGAAAGCTATTAAAAAGATAACAGGGGATTTTTTTTACCGCAACCATTTACAAGGCTTGCTTTCCGAGATATAGCTTCCCAAAGACATTGTTAGATAGGGAAAAGTCGAAAATCAGAAGAATCGCTTTGGATTGTTTGAATTGCAATATTTCGAGAACCAGACCACGCAGAAGCTTTTGGTTTGCATGGATGTACAGGAATTGAATAGACCTTTCGTTTGATGTATGTCTCGATGGGTTTGAGAAACATTGGAAAAATTATGATTTTTATAGACATGATTTGTTTCAAAAATTAAAAAAAAAAAAAATTCAAAACATGCGATGGGTGGCACATCCATGAAAAGGTCTATGAGTTTTCTGTTCAGAACTGAAAACAAAAACGTCTTACGAGCCTTGGTTGCGGAGATATCTCCATCCGAAAACTTTGTTTCGTTTGCTTCCATACTGCATAGATATTCAGTTCTAAGTTCACTCTGGATAGAAATATTTCGAAAACCAGACCTCACAGAACCTTCTGGTTTTCAGTAATAGAAAGCTCTTCGTTAAATTTAATGAATTCCAAAAACTAGGACTTTTTTCAAGGCTTGGTTGCGGAAATATCGCCATCGGAATCAGAATTAGCGTTGTGTTGAAAATCAGTAGAATCACTTTGGATTGCAATATTTCCAAAACCGAACGTCGCAGAAGCTTCTGGTTTTCACCTATGGAAAGCTTTTAAAAAGATAACAGGGGATTTTTTTTACCGCAACCATTTACAAGGCTTGCTTTCCGAGATATATCTAGCTTCCCAAAGACATTGTTAGATAGGGAAAAGTCGAAAATCAGAAGAATCGCTTTGGATTGTTTGATTTGCAATATTTCGAGAACCAGACCACGCAGAAGCTTTTGGTTTGCATGGATGTACAGGAATTGAATAGACCTTTCGTTTGATGTATGTCTCGATGGGTTTGAGAAACATTGGAAAAATTATGATTTTTATAGACAAGGGAGTCCATGATTTTTTTTCAAAAATTAAAAAAAAAAATCAAAACATGCGATGGGTGGCACATCCATGAAAAGGTCTATCAATTTTCTGTTCAGAACTGAAAACGTCTTACGAGCCTTGGTTGCGGAGATATCTCCATCCGAAAACTTTGTTTCGTTTGCTTCCATACTGCATAGATATTTAGTTCTAAGTTCACTTTGGATAGAAATATTTCGAAAACTAGACCTCACAGAATTTTCTGGTTTTGAGTAATAGAAAGCTCTTCGTTAAATTTAATGAATTCCAAAAACTAGGACTTTTTTCAAGGCTTGGTTGCGGAAATATCGCCATCGGAATCAGAAGTAGCGTTGTGTTGAAAATCAGTAGAATCACTTTGGATTGCAATATTTCCAAAACCGAACGTCGCAGAAGCTTCTGGTTTTCACCTATGGAAAGCTATTAAAAAGATAACAGGGGATTTTTTTTACCGCAACCATTTACAAGGCTTGCTTTCCGAGATATAGCTTCCCAAAGACATTGTTAGATAGGGAAAAGTCGAAAATCAGAAGAATCGCTTTGGATTGTTTGATTTGCAATATTTCGAGAACCAGACCACGCAGAAGCTTTTGGTTTGCATGGATGTACAGGAATTGAATAGACCTTTCGTTTGATGTTGTCTCGATGGGTTTGAGAAACATTGGAAAAATTATGATTTTTATAGACAAGGGGTTAGTCCATGATTTGTTTTCAAAAATTAAAAAAAACAATTTCAAAACATGCGATGGGTGGCACATCCATGAAAAGGTCTATCAATTTTCTGTTCAGAACTGAAAACTAAAACGTCTTACGAGCCTTGGTTGCGGAGATATATCCATCCGAAAACTTTGTTTCGTTTGCTTCCATACTGCATAGATATTTAGTTCTAAGTTCACTTTGGATAGAAATATTTCGAAAACTAGACCTCACAGAATTTTCTGGTTTTGAGTAATAGAAAGCTCTTCGTTAAATTTAATGAATTCCAAAAACTAGGACTTTTTTCAAGGCTTGGTTGCGGAAATATCGCCATCGGAATCAGAAGTAGCGTTGTGTTGAAAATCAGTAGAATCACTTTGGATTGCAATATTTCCAAAACGGAACGTCGCAGAAGCTTCTGGTTTTCACCTATGGAAAGCTATTAAAAAGATAACAGGGGATTTTTTTTACCGCAACCATTTACAAGGCTTGCTTTCCGAGATATAGCTTCCCAAAGACATTGTTAGATAGGGAAAAGTCGAAAATCAGAAGAATCGCTTTGGATTGTTTGATTTGCAATATTTCGAGAACCAGACCACGCAGAAGCTTTTGGTTTGCATGGATGTACAGGAATTGAATAGACCTTTCGTTTGATGTATGTCTCGATGGGTTTGAGAAACATTGGAAAAATTATGATTTTTATAGACAAGGGGTTAAGTCCATGATTTTTTTCAAAAATTAAAAAAAAAAAAATTTCAAAACATGCGATGGGTGGCACATCCATGAAAAGGTCTATCAATTTTCTGTTCAGAACTGAAAACTAAAACGTCTTACGAGCCTTGGTTGCGGAGATATCTCCATCCGAAAACTTTGTTTCGTTTGCTTCCATACTGCATAGATATTTAGTTCTAAGTTCACTTTGGATAGAAATATTTCGAAAACCAGACCTCACAGAATCTTCTGGTTTTGAGTAATAGAAAGCTCTTCGTTAAATTTAATGAATTCCAAAAACTAGGACTTTTTTCAAGGCTTGGTTGCGGAAATATCGCCATCGGAATCAGAAGTAGCGTTGTGTTGAAAATCAGTAGAATCACTTTGGATTGCAATATTTCCAAAACCGGACGTCGCAGAAGCTTCTGGTTTTCACCTATGAAAAGGTTTTAAAATGATAACAGAGGATTGTTTTTACCGCAAACATTTACAAGGCTTGCTTTCCGAGATATAGCTTCCCAAAGACATTGTTAGATAGGGAAAAGTCGAAAATCAGAAGAATCGCTTTGGATTGTTTGAATTGCAATATTTCGAGAACCAGACCACGCAGAAGCTTTTGGTTTGCATGGATGTACAGGAATTGAATAGACCTTTCGTTTGATGTATGTCTCGATGGGTTTGAGAAACATTGGAAAAATTATGATTTTTATAGACAAGGGGTTACAAGTCCATGATTTTTTTCAAAAATTAAAAAAAAAAAATTCAAAACATGCGATGGGTGGCACATCCATGAAAAGGTCTATCAATTTTCTGTTCAGAACTGAAAACTAAAACGTCTTACGAGCCTTGGTTGCGGAGATATCTCCATCCGAAAACTTTGTTTCGTTTGCTTCCATACTGCATAGATATTTAGTTCTAAGTTCACTTTGGATAGAAATATTTCGAAAACCAGACCTCACAGAATCTTCTGGTTTTGAGTAATAGAAAGCTCTTCATTAAATTTAATGAATTCCAAAAACTAGAACTTTTTTCAAGGCTTGGTTGCGGAAATATCGCCATCGGAATCAGAATTAGCGTTGTGTTGAAAATCAGTAGAATCACTTTGGATTGCAATATTTTCAAAACCGAACGTCGCAGAAGCTTCTGGTTTTCACCTATGGAAAGCTATTAAAAAGATAACAGGGGATTTTTTTTACCGCAACCATTTACAAGGCTTGCTTTCCGAGATATAGCTTCCCAAAGACATTGTTAGATAGGGAAAAGTCGAAAATCAGAAGAATCGCTTTGGATTGTTTGAATTGCAATATTTCGAGAACCAGACCACGCAGAAGCTTTTGGTTTGCATGGATGTACAGGAATTGAATAGACCTTTCGTTTGATGTATGTCTCGATGGGTTTGAGAAACATTGGAAAAATTATGATTTTTATAGACATGATTTGTTTCAAAAATTAAAAAAAAAAAAAATTCAAAACATGCGATGGGTGGCACATCCATGAAAAGGTCTATGAGTTTTCTGTTCAGAACTGAAAACAAAAACGTCTTACGAGCCTTGGTTGCGGAGATATCTCCATCCGAAAACTTTGTTTCGTTTGCTTCCATACTGCATAGATATTCAGTTCTAAGTTCACTCTGGATAGAAATATTTCGAAAACCAGACCTCACAGAACCTTCTGGTTTTCAGTAATAGAAAGCTCTTCGTTAAATTTAATGAATTCCAAAAACTAGGACTTTTTTCAAGGCTTGGTTGCGGAAATATCGCCATCGGAATCAGAATTAGCGTTGTGTTGAAAATCAGTAGAATCACTTTGGATTGCAATATTTCCAAAACCGAACGTCGCAGAAGCTTCTGGTTTTCACCTATGGAAAGCTTTTAAAAAGATAACAGGGGATTTTTTTTACCGCAACCATTTACAAGGCTTGCTTTCCGAGATATATCTAGCTTCCCAAAGACATTGTTAGATAGGGAAAAGTCGAAAATCAGAAGAATCGCTTTGGATTGTTTGATTTGCAATATTTCGAGAACCAGACCACGCAGAAGCTTTTGGTTTGCATGGATGTACAGGAATTGAATAGACCTTTCGTTTGATGTATGTCTCGATGGGTTTGAGAAACATTGGAAAAATTATGATTTTTATAGACAAGGGAGTCCATGATTTTTTTTCAAAAATTAAAAAAAAAAATCAAAACATGCGATGGGTGGCACATCCATGAAAAGGTCTATCAATTTTCTGTTCAGAACTGAAAACGTCTTACGAGCCTTGGTTGCGGAGATATCTCCATCCGAAAACTTTGTTTCGTTTGCTTCCATACTGCATAGATATTTAGTTCTAAGTTCACTTTGGATAGAAATATTTCGAAAACTAGACCTCACAGAATTTTCTGGTTTTGAGTAATAGAAAGCTCTTCGTTAAATTTAATGAATTCCAAAAACTAGGACTTTTTTCAAGGCTTGGTTGCGGAAATATCGCCATCGGAATCAGAAGTAGCGTTGTGTTGAAAATCAGTAGAATCACTTTGGATTGCAATATTTCCAAAACCGAACGTCGCAGAAGCTTCTGGTTTTCACCTATGGAAAGCTATTAAAAAGATAACAGGGGATTTTTTTTACCGCAACCATTTACAAGGCTTGCTTTCCGAGATATAGCTTCCCAAAGACATTGTTAGATAGGGAAAAGTCGAAAATCAGAAGAATCGCTTTGGATTGTTTGATTTGCAATATTTCGAGAACCAGACCACGCAGAAGCTTTTGGTTTGCATGGATGTACAGGAATTGAATAGACCTTTCGTTTGATGTTGTCTCGATGGGTTTGAGAAACATTGGAAAAATTATGATTTTTATAGACAAGGGGTTAGTCCATGATTTGTTTTCAAAAAATAAAAAAAACAATTTCAAAACATGCGATGGGTGGCACATCCATGAAAAGGTCTATCAATTTTCTGTTCAGAACTGAAAACTAAAACGTCTTACGAGCCTTGGTTGCGGAGATATATCCATCCGAAAACTTTGTTTCGTTTGCTTCCATACTGCATAGATATTTAGTTCTAAGTTCACTTTGGATAGAAATATTTCGAAAACTAGACCTCACAGAATTTTCTGGTTTTGAGTAATAGAAAGCTCTTCGTTAAATTTAATGAATTCCAAAAACTAGGACTTTTTTCAAGGCTTGGTTGCGGAAATATCGCCATCGGAATCAGAAGTAGCGTTGTGTTGAAAATCAGTAGAATCACTTTGGATTGCAATATTTCCAAAACGGAACGTCGCAGAAGCTTCTGGTTTTCACCTATGGAAAGCTATTAAAAAGATAACAGGGGATTTTTTTTACCGCAACCATTTACAAGGCTTGCTTTCCGAGATATAGCTTCCCAAAGACATTGTTAGATAGGGAAAAGTCGAAAATCAGAAGAATCGCTTTGGATTGTTTGATTTGCAATATTTCGAGAACCAGACCACGCAGAAGCTTTTGGTTTGCATGGATGTACAGGAATTGAATAGACCTTTCGTTTGATGTATGTCTCGATGGGTTTGAGAAACATTGGAAAAATTATGATTTTTATAGACAAGGGGTTAAGTCCATGATTTTTTTCAAAAATTAAAAAAAAAAAAATTTCAAAACATGCGATGGGTGGCACATCCATGAAAAGGTCTATCAATTTTCTGTTCAGAACTGAAAACTAAAACGTCTTACGAGCCTTGGTTGCGGAGATATCTCCATCCGAAAACTTTGTTTCGTTTGCTTCCATACTGCATAGATATTTAGTTCTAAGTTCACTTTGGATAGAAATATTTCGAAAACCAGACCTCACAGAATCTTCTGGTTTTGAGTAATAGAAAGCTCTTCGTTAAATTTAATGAATTCCAAAAACTAGGACTTTTTTCAAGGCTTGGTTGCGGAAATATCGCCATCGGAATCAGAAGTAGCGTTGTGTTGAAAATCAGTAGAATCACTTTGGATTGCAATATTTCCAAAACCGGACGTCGCAGAAGCTTCTGGTTTTCACCTATGAAAAGCTATTAAAAAGATAACAGGAGATTTTTTTTACCGCAACCATTTACAAGGCTTGCTTTCCGAGATATAGCTTCCCAAAGACATTGTTAGATAGGGAAAAGTCGAAAATCAGAAGAATCGCTTTGGATTGTTTGATTTGCAATATTTCGAGAACCAGACCACGCAGAAGCTTTTGGTTTGCATGGATGTACAGGAATTGAATAGACCTTTCGTTTGATGTATGTCTCGATGGGTTTGAGAAACATTGGAAAAATTATGATTTTTATAGACAAGGGGTTAAGTCCATGATTTTTTTCAAAAATTAAAAAAAAAAAATTTCAAAACATGCGATGGGTGGCACATCCATGAAAAGGTCTATCAATTTTCTGTTCAGAACTGAAAACTAAAACGTCTTACGAGCCTTGGTTGCGGAGATATCTCCATCCGAAAACTTTGTTTCGTTTGCTTCCATACTGCATAGATATTTAGTTCTAAGTTCACTTTGGATAGAAATATTTCGAAAACCAGACCTCACAGAATCTTCTGGTTTTGAGTAATAGAAAGCTCTTCGTTAAATTTAATGAATTCCAAAAACTATTAGGACTTTTTTCAAGGCTTGGTTGCGGAAATATCGCCATCGGAATCAGAAGTAGCGTTGTGTTGAAAATCAGTAGAATCACTTTGGATTGCAATATTTCCAAAACCGGACGTCGCAGAAGCTTCTGGTTTTCAACTATGAAAAGCTATTAAAAAGATAACAGGAGATTTTTTTTACCGCAACCATTTACAAGGCTTGCTTTCCGAGATATAGCTTCCCAAAGACATTGTTAGATAGGGAAAAGTCGAAAATCAGAAGAATCGCTTTGGATTGTTTGATTTGCAATATTTCGAGAACCAGACCACGCAGAAGCTTTTGGTTTGCATGGATGTACAGGAATTGAATAGACCTTTCGTTTGATGTATGTCTCGATGGGTTTGAGAAACATTGGAAAAATTATGATTTTTATAGACAAGGGGTTAAGTCCATGATTTTTTTCAAAAATTAAAAAAAAAAAAAATTCAAAACATGCGATGGGTGGCACATCCATGAAAAGGTCTATCAATTTTCTGTTCAGAACTGAAAACGTCTTACGAGCCTTGGTTGCGGAGATATCTCCATCCGAAAACTTTGTTTCGTTTGCTTCCATACTGCATAGATATTTAGTTCTAAGTTCACTTTGGATAGAAATATTTCGAAAACTAGACCTCACAGAATCTTCTGGTTTTCAGTAATAGAAAGCTCTTCGTTAAATTTAATGAATTCCAAAAACTAGGACTTTTTTCAAGGCTTGGTTGCGGAAATATCGCCATCGGAATCAGAATTAGCGTTGTGTTGAAAATCAGTAGAATCACTTTGGATTGCAATATTTCCAAAACCGAACGTCGCAGAAGCTTCTGGTTTTCACCTATGGAAAGCTATTAAAAAGATAACAGGAGATTTTTTTTACCGCAACCATTTACAAGGCTTGCTTTCCGAGATATAGCTTCCCAAAGACATTGTTAGATAGGGAAAAGTCGAAAATCAGAAGAATCGCTTTGGATTGTTTGATTTGCAATATTTCGAGAACCAGACCACGCAGAAGCTTTTGGTTTGCATGGATGTACAGGAATTGAATAGACCTTTCGTTTGATGTATGTCTCGATGGGTTTGAGAAACATTGGAAAAATTATGATTTTTATAGACAAGGGGTTAAGTCCATGATTTTTTTCAAAAATTAAAAAAAAAAAAAATTCAAAACATGCGATGGGTGGCACATCCATGAAAAGGTCTATCAATTTTCTGTTCAGAACTGAAAACGTCTTACGAGCCTTGGTTGCGGAGATATCTCCATCCGAAAACTTTGTTTCGTTTGCTTCCATACTGCATAGATATTTAGTTCTAAGTTCACTTTGGATAGAAATATTTCGAAAACTAGACCTCACAGAATCTTCTGGTTTTCAGTAATAGAAAGCTCTTCGTTAAATTTAATGAATTCCAAAAACTAGGACTTTTTTCAAGGCTTGGTTGCGGAAATATCGCCATCGGAATCAGAATTAGCGTTGTGTTGAAAATCAGTAGAATCACTTTGGATTGCAATATTTCCAAAACCGAACGTCGCAGAAGCTTCTGGTTTTCACCTATGGAAAGCTATTAAAAAGATAACAGGGGATTTTTTTTACCGCAACCATTTACAAGGCTTGCTTTCCGAGATATAGCTTCCCAAAGACATTGTTAGATAGGGAAAAGTCGAAAATCAGAAGAATCGCTTTGGATTGTTTGATTTGCAATATTTCGAGAACCAGACCACGCAGAAGCTTTTGGTTTGCATGGATGTACAGGAATTGAATAGACCTTTCGTTTGATGTTGTCTCGATGGGTTTGAGAAACATTGGAAAAATTATGATTTTTATAGACAAGGGGTTAGTCCATGATTTGTTTTCAAAAATTAAAAAAAACAATTTCAAAACATGCGATGGGTGGCACATCCATGAAAAGGTCTATCAATTTTCTGTTCAGAACTGAAAACTAAAACGTCTTACGAGCCTTGGTTGCGGAGATATATCCATCCGAAAACTTTGTTTCGTTTGCTTCCATACTGCATAGATATTTAGTTCTAAGTTCACTTTGGATAGAAATATTTCGAAAACTAGACCTCACAGAATTTTCTGGTTTTGAGTAATAGAAAGCTCTTCGTTAAATTTAATGAATTCCAAAAACTAGGACTTTTTTCAAGGCTTGGTTGCGGAAATATCGCCATCGGAATCAGAAGTAGCGTTGTGTTGAAAATCAGTAGAATCACTTTGGATTGCAATATTTCCAAAACCGAACGTCGCAGAAGCTTCTGGTTTTCACCTATGGAAAGCTATTAAAAAGATAACAGGGGATTTTTTTTACCGCAACCATTTACAAGGCTTGCTTTCCGAGATATAGCTTCCCAAAGACATTGTTAGATAGGGAAAAGTCGAAAATCAGAAGAATCGCTTTGGATTGTTTGATTTGCAATATTTCGAGAACCAGACCACGCAGAAGCTTTTGGTTTGCATGGATGTACAGGAATTGAATAGACCTTTCGTTTGATGTATGTCTCGATGGGTTTGAGAAACATTGGAAAAATTATGATTTTTATAGACATGATTTTTTTCAAAAATTAAAAAAAAAAAAAATTCAAAACATGCGATGGGTGGCACATCCATGAAAAGGTCTATCAGTTTTCTGTTCAGAACTGAAAACTAAAACGTCTTACGAGCCTTGGTTGCGGAGATATCTCCATCCGAAAACTTTGTTTCGTTTGCTTCCATACTGCATAGATATTCAGTTCTAAGTTCACTCTGGATAGAAATATTTCGAAAACCAGACCTCACAGAACCTTCTGGTTTTCAGTAATAGAAAGCTCTTCGTTAAATTTAATGAATTCCAAAAACTAGGACTTTTTTCAAGGCTTGGTTGCGGAAATATCGCCATCGGAATCAGAATTAGCGTTGTGTTGAAAATCAGTAGAATCACTTTGGATTGCAATATTTCCAAAACCGAACGTCGCAGAAGCTTCTGGTTTTCACCTATGGAAAGCTTTTAAAAAGATAACAGGGGATTTTTTTTACCGCAACCATTTACAAGGCTTGCTTTCCGAGATATATCTAGCTTCCCAAAGACATTGTTAGATAGGGAAAAGTCGAAAATCAGAAGAATCGCTTTGGATTGTTTGATTTGCAATATTTCGAGAACCAGACCACGCAGAAGCTTTTGGTTTGCATGGATGTACAGGAATTGAATAGACCTTTCGTTTGATGTATGTCTCGATGGGTTTGAGAAACATTGGAAAAATTATGATTTTTATAGACAAGGGGTTAGTCCATGATTTTTTTTCAAAAATTAAAAAAAAAAATCAAAACATGCGATGGGTGGCACATCCATGAAAAGGTCTATCAATTTTCTGTTCAGAACTGAAAACGTCTTACGAGCCTTGGTTGCGGAGATATCTCCATCCGAAAACTTTGTTTCGTTTGCTTCCATACTGCATAGATATTTAGTTCTAAGTTCACTTTGGATAGAAATATTTCGAAAACTAGACCTCACAGAATTTTCTGGTTTTGAGTAATAGAAAGCTCTTCGTTAAATTTAATGAATTCCAAAAACTAGGACTTTTTTCAAGGCTTGGTTGCGGAAATATCGCCATCGGAATCAGAAGTAGCGTTGTGTTGAAAATCAGTAGAATCACTTTGGATTGCAATATTTCCAAAACCGAACGTCGCAGAAGCTTCTGGTTTTCACCTATGGAAAGCTATTAAAAAGATAACAGGGGATTTTTTTTACCGCAACCATTTACAAGGCTTGCTTTCCGAGATATAGCTTCCCAAAGACATTGTTAGATAGGGAAAAGTCGAAAATCAGAAGAATCGCTTTGGATTGTTTGATTTGCAATATTTCGAGAACCAGACCACGCAGAAGCTTTTGGTTTGCATGGATGTACAGGAATTGAATAGACCTTTCGTTTGATGTTGTCTCGATGGGTTTGAGAAACATTGGAAAAATTATGATTTTTATAGACAAGGGGTTAGTCCATGATTTGTTTTCAAAAATTAAAAAAAACAATTTCAAAACATGCGATGGGTGGCACATCCATGAAAAGGTCTATCAATTTTCTGTTCAGAACTGAAAACTAAAACGTCTTACGAGCCTTGGTTGCGGAGATATATCCATCCGAAAACTTTGTTTCGTTTGCTTCCATACTGCATAGATATTTAGTTCTAAGTTCACTTTGGATAGAAATATTTCGAAAACTAGACCTCACAGAATTTTCTGGTTTTGAGTAATAGAAAGCTCTTCGTTAAATTTAATGAATTCCAAAAACTAGGACTTTTTTCAAGGCTTGGTTGCGGAAATATCGCCATCGGAATCAGAAGTAGCGTTGTGTTGAAAATCAGTAGAATCACTTTGGATTGCAATATTTCCAAAACCGGACGTCGCAGAAGCTTCTGGTTTTCACCTATGAAAAGCTATTAAAAAGATAACAGGAGATTTTTTTTACCGCAACCATTTACAAGGCTTGCTTTCCGAGATATAGCTTCCCAAAGACATTGTTAGATAGGGAAAAGTCGAAAATCAGAAGAATCGCTTTGGATTGTTTGATTTGCAATATTTCGAGAACCAGACCACGCAGAAGCTTTTGGTTTGCATGGATGTACAGGAATTGAATAGACCTTTCGTTTGATGTATGTCTCGATGGGTTTGAGAAACATTGGAAAAATTATGATTTTTATAGACAAGGGGTTAAGTCCATGATTTTTTTCAAAAATTAAAAAAAAAAAAAATTCAAAACATGCGATGGGTGGCACATCCATGAAAAGGTCTATCAATTTTCTGTTCAGAACTGAAAACGTCTTACGAGCCTTGGTTGCGGAGATATCTCCATCCGAAAACTTTGTTTCGTTTGCTTCCATACTGCATAGATATTCAGTTTCAAGTTCACTTTGGATAGAAATATTTCGAAAACCAGACCTCACAGAATCTTCTGGTTTTCAGTAACAGAAAGCTCTTCGTTAAATTTAATGAATTCCAAAAACTAGGACTTTTTTTAAGGCTTGGTTGCGGAAATATCGCCATCGGAATCAGAATTAGCGTTGTGTTGTAAATCAGTAGAATCACTTTGGATTGGAATATTTCCAAAACCGGATGTCGCAGAAGCTTCTGGTTTTCACCTATAAAAAGCTTTTAAAAAGATAACAGAGGATTGTTTTTACCGCAACCATTTACAAGGCTTGCTTTCCGAGATATAGCTTCCCAAAGACATTGTTAGATAGGGAAAAGTCGAAAATCAGAAGAATCGCTTTGGATTGTTTTAATTGCAATATTTCGAGAACCAGACCACGCAGAAGCTTTTGGTTTGCATGGATATACAGGAATTGAATAGACCTTTCGTTTAATGTATGTCTCGATGGGTTTGAGAAACATTGGAAAAATTATGATTTTTATAGACAAGGGGTTAGTCCATGATTTTTTTCAAAAATTAAAAAAAAAAAAAAAATCAAAACATGCGATGGGTGGCACATCCATGAAAAGGTCTATCAATTTTCTGTTCAGAACTGAAAACTAAAACGTCTTACGAGCCTTGGTTGCGGAGATATCTCCATCCGAAAACTTTGTTTCGTTTGCTTCCATACTGCATAGATATTCAGTTCTAAGTTCACTTGGAATAGAAATATTTCGAAAAACAAGACCTCACAGAATCTTCTGGTTTTCAGTAATAGAAAGCTCTTCGTTAAATTTAATGAATTCCAAAAACTAGGACTTTTTTTAAGGCTTGGTTGCGGAAATATCGCCATCGGAATCAGAATTAGCGTTGTGTTGAAAATCAGTAGAATCACTTTGGATTGGAATATTTCCAAAACCGGATGTCGCAGAAGCTTCTGGTTTTCACCTATAAAAAGCTTTTAAAAAGATAACAGAGGATTGTTTTTACCGCAACCATTTACAAGGCTTGCTTTCCGAGATATAGCTTCCCAAAGACATTGTTAGATAGGGAAAAGTCGAAAATCAGAAGAATCGCTTTGGATTGTTTTAATTGCAATATTTCGAGAACCAGCCCACGCAGAAGCTTTTGGTTTGCATTGATGTACAGGAATTGAATAGACCTTTCGTTTGATGTATGTCTCGATGGGTTTGAGAAACATTGGAAAAATTATGATTTTTATAGACAAGGGGTTAGTCCATGATTTTTTTCAAAAATTAAAAAAAAAAAAATTCAAAACATGCGATGGGTGGCACATCCATGAAAAGGTCTATCAATTTTCTGTTCAGAACTGAAAACTAAAACGTCTTACGAGCCTTGGTTGCGGAGATATCTCCATCCGAAAACTTTGTTTCGTTTGCTTCAATACTGCATAGATATTCAGTTCTAAGTTCACTTTGGATAGAAATATTTCGAAAACCAGACCTCACAGAATCTTCTGGTTTTCAGTAATAGAAAGCTCTTCGTTAAATTTAATGAATTCCAAAAACTAGGACTTTTTTTAAGGCTTGGTTGCGGAAATATCGCCATCGGAATCAGAATTAGCGTTGTGTTGAAAATCAGTAGAATCACTTTGGATTGGAATATTTCCAAAACCGGATGTCGCAGAAGCTTCTGGTTTTCACCTATAAAAAGCTTTTAAAAAGATAACAGAGGATTGTTTTTACCGCAACCATTTACAAGGCTTGCTTTCCGAGATATAGCTTCCCAAAGACATTGTTAGATAGGGAAAAGTCGAAAATCAGAAGAATCGCTTTGGATTGTTTTAATTGCAATATTTCGAGAACCAGACCACGCAGAAGCTTTTGGTTTGCATGGATGTACAGGAATTGAATAGACCTTTCGTTTGATGTATGTCTCGATGGGTTTGAGAAACATTGGAAAAATTATGATTTTTATAGACAAGGGGTTAGTCCATGATTTTTTTCAAAAATTAAAAAAAAAAAAATTCAAAACATGCGATCAAAAAGGTCTATCAATTTTCTGTTCAGAACTGAAAACTAAAACGTCTTACGAGCCTTGGCTGCGGAGATATCTCCATCCGAAAACTTTGTTTCGTTTGCTTCAATACTGCATAGATATTCAGTTCTAAGTTCACTTTGGACAGAAATATTTCGAAAACCAGACCTCACAGAATCTTATGGTTTTCAGTAATAGAAAGCTCTTCGTTAAATTTAATGAATTCCAAAAACTAGAACTTTTTTTAAGGCTTGGTTGCGGAAATATCGCCATCGGAATCAGAATTAGCGTTGTGTTGAAAATCAGTAGAATCAATTTGGATTGCAATATTTCCAAAACCGGACGTCGCAGAAGCTTCTGGTTTTCACCTATGAAAAGCTATTAAAAAGATAACAGGGGATTGTTTTTACCGCAACCATTTACAAGGCTTGCTTTCCGAGATATAGCTTCCCAAAGACATTGTTAGATAGGGAAAAGTCGAAAATCAGAAGAATCGCTTTGGATTGTTTGAATTGCAATATTTCGAGAACCAGACCACGCAGAAGCTTTTGGTTTGCATGGACGTACAGGAATTGAATAGACCTTTCGTTTGATGTATGTATGTCTCGATGGGTTTGGGAAACATTGAGAAAAATGATGATTTTTATAGACAAGGGGTTAGTCCATGATTTTTTTCAAAAAATTAAACAAAAATTTTTTTTTTAAAAGTGCGATGGGTGGCACATCGATTAAAAGGTCTATCAATTTTCTGTTCAGAACTAAAAACTAAAACGTCTTACGAGCCTTGGTTGCGGAAATATCTCTATCTGAAGACTTTGTTTCGTTTGCATCCATACTGCATAGAAATTCAGTTCTAAGTTCACTTTGGATAGAAATATTTCGAAAACCAGACCTCTGACAAAGCTTGGTTTCTGAGATAAAGCTATGCCCAAATGCACTGTTATGTAGTGGGAGTTCGAAAATCAGAAGAATCTCTTTGGATTGCAATATTTCGAGAACCAGACCTTGCAGAAGCGTTTGGTTTGCACCTGTACACAGGAATTGAATAGACCTTTCGTTTGATGGGCTTGGGCAACATTGAGATGAATGGTGATTTTTGTAGGCAAGGTATAGTCCATGATTTTTTCAAAAATCTAAAAAAAATTGAATTTTTCAATGCGATGAGTGGCACATCCATGGAAAGGCCTATCAATTTTCTATTCAGAACTGAAAACTAAATCGTCTTACGAGTCTTTGTTGCGCAAATATCTCCATCCGAAGACTTTTTTTTGATTTGCATCGATATTCAGTTGTAAATTCACTTTCGATTGAAATATTTGCAAAACCAAACCTCACAGAATTTTCTGGTTTACAATAATTGTTAGATTTAGTGAGTTCTGAAAACTACAACTATTTTCAAGGCTTCATATCGGAAATATCGCTATCGAAATCAGATTTGGCGTTGTGTTGAAAATAAGAAGAATCCCTTTGGATTGCAATATTTCCAAAACCAGACCTCGCAGAAGCTTCTGGTTTTCACCTGTGGATAGCTCTTAAAAATTTAACGTTAATTTTTCAAGAGCTATTCACGGGTGTAAACCAGAAATTTATGCAGGATCTGGTTATCGAAATATGGCCCTCCAAATGATTTTACATAATGGAAATTGACCCAAATCTATAAAAGTAACCGAATGCGGATGAAGATATTTGCGAAACCAAGGCTCGTAAGGGGTTACAGTTTTCAGTACTGATTAGAGATTAAACATACGTTATAATGGATTTCAATGGAAATTTCAAAGACGAAGTTTTTTTAAATTTTTGAATAAATCATAATTTTTGTTGACAAGTGGTGTACAAAAATCATTATTTTTTCAGAGTTTATCAAACCCAACACATGTAAGCCAAAATGTTCTGGTTGGTCTGGTTATCGAAATAGAAATCTTAAGCATTAAGCAGCATTTTTGGCGGACTCGAGAATGTGGTCATTCCAACGAAGATCATCGTTGGCACACATACTGAGAGTTTTCGGTTTCTGCAATGCAAGTGCCATTGAAGGACAATGTCCTAAGGGTGATTTTTTGCTTCAACGACAAACGACAGCATTGATTTTTTGAAGCATTAAACTCCACACGGTTTCTGTACCCCATTTAACATTGCTGTTAAGATCGGAGCTTAATGAGCTTATCATACGATACCGTTGCAATTCCACTTTCGAATGAGATGGATGTATCGAGTATAAGAAGCTGAGAGTAGGGTCATCGGCAAAACAATGAAGTGGATTAGAAGTTCCAGACAAGAGATCATTTATAAAAATGTGGAAGAGAGTCGGAGACAAAAAGGAGCCCTGATACAATACAATACAACATGTATTGAACGATCTAGAAGGTAATTTATAATCCAAAACACAAGGGTTTCGTTGACACCAAACGCACGCATTTTCGAAAAGAAAACCTGGCCAGCGATGAAGAACACCTCTTCAGTAGAATAGATGGTATATCATCAGGACCAGCGGATTTGTTTAAGTCAAGATCTCGAAGTGCTCTCTTAACTGTACGAGTGCGGAAATATACCCGTCCAATTGAATGATTTACGTTCTCAAGTACAGGGGGGCAATGTTGTTATCAGGCAACGTAGAGCTAGCAGCAAGTACATTCGCCTTATCTAAAGAGCTTGATATCGGTTTGTCATTGTATTTAGATGAGCGTTGCAACCGAAGATGAAGTTGAATTTTGTATGTTTTTGACAAATAACCATAAATTTGTCCTGCTTTGGGACATTGAAGAATGTTTTGCACTAATTTCTGGTCATGTAAAAATTTGGTTATTTTTATAACAGCGTTGCATTGGTTTCTGACTTGTTTATAATTTTTCCGAATTTCTTCAGTTGGGTTGGTTTTGTAAGAGCAGAAACTTATAGCTTGTTTACAGCTTGTATCGAACCAAGGTTGTTTTTTAGGCTTTATACTCTTAATAAAAGTATGCATCCCAAAAAATCGCTTCTGTGATCATATCAGCACTGGCATCAACGTCACTATCGAGGAAACAGACAGACCAGTTAAAAATTCTTAAAAAGTTATTCAGATCGTCGCAGTTAGCTTTCTCGTATTGCCAATAGTCCGAATTGCCGATTGGAGGGTTTGCCGTTATGGTTTACTTATCAGGGTTAGAAGTAAGAAACAAATTGAGAGTGTAAGCGTTTTGCCAAGCAACATCTGGTATTCGAGTGGGCTCATCTACATACCTTTCTTCGCGCGTTATCTGTCCTGAATGGCGGAGCCAACTTGAATTGTATAAATTGAAGTCGCCCGCAATTACGACTTCAGTATGAGGGTACAAGGAAACAGTGGAAGTGAGAGAAGGAAAGTTTTATTTTTGTTATACGATGAAAAATCATCGAGATGCCTTAGCACGATATGGATAAATGTCAGTTCGAATTATGAAACAATTGATCCAATGTAGATTTAACATGATTAATTTCAAATCTACTATAGATTTGTATGGTAAATCTTCAAGATTGGAAGAAGATTTATGGTAAATCCACTTAAATCCAAGATTATCTCTTGGTGCAAACGTAGCATAAATCTCCGAAATTTGTACAAAATTGAGTAAATTTTTGAGATTTGTACAAGATTAAGGCTGGTATTCACCGAGCGCTCTTAAACGGCTCTTAACTTTACGAGGCTCTTAACTTGAAATTTCTTTGGGGTATTCACCAACCACTCACAAGTGTTTTTCGAATTTCGAAAATGAGAGCCACTCTCTCTTGTTCAGGCATACCAAAACTGTGAAATCAAACTGTTTTCGAACTTGAATGACAGTTGCCAGTGAAAATCCTTCGGTCGGGACCACTCCTAACTTTTAAGAGCCCTCGTAGATCTTCACTAATATTGCTTGGTGAATAGGTTTATGAGCTTCTTAAGTTATGAGCGCTCGGTGAATACCAGCCTAAGTGTTAATCTTATCAAATCCCATTTAAGTGATTGAAGGAAAAGTAGTATATGAGAAGGGTAGATTTCACACAAAATCCACTGAAACTCCACATGGGCCAATAATAAATACAGTACGCCAGGAACTCTTAAAGGATGAGAATGATAGATGTTTTTATTATGTTCGTGAGATACATGAATTTGAAAGTGCGTGGAAAGTTGAAGGCAGATTAAACTGAAAGAATTTTCTCTTAATTCAATGTAAAAAGTAAAAGTTTTTGGTAAAACGATCATTCTTTCATAGAATTGAAAGATCAATCACTACACATAAACCAAAATAATTTTCATAATATTCATTACATTTATAGATATGATATACACATGTAGGTACTCATAAAAGTAAAATAAAATATTTCTCAAATCAATAAATCAATTTTCGCTTTAAATTTCAAAAACTCAGAATATTCAAATTTATCAATAGACATTTTTGTTTTAAAAATGAATATCAAAACAAAATCTATCCCTTACCAAATTCAGTCTTTAAAAAAAATATATAATCAAGAGTCATTAAATTCCAAGGAACAACAACATTTTAAAAGGAAAAAGGAATCCTTCGAAAGTATTAATAGTGCAAATGATCGTCTTGAACCATTACAAGTGGAAATCTTACCAATTGAACATTCATCTGGATATGGAAACGGAATCATAACATTGAACGATTGTTGCTTTCATTTCAAATGTCCCACCAATATAAATATGAATCTTATACAAAATCATTTGGATTTCAAAACCAATGAAGATTTAAAAATTAACAGGTACAAACTTTAAAGATACAACATGAATACGTTTATCAAACAGGTAACGAACTTTAATTCCAGTTTAAGAAACAAGGAGAGCATTTGTGTTACCAACACTAGATATTCTGTTATTCCAAACGTTTCTAAGTCAATGGGATTTAAAATTGTAAATGATATGAAATTTTGGAATATTTTGTGGACAGATTCGATGCCAGGTGTTGACGTGTATAAGAATATGAAACGTTTTCAGCAAATCAATCATTTTCCTGGTATGATCGAAATTTGTAGAAAGGACCTTCTTTCAAGAAATTTGAACAGAATGCTTAAATTGTATCCGTGTGAATATGACATTTTCCCAAAGACGTGGGTTTTCCCAGCTGAGTAAGTTTAATAACACATAAGTTCTTATATTATAAAACAGGTATTTAACAATACTTTCGGAAATAATTAATAGACATGTTAAAAAAATATAATTCTAAAGTAAGATAAAAATTCTGTGGAAACATATTATATAGCATAAGGGCATATCTTCAATGTGCAAATCATTTACCGAGTATTTAAGAAAAGGCTTAGTTTGTACCCTGACCATGTTAAAGCAAATAGCTCTATTTAGCCTTATGGCACTTTGAAATTTACAAATGTCAAAAAAAAATTGTTTGGTTATGGCTTTGAGTATATATAATATCGAGGGCTCGTTTCAATTCCAAATGCGTGACTATCATAGGGGGCGCTACTCAAATTTGTGTAAGACAAAGTTATTGCCGAGTGCTTCATATCACATGTGACGGAGAACTATATGCGAGGAGAAGGTAAGCACAAATCGGAGGATACACCTGTATCCTTAACTTACAGAAAGTGAGACAGCGACCCCTATCACAACTTCAAGTACTACAATGCATTAGGGATAGGAACGAGCCCTTCATATTATATTATATACTCAAAGGGTTATGGCCTTTTCAATTGGCAGTTCGGAATAACCCTCCGAAACGGGATACAAACGGTACGAACAAACAGACCCAATTCGGTTCTGATGTTTTCATATTAGTTGCGCTTGCGAAACTTCACACCTACATCTACATCAACATCACCATCACCATATTTTGATAATTGCGATAAAATGTGACGCTCATCAACGCATTGCGATTAAGCAAAGCATTTTTGACAGTTGTGCGTTGAGTGTCTTCGAAAATTCTGAGATAGAAAATAGTTGCGGATTATTTTAAGAAAAATGGAATAGAATGAATGCGATTGTATCCTTCATTTTTGTTTGCTCTGAAATGGATACCTCGAACGAAATCTAAGTTCCGATCGGAACAAACTATCGGTTCGGAACTTCTTCCGAACGGATACCTCGGTAGGGCTGAATAATAGCTCAGATTTACATACATACATATTACTGAGCCGCCACAAAAAGATCTGTATTTCTTTTTTAACTCAGACATATCAGAGTGTTTGACTTGTATTTCTTTTTTCAATCAAAGCTAGCTAGAAGGTCTAAGTATGCTCTATGAATAAATGACCGAGCAGATAGAACGAAATTCTATCTTTATTTTTATAATTAGCAACACTCAAAAAATTTTTTCCTGGGACAAATTTTGTCTCGGAAATTTTTCCGAGCAGTACGCAGTTCGCGCGCAAAATTCATACTATTGTGAATTGCTCTTCAAAATGTTTCCACTAAATTTTGTCAGAAAAAAGAATGATACAAGCATTATTTTGCGGGACAAATTTTGACAGCCACCGTATTTCCGAAAGTGATTTTTGTCAAAACTGGTTTTATGTAAAAGGTGCTGATGCTTCTCTTGAAAGCATCGAAATGAGATTCTAAATAGGTATGAACGACTTTTGTAAGACAACCCGTTCCAGAGATATACTACAAAACACATTAAATTATTTTTTAGTTCTCCAACTTCAAACTTTTGCGCGAGATTTGGAAAAGTTTTGTAGAGATTAAAATTGTAGAGATAAAATTTGTCTTGTCTCGATCTGCGTACTAGGCTTAAGGGTTTATTAATAAATTAAAATTATTTTAAATTACTTTTTTGTATTTGTTTTTTAGTTCAGAGTATTCAGAGCTTCGAATATGTGTTTCTTTTTTCGTTCTGAGCATGTTCTGAGCGTGTTCAGAGCGCGCTCTTTGAGCTCAGAAAAAAATAACTGAGCAGTAGAGTTAAATGCCTCACACGAGCATTTGACAGATGGATATTTAAAAAATGGTGACAGCTAAGCGCTCAAAGTGTGTTTCAAAAACAAATCAGAGCGCTCAAAGCACCTTTGGTTCAGAAAATATTCAGAACATGCTCTAAATGATCTTTGAGCTCAGAATAAAATAACTGAGCAGATAGAGTTAAATGACTTACACAAGCATTTGACAGATGGATATTTAAAAAATGGTGACAGCTAAGCGCTCAAAGCACGTTTGGTTCAGAGGATATTCAGAACATGCTCGACATGCTCGGGATCTGTTCAGAGCTTAGTGACTAAAGAAGAACTTAAAAAGAAAAACGCCTATTATGTATATTGTCACATAATGATATATAATGGATAGTACGAGTATTTATGTTCTCTCAACCACCTGACTTTCACCCATTAAGTATAAGAGTTTACATTTTCAACACTTCTTATCGTATGAGCTTCATACATTAAGAGTGTACTAAAAATTAAGAACTTATTTGTTCTCTCCAATATTATCTTTTTGAGAAGATAATGCTGGAGAGATCAATCGTAGTATCGTATTTATGTTTATCCAGCTTGTATGCTAGTCTTTTTTAGTCCATAAGAAAGCAGTCGACTCTTATCATTCGTTTTGTGCACTTGTTGTTTCTCTAATTGTTTAAAAATAAAGTATACTTAAAACTTAATAAAAATTGTGTTTCAATAAAAGATTATTAAACAACCAAACTGGCGCAGTCGGTTAAAGTCGGGTTGAATTAAAATTTACTGCGTCCTCAGAAAAAAAAAATTTATTAACAAACTAAAAACAACCTTAAAACCATAACTCAAACCATAAGTACAGTCACCATTAAGTACATTCATCAAAAGACGCGGTAATCTTTAACAGACTCAAATCAACCCGTTATGTATGTTTCCAACCGCAAAGCTTTTCGTGGACAAATAGTTCGAAAACAAATTTATCAAACCAAGCCACAAAAAAGCTTTTGACAATAAAATAGTAAAATAGGTACAACTTGTGGGTACTCTATCGAACCAAGTTTAATAAAACTTTAAAACCAAGTTTTCAAAACCAATTGAAATCTATGCATTAGCAATAAACTTGAGAAAAAGCTTATCTTAAAAGTAACAATACGTGTAACCACTATACGAATAAAATATTGTAAGAAATATAAAAACAAAACAAAATTTACCAACCTATAAAACAAAAGTAAAGCCACTTTAACTTAAATCGAAAATAAAACAATACAAAAGACATTGGACAATAAAAAAAAAACAACGGAAGTGAATCATCAATAAAAATCTACTCAAATAAACAACAAATACAAAATTAAACAACTTTAAGCTACTCTGTCTCAGAAGAGGAACAACACCCGTCAACAAATTCAACATGGAAGCCCTAAATGATGCTGATAAGTTTAAGGTAGTTATAGATCTTATTAGTAAAATCCCAGAATTCAACGGAAATTCCAGTTGCCTTGTTTATTTTTTAGACAGAATTGACTCTTTGGTACCTATTTTGTCAACTTTTGACAGTAATTCCTTAACTATTCTTTCAGGTTTTATTAGGGATAAAATTGTAGGTAAGGCTAGAGTTGAGATTCAGAACCATGGGAGAATAGGAGATTGGGAACAAATTAAGCAAATTTTAAAAAATAGCTTTGGAGAAAGGAAGTCAACTAACACTTTAATTGATTTAATTCGCTCTGCACGTGTAATAACAAACATTGAAGACTATTACAATCACATCAATAATTTACTCAGTAGAATTAATAACTCTCTTTTATTAAAAAATCAAAATGACCCTACATTAATCGAGTCTAATAAAAGAATAGCTCTTGAATCTTTTAAACATAATCTTCCTGAGCCCACAAAATCAACAGTGCTTAGCGGAAATCCGAAAACGCTTAACGATGCCTATCAGGTGGTCCTCGAACTTGATCACCAAGCTTATGGACCTAATTCGTCTCAAAGTTACTCTCAAAGTTTACGACAAGAAAGCCGTAATCGAAATTTCAATTCAAGACAAGAAAATAATACTTCATCTAGTAGACAAAACAACTTTTTTACAAATAACAGAAGCAATAATAGCAATAATAGGTCCTTCTATCAATCCAATACGCAAAGTAATCAAAGTAGACAAAACAATAACATTTCATTTCAACAAAACCAAAATAGGCAAAATAATAATACTACGTCTCAACAAAACCAAAGTAACTCCAGAAGTGGTCAAACTGTCAATAATAATAATTTTTCACAAAGTAGTCAATCGCGAAGGTCAAATAGGAATAGATTTCATAACACTGCTTATGAACACATGGATATAACATTAAATGAGGGTAGTAACGGAAACGACCAGAACGGTCAAAATTTTTCTACACATCGGGAAAAAAATTACCCTATATAATAATTAAAACCCAAATACGACCCTTAAAGTTAATTATTGACTGCGGCGCAGAGTACAGCTTAATGAACAAAAATGTATGCAACCCAAAATGGAAAATTCCATCTAAAAATCGCATTTTAAAAGTACTTGGCCGCAATGTCAATACAAACGTTGAATTAAGAATCCCCCTATTCAACGAATTTAACGAAAACAATTATTATGTAAACTTTTTAGAATATCAATTTCATGACCATTTCGACGGATTAATTGGTAACAATATTCTTGTCGGTCTTAACCCAATAATAAATTATAAGACAAGATCTCTCATCACAGATAATGCAAGCATTCCTATATATTTCAATGATGAGGAAGAATTATATGCGAATCTTGTACGCCAAAACGAAGAAGTTTTGAGTCTCTTTTGTAGCGAAACGTTCATATCTGAAATTCCCAATAATCTTTTCGCGAATCATTTAAGCAACGATGATGCTTCAAAACTTAAATCCTTGTTAAATTCCTTTAAATCAATCATTTATAAAGAAGGTGATCCTCTATCGTTCACAAACGAAATAAGACACCAAATCATTACGAACAATGACATCCCTATATACAGCAAATTATATCGTTATCCGGAAATCCATTCAGACGAGGTAGATAAACAAATCTCTGAAATGTTGCAACAGAAAATAATCGTACCCAGCAGTAGTCCCTACAATTCGCCCATTTGGGTAGTCCCAAAAAAGGACGATAGGTACGGACAAAAACAATGGCGAATTGTAATCGATTACAGAAAGTTAAACAGTCAGACAGTGGAGGATAGATTCCATATGCCAAATATCGATGACCTTTTCGACAAACTTGGAAAGTGCAACTATTTTTCGACTATCGACCTTGTAAAGGGTTTCCATCAAATCGAAGTGGACCCACGCGATAGGGCGAAAACTGCCTTTTCAACAAAGAATGGGCATTATGAGTTTCTGAGGATGCCGTTTGGACTAAAGAATGCTCCAGCGACATTCCAGAGGCTTATGAACCATGTCTTAAGAGAATTTATTAACAAGATTTGTGTCGTCTACTTAGATGACATTCTCGTATTCTCTACAAGTTTTGAGGAACATATACAGTCACTCAAAAAAATTTTTCAAAAACTTAAAGAAAGTAACTTGAAGATTCAAATAAATAAATGTCTTTTCGCAAACCTGTCAACCAATTACTTAGGTCATGTTATAGTAAATAATGGTATAAAACCAAATCAGAATAAAGTAAAATCCATTACGGAAATGAAATTGCCATCTACTATAACAGGTATTAAACAATTTCTCGGTATAACAGGTTATTACCGAAAATTCATCAAGGATTACGCAAAAGTAGCGTAGATGAGTAGAATAGAATAATTCTTTATTGAGACTTTTAATATCAATTACAGAGTGTGTTCTTAACGATATCTTATGATAAACTGCGGCTATAATGTATTGCCTGCTTTGACGGTTGTTTTAATGTAATGCCTCGTGACTGTCTATTATATGTTGTTTGACTACTCTTGCTCATGACAGAGTATGATATACATTTGCGTTGACGGAAGGGCACTAACACTAAAATGAATGTACAATATATACAAAAAAACTAATACTAACATAAAAACTAGTTAACGAGAAAACTAACGTATAAACGGTTACAAACGAAAATGCCTTGAGCATTTTTTTTTCTTTTTTTTTTTTTTAATCTTTCATTTTTTGTTAAAATAGAGCGATAGCTCACTATACAAGTTAATTATACAGTTGTTATTATGAAAAGAGAAATTATCATAATTATATCGGTTACAATGATGACGTCAGAAATGAGCGATAGCTTAGTACTGTTACATGTATGTATATGCTGTTACACTGTTATCACGTGACAGAAAAAATAAGTTACTGTTACATTTTTTGTTAAAATAAATTGATATTACGTTTTTCTTTTTTTTTTTTTTGTTTAAAATGATAAAAGAATTATCACATATCAGTTACAATGATGTCACTTAGTTTTGGATGTTAAAACTTATATGTTGTTAGAGTCTTGATTAGCGCGCCATATGTTGGTGAGCAGCGGTCCGTTTCCGTTTATCAGGAATTCATCCAGTTATTTTTAGGGGCTTGATTTTCAGTTGTTGATGACATGTGTAGGTCACTCGGTTAGATGGTATCTTCAATCCCAGGTCTAGGATTGAGATTCGGTTGCTGTTCGGCGGACTGCTGCCCGCAGAACTGTAGTTGCGGATTTATTTTATTTGAGCAGGTTCGCTTCCTGCTGTAAATGAGCCATGTGTCGGCGTCATCGGTTTCTGTGTTTGTATAAAACACTGTTGCTAGAAGCTTGGCGTTGGTTGGTTGAATCAAGCTTCCCAATTTTCGGGTTTTCCTCCCCTAGTAATTTACACCATATTTCGTCAAGAGACATGTTAAAAACGGAATAATTTTAATTTAAACCGCGCCACGTTTTCACTTTAGTTTATGATTACTATTTTTTTTGTTATGGAGAGTGCAGACGCAGAACACGTCTGCACTCAACGACGTACAATGACCAACCTCAAAAGTAGCGTATCCTATGATAAAATACTTGAAAAAGTCTCAAAGAATAAACACTAAAGATCCACAATACATAAATTCGTTTAAAACCCTAAAAATTTTACTTACCTCCGATCCAATATTGAGAAGCCCCGATTTTAGTAAGAAATTTATTCTTACCACAGACGCATCAGGTTATGCTCTAGGTGCTGTGCTTAGCCAGGACAACCACCCTATCTGTTATGCTTCACGTACGTTGAATAAACACGAGCTTAATTATTCCACCATAGAAAAAGAGCTGCTTGCTGTTGTATGGTCCGTAAAATATTTTAGGACCTATTTGTACGGCAGAAAATTTGTTGTGCAAACAGACCACAAGCCCCTTGTTTGGCTCGGTGGAATAAAGGAGCCAAACATGAAACTCCAACGGTGGAAAATTATGCTCAATGAATATGATTTTGAAATCAAGTACCTAAAAGGGAAAGAAAATTGCGTAGCAGATGGGCTGAGTAGATACGTTGACAAAATTGAAACGGAAGAAATGTCGGAAGATAACTTCCATATAAATTTAGTTGACCTTTTCAATAATGAAATGGTTTCGAGTGACGAGTGTGATGACAAAGAAGTCAATTCACAAGTTCCTTTGGCCAGTCCTCATAACGAAGAAGTTATGTCCACCGATGCCACCATCCATAGCGCAATGGAAGACGAAACTCGTCATATTTATATAACTGACAAGCCCGTAAATCTTTTTAAAAATCAAATTTATATGTTTTATGGTGCTAACGAAAAGGTTTCAATGAAAATTGTGCATAAAAAAGTTCATAACCTGGTTCAAATTAAGAAAGATAGTAGCGATTTGTTAGAAATCATGAAAAGACTTCTCATTACAAAAGGACTCATCTGCATTTATTGCGAAGATTTGCCTTTGTTTTTACTTTTTCAAGATCTTTACGTCAAGTACTTTTCAATGAATAAAAACCTAAAAATATTAAAATCAAGTTGCAAGTTAAAAGATATCTTAGACAGAAATGAAATGATAACAATAATAAAAAACGAACACATGAGTAAGAACCACCGCGGTATAAACGAAATGTTCATGCCCAAGTAACATTTTTCATCTCATAAGATTCTCCAAGAGTTCAACTAGATTAGGTAAGAGGAGCTAAAAGTAATCTTAAAGAATACTACGAGATTCTTTTAAAACTGTTAAAAGCCTTAAATGGCCTAGTTATGAGAGGCTCTTCCTACTCATAGTAGCAACAGAAGTTTCTTTATGGGATGACAGATGCACGTTTATATTAAAATGACACTTCTAAGGCTCTAATAGGGATCGGCGAAATCCTATTATGAGAAAGCGTCTCTTCCAATAAGAGGTGATAAAAAGAGAACAGAATATTTGTTAACTTAATAAAGAATGAAACAAAATACTTTTTAAGTTTGTGTGTATACATCATTTGCTATTCCAACAAACTGTTAGGCTTGGTATGGTATTTATTTTGTAAGTCTATCAACTATTATATTATAATGGCGATGCATGATATTTATTATTTTGCACATATGGGAACAGAAATGTAAATGCGGTTGAAATTGTATCTACTAATTCTAACATTTTACGTCGAAAAAACACAAAGCCCTTTCAAAATAATGCATATTTAAATTATTTTATTTATAACTTTTATCGGAAATAGGGTTACCACATATTTCTTTCGTAAGCAAATAAAATCAAAATTAACTTTGAAATTTGTTTTGTTTTTATTTAGGTCATGGGTCATTTGCTTGTGAGAGTAAATAGGAAACAGGAAAGGTCAAATTTAATATAAAATATTCCAAATTACACTGAGAGTATTATGCTGCATTTACAAGAGTAATAAAATCTCATATTCTCTGTAATTTTCTACTATTACTCTTGCCACAAAAAATTACTACTCGTGTAATGCAACATAAAGAATAAATTTTTTTTGTTAATTTTGAATGAAAAGATAGTAGTAGCAATAAAATCCCAAGATGTTAATGTATTTAGTTTAAATTGAAAAAAAGTTACACAATATATTTTACACTTTCTATGTAATCACAACAATGCTAAATGTAAACTTGAAAATGCCAGCTAATAAATTTTAAGTCAGTGCTACAGCCAAGTTATTTTATCGAAATCATAATTTTTTAAGTTATGGTAACCCTCAAATGTACAGGCAATTACTTTGCTTGTGTATAGGAATATGGCTGCTGCTGACGCGACACTAACTCTTCTAGTAACATCTTTATTCTTTCTATAGGATCTTAGACGCTTCTTTATGATTTATGTGTACTTACGTGCGAGTGAGAGGAGAATGTTGACATCAGAAAACTGAAGTTTGTGAATAGTTGTGCTTGTTGCATTAAGGATCTTATTAGAATCTTACTGCAAAGCTTATATTCTTTGAACTCCAAATTGTTTCTTGATATAGGAGGATTTAAACTCAAATTCTTTTAGAATTTTCAAAGTAGTATACAAATAACTTTACTCTTAAATATGACTTGTTATGGGATTATTTGGACATATTTAGAGCTCAGTTTTTAGAAAGGGATTCATATAAGACTATAAGTTTTTATAATCTAACTACAAGAAGAGAAAATAGTTTTGCTATAAGATTTAAGTTCTTTTAAGCTGGAAAAGTGTTTAACTCTTAAAATAAAAGTGTTATGACATCCAGTTGAGTTTCATAACAAGATATTAATACTTTAGTATAGCAATGGGATATAACAGAGTTGTATGAGAGTTTTTTTCAGATTTCAAGAGATAAGCTCTGGAGAGTATGTTAGTTGGGTGGAGCTGAAAGTTTTGTATTTCTTTCCAAAATTGCAACTCGAGATACAAAAGTTCATCAACAATTGTGAAATTTGCAATCTTGCGAAACATGATCGACAACCACCAAAGATTCAAATGCAGATATCAGAAACACCTACACACTTTAACGACATAATCCATATGGACATTTGGTTTCCCGAACGAGGGAAAATGTACCTTACAACTATTGACAAATTTTCAAAATATGCCACTGTTCATCCCTTGCAAGACAGAAATTGGATTGCTATCCTGAGTGCAATCAAACAACGAATCCAATTTCTTGGAAAGCCAAGTAAAATAGTCTCAGATGGAGATACTTGCATCTTGCACTCAGCCGTGGAACAGTTTCTGAAGGAAAACAAAATTGCCTTCCACAAAACTACGGCATCTTTGAAGACTGGTAATGCGGATGTTGAGAGGTTACATGGTACAGTAAATGAACATCTCAGAATTATGAATGTAGCCAAAGATAATTCCGAGTTGGATGAAAAAAATCTTTAAAATAATTTCAATCTATAACAATACAATCCATTCCACGACCAAATTAAGGCCGTTGGATTTTATTTCTAAAAATTTGACCAAAGAAGACATTGAATCCCTAGCAAAAAAATTTCAAGACGAAAAAGTAATCAGAATTAATAAAATTAATCAAAATGTAGAACCCAATCAAAACCAATGTAAGAACATAGTTAGAAATAGAACAGTTTTCAAAAATAAGCCAAAATATAAAAAACTTTACAACTTTGAAGAAGATGGTAACTACGTTGTTGATAAATCAACTAAACGAAATATCAAATACCATAAAAAACAATTAAAGCGCAAATATAAACACCAAAATTTATAATATTTTTGAACATACCGCGTTAAATTTTTTGTTGGTGTTCACTTTGCTTCATATTTCCTTTGTGGGTCATATTATAACCATTTTTCTTCATTAATTTACTTATTTCATTTGAAAAACTACATGCATTGATCTCGAACAATTTGTTTAAAATTACAACGGTTTATTATAATTGTCTTCCTTGCACTTTTGGATTTCCTTCCACCATTGTTGTTTTTATAATTTTCACATTTTAACTATTGAATTGACATGGTGACAGCATGACTGAAATGACATATGGGTGTGCGTTCATGGTTGCACTATAATTATTCTTCTAGTACTTTTTTCTTTTTTGATTATGAGTTTACACTATGTTAGTCTGTTAGGGTGTTTATTACCGAAAAAGAATAGTTAGGTGATGGAATGTTCACAAAGAAAAATTGGCAATGACCTTATTATATAATTGAAAAAAAAGATGTAAAATTAAAAAAATGCAAATGTTCAATCTTATTAAGAAATCAAAATTTGGAAGGAAAAAATTAAAAAAAAAAAATTTTTTTTTGATTGTGAACTAAATAATACATTTAATAACAACAAAACGAAAATATTTTGTATAAAGCTTGTATACTCTTGTTAATTGTACACTCTTGTTTATTTATAAGTATTAAAATTATTTAGTCAATTAAATGAAAAAAATAAACAAAAATTTATTTAACAAAAAATGTAATAGTGTGAAAACAAAAATTAGTTTATAATAAGAAAATCGCAAATTTAAATTGTGAAATCAAATTTAATAACTAAAAAAAAAAATTGGAAATTTCGAAAATACTAAGTATTTTAAAATTGTAAATAATTACAAAAAAAAAACACAAAATGTTGAAGTATAAAAAACAAAACGAATTAAAATAAATTGTTTGTTATATTTAAAGGAAAGTAACAAAAAAAAATGTATTTAAAAGATTATTTGAAGAACTGAAAAATTATGTTTGTATTCTTTAAATTTTTGGAGACCAAAAATACTTATTGGGGGAGGTGTCACATAATGATATATAATGGATAGTACGAGTATTTATGTTCTCTCAACCACCTGACTTTCACCCATTAAGTATAAGAGTTTACATTTTTACGTATGAGCTTCATACATTAAGAGTGTACTAAAAATTAAGAACTTATTTGTTCTCTCCAATATTATCTTTTTGAGAAGATAATGCTGGAGAGATCAATCGTAGTATCGTATTTATGTTTATCCAGCTTGTATGCTAGTCTTTTTTAGTCCATAAGAAAGCAGTCGACTCTTATCATTCGTTTTGTGCACTTGTTGTTTCTCTAATTGTTTAAAAATAAAGTATACTTAAAACTTAATAAAAATTGTGTTTCAATAAAAGATTATTAAACAACCAAACTATATCGAAAAACGCTTACTCGACTGGCCAAAAATATGCTCAGAGCTTTAAAAGATAAACGCCAAATGAAGAAAATAATAGAAAGGCACTCGCAGATGTGTTGTTTGTGTTGATTTAATGTTTTTTAAACTTTATTTATTTCAACTTTTAGCTTTTTTCAATTAATTTGTTATTATTCCAACTACATATTTGCAAATATTTCACAACTTTGGAAACTTTGTGTGCGCACGTGTGAGTAATTCTGGTTTCGATTCTGAAATTAAATTCAGAGCCCAAAACTCTTCTTTTCTTTAAAGAACTGAATGGCCCTGAGTAATAGATCCGAATCTAGCCTAAGTTCGATTTTAACCAAACATTCGTAGAAATAAAACAAATTTCAAGTATAAATACTTAAAAGCGGCTTTCATGTAACTAAGTTAAATTTAAAATGATAGAATCACAATAGAAATTTACGAATCTGGTTAATAGAAATCTGTTTGTGTATCAGTTTCACAATAACGAAATTATGAAAATGAGTCACAATTATTGGTATAAATAAGACTTTTGTAAATTTGATCTGTTACTCCGAAATTTTAAAAGCAACTTTTCTACATCTAACAAAAAGTGACTTTAAAACCGATTCTATGAATGTCTATTACTAAGGGCCAATGTCAATAGAAGATTTAGAAGAGTTTACACGTATTCCACATTCTAGATTGCCAATCTAAAAGGGCATTCTTTTCTTTATTAAGCTAATATTTTTAAGAGTTCAAGTTGAAAACGCCTATTTTGAGAATAGTTTCTGTTCAATAGATAATGATTAAGATGGATAAAAATAATCCATAGATGACCTGGAGATTTACCTCAAAATCACGTTCATCATGAGTTAAATCATCATTACTGTTTTTAGAGGTTGACTTGTAGTCTCTATGTTTTGCAATAGTCAACTGAACTGTGTAATATTAATTGTAGACCATGTGTGTGTCAAACAGTTATGTATGTATATTGTCGATAAAAAGGTTAACGAAAATGGAATTAAACTGCATCCTTTACAAAGGCCTTTTTTTGACATCAAATTCTTTCGATCTTTCGATTCTATTAACAGTTACTAACTTTCGGTGAATGATCTTTCAAAATTTTAAGAACTTCTCTCTATTGTAAAGCTTAAATATAAGAGACGTCCTGTCAATCGAAATCGACTTTAAAGTGTATGAAGAATACATACAGATTTCTCTCCTTATTTATATATAATTCCGCAATCTAAGAAACTCCTGCAGGAAGCAATCTTGTGTTAACTAAGGAAAATAATATTTTCCTGAGTATATGAGCATGCACTTTTGCTGAGAATATTAGAGTATATGCACAATATGTATAGTATTGATGAATTCAGTACTAGTATGCATCTTTACTTGATCTGTCATAAATACTACCTAATACAAGCCCTAACGCATCCATTCAATTAAGTATTAGTTGCATACTTTTCGTGTTTACCGTTATCGCTTACTTTAATGCTTTATTGCCATGTTAAAAAAAATGGAGAGATAAGAGCTCAAAGAGAACTTGAACCTAACGACTTACAACTCTCAACCATTTATGTGTGTATTTTTGACAGTACAAGCAGATGCCTTGAATTTTCTACCAAGTCGCATCGGCTTTAGGCTTTACCCAGATCCATTTTTTATCAAAACTTCTTTATTTTGATATATCACACCTATGGCGCATACGTGCTTAAGTGTGAATCGATGAAACCAGGAAGTTTAAAAAACTTCATAGACATTTACCCATATTCTGAAACTCGTGTATATAACTCGTTTTCATATGTTGTTATTCCAGGAGTCGAACATCCGACTTCACTTGTACTAATATTGGGAAACGCAAAACATCGCATACGACTGTTCCTACGACTGTAGTCGAATACGAGTCATAAATACAAGTTTCAGAATATGGGTGATTGTATAGTACCGAACGATCCTTCGACACGAATCCATTTTATTTGGATTCAAAAAGGCGTGTTTTCTAGAGAGCACCAAAGTAAACGTAGCATTCACACATTCACGGTTAAGTAAGGTTGGGTTTTTGTTTTTCTGAAGTTTATTTTTTTTAAGTTATTGACTTTGGATCTCTCAATATAAACCTGATATGAACAGTGTGTGTGAAGAGGTCTATTCGGAAACTCAAAACATATCGAATACAATCCGAACCGAATGAAAGCTTATATGAGTGAAGCTAGGCTAAACGTAACTTAATCGCACTTCAATTCAAATCAAATCGAAAACATTAACAAAAGTGGAGAAAATCAATCCAAATAGAAAAATAGGCTTCAGTGAGATTTTATCGTTTTTCAAAATCTTTGAAAAAGATATTTTTAACCTTTTCATAACAAAATAATTAAGAATTTTTTTACTTAAAAAATATATATTTATATATTTTGAACAATGAGAATATTGTATGAGGGTAACTAAACCTTCATTTTTAAGAAAATGTGATTCCTTCGAGAACTTCCTTCAACTACACAACACATGTAAACACATATGTATTAAAATTGAATAAAATTAAAACTTATAAATAATTTATAAATTGCGTAATATTTGATTTGAAAACAAATTTTAAATTTCAATAGCACTTGGTCCTTCGAGCCGGATTTCTTGCTTCTCAGGTCATATAATGCTCGGCACAGCCGCACAGCTACCCATTTACTCATTTCACTCAGTGCCCTTTGAATAATATAAAATAAACGAGAATTAAGGAAGCAAAAGCTCCGATTCTTCCTTAAAGTTGATAATTTTATTTTAAATATACGTAAACATATAAGTACATATTTACGTTCTAATGTATGCCATTCTTTAGTTTAGGTGCCGCTATTGCTTATAGCAAAAAGCGGAAGCCCAAAACATTTATTTTAAAGCCGGATCATTGTGCTCAAGGACGCGGAATTCGGTTAACAAACGATCTAACTAGCATTAATCCCAACGATAGAATGATATGTCAACTCTACATCCATAAGGTAAAATTTAGATGAAACCAATTATCAAACAATTTCTCATTTTTGCATCTCATTATAGCCACTTCTTATTGATGGGTATAAATTCGATCTCAGAGTTTATACGCTAATAACTTCTGTCGATCCGTTGCGAATTTTTGTTTATAACGAAGGTCTAGCTAGATTTGCAACAAATATGTACAGGAATCCAAATCCTGCCAATGCCGCAGACTTGTTCATGCATCTTACAAACTATGCAGTGAACAAACATAGTACAGAGTTTTCCAAATGCGAAGAAATGGGTAGCAAGCGCAATTTCAAGACCATAAACAAGCTTCTGGCGGAGAAAAATTGTGATGTAAAGAAGCTGTGGCAAAACATTGATGACATAATAATTAAAACGGTTTTAAGCGCTTGGCCAATGTTAAAACACAATTATCATGCCTGCTTTCCAATGCATGATAAAATCCAAGCATGCTTTGAGATTCTTGGCTTTGATATTCTTATAGATTCAAAGTTGAAGCCGTATATTCTAGAAGTAAATCATTCACCTAGCTTTCACACCAACCAATCAGTTGATCATGAAGTGAAAGAAGCCCTTATACGAGACACTTTAACTTTAATCGGAACGATGTTGGCAGATAAACGTCAAATTATAAAAGAAGACCGGAAGCGGGCAAGAAAACGACTTTTGAAAAAACAGCATACCGAAAGTGATAATCATAAAACGTAAGAAATTTTTCACTTAAAAATGATTGATGTGGTCCATGAGAATGATCATTATTTTAATTCATAGACCTAATGAGGAAGAAGCTCCAGCTCTAAGTTCCTTGGCTCAGCAAATTGCTTGGGAAGAAAGTCATTTAGGAGATTTTCGCCGCATAATGCCACCTCTAAGTAGCGGCGAGTTGAATAAATATTGTCAGTTTTTTGATCTTCAAAATCAGGCATCGATTTATTCAGATACAGCAGCTAGTAAGCGACGTGAAGATGTTGCGAAAAATCAACGTTTGGCACTAAAGCTAAAACAAGACAAAATTATCCAACCAATTGCATTGAAAAACAAATCCGCAGAAAACCATATTTTATCGAAATCCTTTATTGACAAAATTCGTATGAAAAGCATGAAACGTTATGAGAACTGGGGACCTTCATTTATATCGGAAACGGAAGAGCGGCTGCGTCATATAGCAATGGAAGATCGTTCTAAAATTGTTGCCGAAAACAATCTTTTGGAAATGGTAGAACTGTTGCAGTATGAAGCTGAACATATGTGTATGTTTTAATTTATTTTTGTTTATCATGCATAGATATTTCAGTGGTTTTATTGTTTGGAAAATTTGAATGTGTCGGATATCAAAAAATACCCATACTTTTATGAAAGACTTCAAGAGCAAAAGTTAATATATGAAATTATCGAGTAAATGTAATGTTTTCAGATCTTTGAATTTTTCTATTTTGTTTTATAAATTGTTGTCTTTGATTCTTTATTAATTTTTAGAATTCAAAGTTTAAAATATTTGTGTTTTTTCTTCTTTATAACTTCATTGATCACTGTAAATATTATCAAGAGATCGTTAAATAATATTTATAGAAAAAGTCATATAAAATAAGTATAAATAGGGGAATCTGTACGACTGGAGTTCAATATAATTTGGACTGTGAAAGGAGTAAGCCAAGGGAAATATTAGCACAGAATCCGGCTTTATTATCAGAAGTGGGATAACCCTAAAAAATAAAAAAAATAATAATAATAATTAGATATGGAAGAAAACTTAAATAATTTAGAGGATTCAAATAAATTTAAATAAACTGAGGATTCAAACCAAGAAAAAGAAAATAACACAATGCTCAAGGTTTTTTAAGATTGCTCAACGAAAAGAAGATGGCATCGTTGAATTTCCAGTTTTTGATCCCGATCATTCGAGAGTAGACATAGTCAAATGGTGCTGTGATGCGCGAATTATAAGAGATGGATTAAAAGATTTTGATGTCGTACCTCGTGTACGTTCTTCTTTGATGGGTCAATCAAAAGCTTGGTACGACAAATACGGTTATCAGCACTATTCTTGGTATGTCTTGGTTATCAATAATCCACGCTTTTTCAAGTGGAATAGATATTGTTGCTCAACTCAGAAAAGTTGCAAACACCGAAAGCAATGAATTTGGGTCTTATTCTGATTTTGTAATGGAAAAAGTATCGCAAATAAACCGTTTACCTTTTGACGTTCCAGAAGATAAAATTGTTAGGATAGTGATTGGCTGCATTACAAAAATTGGACTGAAAAATTCACTGATGTTTGTTATGCTAACTTCGATCCAATGTGTAATAGACCGTTTATCGTCTATAAGTGAGTCACCACAAGCACAACAGGAAGTATCTAAATCAAGTTATGAAACAAAAAGAAGAAGTGAAGAAGATAACTTTGGATTTCCAAACAAGCGTCCTCGCTTAGAAATACAAAAAAAGTGTTTCGAGTGTGGAAAAGTGGGTCATCTTAAAGTAAATTGTCCACGAACTATTTCAAAAAATCGTTCAGAACACTAAGGTATGCTCGTATTGCGATAAGACTAATATTGCAAATCAAATTCCACTGAAGAGGATTTTGCATTTTTTAAGTATCCAAGGTATTTCCAAGCATCCAATCTTTTTGACAGAAAAAGTAAATCTACTGGTTGAATTTGAAAAACTTAACACTGAAATAACGTTCCATATAATTGACGAAATTTATCTCAAGAATGAAATTATAATTGGACGATATCCCTTAAGTGATTCATCTCTAGAAATCATAGTTGATAAGCATGGATCGACGCTGCAGCGAAGAGACCATCAGATTACATCAAATATGTTAACAAAGAAGACCTATAAAACGCCTCTTGACCAAAACCTTGAAGTTGAAAATTTGTTAAAAAAATACTCTGCGTCCATCGTAACAGTATTCCCAGTTACAAATGTGAAAACTGGTTCATTGAATATTCTTCTTAGTAAGGAAGTGGTTGTAAACTATAGGCCTTACCGCATGGCTTTTTCAGAGCGAATAATAGTCAACCAACTAATAACGGATCTAAAAAATCAAAATATACGAGTAGTTCGCGACAGTAGTTCACCATTTGCCAGTCCAATTGTATTGGTGAAGAAAAAGAATGGACAACATCGTTTATGTGTGGACTATCGAGCATTGAATCGTGCAATTATTAAAGATCGGTATCCCTTACCAAGGATAGAAGACCAATTGGATCGACTCTTCGGCAACAAATACTTTACATCTTAGGATATGGCGTCAGGATTTCACCAGATACCTATTGAAGAGAGTTCAATTGAAAAAACAGTTTTTGTTACTCCAGATGGTCATTATGAGTACCTAATAATGCCATTTGGACTCGCCAATGCTCCAGCGGTTTTTCAGCGAGCTATCAATAAAGCGTTGGGGACCTTGAAAGACAAAACAACTTTAGTTTACATGGACGATGTACTAATACCATCAAAATCTATTGAAGAAGGAATTCAAAACCTGGATTTAGTATTAAAAGCATTGACTGAAAGTGGATTTTCGTTGAACATTAAAAAGTGCATGTTTATGAAGACTGAAATCGAGTATCTTGGACGAGAGGTTTCTGCTGAAGGAATAAGGCCTGGAAAGGCGAAAATACAGGCTCTTATTAAGTCAACTCTACCAACAAGTGTTAAACAAGTCGGACAATTTATGGGATTATCTAGCTATTTTCGTAAGTTTGTTCCTGAATTTGCCGCTAAAGCTAAGTGCATATCCGCCTTAACAAAACATGAAGTTAAATTCAATTGGACAAATGAGTGTGTAGAAGCCCGCCAATACATAATCAAGCAATTAACTAATAGACCCGTATTACTGTTTTTCGATCCATACAAGCCTACCGAACTACACACTGGCGCTAGTGCTTTGCGTTATGGTGCTATACTGTTTCAAAAAATAAATGGACAACTCACAACTGCATGTGGTAGCTTACTATAGCCAAAGCACGAAACCTTATGAATCAAAATATCACAGTTATGAATTGAAAACACTTGCTGTAGTAAATGCAGTGAAAAACTTTCGAAATTACTGCCTAGGAATAAACTTCACTATAGTTACAGATTGCAATGCATTGAAAGCAACTAAAGAAAGGAAAGATCTCTTATCCCGAGTTGCAAGATGGTGGATTTATTTACAAGATTTCGATTTCAACATTGTTATAACATTATATATAGTTCCTGGAAGCCCACAAGAGGTTTATTCCAAAGCTTTCGAATACTTAGGCTATATCTATGATTTACTGGAGTACAAGGATGAAATAATTTGCTTTGGCGATTTCAACCTTACCAATGTCATTTGGACGCGCTGTTGTTGACACAAATGGTATGTTACCATCTGGTAATCTCAGATCCAACGACTCTAAGCTAATTGATGATTTAACTTCACTTGGACTTCTTCAATTAAATGATGTTTTGAATATTAATGGAAAACTGCTGGATCTAGTGTTTACTACCATTGACGATGAAATTACAATACGAAAATCCACCGAGCCTTTAGTGCATGAAGATAACCATCACCCATCACTGATCTGTTCACTTTCTAAAAAATTTAATAATTTTGATAATGAATTGTGTGAAAACTTTTACTCTTTCAATTTTAAAGACTAATTTTATAAAACCTAATTCTTTGTTATCAAAAGTTGATTGGTCTTGTTTGAATAATTGTTTGAATGTTAGCTTAGTGGTGTTTAAATTGTACAATGTATTGTTTGATTGTTTTCTTAAATCTGTTCCCATCGCGATTGTTAAAACAAGATCTTTTGTGCCAGTTTGGTACGATAGTGAAATAAAAACTCTGAGAAATCGAAGAAATAAGTTATGGTCTACTTTTAAACTATACCCAACAGAAACCAATTTTAATATGTATTGTGAATCGAGGGATATTTTCAATAGAATATCTAGTTTAAAGTATCTTAATAACATTCAGAAGGTGCAAAGAGATCTAAAAATGAATCTAAAGTGTTTTTGGAATTTTATTAACAGCAAAAGAAAATCTTGTCCTTACCCGTCTGTTCTCAAGTTAAATGACATTTCAAGTCATTACCCACGGGTTATAACGCAACTTTTTTCTGACTTCTTTCAAAGTGCCTTCAACTGTGATACTTCTAACTGTGATACTTCAAACTGTGATACCTTTAACTGTGATTCCTCAATCTGTGATATATCTGACGAAATGGCTCAAAGCTTTGACCATTTGAAATCTTTTACTTACTTGACTGATATGAACTTTAACATTGATATCGACAACATTGTAAAGTTTATATCTAACCTTGACGACAGTGTATACCAGGTCCTGATGCTATACCCTCTACTATTTTGAAAAACTGTGTACGTCACTTGTCATTACCTTTGTCTATTCTATTTAATCTTTCAATGTCAACATGTTCATTCCCATCTGTTTGTACATAAAAAAGGGAAAAAAGACGAAGTAAAAAACTACAGGCCTATTGCCAAATTATCTGTGATTCCTAAACTTTTTGAGGCTATTATTTGTGAAGCTTTATGTTTTTATGTCAAGTCATTCATTGCTCCTAATCAGCATGGTTTTATAAAAGGACGTTCTACTGTTACTTTTCTAATAGAATTAGTTAAAAATTGTATTGATTCATTTAAAAACAGTAAACAAGTAGATTGTGTATTTACTAATTTCAGTAAAGCTTTTGACAAGCTATCACATCGTGTTTTGCTTTTTAAGCTAAGAAAATTAGGTTTTAGCGAAAATTTTGTAAAATGGCTTCAATCTTATTTATTACACAGATCTTATTCAGTGCTATTTAACGGTTGCGAATCAAATAAGTTTAAAATCAACTCAGGAATTCCACAGGGTAGTCATTTAGGCCCTATCCTTTTTATTTTATTTATAAACGACTTACCATCTGTGTTAAGATACTCCAAGTGCCTCATTTACGCCGATGATGTAAAAATCTTTAAAACTATTACAAACACTCGTGATTGTGAAGAATTGCAATGTGATCTTAATTCGTTTTTTGACTGGTGTACTCGTAATTGTTTGTTTCTTAATATCGATAAGTGTAAAACTATGTGTTTTACAAGAAAGTTTTCTTTTATTTCGTTCGACTATTTATTTAATGGCATATCAATATCCCGTGAAACAGTTAAATCTATTCTTGGCGTCACATTTGATCGCAAACTCGAATTCATTCAACATAAACTCCATTTCAAACAAAGCTAATTCAATTCTTGGTTGGATAAAAAGAGAGTCGAAACAATTTTCCGACCCTTTCGTGACAAAGCAGCTTTTTATATCTTTTGTTCGACCCATTCTAGAATATGCTTGTCAGGTTTGGTCACCTCATTATGAATGTCATAAAAATAGACTAGCACAGGTGCAAAAAAGATTCATTAGGTTTGCCCTCAGGGGACTTGGCTGGGATAATCCTTATGATCTTCCACCTTATAATAACAGACTTAGACTTATTGATTTACCTAGTCTCGAGAACAGACGTTCCTATTTATGTTTCGTTTTCATTGTAAAATTAATAAACGGTAACATAGACTGTTTGCACCTTCTGTCTCGTATTAATTTTAATATTCCTCAAAGAACTTTGAGGAACATACCGGAGAGTATACTTATTTCAAACTATCGTACCAATTATGAAAAATTTTCTCCATTAAATAAAATGTTTAAACTATTTAATATTTACAATCTTAAATATAACAATTTGTTTGATAAAACAATAATTAATTCATGTCAATTTAAAACAACATTTTTTCCATGAAATTGTTTAAGAATCTTAATGTACACCTTTGTAAGAAATTTTTTGTAAAACTAGCAATTTAGTTATATAAATAAATAAATAAATAAATTGTGTATCGAAAGGTGAAGACTATGCAACATGTCGATTATTTAAGTCGCAATCCATCACGAAGACTTGTTACCAACTTAAAAGTTTGTCGGAAAATTGGCTTATTATAGAACAAAATTCTGACTCTGATTGCAATGAAATAATCGAAAAAATTAAGGGGGATACAACTTCACAATACGTCATCAAAAATGGATTATTGTACTGAAAAATTCAAGGTGATAATAATAAATTATTTGTTCCATAGAATTGCCGTTTATCGCTAATGAGACGCTATCATGAAGATAATTATTGTCATATTGGATGGGAAAAACTTTAGCAAAGATGAAAGAACACTTCTGGATGCCTAGAATGTCAAGAAATTTAAGAAAATTTGTAGAATCCTGTTTTATTTGTTTGGTAGCCAAACGACCTTCTGGTAAAATACAGTGTGAGCTACATCCAATTGAAAAAAGCGATACCTTTCCACACAATACATATCGATTGTATGGGTCCCTTTCATGGAAAAGACAAGGAAGATAGCCGGTACATTTTGATTCTTGTTGATGCGTTTACAAAATTCATAATTCTGTTTCCGTGCAAGACTCGCTGCAAGCAAAAGAGACTATTCAACATTTAACCAATTTTGTCATGTTGTTTGGAGTCCCAACCAAAATTATAACTGACAAAGGAACGAATTTTACGAGCGAACATTTTCAAAACCTTTGTAAATCCTATGGAATTGAGCATCACACAATTGCACCTGGAATAAGTAGAGCAAACGGGCAAGTGGAAAGATATGTTGACACAGTGGCCAATCTTTTAAGGACTAATTTGGAAGTTTACATGGAATGGACAAGCTATGTCAGTCGAGTTCAATTATCCCTAAATACTACGACCAACAAAACTACTGGACTTTCGCCTTTAAAAATATTAACTGGAATCAATGGAAGAACTCCTGAAATGAGTGCTTTGATAACAAGCCTAAACATTGAACCGGAATACGAAAATTTTGATGCTTTACGTGAACTGGCAGATAAACGAATTCGTGAAAACGCTGGGAGAATGAAGACAAGATTTGACAAGGGTAAATGTACCCCAACAAAATTGGAAATAGGATCAACCGTTTTGTACAAAAACAATCAAATACGTAATCTAAACTTTACGTTCATTTTAGAGGGCCTTATGGCTTGTTGCCAAATGACAGGTATAAGTAGAAGAAAATTAGTTCTAAGATTGTTATAGTTGCAGCCAGAGAAACTATTAGAACATTTTCCAAGGAAAAGAAGATGTAAGTTTTATGTTCCATTGGAATTTATTAAATTTTCAAGCATTTGAATTGTATTTTGTTTACTTTTATTGTATTGGTGTTGATTTGAACAAAATGGTAAAAGGCAAGTTTATGCTTGAGGGCTAAACCTCTGAGCTTTAGATTATTGGACATGAAATTGTTTTTCAAGGAACGTAGACAAGCTGATTGCCTCTGAGCTACTTTTGTTGTTGTTAATGAAATAAAAGACAAGAAGATTGCTTCTGGGCTACAAAAATTATTGTACATGGTATATTAATAATTCATAAGACAATTTTATGATCGAAACATCTTACATATTATGAAAATATAAGATATTTTAAAAGTATTCTAATTTAAAGGTATATTATCGTAAACAAATGCAA
Organism: Chrysotoxum bicinctum; assembly: GCA_911387755.1. NCBI lineage: Eukaryota > Metazoa > Arthropoda > Insecta > Diptera > Syrphidae > Chrysotoxum > Chrysotoxum bicinctum. The sequence continues at coordinate 55,056,143 of OU426988.1, read as the reverse complement.
GGTTTCATCGAGAACGATGAAAGTTGCAGAATGGCCGTGTTATAGTTGAAAGTACTTTGTACTTTATAACTTCATTGACCACTATCACTGTAAATATTATCAAGAGATCGTTGAATAATATTTATAGAAAAAGTCATATAAAATAAGTATAAAAAGGGGAATCTGTACGACTGGAGTTCAATATAATTTGGACTGTGAAACGAGTAAGCCAAGGGAAATATTGGCACAGAATCCGGCTTTATTATACATATATATTAAGTTAAGGAAATAAGGAAGGATTTAATAGTAAGTGTCGATGAAGTGATGAAGTGTTATGAATATTGCAATGGAAGGAAAAAATAAAGCATTCTACATTCGTGTCGTGCTGCTAAAGAATAAATCTTTGTGCTTTAAGTTGAAACCTAAGTGGGGCTTTTGGTAAATTGATGAGAATTCCTATAGGTGCGAGTCTTACGGTAGAATTTTATTAAGGGAGAAATGAAATTGAAGAGATGTAAAAGTTTTCCGTTATTGTTCTAATACCTACATATCTGTTATAGCTGAATTTTGTATTACAGGAACACCTTTGCATACATAATGTACTTATATGGGAAACAGAACTCAAGTTTTTTTTAATTTGGCCAGATCAGACGGAATGACAAATTTCTTTCATCTGCTTAGCACTTATCAACATTTTTGACGACAATGCGAAAAATAAGATTGTGAATCTACAAAATGATATGAAAAGCTGAGAGTAATTTCATCTGCTAAATAATCTATAATTCATAATTTGCACATACTCAAGGATTATGATAATGTTATGGTGTAACACAGTGCGAGCGTTTAAGTAAAGTGGATATAATTTAAAAAGCGATAAAATTGGCTTTTAAAGTCTGTACAACAAAAAAACGGAAGACAGTTGAACAGAAGTTAGCTCGGGAAAAGATAAGGTTTTTTCCCTTAAAGTCTAGTACTCAGTTCAAGTGAAAATGAAAATTTCATATAAAAGTGACTGCTATTTCACTGGCATGAAATCCGCAACGAGAGGTGAGTACTAAAATGTGGATTGGAAAAACAAATATGTTCCACAATTTTTTTCACGCTATGATTTTCATTTCTCAATGTACAACCATCGGGAAAAAGTTTAAGGCAACGTGGAAAACTGTGATATTTGTCAGTTGATTTTAATATTTTGTTTCAAAACAAAAAATTGAAAATTTATAAACAGAAAGAACGAATCAGTTTAAAAATAATTGTCATTTTTTTTTTCATTCAAAGTGAGTATCAAAAATTCACGTGGAAAAGTTTATTCTATTTTCATTTTTATTCTTCGCGTGTAATTTGGAACGTATTTATTTTTCATTTCACTCTATAAAATATAATTATTATTGTGTAAATTTTTCTGATTAACTTACTACATACAGGGCCGGACAAGCTATACGTGCAAGCTGTGCAAATGCGCAGGGCGCTGAACTCAAAAGGCGCCTTGGGCAAGCGTTAAAAAAGCCACTACTTCATAACCACTACCTACCATCTTTTTTAAGTTTCATTTCTTTTTATAGCTCACTCCAATATTGGTATTTATTATATACTTAACAGCTGATTCTGAATTTAAAGACAGATATACATATATATATAGATACATATCAAGTTTTCCAAAAATAAGTCGATGGTTTAATTTCCTAAACACACCCCCATTCCCACAGTAAAAAAAACTACATCACAAAATCTTTACAAAGTGCACAATTTTGTTCGCTTAACAACAGATACCTACATATTTTCTATTTTTCTCTTTATCAATCCACTGTTACGTTATTCTTCACACTCAATATCGCGTGTATGAGTGAAGGGATTTATTTTATTTTGTTATCCCTCCCCTATGCAGTGTAACATAAAACAAAATTTCAACAGCAAATAATACAGACAGTTACCAGTTTGCAGGTTGATAACATGAGCACGATGCCAATTCTTCTATATGAAATCGAAGTCAGCAATGTTACTCAAACAGAAATTCTGAGATACAAAATTCATACTCAGTGCGCAGAATGAAAAGTTGCGTCTAGGAATTTAAACTCTTCCGGTTGAGTGTTTCTTGTACTATGTTTTAGTTTGGCACTGGCCTTTGTTTATGAGTGAAATTTTATCACTGTCGTGTGTCGAGAATGAGACAAACGGTTGAAATATGGAAATACTTGAAAGATGATGGTGCGATGATTAATGTTGAGGTTTGTCGTTAATGAGTGAATCTATTTTATTCAATTTCTCCTTTTCTCTATTTTTTTGTTCTTGCCAGTTATTGTTTACATTTAAAAAGGGATTTTTTGACTGGTTTAATTACTTTATTAACTTCCCATAAGGAGTTATTTGTCTATGTATTATGGTAAAAAAAAATCAAAACAAAAGAAAGGATAGGGAATCTATATTTACAATAAAACTTGCTACGCTACTATTCCAGTAGTGTATACGAGTATGTATAAGGTTATGATAATGGTTCAAACATAAAAGGAAAAGAGGCTGGTGTTCAAAACAAAATTAAGTGTTTTGAACCAAGAGCTTATTTTGTTCAGGCTGCTTGCATTCCTTTTGGTTGTTGTTGGTTTTTAATGATTCAGCTTGCTGTTCATTGGAAGCTGTTAAGTTTTTTGACATTGCTCAATGCATATAAAACTTTGTATCAGGTTCAACAATGCGTTGGGACATACATATATACAAAAAATTTCGCTGGTTTGACCTTAAAACCCCTTTCTGAAACCAAATGGGAGTAGACTAAATGCTTTAAAACCATTCAAAAAAATCTTAGAAGCTATAATATGAAGCTCTTATTGAAATATCTGAGGCTGGAAACGTTGAGAATAGAAACATGCTGTACTTAGGAAGTAAAATTTTAGTTTAAAGTTTATATGTTGCATATTAATCTAGTTTGATATTTAAGAAAAAAATAATGGCGCAAAATTTTAATTGAATTAGTACGATGCTAAAGCTGTTTTAGTATGATACTAGGTTAAAACAATAATTTTAATCGAATATAGCATCATACTTCTCTACCCTTTTATTAAAGTTAAAATAATCGAATATACCTACTTTATTTTTTAGTATCGCGCTAGCTTCATATGACACTTTGACATTTGCCAGACATCAAAAAAGGTTCGTGTACTTATTTTTTTAAACGAAATGTCGTTGTTTTAGGTGTGTTCAGAGCAATTTATTAAGGAAATTCTTTTAGTACGATACTAGTGAGAAAATGTTTAAAATTAAGAATGAGTTAGTAAACTACTATAAAGTTAGCAAATTGTTAAGTAGTATAATACTAATACCTTAATAATAGGCTGTTTAAAATTTTGCGCCAATATAACTAGTAAGTATTTACAAACTCCGTCTGCTAATTTATCTACTAAATATGCTACTAAAAACTCTTTAGTCGAAATGCGATCAGAAGAAAAATTCACAAACGTGCAATCAGCTGAAGCCATAGCTCTATAGATCTATAAATACCATCACAGTTTCCTCAAATAACAGTTTTTTGAAACTAAAATTAATAAAAAACTACTTCAGGACCCCAAAGACTCAGGAAAGATTAAGTTGACTAGTCAATCATGGCTATAGAGAAAGAGCTTGTCAAGTCATTATGATGATGATCTGGTAGCTGAGTTTGCTAAAACAGAAGCCAGAAAAGTTAATATAGCCGGTTCTATTTATTTTTATTAAAATAATAATCTATTATTATTTCCTACATGAGCAACAATTAATGAGTTCATTATTTATTTGTATGTTGTTATGTTTTTGAATTAGTTTTTAAATATTTTTTACTTCAAAAAATACTTTTTTTAGTTCCTAAATTTTTGTGATATATTTTTTTACTATTATTTTTGTGATATATTTTTGATTTCTTAGTTTTTAATAAAAATCATATTTATTTTAATTAAATATAAGTATTATCTAGGAATAGGCCTCTTGGGGATCCCTCGTTAAAAAAACGCATTGCAAAGAGTACCCCTTGGGTAATGAGGAAATGACTTTTTCCGCCAATCCAATCCAAATGAGAGGCGCCACTGATAAAGCTTGCGCAGGGCTCTAATTTAGCTCGGGCCGGTCCTGACTACATATACATACTTTAACAAATATTTTTTTTATTATTATTAAAAAGAGATTTCATGAAGTTTGGTGTTTGTTTTTTAATTAAGAAGCCAATTCTGTAATTCCACCTACATATATTTATTAAAAAAAAAAGATAGGTGTGAAGGCATTTGGCATTTATGCCAATTTAAATATCAATTAATTTAGATGTGTACATACTATGTATGTATGTTTAAAACCATTTTTGACAGAATAGGTAGTTACCTATATTTTTATTAAATAAAATAGCTTTCACATACCTATAGAAAATTGTACTCGTATTACATTAAAAAATAAAATGCACGACTGGATCGCACGAACTTGCTCTTATGTAAAAGTACTTTGGAATTTTATAAATATAAAACATGGATTTAATGAGATAATAATGTTCAAATGCATTAAATTGCCGTCCGATTTCTAGAAAAGTATGAATTTATGCAAACGAACTTTAAAAAATCGTTTTATTATTAAATACATTTTTAATATAAGAAATTTCTTTAAAATTTTTCAAGAAAAAAATGTGGGATGCGAATTTTAAGTACTTAATAATATTAATTTTAGGAAATAATTTAAAAAAATAATCGTTCATAGGTTTTGAAGATATTGATTTTGAAAAAAAAAAATTTTCAAAAAAACCCAACAAATATTTTTTCGAATATTTAAGGGGGATCCTGCTGAAAATTTTTGGTTAAGATCCTTAGAGCCGTTAATGAGAAATTCGAAAATAAAAAAAAACGGTTCTATGACAGGTACCCCTAATAACATTTCCCCCCAAATTTTTTTTTGACCAAAATATAGTCCATGTCCATATTATCACACTTAATTTTTTCTATCAAAATCGTTAGAGCCGTTTTCGAGATAAAAAAGATTATGCATTATGGGTGTATGGGGGGTACCGTTTGTTATGTTTTAGAGCTAAAAAAAAATTTCAATTTCCCCTCTAGAAAATCACCAAAGACCCTTAAGTACCGAGTTTGAAGAAAATACCTCTAGTAGTTTAGGCTGTAGTTCGAGGTACAGACATACAGACATACAGACAGACAGACAGACGGAATTGTCGGACCCAGTGCCGGATTAAGCCAGCGCGGGGCCTGTAGCAAATTCTATCAAGGGGCCCTTAGACTGTTTTAGGTTAGGCACTTTTCAAGTTTATGGTATTAAATAAAACAAAACTGTTATAAACAAACTTTTCTTGATTTAATTTGGGAAAATTTATAAATATTGCTGTTGATATCGACTTCTCCGAGTAAATCATGTTCAATATTCATTAAAGTGAGGAGATTAAGACGTTGTTGGCTCATCGTGTTCCTCAATTCATTTTTAACACGTTTTAATGTTGAGAAAGATCGTTCACCACTGCAGTTGGTGATCATGAGAGACAAATAAATGCGCAAAGCAATTTCAACGTTCGGGAAACAAGATTGTAAAGAATTATTTATCAACAGCTTGTAAAACTGCATTTCCAGAGCCTCATGATTCCTGCTGTCAATAATACCAGCCACATCAGAATTGAGCATTGAAGCGAATTGCACTAATTCGTTGCCCAGACTGTCCTCCAAATCATCTGCGTAAGCATACTTACTATGGTTGCAGATTTTTAATTTCTTCTGGTGGAAGAAATTTTATATGAAGGTCTTTATAATACAAATTCTATATACTACTAAAATAAATCAGCCAAGTAGAAGACTTAGCACTATTAATGGACTTGTTGAAATATTGATTCAAAATAGCTTTTATGGCTTTTAGTCCACAAAAATTGGCGTTTCGTCCGGGTGATCGCACATGGACTCATCAGTTGGCTGTGAGGACTTAGTCAATAATGATTATAATTTTAATCTTGGTTGGATATAGTTCACATTGGATTTTTGTCAAAAAATCGATATAAGATGAACTGAATTCAATAAAAATTGAGTATTGACTAGGTCCTCACAGCCAACTGATGAGTCCATGGGCGATCACCCGGACGAAACGCCAGTTTTTGTGGACTAAAGGCCAAAACAGCTATTTTGAATCAGGAAGAGATTTTAGCTCTCGGAATATTCCGAAAATGCCAGCAATTTTATGATAACTGTTCATATACGTTTATCTAAAGCAGTGAGTACGTTATCAATGGTGACAATAAATACCTGAATTTCATACCGTTGTCCAATTTGCGTTTGGTGCGGTGCGAAACATGATTTTTGGTAAGACCAGCAGATAGAAAAATAAAATTTTAGTTGATCATTTTGATGCAAATATTTTCTTCTTAGTAATTGTGACTAAATCTAATATGTAAATAATACTTTTTTATAGTCAGAAAAGTTTGGTGCGCGGGGCCCCCAAATGCGCGGGGCCCGTAGCATTTGCTACTCTTGCTTCGTGGCTAATCTGGCACTGGTCGGACCCACTTCTTTCGTCTTCGCTATCATCGTAATGTCAACTTTGATCAAAATCTCGAGTTCGACTTTTTTTCCAAATGCAGAACTTCCCCTATATCGTAGTACCTACATATATCGCAAGTAAAAAAGAAAGAATTTGGTAGGTATCTATGCCAATTACAAGCACGTACAAAAATAATACCTACCCAACTTTTTCGCAAATAAAATAATTTTTATGCTTAGATAGGCACATACATATGTATGTATGTATATGTATGTATAATTTACAATTAAAAAAAAAATAAAAAAGAAATTTTAAAAATTTATTTTTGTTTCTAAAAAATCAAATAATTTTTTTCAGGAGAATATAGTTATTACATCGTTATATATAGACAATTTTAGAATATTTTAAAAAATAATTGATACTAAAATACAAATTATTACAAAAGTAAATGTTCGACTGGATCACACGAACTTGCTTTTATGTAAAAGTACTTTGGAATTTAAAATAATTTTTTGAAATGTAAAACATGAATGTAATGAGATAAAAATGTTTAAATGCTTGATATCGCCGTATGATTTCCTGAAAAGTATGAATTTATGCAAACATAATGTATGTAGCTCAAAAATCGTTTTATTATTAAAATATTTTTTTATATAGAAACAAATTTCTTTAATATTGTTCTAGAACAAAATTTGGGATGCCAATTTTAAGGTGTTTAGTAGAGTAATGTCGTTTTTATTTGGCAATCCGGAAGCCTTCCGAACTCTTCTGAAAGTGTTCAATTGGGAAAAAATGACAGTTCTGATTCTGAAAAGAAGAGAAATTTGCTTCTGGATTTGAAATCAGAAGCAAAACCAGAAGCACTCACACATTCATATACTTAAACGTCAACCTCAACAGCTGTGATTTTTGGTATTCAAATTGTGCGAACCAGGGTTGGCCGAATTAACTACACTACATTTTCTACATGATTTACTACGTTTATATGAGGTGTTAAACCGAGCTTGAAGCTCGCTTCGAACCTTTATATACCTGTTTTGAGTTGAAATGAGCTTCGTTCGACTCGATTCCAATCGCTCAGCGGTGTCGAGTGGAAATGTGGGTCGAAAATCGACCCTAATCCAACTCGATCTTTCGATACTTCATATAAACGTAGTATTTAACTACGCGTAGTTTATTGAAGAAACTACATGCCTAATTTACTACAATTTTTTACGTCTGCTACATATGTATGTAGTTAATTCATAAAAAATCAATATAATAAAGAAACAAAAACACAATTTTGCACTTTTATGATCTAATGAAGGTTTGTAAAAAAAAGTTTCATTTACCATAAGGATGAAGAATTGTAGGAATAACTGAACGTATAATTTAAAAATTCAAATTTCAAATGCATAACTGACAGTTAATTGACAGCAATGCTACAATTTCTTACATTAACTACAATTAACTACAAAAACTACGTAGCAGACGTAACAAATGTAGTTATTTCTAAAAAGTGACAATTCGGCCAACCCTGCTTTCAAAAACATTTTTCTTGATTTTGATTATGATGTTTCACATATATGTACAATCAAACAAAACTTCAGAATCATCAGAAGCAAACAAAAGTGTTCAATTGGGATTCCGGATCGGAGAGAGATTCCGGATTGCCAAATAAAAACGACATAAGTTAAGTAGTATAGATTTTAGCAAATAATTTCAAAAAATAATCGTTGACACGTTTTGAAGATATTGATTGGAAACCCAAAAAATATTTTTTCGAATATTTGTACAAATATTATTTTAAACTTAAGGGGGCTCCTCCTTAAAAGTTTTGGTTAAAATCGTTAGAGCTGTTAATGAGAAATATTTTTTCTAAAATTTTTTGACCAAAATGTAGTCTAATTTCCCTTCTAAGGAATCACCGAAGAACATTAAATTTTAATCGAATCGATACCTTCCCGTAAGAATGTTTTAAGCGACATTTTTAAAATTGTTCAGGAAACGAAAAAAAACGTCTCATTTACATAGTTATTTTTTTGTGTATTTTATTGGAGGAAACAGGGGTGGAATCGCGTAAGGTGATAGTTGATTATCAATTTGTTGATTGTCGTTTTGACCATCGCTCTCTCTATAGGTTTGTTCGTTGAGCCCTGAAGTCACCCTGGGGTCGCCCTAAATCGTTTTTTGAAAAACCTGAAGTCACCCTGGGGAATAAATTCTGTGTTTTTTATTCTGTGTTTTGGGGTCGCCCTGAACTCGCCCTGAAGTAGACCTAGGTATTTTGCTGTGGCGAGTTCAGGTAATGACCAAACTGTCAAAAGTGACATTGAGATTTCATATGTTTCTATTTTATTTCTTAAAGCGCGGAACAGATTGAACCAGCAACAGCACCGTCAACAGCAACAGCGGCCGCCATTAATTTAGAGCCAATGTATTTCAATTGTTCAACACACATTAGAACAGCAACAGCAACGCCAACAGCGTCGTTAGGCCAAAGTCCTAAATTTGCTGTTGCTGGTGCAGTGTTGTCAACTTTTCCAGTGCAATATTCGGTGGCACCACAATGAAAAGCTTTGTTTACCATATGAAATGTCAAGCAGATGAAATGACGTTGCTGGTGGCAATGTGTTTCAGAAATTTTTGCTGGTCAGCGTGCTGTTTGCTGTTGACGATGCTGGTGCTGTTGCTGGTTTAATCTGTTTCGCGCATAATTCTTAATTGATTGATAGAGACAGCCATTGACGTATTATATATGGACTGCTAGTCGTATGAAATTTCTATACAAACATTTCAATGAAATGGTTCAACCTCTCCCTACCGACATTAGAGCTCTTGGTGCAAAAGTGCTAAAAATAAATATTAATTCCAGAGGCCATCTCTTGGTTCCTGGCCTGAACTACTATTTTTGCCATAGAAACTATAGCCATCTATCTCAATTTGAACTTTACATTTTAACGTTATCCAAGACAAAATAATAACAATAATATAAAGGGTGTTCAGCGAAATTGGTGAACACGCGAGAGCAAAGCATTTAGTTTAATGAAAACTGCTTTACGGCGGATATTGTCTTCTAGCGCCTGAATTTCTTGGCCATTGTTGCTGTAAGGTTTTGACAGGTAACCTAATAAAAAGGTAGAACTGGTTCTTCGTAAATTTATATTTATATTTTAAAATGGAAATGGCATTTTTGTCATTATATTTATCTAACTATAAGTGAATTTGCTATTATTTCAAAAAAATCTCCTATCTACATAAGTAAACAATATGAACTTTTTAATTTATCTTTTCATGTTGAATCGCATCCATTTTTTACTAGATAGTTTTCATCATGATTTAAACACAATGTTTACAATAAATTGAAATAAAAAGTTGAAATTTTGATTTGTGTAAACACCTTACATATCGATATATGTAAGTAATCTCTTCTCCTGTCTATGATAAATGATACTATGACTCTTAAATCGGCAAATAAAACATGAAAATAGCTCTCAAGTTTTTATTTAATAATAAACTTAAACAATTCCCGCTGAACACCCTTTACAAACTCAATTATGTTAAAAATTGATACATCAAATACCAAAACCAAAAGTTACACTATGTTTTCTGAGTTTGCACCAAGAGCGCTAGTTCCGCAAAGTTTTAAGTTGAACCATTGTATATATAAACTATAGTACTCTCATGGAACAGAAAAAAGTGGTATGGAATACACTCTACCGAGGGCGCTGTCGTAGGAAATATTGTCGTGGAGACTTTTGATTTAGGGTGGGGTAGTAATTGAGGAAGAGCGAGAAAATTTTATCAGCTTTGGCAATGAAAAAGACGAGAAAGAGAAAATAAAATTTGTTTTGTATCATTTTCCTTTTGAGGGATCTTCTGTGTGTTTTGTTGTTATATTTTTTTGTCAAGAATATTTTTTGTTTTGTTTTTGCTATTTCATATTCATACGCAACAAAGCAACGTTGTTCAATTTCGGCATATCTAACCAAAATACAACGTTGCTTTTTATTTGTATCGACACATACCTATTTGAATAGATTTAAGTAGGAATAATTTTGAAAATTGATTCTTGATAGGATTAGGATTTTTTGAATTTTATAATATCTACATAGGTACTTTATCTTAATATATTAGGTAACTTACCAATGTTTATTGCAATTATTATTATTTTTGTTATTCAAAAGTATAATAATTGGTGTAATTTTGAAGAACAAAAATAATAATTGCAATCAACTAGGTTAACTGCCTACATTAGATGCAGTGGGTGGTTAGGTAGTGGAAATTGTTTTTTTTTTTTTTGCAGTTAATATAGGTAATTATGTACATAATACAAAGGTATAAAACTATTTCTTTAAGAAAATCTAATACATAGGTACGTATACCTACCTATATTTTTATTAAAGAAAATAGCTTTTTCGTATGTACATACCTACATATATAAAATATGGTATGGTAGACAAAATTATTTGTATTCGTTGATAGGTATTTATATAATTAAAAATAAAAAAAAAGAAATTTGATATAGGTATAGAACAGTTTTTAAAATTTATTCATATAAACTTTGTTTGCAAAAAATATAGAAAATTTTTAATACTTTTTATGTGTATATAAACAATTTCAGAAATTTATAAATATTCACATAAAGCAATTGTGAAAAAAAAATCAAATAAGTTTTTCGAGAAAAAGATAATTTTAGAAAACTTAAATTAATTAAAAAAAATTAGAATAAATAGAATAAAATTATTATTGACATAATATTTTTAAAAAATCAGTTACTTTTTTTGGAAAAAATATTTTGTATGCATTTACATATTGCTTTTAAGCAATTTTAGAAAAATAAAAATGAAGAAATTTGGTGTCAATTTAAAAAAAATATTGATGCACCCCACATGAAAAACTTTGAAAATAAAAATAAACATTTTTTTTTTTAAATAGTTTTTATACATATATTTTGTAAAAAAATAAGATATTTGCCCTGCGAATTTTGAACAAACAAATATTTCTTTTAATGTTTGTCTACGAATTTTCATCAAATTTGGAAATTATTAATTCATTAAAATAAAAATTTTGTTTTGTTTGTATTTTGTTAATATAAATATAAAAGGTACGAATTTATGCAAACAAAGTTTAATAAACCTTTTATTATTAAACTAATTTTAAATATAAGAAATTTCTTTAAAATTGTTCTAGAAAAAAATTTGGGTTATTAATTTGAAGTATTTAAAAATAAAGATTCTAAGAAATATTTTCAAAAATTAATCGCTCAAACTTTTTTAAGACATTGATTTTTCAAAAAAAAAATTTTTAGAAAAAAAAAATATTTTTCCGTTTTGTCTATCATCGTAAAGTCAACTTTTATCAAAATCTAGCGTTAAATTTTTTCCACATACAAAACTTGCAATTATGTACATAATTTTGTAAGTGAAAATAAAATTAAAAAAAAATTTGGCACACCAACCTTAAGTTTTTATTATTGTACGAATGGAAATTAGGTTTCGAAATAAAATATTGAGCCGTTTTTGAGATATCGAATTTTCCAAGAAAAAAAAATTACTTCTTTCCAAAAATTAAAAAAAATATTTTTTTTTTTCAAAGCTTTGAGACGCAATGTTTTTAAACTTTTTGGAAGCATCTATATAAAAAATTTCCATAATGAGAAAATTGTCAAATGTCAAAATTTGGAAAAATGGTTCTATGGTAGGTACAAGCTGTAATATCTTAATTTCAAAATTTGTTTTATTAAATTAAAGATCATACAAAAAAAAATTTATCAAAATTCCAGGCGCCGTTTTCGAGAAAAATACGATTTTTAAAACCATTTTTATTTTTTTTTTTTTACATTTGTATAGATGGTACCTTTATTTTTAGGTAAAATAATTTTTTTTTCTCACATCTTGTAGATTATATTGATAAACTTTTATTTATCAAGTTTAAAATAAATCTAGCATAGGGTTTTCGAAATATTCAGCCTTATCGGCAATTCCTTGGGAAATATTTCTCTCACGGAATTTTTCTCTTCTCGAGAACACATTCCTCCTATCATGAATTCCTGGCGGAATGATTTTCCCTGGGAATAATTTTTACAAACATAGAAACGAGAAAAAAATATTCGAAAATAATTTTCGAACAGTTTGACATTTCATTTTAAAGAAAAAACAAAGAAGTTAGCTTTGATACAAAATAATTACATTTGTTAAACATTAAATTAAACATTTATAAAAATGCAAAGAATATCAGTTTTGTTGTTATTAGAGGAAGAAGAGTCAAGAAGGCGAAATTAGCCGAGAGCCATACGACGCAGTTTGAGAGACCATTCTAATCCTTTGGAGCTTCCACAAGCACTGTATTTTGAAAAACCTATGTATTTGTTTAAATCATCACATTTATTATGAGTATCCTTTATCCACAGATTTCACAATCATTATAGAGTTAGTAAGCCGTTGTTCAAATATTTGGTCGAAAAACTGTCTGATTTTTTGCCTCATGCAAAGAAACCTGGCGCTGTTCCTCCTTATATAAAAATAAGTGCATGCTTGCGCTTCTTTGCTGAAGGAGGCTATCAGACAGGAGTGGGGAAGGATCATGAAGTTGAGTTGGCTCAATCTTCATTTTCCGAAGTCCTTTCAGTTTTCAGTTTTTATAGTTTTGTTTATTTTTTATAGAGATTACTCACATATCAACAGATAACTTTCCGGATTCCCTTGCAAAATTGTAACGGAATATTTCTCGAGAAAGCGAAGGAAATTTCCCTTAATAAAATAGTTCACGATAGGTAAATATTTCTTGCGGAATTTTTCCCTAATTTCGAAATTAGTTTACGATAGCTATTTTTCGAATTTGGGAAAAATTTCTCGAGAAATGCGATTCACGATAGCCCTGATTGAGTTTTGAAATATTTATTTTAAAAATTGAAGAAATTTTGATTTTTCATACATTGTTTACATTGGCGCCTGCCCGGTGACTTAACATACCCTAAGCGGAGCGATGGAGTCGCGTGAAAGGGTGTGTCCCCGAAAAAGGGACTTAAATTTCTTAAGTCCTGCAGAGCGGGCCACCCAATGTACTTTTAAATATGATTTCTGGCTAAACTAGACATCTCAGCGAGTTAAAAATTGCATATTCAGGATCTAGGGAGTGCCACCTTTCAACCCACGTATCGCATGTAACGAAAAACAAATGTTTATCTTTAAATGCGATTTGCGACTAAACGGAGCTCCGTAGACCCCCCAAAGTTGACTTTTTCAAACGTGATTTCTGGCTAAACTAAGCATCTTAGCGAGTTAAAAATTGCATACTCGTGATGTAGGGAGTGATGTATCACATGATTTTTTTTTTGTTATTTTACATTTCAAAATTCTACTTCTCAAAATTTTGAATTTCAAGATTCTAATTGATAAATTTTAGTTTTCAATATACTACTTGTCAAAATTAAAGTTTTCAAAATTCTGCATTTTGAAACTCTACTTCTCAAAATTGTGCATTTCAAAATTCTACTTCTCAAAATTCTGCATTTCCAAATTTTACTTACTAAGTTTTGTGCATATTAAAATTTCCCAAAATATGGTATTTCAAAATTTTACTTCTCAAAATTTTTTTTTTTCAAAATTCTGCTTTTCAAATTTTACTTATTAAGTTTTCTGTATTTCAGAATTCTACTGCTCAAAGTACATTTTTCAAAATTATATTTCCCAAAATTTTGCATTTCAAAATTTTAATTCCTAAAATTCTGCATTTCAAAATTTTATTTTTTAAATTTCTGAATTTCAAAGTTTTGCTTTTTAAAATTTTACTTAGGTGCTAAGCTTTCTGCATTTCAAAATTCCTTTTTCAAACTTCTGTTGTTCAAAATTTTACTTATTAAGTTTTATGCATTCCAAAATTTCATTTCCCAAAAATCTGCATTCCAAAATTCTACTCTTCAAAATTTTAGCTTTCATTATAATTTTTCTGTACCTATTTCAGAACTCTAATACTCTAATTCTCGAAATTCTGCATTTTAAAAATCTGCTTACAAAAATAATTATCTAACTACCTATACAAAAAAATTGTTCTAAGTGGTAATCGTGTATTTGAATTAAAATCCTATACTCGTACCTACATACATATATTTATTTGCTCCAACATAGATACAACACAGCGAACGAAAAAAATAAAACCTTCATTCCAACAATATACCGTTTTTCTCTATGCGTGAAGCAAAAAATGCCACATCATACTTATTTGTATAGAAAATGAATAAAAACAAAACAAAAAATAGCTTTCTTGTTGTCGCTTTGTTCTGCACCTTCGGTTTGCTTTTACCGAAAATATTATCACCCCTTCCTGATTATCGTCTGTCCTTACTCTCCACAACTCTACGTAAAAAGTTATGGAATACGCTCGTATGGCACCGCGTCGTTCGTTCCTCTTCATGAGAGTACTATAGTTTATATATACAATGGTTGAACCATCGTGAAGTTGGGCTCTGGCAGTCCATGTATAATAAGTCAATGGAGACAGCTATAGCCAAAAACGACAATCAACGAATTGATAGTCAACTATCACCTTAGGCTAGCCGCGCACTAGCAACTATTAGTTGCGAAACTGCTTGGTTCGAGCAACTAAAAAGTTTGTGTTTGGACACAAACTAAACGATTGCCTAAAATAAGTTCGCCATTTTATTGAACATATAATTATCTGCAAATTCACGGACATTCAACCAAACAGTTCATCTGTTTTCTATAAGTAACCAAACAGTTTCGCAACTAAAAGTTGCTAGTGCGCGGCTAGCCTTACGCGATTCCACCCCAGATTTGGAGAGGGATTTTTATGATTATTAAAAATGTCGCTTAGTATAATTTTACTGGCGGATAATACAAATTTCAGGGATTTTCATTATTGTCCACATTTGATGTTTCACATATACAATCACAAAAAACTTCAGAATCATCAGAATCAAGAAAAAGTGTTCAGTTGGGATTCCGGATCGGAGAGAGATTCCGGATTGCCAAATAAAAACGACATTAGTTTTTTGCATGAACTGTCATTCCTTTAGGTGTTGAGAAGCAATTTATTAAAAAAATTGCATTAGCACGATACTAGTTAAAAAATATTAAAAATTACGTAATCTACTAAAAAGTTGGCAAATTGTTAAGTAGTATCAAACTAATACCTTAATAAAAGACTGTTAAAAATTTTGCGCCAATATGTTTTGAATACTGAGTCAAATATTTAAAAAAAAAATCCAAAAGGCTTTTCGACATTTCTGGACGAAAAAGGGCATACTTATGGTATTCCCGAAAATATGGAATTCAATGGTGAAAAGTCAAGGACAACAGATTTCATATGCGAATTATGTATTTGCAAAATTCTTTAAGTCCGTCATGGTAAACATTCGAATATAAAAAAAAAATTTAGCAATTCAATTTATTAAAATGGTAATCAAGGTGATCTGGAAATTTCCGAGCTTGATGTTTCAAATGGTATATTATCTTTAAAATCCAATTTAAATAATGGTCCTGATTGTATTCCTTCGGATTTTCTAAAGAACTGTTATTTAACTTTGTCGTGCGCTTTTCAAAAAATGCATACTAGGTACTAGGAAGCAATTTTGTTTTCAACTCAAGTGAAAATAGAAAAGACCTATAAAACGAACAATACTATTGTATTAAATTTTTTATTGTTTTAAATTTTAGTTGACTTAGAAACAACTTAATTGGGGTCGAATTTTGGTAAATACAACTTACTTGAGTTGTCATCGGTAATAGGCACATACTATAAACATTTCGATAGTTGACTGTCAGCTAATTAATCATATTTTGTCTGGCAATTCGAAAACATTAAATGCGATAGGTACCACACAACTCAAGCACATCTTCTTGAAAAAAAAAAACAAAGTTGCTTAAAAAATAATATTATTTATCAATATGTATGTATATCTAACATAAAAAAATATATTTAATGAAGAAACCTTATACATTTGTTAAAGACATAAATTATAAGGTCAATATGAATATAAAATCAACTTTTCTTGTTTATTTAGTTTATATAAAAACTTTCTAAATGCCGAAGTACCATCACCATTTCCGGTCTGTCTTTTGGTTTCTTCGATATACATGATGTTCCAAGGTTTATTATTTCCTTGCATATTTCCTCTACATCTGCATTAACTTGTAATGTCTTATCAATCAGATCTTGGATTTGAACACTTTTACCCAAAACAGATGGTATGTGATCATATAAGAAACGTCGCGCACGAGTTCCATCATATGCGCGCAAACCAGTGAACATCTCCAACAATACGACTCCATAACTGAACGTGTCCACTTTGGTACTTAGTGATTTATGATCGAAAAAGTCCTTAGGTATGTATGGTCTTGTCCCGTATACTCGAGAAACTTCCATTGATTCGTTTTGAGAGCGAACCTCACGCGCTAAACCAAAATCACCAATTCGTGGTTGATTGCAGGGATCGAGCAGTATGTTGGCTGGTTTAATATCACCGTGAATCAATGGTTTTTCGCGGAACGTATGAAGATATTGAAGACCTCTGGAATGAAATATCATTAATACGTTATGGTCTTTATAAAATATAAAATTTATTACCTAGCTGTTCCGCGGGCAATATTCAACCTCTGTTTCCACGATAAAGGTTCACAATTTTTCAACTTTAGACGATCTTCTAGTGATCCACCTGACATCAGTTGATACACGAGACATGGATTATCTCCATTTATGCTATATCCATAAAGAGGCAGAATATTGTCATGACGACACGAATTAAGGTGCTTCAACTCGTTGAGACTTTGTTGTATTTGAACTTTTTCTCCATTATCGGGGTTGTTGTAAGTGATTTTCTTAATTGCTACCGTAGTCTCTTTCCAGCATCCTCTAAATACTGTAGCGAAACCTCCTTTTCCGAGAACGTAATCTGGATTCCAATTATCTGTTGCTTGGAGCAATTCTTTATAGTCTATTTGCGGTATTGTACTGGCGTACTCTTTGACATTTTTTATTTTCCAGTTATCGGATTCAGACTTACTGGCTGCAACGGAAGAGGTATATTCATCACCAGAATGGGTTGATTCGTTGTTCGAATTACTAACCCCAGAAGACGACATCTGGCAGTTCAGAATTTTTACAGAATTTGACTTGTTCATTAAGTTACTTAAATCTGGTTGACCGAGGGTAATTAGTTTGTGGTATTTTGGATGAACGGATGATTTAATTACATCCATTGCGTTGTACTGCTGCATTCTGATATAAAATAAAGAAAAGAAATTATTATGAGAATATTGAACTTGGCTTGGAAGATGCTGGTCGACTTAATTGTGTGCTTTGTTTTTATATCGTAAGTATTCAATATTTATATTATTTAATATAAATTGAATGCAGAGAAATGTCTATGCTTACGTGATATAAGATGCTGGCCGACTAAGTTGTGTGCTTAGTTTTTATATCGTAAGTATTCAATATTTATATTTTAATATAAATTGAATGCAGAGAAATGTCTATGCTTACGTGTTATAAGATATTACTACCATTGAACATTTCTCCCTATCAACTGTGATTAGTTCGTATTGGGTTGCCTACAAAATTTCCGCTATTAAATTTCATTCAAACTACAAGCACACTATCTCAATGATCTTTCTCTTTTCATTTCGTCTCGAAACGTCCAGAAGTCTACTGTTCATCAATATTATATATACATATGAGCAATATTCGTGATCAAAATATGTAGGCTTCAAATATTGCAAAATAAAGCATTGAGAGCAATTTTGAAATGTAATAGGATAACACCAAGTAGTCAAATGTTACAATCTTTACGATGGCTTAATGTTGAGCAGCGTCTTAAATATAATACTCTTATAATGATTTATAAAATAAAACATAATGTATACCCCGTTTATTTACAGAAAAATGTGGAGTATATTACTAACCGAAGGTATCTGTTGAGAAATCTCGGTGACTTCCGGCTTCCCTTGTACAGAAGAGCACAAACTCAAAATAACTTACTTTGTAAAGGTCTTCAGCTGTTCAATTTTCTTCCTAATGATGTGAAAATTATATCTAGTATAAATATATTTAAATCAAAAATTATCTACCTTCTAAAAAACAACTTAATTTAAGATTGAATTTGTAAATAGAATTAAGAGTTTTTTGAAAAAACTAATAAATAAATTACATTACATTACATTCTCAAACCATTCCATTTGAAAAAAAAATACTCTTCTGACGATTCTGAAGAACAATTTCGCTTCTCGATTTCAAGTTAGATTCCACTCATGGTTTTAATTTAATATTTTAATGGTTATCACCGGGAACTTTCGGATTTTAATTGCAAAATTTTAAAGCAAGAGTCTTGATAATAAGATAATAATTTGTCGAAAATGACGAGCAGAATAAGCAGAAGATAATCCACTTGCAGTTAAAGAACAGCTTCTTCGAAACACTTAACGTAACGTAGTCAACGAAGGACAAGGATTACCAGAAGGTTTACACTTAAGATAAAATTACAGTAAGAAAGGCTTTTGTAAGTTGAATGTAAGTTATACTTAGGTAAGCACCTAAAAACTGTTTATATTAACTTACAAAGAAATACTGCGGTCGTATGATCATCGAGTTTATAATTATGAAAATGAGTTCTCGAAAGCAAATAGCTGCTGCTATTGTTTTAACAATTTTGAAAAACAAACTGTAATTAAAGCTCTAATGATTTGCAAGAGACTTGCAGATGGTAAGACCTGTTGAAATACAGCACTTGTTATATACTCGTAAGTACCTTGTTAAATTAATTAAGTATTCGTTTTGTATATTAATATTTTAATGTCAATAATTTTTATTCGAATAGTTACTTCTCATACAACTGTGCGAAACGAGTTAGTCGTATAATATATTTAATTTAATAATTAAATAAAAACCTTTATTTTGTTTTACCTCAACTGGGATTGTTTCATTTCACGGAGAATTTTAACAGGTTATGGGCCCAGAAATGGAGGAAGATAAATATACAATTCATTTATTCGACGGTACAAATTTCAATAACTGGAAATTTCGTTTGGTTGCTATGCTGGAGGAGCATGATCTTGAAAACTACATATTCATGGATCTGGATGCTTTGTAAGCAGCTGAAACTACGGAATCTACAAAAGCAGAGATACGCAAATTTGTTTGCGGAAAAGCATACTTACTCATGCCCGGAAGGTAGGAGTCATGGAACAACATCTCTTAAAGTTCGACAAACTGATTCGTGATTTGCGTTCTACAGGAGCAAACTTGGGAAAAGTTGATATCATTTGTCACTTGTTATTAACAATGCCATCTTCTTTTGAGACTCTAGTCACTGCCTTGGAATGTGGAAAATCTCACCATAGAATTTGTTAAGAGCCGAATTCTAGATGAAGCCAAAAAAAAAAACAAGTTCAGGTGTTCAGCATAACGATCGCGTAGCAGTGTATTCAAAAAGCAAAATCAAATGCTATAAATGCGGAAAGCTGGGGCACAAGCGCTCTGAATGCAAGAGTGGAAGAAAACAAAACGAAAGTCTTCTTGTTAAGGCCAAAGTTAGTGCCACTAATGCTGAAAAGTTTATGTTCGTTGCACATACAGATATGGGTCTTAACGCTGAAGTCAAAAATAGTCTTAAATTTTATCTTGACTCTGGAGCTACTGATCACATGGTCAATGACGAAAAATGTATGACCGAGTGTAAAATTTTGCACAACCCGACCAAGATATCAGTTGCAAAAAATGGAGTCTATCTTATGGCATCGAAAATTGGAACAATCAAAGGAAATCTATCTGTAAAAGGAAAGAAAAATGCTGGTGTGATTGAAGAAGTCTTATTCATTAGGGATTTATCTTGCAATTTGCTTTCAATTCGCAAATTGGAGTCTAAAGGGATAAAAGTTATATTTGAAAACGGAAAAGCACAAATTTGGAAAGACAAGAACCTTTTGACTGAAGCTGTAAGCAATGGTAAACTTTATGAGGTATGTATGGAAATTGATGAATCCCGTTTTGCTGGAGTAAATTCTGGAAGAAGTCTTGATTTATGGCATAAGCGGATGGGTCATTTAAACGTTACTGACATTTTAAAAATGAAACGCACTGGAATGGTTAATGGACTAGGTGCATTGGAATCAGGATACCAGGATTATGTCTGTGAGTCATGTGTAGCTGGTAAGCAACATCGAAAGTAAGACAAACGTTTTTTGGAAAACAGATCATCAAGACCATTGGAACTAATACATAGTGATGTTATGGGACCAATAACGCGAATCACCTACGAAAACAAGAGATATGTTGTCATGTTCATGGACGATTTTACACATTTTGCTTATGCGTATTTGATGGAAGGCAAACATGAAGTTCTCAACAAATTCATGGAATATACCGCATGGGTAACTGCTCATTTTGAACGAAAAATATCTCGTCTGCCAGTCGACAATGGAGGTGAATATTCTTCAAAAAGTTTCAAAAGTTTCTGTATTCAGCAAGGAATCCGAATAGACTATACAGTCCCATACACACCGGAGCAAAATGGTGTATCTGAAAGATTCAATCGTGTAATAATGGAAAAGGCCAGAACAACAATCATAGATTCAAAAATTGATAAATCTTTTTGGGGAGAAGCTGTTTTGTTATCTGTTTTCTTGGTGAACAGAAGTTATACTCGGGCGTTCCAAAAGAGAAAGGAAAAAGATGTCACTCCTGCGAAGCTATGGTATGGTCGTAAGCCAGACTTAAAAAATCTTCGTGTTTTTGGAAGTGCAGCTTATATTTATATTCCTGGACAGCTTCGTACAAAACTTGAATCAAAATCAATCAAATGCATTATGGTTGAGTATGCACCTAACGGCTATCGATTGTGGAATCCTATTTCGAAGAAGATTGTGATAGCAAGAGATGTGATTTTAAATGAAAACTCTGGAAAGCCTTTGAAATCTGAACACATAGATTTAAATTTTTGGAAAAATTCAGCATAAATGATGAAAATGAATATGAAAAAGATGTCAAAGATGTGCCAGGGGGAGAATCTGAAGAATATGAAAACTTGAATGATGAACTAATTCATACCGATAATAGCTCAAGCAATTTAAATGAGGGTCTAGAAAAAGCAGACAAAGAAGAAGGCGGTCCTAATCCCCGTACTAAAAGGATTGTCAAACCACCAATTCAAAGGTATGATATGACAACTCACATTGCATATGCTTTAAATGCTGAAAGTTATGTTGATGATGTACCAACTTGTCTGGAAGACGCCAGAAAAAGCACCGATTGGGATAATTGGAAATGTGCTGTTGAGGGGGAGTTGACGTCTTTGAAAGAAGCCAATACGTGGACTTTAACTAAACTTCCCGAGTCAAGGAAAGCTATTGGAAACAAGTGGGTTTTCAAAATACGAAAAGCGATTTATCCAAGGAATTTAAAATGAAAGACCTAAAAAAAGTTCGACATTTTCTCGGAATACATATCAAACCTAAGACAACGGGAATGAAATTAAGCCAAAAGGATTATTTGAGAAATGTACTAAAACGATTTGAAATGCAAGACTCCAAGGAAATTTCTACTCCAATGGAAGGGAATTTGCAGCTACCTAACGCTGAAGGACTTGATGAAAGATATCCATATCGAGAATTAATTGGACGTCTGATGTACGTAATGATGTAGCTCTATGTAATGCAGCATGTGTAATTAAGTATTCGTTTTGTATATGCGAAACGAGTTAGTCGTATAATATACATATTTAATTTAATAATTAAATAAAAACCTTTATTTTGTTTTACCTCAACTGGGATTGTTTCATTTCACGGAGAATTTTAACAAGACCCATCATTAGATATGGTACGGTTCAATGGCACAAGAGAACAGAATTATCAACAACTAGGAAAACCGTAGAAAAAGTGCAGGCTCGCGTGTATTTGTATTACGTTCACGGAAACGAAGAGACAGGCTCCTTAGCAAAAATAGGCGCATCAACATTTTTAACAAAATTAAACAAGAAGAGGAGGCAAACAGATCCTGGAATCGGAAAGAACTCCAAAAGCTGATGCAGGCGAAATTTCTACTGGGCAACGTTTGGAAAACTGCATTTACTTAAGTAGAAAAAGCCTGCAAACTTAGAAGACACCTAGGTTGCTAGGTTTACTTGGTATGGTAAGCAATGCTACATGTAGATTCTGCAGCACGCATGAGGAAATACCGGGCAACATACTAGGAAGATGTTGTCCACTCATGCACCAAAGGAAAAACTATCTGAGACAATACCAGGTAGAAGAGACCGACCTATCCTCTCTGAAGGTTTTTTTTTTTTTTTTTTTTTTTTTATAATCTACCCGCGTTCAAGGGATTAGATTACCCTCTAAATGTTTCAACACAGCGCGGGCGTGAAGTTAAGAAGAGAAAGAAGGATAGGAAAGATGTGTGGCACGATGTTCTGAGACTGAAGGCTGTTATCTCAGATATTTTTATTTCCAGGGATGGCGGCTGAACTAAAGCGGAGAATGCCGTGTCTTATTTCTATGTCGCTTATAATTCACATTATTTTATTCGTGTTCATCCTTGTTGGGCATACTAGTTTAACTCAGTTACATGTTGTTAGTGTTATGCCTGAACAACATGTAATGAGTAAACCAGCAACCCATTGATGACAATTTTAAAAGGTTTTTAATGGAATTAAAACGACATAGACGACGGCAGGGATCGAACCTGTGATGAGGTTCACAGGCGAGCACACATCCATCGCGCCACGGCCACCCCCAAGGTGCCCAAATACTTAGATTCCTAAGAGCAATAGTTTATATTGTATAGTTTGGAGGAAGAATTATAAGATGAGCAAGCTCATCCATTTTTAAGTGGGGTCACAATAGATCTCCAGGTCGCAGTGCAATGCCCCCAATACATAATTCATTTTAATTCAATCTACGGATTGATCTAGTCATAATGTGCATGGACAAAAAAATCAACCATTTCAAAAGAAAAAGAAAAAAATGTTTAAATGTTTGCCGGCCTATAAAGTTTTAGATACTTACTACAGAAAGTCATCGTAATAATTATTCACAACTGCTAAGTGATTAGTTCTTGTATTATGCAATTTTTTACAAAGTGAAGAGAATGGACTTAAGCATTAGAGACGAGTGGCAAAATCATGATGTGCTGGGCGGGTGAATACAACAATATTTTTATATGGTTTAGAGACTATGACGAACAAGAAAATAAAAAGTCCAGGCCGCTTAGTACAAGGTTCCACAACTAAATAATTAGTGATGTCAAAACCTATAATATTAGTATTAGAGGAAGACAACTAGTAGTGACTTACAACTCTAAACCATTCCTTTGTGAAGGAATTGAGGGAACCTACAATTTTCTCCCGAGTCCGAACTGCTAAGATGGCAAGAGATTCTCTCCGATTAGGCCAAACAAATTATTGATATTGCTTTTTTATTATTTGAGCAGTATTCAACTTTTAGCCGGTGAATGACAAATTTGTTTTAACAAAAATTGTTAAACTATTACCAAGAAACATTTGTATTGAATGGTATACTTAAATGCAAGTCACGTTCTTTCTGGATATCCAATATCCAGCAGTACATTAAGCCTAACAAGAACAAACACTGCCTTTTTAATTAATGCAGACAAATAGCCTCAATATAATAATCGTTAATAGATTTCCAAGAAAATTAGAAATTTAAATTGGAAAATGTTATTAACTGAGAGACTTACCTGTATAGAAGCACAAAGAGCTCAGTGACTGTGTGATTGAAATCTCCCCACATATTCAGTAATTCTTTTGATGGTGAACAATTTCTGGATTCAGCCCTTTTAATAGCCTTTGAGAAAATATCAAGAAGCATCAATAAACCATAAAGATTATTATTTTTGTACCTGCAAGTCACTGTTTGAGTACTTCATATGGTCTATTGCCAAAGTTGCCCACAAGCCCGATTCGTCCAAAATAGCACAGAGATCATTGAGATCCATGGGAGGCAGATTGTAGATATATACCTCTTTATTGTCATTTTTCGAAGACGATCGCGTATTCGTGGAAATTGATGAGCTCATTGCGAATTGATCAGTTCTTATGAAGAATTATATTTTTTATTAATTTTTTTAGGTTGTGAGCAAGGTTTTGGTAATCACATTAGAGTGGTAAATATAAGTAGATATAAAAAATGAAAATGATAGAGGATAACAAATTAAAATATCAAACACATCACACCATGAGCAAAAAAAATTAAAATATTAAAAATTAAACAACAAAAAGAGATAAGCTGTTCTCCAATCTCTACTTTGAGTTGCGAAGCCGAAGTGTATCGTGTATTCGTGTCTGTATCTAGATCAACAACAAAACAAATGAGTAGAGCAATCAAGTAACAAACTACTAAGCACCCACACAACACCACTTGTTGACGATTTTTGACAGTTTATAACAGTGTTCGGATCTTGCTCCAATTGGAGGAGATGTTTTCTGGAGATCACAGAGTGTTATATGAATGTAGGGGTGGGTATATTCACGATCCGGTGTAACTAGTCTTGATTATAGGTTAAATAGCCTCTAATTCTGAAAAGCTTAATTTTAAACAAAATACACGAGGAATAGAGGCGGAATAAGCTAAAACTGGTTCATAGGAGGCTTAAAGCCGTTTTAGTATCTAAGGCCGGTATTCACCGAGCGCTCATAACTTAAAAAGTTCATAAACCTATTCACCAAGCAATATTAGCCGTGTTTTTTTTGGTAAAGTTATCCGTAGTACAGTAGGATTTTATATGAAAAACAAATACAACATCCGCAGTAGGATCACTGCCGATACTCTAATAAACGTCAAATCTCTATCCGCAGCAGGATTTCACTTCTCTTTTTATCGGCAGTGATCCTACTGCCGATGTTGTTATTCATACAAAAATCCTACTGTACCACGGATAACTTTTCCAAAAAAACACGGCTAATGATAATAAAATGAATATTAATGGAAATCAGCTGGGGTTTGCTTAAGTTTGTAATAACCACAGTTTTAGATTGGTAACTTCTTTTGGTAGTATATTTGATAAAAGAAAGGCGTAGCTGAAGCGGTTAATGCCAGAAACAGATTGGCACAGCAACTTCAACAGCAACTTTGACAACCACGTCACTCTTTTTAGCGCCATTGGTTTTAAAGAGTTTTGATTACATTAGCACAGCAACTTCGACATCGAAATCAACGTTAAGCCAGCGAATGTATGTGTCCACCATAATTTTCATCAAAGTAGGTATAGCCTTTTTTATAGCACTAAAAAGTACTTTGTGATTGTCCATTATTTGGGCATTGTGAATTGGCCACTTTAGTTCATCTTTTTAAATATTTGTTACCGTAACCTAAGCTAATCAACTAAACAAGACTTTGTTGACTATAAATTTTATTCAAAAATATAATTAAATCTAGAAAAAACGTAGAGGAAACGGAACAATTTAGTTACTTAGTAATAATAATTGATACAAAACCATACATAATAAATGTAATTACCTAAATACTAAAGACGTATCATATTTCTTCCAAATTGCTTGTACCAATGTTGCATCAAAACCACCGTTGTCTTAACTGAACTATCTTCGTAATCTTATCATTTAATAAACATTCTTCAGAATCTGGGAACTTTTAATCTTAAACAAACTCAGTTTTCTCCACCATTCACCAGTCGATATTGTGCTACACGAGTTCGCAACTTTCCGGGCTAATTTTGATAGAAAGTAAGTAACCTTATTTAACGATGTCGATTCCAATAAAATTTCATTATTTGTTTTAGATCATGAATTCCAGTGTGATAGACCTCTCGGGCGGTTCTAATGGCGCAAAGATACTCGCCATGGCTTCTCTGGGATTGGGGAGCTTCATATTTGGAATGTTACCTGCAGCAATATCAGAAAGAAACCGCAGTCGATTCCCTTTTTCTACCTCTTTGATGCTCTGCTTTGGAGCTGGTATTCTACTGGCTACTGCATTAGTCCATATGCTTCCTGATGTAAGTAGTATGTGAAAGAGAAAATTTCTCTCTAATAGAGTTTTTTGTGTGTGTTATAATGCAGGTACGCAAGACAATGCCTGCCAATGCGGAGTTGTTCTTCTGTGGAGGGTTCTTTTTTGTGTATTTCATCGATGAATTTATTCATTATTTCTTTGGAGAGGCCATACAGCATTCTCACAGAGAAACATCGGCTGTAACTAACAATCACCACCAACATAATCACAGTCATAACAACTATGGCTCTAATAATGAATCGGAGCCACTAGTTCGCTCACAGTGAGTTAACAAACTTAAATAATTCCACAGTGGATTGGGCTCACATGTTTTACTAATAGAAGGAGTGACACGAAATGTGGGTTTCAATTTGAATAACAGTTCAAATGTCAGTTACCGTTGTTCTTTTATGTTTATTGTTTAATTCCTGTATAATATCTTTAATGGTTGATAACGGAAGAGATAATGATGACCGCTAAAAGTCGCTCAGTTAAAATTAAATTAGAAACAATATCGGTAAATTATATACATATAAAACGCACATGAGGCCATGTGCGCTGCGGAGCATCTATTGTATTCAACTACCTAACAACGCAGGACTCAAAGGGTGGGCCAAATACAAGTTTCTTTTTAAAAATGCAATAAATATATTTTTTCCACCTAATATGACTTTATTAGCCAGATCAAACATTCCCATTGATTATGGAAGACAACGTTGTTCAAGTGTCTGTCTTGGCTGGAGTCAATTGGACCTTGTAACCGAATAATCCGAGATCCTTGAGCAGAATTCTCCTCAGAGTAGTGCGGGAAATGTTGAGCTGCGTCTCAAACCCTCGGCTACAGCCGCCACATTCTCGTTTGTACGCACCATACAACGACGTTCATCATGAGTGTTGTCCAAAATTTCTTTTCAAAAAACGCACTGGGCTACACAGCACTCACTCCAAGTGTAAAATGACTCATTTCCGCATAAGTATGATACTGACTTTCTTTCAAGATTTCGAGCGGAAAACAGCTGTCAATGTCAAAATAACCTATTATTTAAAATGAAACCACTAAATGGCCCACCCTGTATATGCACCGAGCTTGAAAATTCAACAACCTTATAAACAGACGGGACTTGATGACGTTTGTTCACCTAAGATTATACTCTGCAACTGAAAAACTACAGAATAACTTTTGGTCAAAGACTAGTGCGTTTCTTCTTAAAACCTCCAAAAAAACCAAGCCCCTATGCTGCTTTCCATGAGTGGCACTTGCATTGAACAAACAGCAGCAGTTCTCGGTTTATGTATCACAGACCACCTTGTGTGGAATGACCACATATTCGACGTCGCCAAAAACGCTCCCTAAGTGCTTAGGTTTCCTTCGACGATGCAAGACATTTTTCACTCCTTCTGGCTGCAATCTATATCTATATATACATATATGGACATATCCCAAAAACTTTTAATATTCAAGGTAATTGGATAAAAATCTTACTTGCATTATTTATATTGCCTTCAAATAAAATCCCTCCTTTGTTAAATTTATTGAATGTAGGTGCCTTCATGCATTAACTATATAAAAACAACATTAATTTCATTCTAAGTAGCAAAAATAAAAAAAAAGAAAAAACGAAAAATCTTTAAATTTAGCGTGTAATTTGCATAAAACTTTATACATATTCTTATTTTTTTTCTTCAACGCCGTGACATTTTTGAATCATTCTCTTAATTCGGAAGTTAAATTTTATTATTACAAAGCTACATCTCCAAGGAATTTGATGTGCAATTTGCAGAAAAAAAAATAAATTACTTTTTTGCGTGTAAGAGAATTTTTTAACTTTTTCAATATTGTTGAAATTAACAAATTTAAATGCATGCCGTATTTATAAATCTAAAAATGGTAATGAATATTTGTAGTTGTCATCAAAACGAACATTTGAGCTGAAGCCTATTCTTGTGCTATGAATACTTTTGATACAAGAGCATTTGAAAAATTGACTTTTCAAACGTAATTCGTATTTAAAAGGCAGTTTTTCACGTAGCACATGTTTTCATAGAATTAATTATAGCTGTAATTATTTTCTCAAAACCAATAACTAACGAAAAAAATAGTCACGTTAATTATAAATTCATATCTGAACTTTTATAGGCTTAACTATCTTAAAAACCAATATACATTAAAATAAATATTTATTGCATTTTTTTTGGGATTTTTGGTTCAACGGGCTGTGCCGTCGATTATAAATCGCTTATAAATGAGTAACGCGGGTATTTTATTAGTTTTTAAACTCTCTCTAAATAGAATAACTAAAGGAATATAGTGTGCCTACAAGTAAAAAAAAAAATTTTTTTTTCGCTAAAATAAAAAGTTTTTGGGATATGCCCATATATCTATATTATTTTTTTAAACATTGCTTCAGTGAAATAGCCAGTTGCATTCACTGAAACAATTTGAATGTAACACTCTCGCTGCAGGGAATACCCATCAGTTTACCCTCGAGCTTCGGACGTACTGTTAAATTCAGAGATTCTTTCTTTAGCTGCACTACACTAATGTGGAATGCTTTACCCGACTATATTTTTGGATTTATGGAAGACTTAAAACTGAAAATAAAGCGTCTTAGACCTAAATTTTGATAAACAGGAGACTTTTTCGTTTATCAGTCATTTAAATATACTTAACATGAAAGAACGTATTTTTAGTGCACACTTTAGAGTTGTTTATTTGTAATCAAAGGAATCATTTTGATTTTTTGGTGTATCATACTCCGAATATCAAAAATTGAAAGTAAAGTGTCTGGGACCTAAGTATTTTAAATCAGTGCACAATCATCTATTATTTATATTGGAATAAAAGTGGTTATACAATTACCAATTCGAACTTCCACTCTTCACGGTTGAATTGCGTATACCTACACATATGTACATTTTTATTAATTTTGGTTAAACCTCCACACAGATTCATCGGCTAGATGGGTCAAAAAGAAAAGGTTGCTTGGAGTTCTTAAATGTAAAAGAGCTGTGTTACTGTGATTTTTCTCAAAGAAAGTAATAAAAAGTATATTTAAATTTATAAGAATGAATGACAAGCACAAGAAATCGTGTTCAATTCCAGAAGATGATGGGGCAAGAATAGCGAAAGCCCTAAACTGTCTAGATCCTACATATGTACATATGTATATAGTTTCCATAGCTGGGCATTAACTCGTTAATCCGTTAATCGTTAATTAACGAATTTAACATTTTGATTAACGGATTAACTTTTAAGTTAACTTTTAAATATGTTAACGGACACGTTAAATCCGTTAATCCAGGTTAAGTCCGTTAATCGTTAATCCAATGCCTACTATTTACCGCGCGACGCGAAAAACAGGTTCAGACAAGTATGAGACAAGTGCCGTGCGGCGCGTTGATCAACTGCGTTTTCGATATTGTTGCTCAACCAGTGAACGACCAGATGAACGAGTTGATACCTTCATACATTTAACCAAGGATCAAGGTGGGGAACGCGTTGAACGCACCACGATAAACAAAAAACTCAAACGTCAAACCTGAAATAATTTTGACTTCAGTTCGGTACATACATACATTTATTGTCGACGCACGCCTTCGCCTTAAAATAAAATATTCTTAAATTTGTTCCGTATGAGTATGATTTCCTCTAAGAAAAAAAAAGTGGCTGCCACATTAATAATATTAGAAAATGAACGACAAAGAAAGAAAAAACAGCCAAGAGGATTCTGGGTAGATCATTTTTTCTTGAGTCGCGAACAAAATTGTTTTTTCAATGAAATATATGAGAAATTAAAATCGATTGATCCCACCGCGCCCGTGAATTCGAATTCAAAGTTTAGGCAATTGCATTTTCGAGGAAATTTGAGACCAAGCCAATTTCCTGGCATCTCGATTTTTATAAGAGGGGCTCTTAATGTCCCATATATTGGGCTTTTCCTTAATTGCTGAAATCATTTGCAAAATTAATTCCGTGGTCCACTCTGATTGTTTATCACCTTCCATGACGAAAAACCAAAATAAAGTACAGTTTGCAAGTTGCAACAACTGCAAGTTCATGACAACGCAATACTTCAACCACGTAGACACATTTCACTGCAGCCAACGCAACGCAACGCAACGCAACACAATATTACGTGAAGAAATCCCAAAAAAAATTTAAAAGTTGATCAACGCGTTGAACAAATAATGTGCAACACATTATCTTGAAAATGTTCAAGTTGCTCAACGTGTTGATCGAACATTTTCAAGGAGCAACACGAGCTCGTACACTAACTGTACAATTATTGCGCAATTCCTTGAGCAACGGCCAACAACTAGATCCAACCCGTTGGTTGAACAGAATTGAAGGCACCGTACATTAGAGTTGAATTCGAAATTTGTGCGTTGATCGCCTAGTGGACGACCGGCATTACTTAGCACCGGTGCTCAGAGTAAAAAAATATATAAAAAATGCAATTTTTATCACATGTTAACGGATTAACGATTAACGTTAACTTGCGTTAATTCTTTCGAAATTTAACGCTTT
This sequence comes from Chrysotoxum bicinctum, assembly GCA_911387755.1. NCBI lineage: Eukaryota > Metazoa > Arthropoda > Insecta > Diptera > Syrphidae > Chrysotoxum > Chrysotoxum bicinctum. The sequence goes on along the minus strand of OU426988.1, from coordinate 55,025,207 downwards.
AACGTTTAACGAAGCTAACTTTTTTAGTAGCGGATTAACGATTAACGAAGTTAACTTTTTGATTACCGGTGCCCAGCTATGATAGTTTCGTAGGGGAAATGTCGGCTTACTTCGACTTGAATTCCAACTTTAAAAAAAATTACTATTTGATGCTTATTCATTGCGGATCGAGTAGTCTCCTGGCACTAAAGTGTTGTGGATTTGCTTGTAGAAATAGAACGTGAATTTTGCAATGCTGCCGAACTTTTATATTTATATTTTTCCATAAATCAGGCATTTAAAATAATTGGAAAACTATAAATACTCACATCAGACTTCATTAATGGCTGATAAGAGAAGTACATATGCACAAATTTCAGATTTCCAGAAAACCTTACAAATATAAGTTCTCGGTATCAATATGCTAATGTGATTATACGGAGGAATATAGTAAAGGGACAAAAGAATTATTAACAATTTCTTCAAAAAAAATGCGCCTCGTACTGGGATTTTGGGTGTACTAGGCGTTTATTTTAGTGGAATGAATTTTTTTAAAAAAAGAAACAAACAAAATTATCATGTTTTAGTTCCTCGATATGTGCAGAAGATCAAAAGGAAAAACATTGTGAAACCATTATAAGGCAGGCCAATGAGCGCATTTGCCATACAAGTCATCGAGAACCGTGTGCTCAAAGTATGACTGGAGTATTTGGCCTTTTTGTCGCGCTTTCGTTGCACTCATTTGTTGAGGGATTAGCGATAGGTGTTCAAAATTCAAGTTCAAGGGTAGACCATTTTTTTAAGATTCCTTAAATGTATATTACTTAAAACTTTTTTTTCAGGTCATTTTTCTTCTTGGAGCCGTATCGTGTCATAAATTAGTTATGGGCTTTTGTTTGGGACTTGAATTTCGTTCAAATCCTCGTGCAACTTTCCAATCGCAATTTTTGGCTATCTTGACATTTTCGTTGGGTTCGGTTATAGGCATCGGTGTCGGAATGGTTATTGTTAATTTACCTACGAATTGGGCAAGTACTGGGTTGCCAATTATTCAAGCTCTAGCTGGAGGTACTCTATTTTATGTGACTGTGTGTGAAGTAATGCCCCGTGAGAAAGCACGATGGCATCAGAAACCAGAGAGACGTACAGCTGGACTTGCGCAATTTATGGCTGTTGCATTGGGCTTTGCTGTTATGACGATAATTAACTTCTATATTGGTATATTCAAAAATAAATAATTTGTTTTCGAATATGTTCAATTTAATTGCTTGCATTTATTTCTTGTTACTTTTTGCAGGTGATGATAACTAGATGATTTAACACAGCTATGACGAAATTGATGAACAAATAATACTTTTCACATATCTAACTAATAGACTAATTAAAATAAATTGATATACTAATTTAAGAATAGGCCAAATAAAGTGTAGACAATTTTTAGCATTATTGTTTTAAGAGGTTTCATACGTTATTTTTGTATTTAAAGAGATTTCATTAATGCAGTAGTTTTATAAAGTTCGAAAATCTACAAATACGACTCACAATAATTTCACCTTAGGACGAAGAGGCACAATTTGTATTGACAAAAAGAACGAAGTTTCTGTACGTAGTAAAGATCTTCGGGCAGCTTTAAAAAAACATTTTTGTTTCCAGAGTATGCCCACCGCATAAGTTATACTTGTACTTTTAAAAAGGCATTTTTCTGACCTGCAGCAATTATATGTGAGTCGAAGATCCACATCTACAAAGCTGTGTTGAGCCATTTTAAAGAAGCTCTGAAGGTATTAAGAATGTGGTGAAATTCTGTTTGGCAAAACGAACGTTTTCGCGTATGCGAACAATTTGCTTCATGTATAACATAAAAGATTTCTTTGAAATACAATATCTCTCTCCTGTCCTTTTGAACATAAAGATCTTGGAGTCATTTTCGATCGAACAGTGATCGGGTTAATTATGTTGGCTATGTGAAATATGACCTCAATGAAAAATGGACCAAAAACAAAAATGAAAAATGGTCTCCAAAAGCTTTTGTGTATAAGAGCAAATATAGTATAAATTTCTTAAAATGTAGATAAAAAAAAACAATTTATTGATCAACAGTACCTGCCTGACTATCTTCATACGTTCCTAGGATTTTAGCTCCATCTTTGCATTCCTTGTACTGCTCCACCAACTCCATTCCTCCGTTTAAGATATGTTCAATTGCCAAGAAGTCGACTATATTAACAATTTTCTTGGGAAACAGTACCTTGGGTTTCCGGGATCTTAACTCCCTTATTGTGTCCTCTATACCGCTCATGCAACTTCTTTGATCCACTTAGGGTATGTTCAATCGCCAAACAGGTGCCTATATTAACAGTTTCTTGGGTTCTCAGGATTTTATCTCCTTCTTTGGGTTTTCTGTACCGCTCACACAACTTTGTTACTCAGCTTAGGGTAAGTTCAATAGCCAGATAGACACCTATATCAACAGTTTTTTTAAGGAACAGTATCGCGGAATGTACCACCCAAAATTTTATTTTTCGCTTCTGCTTTGGGGCTATATTTCATGTATTACTTAACCGATCCTCATGCGATTTATTCAGTGGGTGGTATGCAGAAGCCATTTGGTAAGTCTCATGACAATGAGCTCCAGATAGTGAGATTGAGCTTTTGCAATGAGACAAATCTCAATTTGGTATGCAAGAGACTTGTCTCATTTTATGTCACAGTCTCAAAAAGAAAACATTCATTTGAAAAATGTCTTCATCAAGTGAAAGTGACAGTAATAGCCCCTTAAAAAAAAACTAAGGATTCCAATACCTTTTTTTTGAACTTTTTAAAGAAAAATATTATGCTTATAACAAAAAGTCAAATTCCGGAAGTGAGCAAAAAAAGAATAATAATGCTTTATTAGCTATTAAATCTGAGTGCGCAAAGAATTGGAAAAACAATAGACGTGTAGAAAATTGCTAAGAAAATACCTAATGTTAAAAACAGATTCAAAGAAAGTGTAACAAAAATAAAACAGGTTACAGAATAATGAAACTTAAATCATGGGAAAAAGTACAATGGGATTTGTTTAATAGAGATTGAGGCTCACAAAATCCAAATCCTGTACTTAATAGACTTGTAGGTCAAAAAATATTTTTTAGACCACATTTATTATTACTTCATTACAACAATTTGTACAAGTATAGTTAGTGTAACTATTAGTCCAGACGAATAATCTAATTCCGTTGCAAGCGCAACTCAAATTTTGAATGCTAACACTCGAAAAAGAAAACATGAAAATGTTGAATGAGAAGTTCAATCGAGATAGATGAAACAGATAAACTTTCTCACCCCGATGTTTTGCTTAAGCAAAATTTTGTTTTGACAAAGAAATTAAAACTCTTGGGAGAAAAACTTACATCACGTAAAATTAAAGTATCTCTTCATATTTTTTTTTACTAGGTTTTTACAAATATATTGAACAAAGTTAACGGTTTTGGTTTAACAAAAGTAGCGCAATTTCATTTCTCTTTCTCTGAAATTTAATCGAATCCTCTTTTTTATTTACTATTTTGTCTGCAACTTCCACAATGGGGGCTATCGTGAACAAAATTTCCCTTGGAATTTTCCCTATCTTCGAAAATTGGAAAGGTCAATACTTCTGCACTGTTAATTATAAGCTGGCCTTTTTAAATGAGAGCCAAAGTCACTATGAAACTTAATTCCCAATATCAATAAATTCCAAGGGAAACTTTCAACATTATTCAAGATGACAATTTTGAAAGTTGGGAACAATTCCCAGGAAAATTTTAATTACGATAGGCCCCAATTTCTCTTGATGCTGAAATCTTCTACAATTCCACTTTGGAAACCAATATCTACGAAGCGCAAGAAAACCATCATTACTCATCGATTTTCCCAAATTTCCTCATTATTTATAGAAAAAATATTTTTTAAGGCTTCAACATGTGATGGGGTAAGCCTATAAGGAGTTTTATAGTTCCTTGTTGGTTTGAAGGGATCAAAAATATTAATGTATTCAGCCATTGTACTTCCTGAGATAACTAATTTTCAGGCTCAACATTTTAGGAGCTTTATCTCATTAGAACGAAATTTTGGTTTTTTTCTGCATACGGAAATCTCTAAAATGAGATGGATCTCTTAAATGAGATCGATCTGGGGCCCTATTTTGTAAAACGATTATCGTTGAAATTACTTCGTTATCGTTAAAATGCGATTATGTTTAACGAGAATCGTTTAATTTTAACGATACTCGTTAGTTCTAACGACTGCCATATACCTATCGTTTAGCTTTCGTTTTATCGTTTCTTGATTTATAATATTTTTTTTTTTAATTATTTATGTCAATTTTAGACATTCCTAATAGTCGAGAAGTTGGTTGCGCTTCAAAAAAAAAATGTTTTTTTCGGCTAAGCTTGGCAACATCTTTTGTACGCCTTTTTCGTTTTACTTAATCGCTCTTTGTCGTGACTATCGTATTCCTCAGTATCGTTGACTTGCCGCTCGTTTCGTAATACAAAATAGGGCCCCTGTTTTTTGACAGATTTGTCTCAGAATTATTCTGCATACGAAAGCTAGCAATTGCTCAAAAAAGTGAGATTTGAGACTGAGATATAGCTTTCTGCATGCCTCCCAATGTATCATTTAAAATCAAATTTGTTATTGTAAAAATTAGATAATAAAATCGTATGCTATTGAGAATCTCTACGAAAAATTTCATACCGATATGTGTTTGATAGAAGTTTTTTTTTAAGAAAGTTAAAAGAAAATTATTGCAAATTTTGTTTTAAAATTCGGCCCTACCAAGGTAACCGTCGGAGCGGAACTTTCTCCGCAACGCATTCTCCTTCGGAGGTTCAATTTCAGTTCAAAGTAGCTTTCATCGGAAGAAATTTTACAGAAATCCAACAACGCATTGCGATGGATATAAATTTCAGACAGAGATGTGCTAAATAACCGATATATCGAAAATGCGATATATTTTCGATAGTTTTTTATAAAATAAACACCATAAGCGTTTTAAACCATGAAAAACCGGTCAGAGAGTGTAGTTTATTGTTTATAAAATATATTTTTTTTTTAATTATAATGCGCTAGCGTTTTTAAAAAAATGTAATTAGATGCACCGATTTTTAAATCAAAACTATCGAATAAAGTCCCTTCCCTATTTCGAGACGTATGTTTTTTGTTTCCATTTGAAGTGTCAAACAAATAATAAATTGAAAAAAAAAACTTTGGAAACACAATATTTATATTTATTTGACTAATAGGTACTTTAATCACAATGGAAATGGATCAAAACACAAAACAAAAGATCACGAACATAGTTTTTTTCCATCCAAACATCGGTCCCAATTAATTTAACTGATTGGGGCCAGATCTTCCCAAACACAGCTACAATTTCTGGTGTCCTTTTGGTGTTATCCGCTCATAGCTCATATTGTTGCGAACTTGTTTTTTCGTTCTGCCTAAGAACAAAAAGTCTATTATAATTACATATGTAACAGTTAACGCAAATAAAGTTAATTTCTTTATTACTTACATTTTAATTAACTATTTCTCTAAAAAGAAAACACTTTCCGCAACAAGAACTTGTCGGAGGATTTCGGAGAAAATTTTGTTTGTATGTGTCAGAAATAAGACCATTAGAAGTGCTTCATCGCAAACAAATGGCATGCGTTGAATTTCGTCGGACAGAATCTCCGATCAGCTGATCGGAGAAATACCTTGAAGCAAAATAACTCCGATTCGGAGGAAATCGGAGAGAATTCCGCTCCGACGGTTACCTCGATAAGGCCGATTAAAAAGGAAATATTACTTCAATTGAACTCTTTTTTGATGAAAATGATGGGCAAAATAACGCCGCTTTTGTTTAATTAAGCTAGCTGTTTTTCTTTGGAAACGCAAATTTAACAATTATTATATCACATACAACCCTTCGAAAGTTACATTTTTGTTATTTTTTTTAGTTAGCACCAAACAAACTCTACAATTGATAGAAAAATTAAAACCAAATTTGTAAAATGATGTACATATATATTTTTTTGTTTTCGTATTTATTTTGTCGATTTTCTAACAATGGATATCTATGAACTTAAATTCTCTGAATTTAAATTTAAATCATATATATAAATCTTCAAGCTCATAAGTAATATAAGGTTGGTAGAGTTAATGACGTAATACAATTATTAAGAAAATTAAAATGATATTTCTAATATTGTATTCAGGCCGTATTATGAAGTTTCTTCATAACAACACAGCCTTTTTACCTATAATACATACAAACTAATATTTGTTTTTGATTTTATTTTAAAATGTGTTCCAAAACTACACATGGCATACAAAAAATCAATAAACAAAATATTTTCCGAATCTTAACGATTTTTACATATTTAAAAATTGCAAATTGTCTTCAATGCAAAGTTAAATTGTTCAATTTTCTCAAGCACAATAATGTTCCAACTGTTAAAGGGTATATCCGTACCGTGCCTTCGAAGTGATCTACAAATCTTCGTCTTCATCAGCCCATTCATTTAATAGGCTCTTAACTTTGTCTGGTGTTTTAGATGAGTTTTCCCCAGTTGATTTTGATGATGTGTTACTTTCTTCCTTAATTTCGCCTGAAGTTTTTGATTTCGGATACATTTCTTCTTCTTTGTCTTCGCCTTGTACATCGTCATCATTTTCTTTTTTTGCCCCCGAAATCAATTGGACTTTTGAATCTGCCAATTTGTCGCCTTTAGTTGTATTCTTCGTTTCATTATCTTTGGCTGCTGATGCCCGCCGAGATGTCTTCCCCTCAGTTAAACCTATTTCTGTGTTTGTTTCAACAGCTGCCACAGAAGCATCTGATTCTGAAACGACATCCTCACATTTTCCACCAGAATCTGCACTCGTCTCTAATTTTTCCTCATGAGTTTCTTCTTTAATTGCCGTTTCATCTTCTTCCACTTTTTCAGATTGTGAAGATTGTGTTATTTCATCTTCGGCAATTAATGAAGAATCGGCTTCTATTTCTGCTTCATTTTCAAATTCATCGATCGCTTCATCTGGAATTTTACTCTCAATGTCATTGGATTTTGATTTCTCGGCATCATTCTCAACAGATGCTTCTGTGGATTCCTGCTCATCGACCTTTTCTTTACGTTCTTGAGATAGTTCTACATTATTTTCTTCATCATCATCATCATCGATTTCATCATCCGTCCAATCGCCTGTTAACATTTTTAGTTTTAAATTTATGTCTTCTTCCTTTTTGGGGTCTGGTTTTTCATCCTTTGCTGTTTGTGAAATCTGTAATTAAAAATCAGAAAAAAGTAAAGAAACAAATCAAGTCCGTTTATTTTTATTTTGTTTAATACTCGTACTTAAATTGAATAAATATCTTCGTCTCGAATACCGAAAAACATTGACACGACAAAAGTCAACAGATAATCATGTACATTTTTTTAATATTTTATAAAACTTTATTTATTTTCTGGTCTGCACTGGGCGCACAGTGGCGGATTTGGGGTCGCTAGCTGGACTAAATTCGAAATTGAATTTTTTTGATCGACTAATGTTAAATGTATTTGTTTATTACACAAGGAATACGCAGGAACAATCACTGAATAGATATATACCTGGAACACATTAAGGGTATTCATGCTAAGTGCGGAAAATTTGTAAGATTTACTAATGTTATACTCATTCCTCTTTGCATACCATTATTGAATTTAATTTCGTTAAAAATAAATAGCTAGAAAAGTTTCAATTTAGGCATAACCTGAGTGGATGGATAATGGTTTTAGTGAAGTCTCACTCACCTATAAACATGCGCTTTACCTCATTTTAACTCCTAGAGCGTTTTGAAGTTTTCAAAATCTATCCACAAAAAAGAAACGAAAAAAAAAAAACAAACAAAATATTTGAGGAGCATGTCTTGAACCTCAACTGATGACTCAAAAAAAAGATCAACAAAAATTATTCAAGGAATTGAAATTTTATTAACAAACAAATGTTTTTAGCCAGCATTTCCTTAAAACAAAATTCAAGGGGCAAAAAACAAAACAAGAACGATAATTCGATAATTCAAGGAGCATTTTTTCAGCTGGTTACTCAAGGGGCATTTATAAAACGTCAGCAGGTTGAATTTGACTATGGCGCACAGTGGGACTCACTGTATGGGAGAGATGCCCAAAACTCATATTTTAAAATGAATACAGTTATGATTTGTTTGTGTTATTTGGTTAGTATATGTTCTCCCACTTCTTCATCTTCATAAAAGTATAAGTAGTGACCAAGACACGGCTTCAAAGTTCAGATTTTTACATTGTTAAGCGAATACAAATTTGTTTGGTAATCATTGATAGTGTTTTTTTATTGTGTTTAACTAAATAAAAATTAATCAAATATTATCAGCTATAGACCAAGGTAAGCAGAGTTAAAATAACTGGTTATTAGAACTGTAGTTGCACATTTACGAGAGATAGTTGAAGTTACAGTAGAGGCTCTTGTTATAGAACAAATATCAAATTAAATGAAAATGCACATTTCACTTTTAAAACTGATGGATGTAATTTATGCATTATAAAGTTCTTAACACGAAACTGAAGGCAAAAGTAAAAGGGAATTGTGCATTTTTTTTTTCAAATAATTTTTTTTCTCTAATAAGTCCGGGACTAGTTTAAAAATAAAAAGAGAAAACATGTTAGATATGTTCTACAAAAGTAGTAATAAGGGTTTCGATGCCAAATTTGAAGATATGGTTGAATATGTAGCTAATGAAACGAACTGTTGCACAACAAAAAGAGCAAAATTATTAGATGAGTTACGCAATTTTAAAAGCCAATTAAAAGCGGAATGGGTGAAGCATAGCAAACATCATAATAGGTTCATTCAAAATGAAAGAGCCTGGTTAAATGGAAGGAGCGAACTCACTCTTCACACCCCAAATAAAGGCGGTAGGCCCACGCTTTCCTTTGGAGAAAGTAGCGAAAATTCGAAGCGCAGGAAAACAGCCGATATTCGTTCTGAACATAGTTCAAATCTGTTGACGTATGCAGCTCAAATGAATTTGAGAGCTGAGGGTAAAAAAAACTGAAGCTAATGTTATATAAAAAGTTTCAAACGTTCCAACTTACGCTAAGGATGGTATGGACATCTATTCTTCAGTTAAAATTCAAAAAATTACGCCCCGTGAAGTTCTTTCAATAATTATTGAAGCTAAACTAAGCAGGAATCAATACAACGTTATCCGAAGCTATACAAAAGAAACTTTTCCATCTTACAAACTAGTGCAAGCAGAAAAACGGAACTCCTATCCCAATGATCTAAAAATTACAGAATCAGAAGCGGAAGTGCCTTTGCAATCACTTTTAGATCATACGGTAACTCGCATTTTACAAAGCCAAAATCCAGTTGTTGAAACAAAAGCTATTGAATGTTCAAAAATGGTTTTGTTTTCAAAATGGGGGTTTGATGGGAGTTCAAGCCACACTCAATTTAAGCAAAAGTTTGTATCTGAAGATGCGGACGACAAATACATATTTTTGACTTGTCTTGGCTAACCATAGAAAAAAACGGAGGCATTTCAGTTTTGTGGCAAAATCCTAAACCATCTTCATCCAGATTTTGTAGGCCAGTAAGTCTTCAATATCAAAAAGAAACAACAGAATTAGCGCTTTAAAAAAAAAGAGAATATGGATCGGCAAATCGAAGCATTGATTCCTACTAAAGTGACATTAGGTAGTCAATCATTTTCCGTTTCTCACAAACTTATTTTCACAATGGTAGATGGAAAAATATGCAACGCAATTTGGGGTACTAATGGCCGATTTCATAAACAAACACTAAAAGCACTTTTATCAAAAATCATCTTAAATTTTATTTATTTATTTATTTATTATCTACGAGTTTTAGGCTCAACAGATTACTACAAATATATACAAAAATTATTAAATTATCTTAAAAAATAACGAATAATAAGATTAACTTCTTAAGAATAAGTAATATATGTCTTTTTTGAACTTATTTCTCGACAATGTTAGATCAATATTAGCATCAATTTCATTAAACTCCCTAACTGACCTTGAAATTGGCTCGTTCATACCGTAGTTAGTTCTGTGCCTAGGCTGAAAAAGAAGGTGTTTTTCCCTCAACGGTCTCGATGGAGCATAGATAAAAATTATGGAGAGTAAGTTAGGACACTTAATGTGGTAGCACAAAATATCACGCACAAAGACTATATCATGAATAGTTCTTCTAGATTTGAGCATCTGCAAGCCCAAAAGGTTTTGCCTGGCTATGGAGTTTGGACAGAAATTCCAATGCATTTTATGAAAAACGAACCTTGTAAAGCGATTCTGGACCTTTTGAATTCTATCGGAGAAAAGAAGCTGGTGAGGGTTCCAGATAACATCCGCGTATTCAAGTATAGATCTAACTAAAGTATTATAAAGCGCAACATGGGTGTATGGATCAGAAAAGTCTATAGAATTTCTTTTTATGAATCCTAGCATTGAATTAGCTTTAGCAACAATAGCATCAACGTGAGGAGCAAATGAAAACTTGGAATCGAAAGTTACTCCTAAATCTTTCACTTTTGCAGTTCTCTGAAGAAGATTGCAATCTAGAGAATATGGATATTCGTACACAAAGTTTTTCCTGGAGATAGAAATAACGAAACATTTTTTAATGTTGAGGCTCAGGTAGTTTAGTTTACACCAGCACGATAAGTTATCCAAGTCCATTTGAAGTTTAAGGCAGTCACTATTGCTTGTTACTTTCAAAAATAATTTGAGGTCATCAGCATATACAAGACATTGGCTAAAATTGATATGGTTGACAATGTCATCAATAAATATTATAAACAGCAATGGACCGAGGTGGCTGCCCTGTGGAACACCAGAGGAACAACTAATAGGTCGTGAAGTATATTCATTAATTTTTACTTGTTGGATTCTACCCATTAAAAATGAACCGATCCATTGAAGTAGGCTTGAGTGAAAACCGAATATTTCAAGTTTACGAAGCAATATAGTGTGACGAACTGAATCGAAAGCCTTACTGAAGTCCGTATAGATAGTATCAACTTTGCTTAGGTTTTCAAGAGATTCAACCACAAAAGAAGAAAAGCATGCTAAATTAGTAACAGTTGACCTACCTGAAATAAATCCATGTTGGTGAATACTAACGTGTTCCTTGACTAGAAAATCAAGCTTATTTTTAATTAAGCTTTCAAAAAGTTTAGGAATCGCAGATAATTTACAAATTCCCCTGTAGTTCGCAATATTGTTTTTTGAGCCCGATTTAAAAATTGGTATCAGGTAAGATGATTTCCATTCATCCAAGAACATTCCAGTAGACAAGGAAAGATTAAAAATAATTAGCAAAGGAAGGCAAAGGGAATTTGAACATCTTTTTAATATAAGTGCAGGAATGCCGTCAGCGCCAGGTTTTGCATTCTGTTTAAGACTTTGCAGTCCCTCTAAGACATCGATGAAGTCAAGTTCCATGGACCCAATATCTACCTTAGGTAGGTCATTGGAAGGAATTACAGCATTTCTTTGAGAGTTACAATATACAGATTCGAAAAATTTAGCAAAAAGTTCAAGAGTCTGATTAACATCGGTAGATTCTACCCCATTGAAATTCATAGACTTAGGAATCCCAAGTGATTTGCGTTTTGAATTAATAAAGGCCCAGAATTGCTTTGGATCATTTTTTAAGTTTAATTCAACGTTCATGATGTAGTTTCTGTGTGAGAATTTACTAAGAGTAATGAATTCTTTACGGAGTTTACAAAATTGTATCTTATCATACAAATGATTAGATTTTTTGAATTTGGCAAAAGATTTGTTTTTTAAATTTTTCAGGTGACTCAACCTTTTATTATACCATGGGGGCTTAGCGACATTCTTTTTCAGTCGAGTGGGCACAAATAAATCAAACGCATTTTTTATAATACCCGCAAAATGATTAACTGCATGTTTTAAATTTAAATTAAGAAATTCAGTTTTCCAATCGATATTACCAAGGTATTTATCGAGTTCAATGAAATTGGTCTTTAAAAAGTTATAAGATTTTAAGTTGGTAGAACTACAGTAGACTCGCGGTAACGTGAACTATTAAAAACCGAGCGTGTTCATGTTTACGGGTTGTTCACGTTTACGAAGGTGTACCTCTTTGAATTTTTAAAATAAATTTAACACATGTTTAAACTCAAATTCATATTATTTATTTTTTTTGTATGGTAAAAAATATATATAAATTACATACGTAAATAATAATATTTTTTGTTACAAAAGGAATGAGAATCCGTTAAAATTAATAAAAAAAAATGCGTTTTTTTTTAATTTTCTTTTTTTGCAGGTTACTGAATACGGCATTTTCGCGGAGACGATTAAGTACGCTTATATCTGCTGGGTTTATGTTTTCATCTTCTGCCCATTCCAAAGCCTTGTTGAAAATGTTATTTGCTTCACTAGGATTTATTCTAGTATGTGGTCTTTCCAGAATTATATCCTCACATTCACTTCCATCACTGTTTAAATCCTCATTCGTTTCGGTTGTGTTTCTAAGATCTTCAACCCATTCATTGGATTCAGCAAATGAAAAACTAACCTACAGACTTACAGACTTACAATTTGAATCAAATGTGTTATAGGACGGAAGAAAAGATTCAAACCGCTGGATTTATTAAATTTAGAATTTCAATTGTGTGTTCTTGTTTTGATTGAATTGGTAGAGAAATCCTTTCTCTCAAAATAGCTAGTGGGATATCTTCTTCAGGGTCTTGTTTATCTTCTATAGAGTTTAAAATATTTGTCCAGCATTTTGCAATTGTTTCTTCTTGAAGACGTTGCCAACCTGAATTCAAAAATCTAATAGCGTCCTTTAAAGTCATTTTTTAGGGCTTCAATGACATCAGTTATTATAAACTGCATTATAAATTTGATCATGAGATAGACCTAGCTCCTTAATTTTGGCTTGAAGTTTGTTCTTGAAGGGGTCCACAAATTCAGGTCTAGAAGATAACTTTTCGCCACTTATCTTAATGAAACGCATGCCATAACTTAAACCGTTGCAACCATTCATCACTCGCGTTAAAATCACTTTGAGTTTCCTTAATTTGCTAATGAAAAAAGCAATGTTTTCTATGTTTAATACATTTTTAATTTGTTCACGTTACAGGGCTTTCTCATCGTGTTCACGTTACAGAGTAGTCAATACAAAAAAACTTTTGTTCACGTTAGCCGGTGTTCACGTAAGGCGGTGTTTTTGTTACCGCGAGTCTACTGTAGTTTTTAAATAATTATATAATTCAATTTCAATGTATAATTCTTTGTGGTGAACTGAGTTTTTTAACAATGTATAAGGAACAGTTTCATTTACTGAAGCTTTAAAGTCATCTAATGGTAAAAATATAAGATCTAGAATTTTGTTTAGATTATTAACAATATTATTGGCTTGGTATAAATTAAGAGCGAACAAGTGATCAATGAACGTTATTTCAATATCTCTTTTTAAATTGCAAGGCAAAAGCATATTATCTGAAGAAGAATGCAACCAAGTTACATCAGTTAAATTAAAATCACCAATTACAAAGACTTTTTGCGGACTATTGTTTAGATTATTCACAAAATCAATATTAGCTAGGTGCTTTTCATAAATTTCAATGTTACTTTTCGGAGGAATATAACTTATAATAATGTACACAATAATACCTGGTCCAAGATTAATTGAGACGCACAATTGTTCAACTTCGATGATAGGCAATGGTATTAATTTACATGAGGTACAGGAACGAGCAGCTAAAAGTAGACCACCACCGCGATCCTCGGCTGTTATACATCGATCCTTACGGAAGATGATAAAGGAGTTTCCATCGAAGATTTCTGTATCAGAGATTCCGCTCCAAAGCCAAGATTCAACAATAATAATGAAGTCATAGTCAGCATGGATAGTAGCAAGGAAAAAATCAGGTAGCTTAGTGCGGATTCCACTGGCATTATGATAGTACATCTTGAGGCAATCAGCGTTAATGGTATTGGATGGAGAAACATTATTTATAGTTTTTGTGGCTCCTCCATCTTTGACTCGTTTTTTGGGATGTAATCAAATTTTCGAATTTTAATACCGCATGGCCAGAATGATGAGATGAATACATCTTTAACAAATTCTGCAGGAATTCCAATTTTGAAGCATATAAATCTTAAGCTTGAATCGGATCCATTTTTTATCAGTTTAAAGCATTTAAAAAGTGAGGGACTCACATTTAATTTAGATGATAAGAAGTTTACGATTGATTCAGCAGTTGTAGAAGAAGTGAATTTTGATAAATGAAACCATTTTAAGTTATTGTAAACAACAAAATCAATATCAGCCATTTGTGTGCTTGTTCCAGAAATAATACGATGATTAATGGATTTTTCATTATTCGATTTACTTCCTTTCGAAGATAATTTACCACCAACAACAGAACTAACACCTTTAGCAGCAACAGCATTAACCGTACCAACAGGGGTTACGACGCCTGCAGCACCTTTCGTATTAATAATTCTATTATCAGCGGTATCATTGACATCATCAACAACGAAACTAGCAGCTCCAATATCAACAACAACAGTATCACCATCCCCAGTATCCACAACATCTGCGGCACCATCAACAACAGCATTCTCAGCAACAACATCGACAGTATTCTTAACAGCAGATTCAACAACACCTACAGTACCCTTTATAGAATCACCTTCACAACATCTCTCATTGTCAATAATATTCTTTGGTTTAGCCACATTACCAATTGAAGAGAGTATGTTAACATCTGAAACTCTCTTAGAATCGTGACCAATTTCCTTCTCTTGTTTGGAGAGATTAGCAGGATTATTATTTTTTGCTAATGACGATGACGAAAGCAACGACAACGACGACGACATTTCTGGTGTTATTTTATTCCCTGTTAATTTTTTAATCGAGGAATTTTATCAGGCTCTTAAAAATTTTTAGTTTCACCAATCTATTAAAGGGACATTTTGGGGAAATTTTTATTAAAATTGAGTTCTCTTCACATCCCTGGGAAAAATAAATTGCTTTTTTCTTTCTAACAAGCGAAATGTATGAGAAGAAATGAGAAAGCGTTATGTGTTCAAACAAATGCCAAGAAATGAAAAAAAAAAGAAGAAATGCACACAAAATATTTGTAAAGATTCTGATACTGACATTCTGTGGCATAAAATCGTTAAGTAATAACCACTTAATTTATTTTTTATTGCATTGTTGGGTTTGTTTTGGTTCCAAATGAAGACCAAACATATTCAACAAACTCATCCACAGATGCGTTGGAAAGTCGGAACCACATTTTGAAGTCATATAATGCATTTCTGTGAACCAGGAATATTCTTGCTCAGCGAATAACTTTGTGTTGCACTTTATTATTGGATGAAGACGATCAATACTTTTTTCGAAATAAAGAAACAAATCATTTAAATATTTAGTATTAATTTATTTATTTTGTATCTTCAAAAATTGAACACTAAATCCTTACAGAACGATAATTTCAGCTGCTGTACTTATAACCAATTGTTGTTATCTACATCTGATGACATTTCAATGACACTTTTAAAATTTAATGAGCCAAAAATGGGCATTTAGTTTATAAGGGTGTTTAAAAGCTTGTTTAATTTAAAAGCGCTTGGTGAAACCAAAACATCTCATTTTAAGATTTAGAAGCCTGTTAAATGTTTAAAAGTCCTTCGTGAAATCGGGCATAAATCTTCTCTGAGATGCTACTTATGTGACGCCACTTCCAAAGATTTTAACAATATTGAAATCGTTCGTAGAAGGCCTATAAACACTGTTTCTTTTGGTATTTCAGGGGTCCTAGCACGTAACTTGATACGATCGAGTTAGCTCAGCCGATTGTTTTCGATTCGATTGAATCAAATTAAATAATTCCCTTACTCGATTACATCGACTAGATTCGATTGTATCAAGTTATGTGCTGGCACCCCAGTTTTGCATGCCTGGATTAGATTGTTTGTGAATTTTTTCAAAATCATAGTATTTCATCTTCAATCACAAAAATTGACCCGGAACTCATAACAAGAATTTATACAATTTTGCAAACAATATCAAGTGGATTCAGGATTAACCCAGAAAAGTTTTAAGAATATTGTTTCGAGACGGCTTCTCTGTATGTACAGTTATATCGTTGGATGCCCATGACTCCTACTCTGCACAAAATTTTAATTCATGGGTTTTTTATTGTACGTGACGCGTTATTGCCAATCGGGATGTTAAGCGAAGAGGCGAAGAGATTTTAAATCCTGCAGAAATTTTTTTTTCAAGAAAAACCTCCAGGCTTGATAACATTACCGATATAATCAATAGATTACTTATTTCATCCGACCCATTTTTAAGCCTTATGCTTTGTTTGATAATGATGTAATAAACATGTTTGAAGAATAATCATAAATAATAATATATACAAATGTATTTGAAAGCGTATTTAATCCGTTCAACACAAAAGACTTTATTTTTTTTAGTTTTGGGTATCGCTTTGCATACGCTGGCCCCAGTCTGTAGCGCTTTGGTAGGTGACGCAAATCGCTGATCATCGGATGAGACGAAATCAGTAAATTCTGAAGGATTTCCGTATTTGTAGAAACACGTGATTATTTTTCGGAAAAATCCGTACCTAAAAAATTTATAATCCTTTAATAATTCCTTGCAGGTCTTCCTTGCCTATAAATTTGTGTTATTTCCATTTCATTTTTTCATTGATAAAATAAATCAATTTCTTTTCGATTTAAATCTGTAAAAATGCCGATTTTGGCAATATCCGCATTCCATTGACCAAACAAAAATACATTTTTCAGGTTTTCTGAATGGAATTTGGTCATTAAATTGAATAAGTCGAAGGTAATAATGTTCAAGAGAGAAAGGTATAGCAGAAATGAAGACATTAAACTACAGGCAGACTACATACTGAAAGTGTTGAATATGCCAAATGATCGTCATCCTAAGAAAGTGGGTCTTCAAGCTATACGAAGTAAGTCAGGATGAGTTAAAAAGTGGATCGATTTAGTACAGGAAGCCAATTTTATCATTACTGCCAACAATCAGAGTACATGGAAGCAAAACTGTACCAAACAAATTACTCGTTTAGATGATATGATAACTTCCGGCAATTATACACGGAAGAGGCATCAAAATGGTTCCATAGGATGATTTATAATAGGCTGAATGTGAAAAACTGCTTTCGAGATGATTTGTCCATCGAACAAATATCAAACATGTTTCGGCTAAAAGGAGAACTGCTGAATATTAACTTTATACCGGGAAGATTTACTGTTGTGTTGCCATTATATGCAATATGTCTGAACGGGAGTATGTTTTTCATTTTGTCGGCAGTTGCTCTACTCTAAGGGAAAGAAGAACTACATATATAAGCATTTTAAATTTTGTAGATCAGAGAGAAAATCAATCTAAGCTAATCTAGATCTATTTAAGTTAAAATCATCCAATATTTACCTATTTTATTTTTTTAGTACTGTGCTAACTTCATAGAACTTTTTGATATTTACAAATGTCAAAAAATTTCTGTTTACATAGTTGTTTACTTTTGTTGTCATTGTTTAAGTACTCTTAGCACGATACTAGTTCGAAAATGTTTAAGATTAAGCAAGAGTAAGTAAACTACTTTAAAGTTAGCAAAAAATTAAGTACTATCATACTAATACCTTAACACTGCTTTCTTATAAAACTTTACGCCAATGATATCTTTAGTCAACACTGTGCGTCGGAGCCTTGAGTCTTGGTTTCTGTTTGATTGACTTTGTTACTATGTATAGCGGAATTTATTCCTTATTGTCATAATATTTTTAGCGACTTTTAAAGTAGACATTTGAGAAATGAAAGAATAATTTTCGAAATAAATTCAAATTTATAAACAAAAGATCGATCTACGTCAAAGTTTATGTTTTCACGACTTTGCAACTTCTATCGACTTATTAGTTTGGTTTGGTTTGTCGGAAACAACTCTGAAATTCGTACCTTACCTTACCTAAGTGAGACTTCGTTTTTGACGAAAAATAGGATTTTGATCTTTATTTTTATATATTTTATGAATTCAATTTATTTCACTTCATCGTACAAATAAGACTTAATCATTTATAATAACTTAAAAGACTGTTTTCTATTTTGAATAACTTGTGAATTCTTCAAGGAATTAGTGAAAATATTAACCAAGCACCTGTTTATGGTAACTTAATGTGTTCAGATCTCCGATGTTCAAAAATGTATCTTGACATGTCATTGAATGCTACAAGAAGTTTACGCTGAAGAAGGTATCTTAGAAAACGTCAATTTTTGATTTACAGGAGTTATATTTGAAAACAGACGAAACCTACTTTTTAAAAACCGTTTCCCCGTTTAACATTTTAAAATTTTGTCACACTTTTAAAGATACATAATATATGTATTTTTTATTTTAAAACTTTATTAATCAATTAAAAAAAAAATAGGAATCGAATAAAAATTAAGATAAAAAACGATTTTACCTCACTTCACCTTTATTCCTTGTAGATTTTAGACTTTTTATAGTGGTACTGAGACATTTTTAAATAAATGAATACTTTACGGACTTACTTATATTTTAATCACCGACTGATGGCTCGCAGGTAGGTGTTGTCTTTCTCTTCTTTTGTTCTTGTGACAATGATCATGGTGAAGAGGAGTTAAGACATGTTGACGCAGCCCTTTTGAAAAAAGGTTCTAGTTCCAAAAAAACGTTCTTAGAGGCCAAAAGAAAGAATATCTGCAGAAATTTCAACGCAACAAAATGAAAAAAGAGCTTTTCTTCCGTAGAGAAAAGGCGTTTCTGAAGAATCTTAACGAAGCACGACATAAAATCAATATTTAAACCACCTGAAAAAATCCGCCAACTTCTAAGATCTCCAAAGGATAAAATTCCTCCACAAAATGCAGCGTAGTTGTGGCTCATTTTATATAGGTGAAACAAAATGAGCAATTTCTACAAGACTAAAAGAACCATACAAAAGTATGAAGTA
Organism: Chrysotoxum bicinctum; assembly: GCA_911387755.1. Classification (NCBI taxonomy): domain Eukaryota; kingdom Metazoa; phylum Arthropoda; class Insecta; order Diptera; family Syrphidae; genus Chrysotoxum; species Chrysotoxum bicinctum. The sequence goes on along the minus strand of OU426988.1, from coordinate 55,006,182 downwards.
ACAAAATCGGCAATATGTGAGCATTTAGTTCATAATGAGGATCATTTTATGTATTCGTTTCGATCAAGCTAAATCAATCTCCACGGAAAAAATGTATGTTCCTAGGTTGGAGCGAGAGGCAATCAAAATAAAAATGCACGCAAACTTGAATCGAGATCAAAGTGTTAATCTCTCTGGAACATGGGATCCTCTGATTTTTTTTTCTGCCAGCTGATGCTATTAGTTTTGCCTGCTCACATGAATATATTAATTGACAACAACGATCAATGCAGTTGCAAACAACATGTACCATTTCAACTTCAAGCACAAGAACAAAAGAAGAGTAAGACAACACCCACCTACAAGCCATCAGTCAAAACCTCGACCACGACAAGTGAAACCCTGTCGAAACGTCGGGCAATGTCAAATATAAATTTGATTAAAATTTAAATAAATAATCGCGTCCGTAAAGTATTCGTTTATTTTAAAACCTTTATTTCTGTTTACTGATGAAGTAATGAATGTGCAAATAATGTATTCCGAAGTACATTCGGATTGAGTCGAAATATATAATCCTTTTCTTTTTCATTTTATTCTCATCAAATGAAATTATAGATGGGTAAACTATAAAATAATCTTTATTAACAAGCAAAAGAAATAAATTAAACCGTTTTCCAAATTCTGTATGTTTAGTCAAAAGCTTTTTCTTCTCTTCTTCAAAAGTAATTCTTTCTTCTTTAATTTAGTTTTTCTTTGCTATAATTAAAAAAAAAAAGTTTTGAATTGGGAATTCGCTATGTATTATGATATTTAAATAATTCTGCTAAACATGACATAGAGCTGCAGAAAAACATTATTCCAGTAAATCAAATCGAATTCGTTCATATTTAAAGTTTTCCAACCTCTAGGCCTGAGTCATATGGTATGGTATATGTTAAGCACAATTAAACAGTTCAGGAAAAACTTTTAGGCGACCGAAATACCGATCAGGATACCCTAGTTGTCTAAGGATAGGGCAGCGGGAGCTCGTTTTCTTAGGAAACCCTTACGGAATTTAGTAATGATCAAGGAGACGGGAATTGATGACATTACTAATAAGAAATGACCTGGGGAAGACACCTATTGTACAAGAGGAAAACGACTTATTTATTTTCTAATTTCACTTTATCGTAAAAAAATAAAATGTTGTTTTCCGATAACGACGAGGAGGAAAAGTACAATAAACAAAATGGCAAGTGTGAGGAGAAGTTCACCAGAGCCCAGAGCCATCAATAAGACAGTCTGGAAAAAAATAAATGACAGCAGGAAAGCATTGAGCACATCAACAGAACTCGTCTCTATCCGTTGAAGATAGGTCAATTTGAATAAAATATTTATTATTTTCTGGTTCCTTAAACTAGTAAGGATGTGCCAAATCTTATCAAAATCAATTCAATAATAAAAATATTATTATTATTATTATTTATTAGCAGGTAATTAAAATTACATGATAATATGTACAAAAGTTTCGAACCTAGCTGCTAAGACTATTGGTTCTATAGCTACTAAATTAAATTTGAATATCTGTGTTGCTGAGAAGGTTAGCGATTAGTTCAATATTTTTACGGTTGGGGTTTTTTAGAATTTCATAAATAGAGGTGTTTTTACATATGTTTTGAATTATTGCGGTTATTACAGGACAATTTTCTAATATATGTTTTATATCCAAAATAGTGTTGCAGGAATCACAAACAGGTGGACTATTTTTTGTGAGAAGGTGTTGATGGGAAGCTGCAGTGTGTCCAAGTCTAAGACGAACGAAGTTAGATATTTTTTGTTTAGAAATATTTGTGGGGTAGACAGGTTTAAGTCTTTCAGGGTTGGTTTTTTTGTAGTGGTGATGGTAAAGACTCCAATCGAGTTTTAGATTCGTTGTTGTGATATGATGTATATATTTAATCAGGTCAAGTTTTGTGAAGATATCAAATCTATATACAGGAGCGTTGTTTGCATAGTTAGCAGCCAAATCCGCGTTCTCGTTTCCAAGAATTCCAACGTGTCCAGGAGTCCACATCAGTTTAATATTCTTGGGTGATTTTGAAAGTTGGTATCGGATTTTGGATATGAGCTCGGTGTTGTTGTTTGGATTTTTTATTGCAGTAAGTACCGAAATACTATCTGAGCATATGACATGCTTACCTCGGAGGTTCATGACAGTTTTGGTGGCTTGTAGGATGGCAAATGCTTCTGTTGTAAAAATTGATGCTATATCAGGAAGATTCCCAATAGAGGCAATATCTCCATTATCGAATAATACCGCGAAGGACGTGTTTTCTGATGTCTTTGATCCATCTGTAAATACAAAGTTCCATCCATTAGATTTCAAATCTGATGAAATACTTGAAAAAAGTTGACAATAGGTTGTGTTGATAGTATTTTGTTTTTTGTAGTTTGCTAAGGTCATTATGATAGATTCAGAGTTGATGAACCATGGAGGACATCGTGGAGTGAAACTCTGTATCCGTTTTAGTGGAAGATTAATTTGTTTAGCTTTATCAAGTATGGTCATGATTGCCGATGGGATTTTCTTTAAAAGTTTGTAGTCCATTGCTTTTTTTACGTCTTCGTCGATAATTGAGTTTCTGGAAAACATAAGCTTGGCATGAAGCTTCAATGTGACTATATCTCTTCTTTCCTCAATGCTTGGTAATCCTGCTTCTACTAAGATATTTTTAATTGGTGTAGTAGGGAAGGCGTTTATACTTCTCCTTGCAGCTTGATGGTAAATAGGTTTTATTAGATTTAATATTGATTTCGGGCAATGTCCATATATGTATAAGCCGTAGTCGATCTTACTTAAAACTAACATTTTAGTGATGTTTGAAAGAGTGTTAATGTGTACATTACTTCGTTTGCAGGCTAAGTATCTGATGATGTTAGTTCTCGCAGCTAGGGATTTTTTAAGTTCTAAGCAGTGTTGTTTCCAAGAATACTTGTTATTAAAAACTAGACCTAATATACTTAAGCTATTAACATTTTCGATTATTGTATTATTAACATTAATTTCAAGGTTTGAACAGTTTATTTTTCTACATATATGAAGTAATTTACATTTTCGGATAGATAGTTTTGCTCCAGATATTATTGACCATTCTAAGATATCTTCTAACGCTAATTTAAATAAGATTTCACTTCTCTTGAGATCGTTAATTTTACACAAGATATATATATCATCTGCGTATATGCAGTGATCTAATAATTTATGTTTCAGTAAAATTGTATTAATGTCATCAAATGCAATAATGAATAGAACAACCGAGAGCGGTGATCCTTGGGGGATACCGTTATGTAACGGGTGGTTGGACGAGTACAAATTATTCGTTCTTAAGCTGAATTTTCTATTAGTCAAAAATGATTTTACGTATCCGTATATATTTCGTCCAACTCCCCATTTTATGAGATTTTTTAATACGATATGTAAGCCTATCCTATCGAATGCTTTTTCGAAGTCGAGTGACAGGACCGAAATATGATTTTTTGCAGATAATGCTTTTGATACATAATAATCAATGTGAAGTAAAGCATCGACACATCCTCTGTTAGCTTTAAATGCAACCTGATTAGGACTTATCAGTTTGTTTGTTTCGGCGAACCATAAAAGACGTTTGGCAATAATTTTTTCAAGAATTTTGGATAAGCATGGGATAAGTGAAATTGGTCGGTATCCTTCGATTGCGTTTTTATCTCTATTTGGTTTAGGTATAGGTAATATTGTGGCAGTCTTCCAGACCTGCGGAATAACTGAATTGTTTAGAACGTTGTTATAAAGGCAGATGAGTCTATTTTTTGTATCGAGTGGGAGATTTTTTAGCATAGGATAGGATATTCTATCTCTACCAGGTGTTTTGCCTTTAACTTTGCTAAGCGAGGTTTCAAACTCAACTAATGAGATTGGTTGTTCAATACGTCGGGCTGTAGGATTAATAATGTGGTGGAGAGGCAATCTATTAATATAATCTATTTTTTTATTTATGAAATCATTTGAGAAGTTTTCGTTTCTTGAGTTTTTTTGACCAGTTTTGAGCTATAAATGTGCATATTTCTGGTGGATCTAGAATATTGTTTATGCTATTAATAAAGAGTGAGATTGGTTCTCCAGTTAACCGACGGATATTTTGCCATACTTTGGATGGGGAGGAGTTAGGGTTTATAGATGAAGTAAAATCAAAGAAACTTTTTGTTTTACTATCTTTAACCATTCTGCGGAATTTAGCATTGCATTTTTTGTAATTTATCAAGTTCTGCGTATTTTGATTTTTTTGAAAGATTTTTAAAAAATTCATTTTTTCTTTCCGTAGTAAAGATAAGTCGGAGTTCCACCAAGGGACCACACGTTTGCGTTTAATAGGTGTTGTTTGGGGGATAGAATAGTTTGCGGCTGTTCTTATAGCTTTTTGCAGTAAGGCTGCTTCTTTATTGTTGTTGTCAGACATAGGTTTATCGGATAAGTACTCTTTAATTTTTTCTTTAAAAATCTTCCAATCAGCGAAGTCCGTTTTAAATTTCAAATTAAGTGTTTTTGATTCAGTTGACTGTCCAATAACCAACTTAGTGGTTATCGGGAAGTGGTCACTGCCATATAGATCCTTCAACGTTTTCCAAGTTATTTTTGGAAAAAGTTCAGGTGAACAACAAGTTACGTCGACGTGTGTGAGCGTGTTATGAGTCGAAAGATGGGTAGGAGAGCCATCGTTAAGAATAACTAAGTTAGAGTCTAAGAAAAATGTTTCAAATAAAGCACCTTTACTATTAGTGTTTGGAGAACCCCATAGGATGTTCCATGCATTAACGTCTCCTCCAAATATAATGGGAAGGTTTGCTTGACTTATAATATTGTCTAAATCATTCTTGCTGATTATTTGTTTGGGGGGAGCGTAAATATTAATATATGTAAATTTTGTTTTTAGTTGTAGCTCAACCGCTAGAACCTGTAAGTTTGTGTTAAAAGATAGGATCTTATGTGGAATATTTTTTTTAATCAGTAATGCTATACCTTGCTTGCATGTGTCATTGCTCGGCAAGTTATGAAAATAGCCGTGATAATTGTTTGGGGGGTGTGGAGAGAGATTAAAAGGGCAATGTGTCTCTTGAAGAGATAGAATCGCAGGGTTGTATTCTTTAATTATGATCTTGAGCTCGTCAAGATTATTGAAGAATCCCTTCATATTCCATTGAAGAATATAGAGGGTAATGTCAGAATGAAGTCGTTTCCACGTGCTTTTTTTACCTGAAGTAAGAGAAGTGTGGGCGCTAACATTTTGGTTTTGATTTGTAATTGTGTTGTCTGCTATAGGTTGTAAAAGGTTTGTGTTGTTTAAAATCAGTTGTTCAGTGCATTGACTCTGCGCTCCGGACATTGAAGCATCCGGGCTCGCTAAGGAACCCGAATGATTCAATCTCCGATTCGCAGAGTCATTTCTTTGAGTAACATTATTTTTATTGCATTGTGACATCATTCAATTCAGAGGTTTTAATATAATAATTGTTATTATCCAAAAGAGCTTGGGTAACATTTGATATAGGTGAACCCGGGGGTTCGAAGGGGGGTTTATTTGTTGAAGTATTTGTAGTGATTGTATTTAAGAGAGTTTGAGTTGTTTGAGGGAGAGATGAGCTAGCATGTGTAGCTGCGGCAGAAGGTTTTGTGATGGTGTTGGTATTTGAAATTGATTTTACTGTAGAGTTAAGAGATGTGGGTTCATGTGATGATGTATTTGTATTTGTATTTTGGTTGTTGTTAATTTGGTTCGATGTAGATTTTCGTGGAGGAGGGGGGGGCAAGCTTGGCTTGGAAGGTTGTACACTAGTTTGTGGAGTATGTGATGGATTATTGTTTTTTTTTAATTGCTGGGCAAATGATTCTGTTAGCGGTGGATTATTTACTGATATTTGTTGGTTGTGAATTTTTTTGGCTTCGGCCATCGTGCATTTCTGCTTAGTTTTTATCGTAAGTATCTCCTTTGCTTGTATATAAGAGGGACATGATTTGGAAGAGGATGAATGAGCGAGTGAGCAGTTTGCGCACATTGAACGTGTACATGGTGACGGAACATGAGGTGGTAGATTGCAAGACTCGCATATTGCGGTTCTAGTACAACGGTTCTTTGTATGGCCAAGGAGTTGGCAGGTGCGGCAACGCATCGGGTTTGGTATATACTCTGTGATTTGAGCTGTGTAAAAGCCAATATCAACAGATTTGGGTGGTTGATAAAGATCAAATGTGAAAAGTACCAAGCCAGATGGCTTAAGCACTCCATCTTCTCCTTTCTTCGTGAATTTGTATATATCTACTACCCCTTGCAATTTCATTTCACTTATGATTTCCGATTCTGTTACACTGATAAGGCATGGTGCAAATGCTATTCCCTTGGATTGATTTAGGCGATCGTGTAATTTTACTGTAACTGGACAGATACCAGCGAGATTATTAGCTTTTAGGAACAGATCTGCCGTTTTTTGTGACTTAACGAGTATAAGGAGATTTCCATCGCGAAGTTGGGATATGTTTTCATAATCTTTACTTATCGCATCTATTGCTTTTTTGAGAACGAAAGGGCTGAGGGATTTTATGGGTTTTTCTTCAGATTTCGAGGAAATGGTAATGAAACGAGGATTTTTTGTATGGGAATTTGATGGTAATTGGAGGAAGTTATTAAGGGGTATTGAATTGTATTTGGTTTTTTTTCTGGGTTGGCGACTTGGGTCAAGATCTGGATCTAGAATCCCAAAACGGCCACCAATGGTGGCTGGCCCATGGGCCATATTCGCACTTCACTTGGGTCACACACGTGGACACAGAGAAAAAAAATAATCTATTAGAGAAAATACGGTTTAAAAGAGAAAAACCGGTTTGCGCACTCGGCGGGGAAAAAAGAAAAATATCACACTCTGAGAAACGATCCTATCGATTTGAGAGTTAGTCGATGACTGTGATATAATAAAAATAGAATCATACAAATAATGCTAATTTGACATTGAAATTTATTAAATAGGCTAAATAATCTTTTTTCATTTTTCGAAAATAACGTTTTAAAACAGTATTTATTTAAAGGCATAAGAAAGTCGACGTCGACTTTATTGGTTTAGCCACATCGAGCGAATAAACAACAATGCTCCAGCCAACAGTCTTAGAATCGCAGACCCAGGGCCCTAATCGCGTAAAAGTAAAGTGATCACTCAATTAATTGATTTTCGTTTTGACAATTTCTCTCTCTATATTTCTTTACTGATATGATAGAGACAGCTATAGTCAAAATGACATTCAAAAAATTGATAATCAAGTTTCACCTTAGCCGATTCCACTCCAGGTTCGACACGACAAGGAATACCAAATATCTACTTTAAAGACGAAGCAATCGCGGATTCCGGTGTGCTTGGCCTAGATCGCTGGAAGCAAAATGCTCGAAATCGCAGAATAAGGAAAACAACCTTGTCTCAGGTCGCGAGGCAAGAAGAAATAAAATGCACGACTGGGTCGCACGAACTTGCTCCTATGTAAAAGGCTAAGAATTTCAAAAATGAATGTTATTAGAGAAACTGTTCATAAGCATAAAATTCATTTTTTAAATGACTAAAAAAAACTTCTTTGGTAGTTAAAGGTAAGAATAGGATGCCATGTGATTCAAGCAAATATAGATTTATGCAAGAACAAAAATTATAAGTCTTTGTAGTGGTTTCTTAAAAAAAAAAGGTTTTATATAAGAAAATTTTAAAACATTTTTAAGAAAAAATGTTGGTACGCCAATTTAAAGTTTTTATTATTGTATGAATAAAAATTTAATTTACAAAAAAAAGTATTGAGCCGTTTTCGAGATATTGAATTTTCAAAAAACAAAAAATTGATTTTTTTTTCAAAATTCAAAAAAATATTATTCTTAAAGTTTTGAAATGCAATGGTTTTTAAACTTTTTAGAAGCTTCTCTCTTCGAAATTTCATTAAAATCCGTTGTGCTGATAATGAGAAATTCAAAATTTTAAAAAATCGTTCTATGGTAGATACAGTCAGTAATATCTTGTTTTCAAAATTTTTTATATTATATTACAGATATTAAAAAATAATAGAAAGAAAAAAAATTTAAGCAAAATTCTCGGAACCGTTTTCGAGAAATATACGATTTTCGAAAACCATTTTTTAACATTTGTATGGAGGGTACCGTTATTTTTAGGTAAAATGAATTTATTTTGCTTATATGTTGTAGATTATTTTTTCAAACTTTCATTTATTAAGTTTTGAAAAAATCGAGCATGGGGTTTTCGAAATATTGAGTTTTCAAAAAAAAATTTTGAAAGTTTTTTTAAAAATCCAAAAAATTTGTTTTGGATAATTTGAATACACAATAATATTCAAACTGCTAGGAAGCTTTAGCATAAAAAAAATGATCAAAATCGGTGGTACCGTTTTTGAGAAAATCAAAAACAAAAAAAATGGTCCCAAGGGGGGTACCAAAACTACTCATTTTTTTGAAATTTTTTTTCGACCATTACCTAGGTTTAACTAAATTAAATTTTTTGAATTTTTTTTAAGAAAATCGCAGGGACAGTTTTTGAGAAAAAAAAATATTTATAAAATTTCGGAAAAAAATCGTATGGCAGGTACCGTTATTTTTGGTCATAAAAAATCAAATCAAAAAACATCCGGGGGTAAAAAATCAAAACCCATATCTACCAAGTTTGAAGAAAATCAGCCGAGCCGTTTAGCTGTAATCGAACAGACAGACAGACAGACAGACAGAATTGCCAGACCCACTTTTTCCGTCTTCGCTATCATCGTAATGTCAACTTTGATCAAAATCTCGAGTTCGATTTTTTTTACGAATGCATAACTTGCCTTATAGTACCTATAAGTCGCAAGTAAAAATTCTATGAATTTTTTGTGTACTCTTTTAGTCTTGGATTCGATTCTCAGCCGCTGCAAAAATGTTTTTCAGGGTGTTGTATCATGCGCAGAAGTGATCACATGTGATAAAGTGCAGCTTATTAGCCGTTAGAAATTGACAGAAAATTGTAGGTCCCCTCAATTCCTGCCAACAGAAATGGTTGAGAGTTCTAAGTCTAGATTTAGGGTCTTTACAAGCTGAAATGGCCTCTAATTTATTTATTATATACAGGGTGTCCCACAGTCACCGCCCCAAATGAAAACCATGGATTCCTGAGGTCATTTTAAGTCAAAAAACTTAAGAGGTCATTTTCTCGTTTTCGTCCCGTTTTCGAGTTATAACGGTTTTTATTATTTTTCCCTTAACTGGCTTTATCTTTGCCAAACTGCGTCCGATTCGTAAGATTTTTTTATAACCAATTAAGAATTTATTACAGTTTTAGTTTGTCCGAAGACTTTTTTTTCTGCGGACAACCGTTTCTCCGCAATTTTGCATCAAACCCAATTTTTTCGTTTTTTAAGTAGTTTTTTCACTTTGATATCAATTTATTCAAAAAAACACGTTAATGAGTATTAATTTTTTTCACTTATTATTAAAGCCCAGTTCATTTTCTAAAATTAAATTTTTTTTTTCCTTAAAAAGAATACTAAATGTAATTAACAAAAAATAAACAAACTGAGTGAATTTAAAAAAAAAATAATTTTTAAATACAAAATTAACTTTTTCTGAGCTATTGTGGTTAAGAAAAGGACAAATAGATAAAGTTAATTAGTAAGACCGTTAACTTATGAAAACAGTAAAAATTTGCATTATGATTTGATGGTTGTAAATGTCTTTCTCGCGTGAACTAGTGTCCGCGTCGTGTTCTTTCACTTGATACTCCATTTTGGATTTGTTATTCAAGTTGTAGTTTTTTTTCAATTATTTGCGAACAATGGATTACACTAATCAAGAATATCTGGAAATGTTATTAATATACGCTGAAATGGGACAACTTTATCTATTTGTCCTTTTCTTAACCACAATAGCTCAGAAAAAGTTAATTTTGTATTTAAAAATTATTTTTTTTTAATTCACTCAGTTTGTTTATTTGTTGTTAATTACATTTAGTATTCTTTTTAAGGAAAAAAAATATTTTTTTTTAAGAAAATGAACTGGGCTTTAATAATTAACGAAAAAAATTAATACTCATTAACGTGTTTTTTTTGAAAAAAATGATATCGAAGTGAAAAAAAAACAACTTAAAAAACGAAAAAAATTGGGTTTGATGCAAAATTGCGGAGAAACGGTTGCCCACAGAAAAAAAAATCTGAGACAAACTAAAACTGTAATAAATTCTTGATTGGTTATAAAAAAAATCTTACGAATCGGACGTAGTTTGGCAAAGATAAAGCTAGTTAAGAAAAAAGAGAGCAAAAATCATAAAAACCGTTATAACTCGAAAACGGGACGAAAACGAGAAAATTACCTCATAAGTTTTTCGACTTAAAATGATCTCAGGAATCCATGGTTTTCATTTGGGGCGGTGACTGTGGGACACCCTGTATATTTTTTTATGGTTTTGAGTTATTCTATTCCCTATGAGATTTGTATCAAGTACTGTTTGAATAACGATTGGGATTGTGCTGTTATTCGATATTAAGTAGATCAATCGAATGATTAATCAAGATGCAGAATTTTCGTATATTAAACAGTTTACAATATTAACATTGATAAATAACTTACCTTTTCTTCTTCTTTTGTTTCTTCATTAGGATCCTTAACTTCCTTTCCAGTTCTTTCGTCGTCTGTGTCTTTGTCATCATCGTCTGCTTTTTCATGTAAGTCGTCATCACCATCAGCATCATGAGCTGAAATTAAGTTCTCAGCCCACTCCATATGATCTTCATCGTCCATCCGTTCATCATTATCTGATTCTTGCTGTTCATCCGCTCCATCTTCATCGCCTTTGTTTGCTTCCAAAACGTTTTCTTCCGTTTGCATTTCAGTTCCCCTTAACTCAAGATCAGCAGCCGATAAGAATTCTGTGTTTCGATCTTCAAACTCATCGATGTTTTCACCCGTCTCTAACTTTAGTTTCACATCATTTTCTGCCCCTTCTGTGGCTTCATCTGGCGGAAAGACACTCTCATTCAAAACCATTACAACGCCACCGTCATGATCCTGATCTAGTTGTGACATTATCTCTTCCCTCTGTTCGGCTGTAAGAACCATTTCGTTACCGTCCGCATTCACAAACTTTGGTCCACTGTCGTTTGCATAATCTTCTTCTTCAACTGATGTTGGATGTTCCTCCAGCTTTAAAAGTGTACTTGGTAAGGCAATGTCTGACAGGATTTTAATCTTTGCATCCCCACTTGTTTGTGCTGAAGATTGCGCTTCGAGTTCATCATCCATTTCTTCGTCCGAAAAATCAATGACACCATCTTCACGGGCACGTCTCTTATGGAATGTCTTCATGTGAGTGTATAGATTCATTTCTTTAATGAAGACCTTGTTGCAGTAGATGCATTGTTGCTTGTGTGAATCAGGATGATATTGTTCACCATGCACTTGCAAATCATTTTCATTCAAGCAAATCTTATTACATTCCTTACACTCCGGAAATATGTAAAGGAGTGAAGCAACTTTATGTTCTGTCAACATATGATGATGAAGCTCACGATTATTTTTCGAACGCCAACCGCAGTATTCGCAAAGTGCTGTATCAATAGTTTCCTTGTGTGTATTGATCAAATGCCGTCGGAATCCACGATACGATGGAATACTTATTGGGCGACCATTCACACCACAACGTAGACAAAGCCAGGGACCTTTAAAAGGAAAAAGTATATTAATTAAAATTCAATAAAAAAACATTTATAAGAACAAATTTGTTTAATTCTGTAGACGATTAGAAGAAAACGAAATGCAAAAGAATTTATTCAAGTTTTTTTTTATTAAAGAAATAAATTCAGTTTAACATAACAAAAATACATTTCTGATAACAATTTGTGCTTAAACAAAATAAATAATGAATAAACCAATATTTTAAAGCAATTAAGCTATTCGTATTCACATAGTTGAGATCATATTTTTAATTATACACAAAGAGATTTCAATTCCAAGGCAAAAATTATAAATTGTGATTTTTCTTGATACAAGTATTTGCAAAACAAAAACGATTAGCTGAAAAGAGAAAGGGATTTGTTTGACATAGTCTTCGTTTTCAATTCGAATTACATGTAATAGTGGCTTGATATTATTTCTCGAGAGGAATATATATGACTCTTTTTGCGATAAGGAATAACGATGCGATTTCTAATGCGATGCGAAACTATTACAAAATTGAAAAGCCTCAATAACAAAACTATGTTAATTACGAATCAAGGTCACGTCCAGTTCAATTGTTTTGTTTGCCTTTTGCGAGAAATCGACAAATTCACGAAGAGCATCTATTGTCATAAACAGAGCTGTGCATTAGCTGTTCGAAATCGGCAAAAAATGTAGGTCCCCTCTATTCCTACTAACAACACACGCTCTTTACGACCCGTAATACCCTGTAATTTAATTTTTAATCACTAAAAAAAAACACATAAGAAAATGTTCCTAGTCACCTTAAAATGTTATTCCAGGAATTAATCGCTGTGTTTTTTTGCTAGTCCATATAGAATTGTAGAAAAAAACGACATCGGGGCTTAGTTGGAAGCACTGTGCACGCTATGGCATTTGTCAGCTGTATTGAGACTAGCATCAACCAGCATCCAAAAACGTCGCTTTGTCCCGAAGTCGTTTCTTTCCACAATTCTTTTTGGACTTGCAAAAAAACACGCCTAATATTAGATTATCAGCATAATCATCGAAGAGAAGAAGAAAACATGTTAAACAATAATAAAAAATCTGTTCTGGACTTGTTCTTGTTCAGAATATTGTCATTCCATCTTCAACATAACGAATAAGCCGAAAACGACATAATATCTGATCTGATTGCATTCTTAAAACATTTAAAAAAAAATTTGGCATTTACAAACTTGTAACTGTTGCGAAAGAAAGCCTACAAAAAATATACGAAAATTAGAAGGAATTATATGTTCGGAGAATCCCGGCATTGAAAATCTTTTTGGTAAAATAGAGGCTGGTTTATGCGAGCTATAGGTCGATCTTGTTTAGTTGCAACTCTTCAATTATGGCTCATGCTTTTCTTTTCCCCCGCCGATGTCTGATCTGTGGCCAGAGAAAAGCTTTTTAATTTTTGCCTCGAGGTGCCAACATAAACGGTACACCACATTCCATCTATCCATATCGTTCAATCTTCCTTTTGGAATCGTAAACACATTGTGTTCGAACAGGGTGTGCAAGCTGAAGGCAATTTTTGTTATTTCCTTGCTTCTTATTGATGCCAATAGCATACGATTGGATAGGAAGAGTTTGTTCATTTTGCGCGGGCGTTTTTTTTTTGCCTTGATTTTGATATAAACTTCTTTACTACATCAGCTGGGAAGAGTTGGATGATGTTTCCTAATATGTCGAAAAATTGCATTACTCATATTTCTCACACGATTTATAATTTAATACAATACAACACCGCTTTTTGTCTTTTGACCTTTACGTCCAATAGGGGATCTCACCCTGTTTTTCCACTTCTATTTCCAATTTCAACAATCAAAACACAAGTAGTTTGTTTTGGCCAACTTTCAATGTAAGAACTCTTAATCGCTTTAAAAAGGAAATACAAAAAAACTAGATTTTAATGGTATTCCCATAGAATTCTACAAAATCTCAACCTCAGAATATTGTATGGATTTTAAATAAAATTTTGAATGAAGAGATGATCCCCAAAGATTATCTTTTTCTGAAATTTTTAGGAAGTTGTGTCCAGTATAGGGAACCAGCAGCAAAGTGTTATTCTAAATATTATAAATGAATAAGGAAACGCACTCTTAAGAGGCCTCGCATAAAACGTCACACAAAATGATATCAGGCTACAAAATTCTTATATTTACTTGAGCCTCGTCCTGCCACTTCTATTCTGCGCGGCAGACTGTCAATGCAAGACTGAATAATTTTTTAATGAGTTCTATTTTGGTTGTAATCAACTCTTAAGTCACGTCCCTCTTCATTAGTTCCCGCACATTTTTAATAGGGCTGTTACTCGGGAATCCAACTAGGGAAATTTACTTCTTGTAAATATGTTTTTACAGACCGGGCTGTATAGCATGGAGATCCATCTTGCATAAAAACAAAAAGGCCAGGGAAAGTATGTAAATTCGAAGAAGTTGACGACTTTATTACTTGGAGTGCACTATTACTTCGCAAAATAAAAAAATCAAACGAAGATAACTTTTGCCAATTGTGTTAATAAAAGCATCCCTCAAAGAAAGAAGAAAACCATATCATGCCGGGCCTGCCGTAGAATAGGAGCATGTTAATTGCAAAAATTGAATAAAAAATGTATTGCAATTCTTTGAGGAAAATTCTTCGGGTAATATGTAGAACCGTGGAGAAGTATGAAAAACAACACACCGAAATGTTTTTGACCATAGCAGCTCAGGAACATCGCAGCTAAGGTCGGCGCAAATGCAGAGAGTGGCATCAACAAACTGTTATTAATTGGAAGCAGCTAGCTAGAGACCTAGTCGATTAAATGCTATCCAAAACAAAAATTCTATAGCTAACCCAATAAATCGAATATTCAGAAAATTAAATTAAGATATTTTAGAAAATAAAAAAATATTTTAAGTACCTGTTGTATTTTCAGCGCCCTGGGCAATTAGCGCATGCATTGTTTTGCTATCAATCCTTCGTTTTTGGGGTGCGACAGTATGGGCAGTGCTAACTTCATTTGAATTCTTCGAAGCAGTTGGTGTTGCAACTTTTGTCTGAGTCTCAGCTTTAACAGAAGAGGAGTATGACCTTAACGGTTTCTTTATAATTGACTGTGCTTTTTGCGAACCTAATTGCTGTAGTGTCTGTTTTTTTTGTGTTTCGTTAATTTGTTCCATTCCTGCCGACAAATTATCAATTGTTTCCTTCTTCACAATTATCTTCTGTGATTGTCCACCAGTATTTGGCATTATTTTTAATTTAATATTCTTATTGCTCTTCACCAAATGCGGATACTGCCGTAGAACCTCACTGATGATTTTAGCATGATCCATTTTCGAATTGGAACTATCCTTGACAACAATTGTTGGTTTCTCATTAGGCGATTGCTTGATAATAATAGATGAATGTTGATTTTGTTGCTGCTGTTGTTGTTGCCTTGTTGCCAATGAAGACGATGGAGATGGATTAATATTCAAAGGTTCCTCATCGTCATCGTCATGATGAAACTCATCGTCCATAATGCTATCGAACTCAGCATCGTCACCAAATTCAGCAGCGATTTGTTTCCTCATTCTCTGTTGTTCTGAAAATTCTTTTACATCTTCAATATTTGGCTTCTTGGCTGGTGGTGAGGTGAACGTCGCCACTGCTGGTCTCTTATTATTGTTGAAACCCTTGCGCAGTTGTTCGAATGGTGAAGAACGATTCCATTGGTTTGACGCATGCATTTCTATATAATCTTCTGGCTCTTCTTTCAATGGTTTGCTTTCGTAGGAAATGGAATCGAATGAAGATTCATATGTTTCTGTCTGAGCATTAGGCTCTTCAAAGCGAGTCGGACCGCGTTGTAATTTCGGAGGAACCCTAAGTATCGTGTTTGTTATAGGCTTGTATGTGTTTCTATCCTGCATTGGTTTCATCACTCCTCGTCTCGACGGTGTTCCTGGATGTGAACTTATCTGAATGCGTTGTTGTGATTGCTGTGTTGAACTGACTGTCTGTGGCCCCTGAACTACTTTTGGGACTGGGTTTATTGGGGTTCGTTTGTTTTTTATGATTTGATTGGTAACCTTATGGAAATGAAAATTATGTTTTAAATATTTTTGTTTTAAAATTTATTTCACTAATTATTCATTAAATTAAGATTGAAATTTTACGTTATATTATATATACCTTAACAATCAAAAATATTATCTATTTCATCTAGTTTTAAAAAAATATCGGTACAATTTAAGAAAAAAACCTGAATTATGTATAGTTTTTTGATACTCTTTTCTCTCATACTGAGCCAACAATCCTTCGTAAGACTTAAAAAAACGGCTAATTTGTTGGAGTGCATCTAGATTTAAAAAAGCCTTGAGAAGCAGCCAAAAGCTCCGTTGGAGTTTAGTAGCGGCCCTTCTTTTATATTGGTGTTTGTATATTTATTTATGCAGATTGTTTTTCTCGAGTTGGATAAAAGTTTCTCTATATATGTATACAGTGAACATTGGAAAACGTGAACTAATTAAAACCGAGGGTGTTCATTTTTTTTAGATTGTTCATGTTTTGGAATGTAACATTTAATTATTAAAATAGTATTCCTACCGTATTGTCTTACTACTGCTCTTAAAATAAAACATATTTTCTTTCATTTCATCTTCTTTTTGCTTGCAGTGCTAGAAGATTTATGAATATTTTTATATTTTTACTCATACATTTTACAAATAAAAGTTTTATTTAACAAACAAAATTTGTAATTTTTGTCTGTTCTAGAAGTTTTAAAAAAATTAATTCAATGCATTTTTATGCAGAAATGTTGAAAAAATTCTTGTTCACGTTTTAGAGCTTTTCGATTTATACATGTTTTAGAGCAGTCAATCTAAAAATTACAGTGTTCACGTTTTGGGATAGTTCACGTTTTGGGGGATTCACGTTTTCCAATGTTTATTGTACAACTTGATAGTTTCTGTTTAAGGGCGCTGAAGCGTGTTTTGTATGCCCAAGTGCCCCTCGTATAGCTCGACGTTAAACCGAGGGACAACGCAGTAGAAGCACTCTTATCTGGGTGAAGTCAAAGCATGTTTATGGTGAGATGTCTATTTGTTAGGTTAAGGAAATGGATGTGAGGCACTCAATTCTCAAAAAATTAACAGTGTAAACTGAAGAGTGAATAAGAGACATTTTGCCTGTTCCCATTTAATGGATAGTAAAATGAAGATGGTTTTGAAGCATATAATATAATATATGATAAAGATAAAGATGATATATGTATATGATAAAGCATATATAATTGGACGGAAGATAAAAGTAAGTTTAAAAAATCGTCAGTTTGACCCTAACAAACCAAAATTGGAGGCTTTTTTAATTCATGTATCCTTGTAGTTCTTTTTTCTACTGCAATAATCTCGCATGAGCTTATACAAATTTATATGAATTTGTTTTTTATGCAGACATCAGTTTTTAAATTCAAAATCGTCCAAACATTTTTTTTGCAATACGAGTAGAATTGCAATCAGGGCATTTCATTTTTCATTATGACGCGCCATTCATGTAGGCCACAATCGTGTTGTGATGACAAAACATTCTAAAGAGTGGTCCAACCATAATGCACAATGTTAATTGTGAGTCACACCTTAACGTCAAGTTTTTTGCCCAACTTAATTTGACATTTTTTTGTTTCAGTGTTTGACAAATTCAACCACGGAGAGGTACACAATTCAGCAGCGCGTTAAGATTGTTGAAGCCTTTTACGAAAATGGGCGTTCAAATCAAAATGCATTTCGTGCACTTCGTGAATTTTTTGGTCAGCATAATCAACCAAATGTGTCCACAATCGGTAGAATTGTGCGCAAATTTCAGCAAACCGGAAAATGTGAAAATACCTGTGCATGCTCGCCCAGTTCGTTCTGCGGAAAACATTGCTGTTGTTCGCGATAGTCTGGCAGAAGAGCCGTCAACCTCGACATCTCACGAACATCACTGATGCGAATATTCAATAAAGATTTGAATTGTGCTTCCAACAGGATGGTACCACTTGCTACAGCCAAACGAAACAATGAATCTTTTGCGCGAGAAATTCAATGGCCGTGTTTTCTAACGTCGTGGCCGCCACGATCATGTGATTTGACACCGTTGGACTTCTTTGTTTGGGGATATTTAAAAGAAAAAGTGTACATCAATAAGCCAAGAACAATTCAAGAGCTAAAGGATGAGATAATTCGGCCCATTAACAACATTGAAACTCAATTATGTCTCAGTCATTGAAAATATGAACCATCGTATAGAGGTATGCCACCGAAACGATGGCGATCATTTGGCCGATATTTTGTTTCATACATAATTGTCATAGATCCTTCTATCATAATAAAAATATTAAGATAATTCCCGAAAATTTTTTGTTTTATCTTTTTATTTATCGTTGGACCACCCCTTATAATCTTGCTTTGTCATTTGTGTATTGTGCCATACGAAATTATGCAAGTTGCACAACTTGGCATTATGAACGCACCACCACAATTTTATTCCCTAGGAGAAGGTGTTTCGAGAGGACACAACTGGATGCGGCTAATTAGTAAGTACTGAGTCACTTCACAACGAAATGTACCCCTATCTAATTAAGTACTTTTTAGTACTGAAGTAAAAGCCAAAGTATGTTTGACAATGTTAACAATATTATTTGTCAATTGATTGAATTAGTAAATGATCACAGGACTGCAGAAAGTTGAAAGGTAGGAAAATAGTACAAAATGAAGTTTTAGTTGTATAAAGCAATGAATGGTTTACTCTACTACCACTAGTTAATTACATTGTGTCCATTCAGTAAGGAATAACTAAATAACATTTCAGTTAAACAGAATATCTTCATACAAAGTGATTTTATATTCTAACTTGCGAAATCAAAGTTTTAAGCATACCGTCAGTTCCTACCTTATAGCTTATACAATAAGCGCCATTAAAATTGATTTTTAGAACTCAATTCTTTTTCAGAAAACTTATTTGATAAAAACAATAATCCTTACCTTGCCAGGAATCGTCCTTGAAGTTTCCATAGTCCGCTTATGTGCTTCAAGCAACTTCAACAATACCGTCATATTCATTTCTTTGGCGGTATTCAGAAGTTTATTATACATTTTCAACTCGAACTCGAGTGTTCCGGTGTACATAAAGTTGACGATGGGAACAACGACGTCGGCTTGCAACTCCGCTGGCATAACCAAAGCATCATCCATCAGTTCGCATGTCTGTTCGAGAACATTGAAGAAATCGGTGCAAGCACTCAAAACCAGACGATGGACTTTTAGCTGAGAGTTGTCCCTAAATTGAAGGGTCAAATCACAGAAATCTGTCTTATTGAAGAAATTCTGTAATTTCTGCAGAAAGAATACCCCCCAGTTGTCTACTTTGACAGATTTTATTTCACCCATCGCGTAGCTTTGAACGCCAATCAGTCGTGCTCATTCAATGAATGCAGTAATGCACCTGGAAGTAGAAAAAGTAAATAATAGATTTATGTTGGGGTTGCTAGGAAGTTATATTTAACAGAACATCACGCTTCAAGTTGTTCTTTTTAATAAGGATTTACCTTGCTGTTTATTAACGCCTTGCAGAGCCAACAAAACTATAAAACTCGAAAAAAAAAAATAAAAATAATTTCTCCACAAATGAATTCGACGATTCACCCAAAGCTTTTTTATTTTTGTTATTTATGTATTATCTGTACACTTTTTACGTTTTATTAGGGAAATTCTGCAAGATGTGTTGGGAAAATGAAAAACAAATATTTTTTCTATTCCGCCAGATTTGTTGATTTGATATTTGTTACAAAAAATAATAAATTATTTGTATTTTTGATCGAAAACACTGGAGTCGCTTCAGTTTTCCAATTACTTCAACCCAAAATGGCGTCTTAACGAAATGTCATTTCATTGGCGATGGAAATGAATAAAGTATTGAAAACTGAACGAAGCCAAGCCATTTTCTATTTGGCAAGTGGTGGTTGGATTGAATTTGTGGTGTTATTTTTGTGTATGCGCTCCCCTCATCGTTGGGAATTATTTTTAGGTTTCGGTTTGAATGGTACCGGTGGCGCACTGAAGGAGTGGCGGCGTGGTGGGAATTGGATCAGAAAAGCTTTTTTGATTTTGAATGTACGTAAAGCTGATAGAGAGGAAAAGAGCTTTTAGTGTTTTTTCCTTGGTTTTTATATTCATTACCGGATTCGGCGCATTTGAATTTAGATGAATCTATTCTTCTTTTCAAAAGCTACCAAAAAATTGGGTCAAGGATAAAACATAACAGTACTGATGCATGCCAATGTATTAATTTCGACAATAGGTGGCGTATTTGTAATATATATTTATTTAAATCTAACAAGTACAAAACTTTCCTAGAATATCTTAAAAACTAAATTAAATTTAACATTTGGATATATAAATCAATATATTGGATACATGATACAAATTGTGTTGCTTCCCAACATCAACCACAATTAAATTTACGAAATCATCATTATACATTTGTACATGTTCTACATTTCGGTCGCTTTCATAATTTCGAAATCCTTTCGAAGTCACTTTAAGTGAAATTGAAAACAGCTGTCATCTGTCACTTCTCAGTTGGTAAATACAAAACTATTTCGTTTCTGAAAATTTTTGATTGCTATTTAAATTATGTGTGTAAAAATTTTAATTTAAGTAATTCTATAAAATATTGTAATGCTTTATTGCTTGCAGTGGCATTAGAGCGTACTAAGTGCGAAGAAAAATGTTGGGAGATAATTCAAAACTGAAGCTGGGTATGTGGTTGAAAGATTTGTATCATACCTATATTTAAAAAAATGCGCCTTTCCATCAGTGCCTCCAAGTCAGTAAAACTATCATTAAAAATTAAATTAAATTAAATTTGGTGGTGCAACAGTTCGGAGCGAACCAGGACCTAGTGACTTACAACTCTGAACCATTCCTGTGTGCGTGTTGCCAGGAACGGAGGGGACCTACAATTTTCTGGCGATTCCGAACGGCTAATGAGCAGCACTTTCCATGACAAGAGATACTCTTTGAGAATTTGTCAAATCCTCGCAAGAGGCACACCCCTGAAAAAAAAACTTTTTTGCAGCGGCTAACAATCGAACTAACCATTAAACTAATATTCCTGTATCATTATAACTGGCCGTGGTCTAACGTTTTTTTGCGGAAGGAAATTCCTAAAGATGCGGTCTACGTCGAGGTACTGTGTCGAAAATTTTGATTTGGAAAATAAAATTTGTCCACGTTAAAATTGACTTGAGATGAAGATGATCAACGAACAAGAAAATTTAAACTTCATTTTTTGAAAAAAAAAAAAAATAATAATAATAATAATAATATTCCTGCAGTCATAGGATGCATCTATTGAACGTAAGAATTTCGCAGCCAAATGAAGTTCCCACGCTACTCTATAATGGAAAAGGATATTGTAATATTTTTGCTAAGGTCCGTTTAATAAAACTTATTACTCTTTTTAGTATTTCTTCTTTATTCACACTTTCCAATTCAAAACAGTAAATCTCAATTTCTAAACAACTCAAATACTTTTATTCAAATTAAAATCACACTTGTTTAATAACACAATCCAATAAGCAATACTTTTGCACACTTTCATAATCCAAAATCAACTGTCTCTCGCTCACCGTGAACACTCCCTTATATACTCAAATTAGTTGTTCTCGAAAGTTCTTGTCTTGGAATGTTCTAGATGGTTGGAATAAGGGGAAATACATTTGACATTGGAAAAGAGCTTTTTGTTTCTTCCATAAATTAGATATGAAATTTTCCAACAGATGGCGCTGTAGTAGTATAAAGCTCTGTTCACAACATTGCCCCCTTCTTAAGATTGTTCGTCCCGAACAATTCTATCTCCAGCGTCGCCACTTTATCGGCGCAATCGATCGCTATGCACAACTTTTAACTTTCCTCTTGACCCTCTTTGAATTCGGTAAACGATATCATTGATTTTCGTGACGACAGTATAAGGGCCTTCCCAGTTTTGTTGAAGCTTCGGCGACAATCCCTTTTGACGATGTGGATTATACAGCCATACACGATCTCCTACTTGGAATCCTGTCGTGTTTGCTCTTGTGTCGTACCTTGTCTTCATTCGATCGCTGTAAGCGCTCATTCTAGTCCTGGTCCTTTCGTGGATGTCGATTAGCCTCTCTTTCAGGTCACTCACGTAATCCCCTGATTCCTGAGAGTCTTGTGATGGGTGTCCAAACCTTATCTCACTAGGCAGCCGTATGCTTCTTCCGAATAGGATTTCAGATGGTGTTTGTCCTGTTGAGCTATGTATTGCACTTCGGTAGGCCATCAAAAATAGTGGTATGTGCCTATCCCAGTTTCTTTGGTAGTCGCCTACGACTTTAGTGAGGTGCTCTTTTAAGGTCCTGTTGAATCTCTCGACCATTCCATCAGATTGGGGGTGAAGTGGTGTGGTTCTCGTTTTCTTAATGCCAAGGAACGCGCAGACCTCTTGGAATATGTTCGACTCAAAGTTCCTTCCTTGGTCAGAATGGAGCTCCATAGGCACACCGAACCTGCTTACCCAGTTAGACACAATCTGGTCGGCCACGGTCTTGGCTTCTTGGTTCGGGATAGCGTATGCCTCAGGCCATTTGCTGAAGTAATCCATTACCACCAGAATGTATTTGTTTCCATCATTCGTTTCCGGAAATGGGCCAGCTACATCAACAGCAATCCTTTCAAATGGTGAGCCGACATTATATTGCATCATTTTTCCTTGCAGTTTTCTACCAGGTCCTTTGGTTGCAGCACAAGCGTCACAATTTCGGCACCACTTTTCAACGTCGTCTCTTGCATGCAACCAATAGAATCGTTGCCTCACCTTTTCTAAAGTCTTATTGACTCCCAAATGGCCTCCTGAAGGTCCGTCATGCATCTCCCGAAGAACCTCTTTGATTTTCGATTGAGGTAACACAAGCTGCATCACATAGGATTTACCATCAGCGGACTCCCATTTTCGCCGAAGAACACCTTCTTGCACATGAAGTGAGTCCCATTGTGCCCAATAGGCCTTTAAAACTGGACTCCTATCGGAAATGTCATTCCATGCGGGTTTTTCTTCATGTTCCTTCCATGCGAGAAGAGGTTCAATGTCGGGGTCTTCTTGTTGAGCAGATCTTATTTCTTCATTGCTCCATCCACAAATGGGGTCAGCCCTTATTCGCAGAGTGTTGATGGAGACCATGCGTTTGTTGCCATTTGACGTTGCCTCGACAGTCAGACTTTTTATTGTTTCGTTTGGTCTGAGAAACCTGGATGGTGTTTCTAGAGCCATCGATACCAGAAACCAGCTTCTGCCCCTCGAAGTTGGTTCTTACTTGTTTCTCTGTTGGGAAACTTGTTCGGGAAGTAACACTGGTGTTATTGTTACCTTGTTCTGAGTTTGAAACTCCGTATCCACAATGTTGACAAGGTCTTCTTGGTGGTAATCGACATTGACGCTGTAAATGTCCAGTCTTGTTGCAATTCCAGCACTTTGCAAGTCCGTTTCTTTGATTCCTTTGGACATATCAGTTCTTCGGCATGAGCATTTTTCGACGATGGCTTCTCTAAGTCGATGTACTCCGTGAGAAGCTTGCTCTGCTGCTTCCATTGTCAAGGCAAACGCTAATGTTTCAGAAAGCGTTCGTTTTCCAGCAGTTCGCACGGCCCTTTGAAGATGTATGTCGGAAATGGCGCGAACAAATGCCTCAACTGCAAACTGGTTACGGATTTCTTCTCCAACATCTGGATATGCAAGATGAACAAGCCTTTCAATGTCCGCTTGTAGCTGTTGTAGAGTTTCGCCCCTCTTCTGAACTCTGGAATAGAGTCGTACCTTGAAGACTTCTTTCATATGGCTATTGCCAAAGCGTTTGTCTATTAGCCTCAACCAAGTAATTAAAGTCGCCGCTTTTATCTGCTGGTATGGTTAGCAATAACTCAGCAGCTGCTCCTCTAAGAGCAAGGGTTAGAGCTATACACTTGTCAGCCTCATCCCTGCCATTTGCTGTGGAAGCTGCATCGAATTGCTTCTTGTATATAGACCAAGAAGTTTGTCCATCAAAGGTTGGAGGTTGCATCTCCTTTTTCCTCAAGGTTTCTCCAGAACTTTCCCGAATCTTTATATTTCGAATGCGATCTAGCTCTTTTGAAAGCGTCTCTATTTTGCTGTCGACTTGATTCTCTAATAATGAAACACGTTCGGCTTGATTCTCCAACAATGAAACACGTTCATCAAGTGCAGATACATTCTTTTCGATGTTAACAAGCTTGCCTTCTAGCATGTTTCTCTGTTCTTTGAGAAGGTCTTCTTGTTCGCTATGCTGTTTCTCCAGGCATTCGAGAACATTCTTTTGTACATTCTCCTGTTCTTTCTTTTGTTTATTTCGTTGCTCTTCGAGACGTTCGAGAACATTCTTTTGTACATTTTCTTGTTCTTTCTTTTGTTCATTTCGTTGCTCTTCGAGACGCTCAAGCAGAAGACTAAACATATTTGAAACATCTACATTTTTACTTACGTCTGCTTCCTCAGCGTTAGCTTCAAAGACGAAAATGTCCGGGTCTTCATTTTGTTGTTTCAAATATTCGGCCAAACGCAGAACAAGCTCATTTTTCGATCCTGCTCTAGAAAGTTCTCGCTTGCCTAATTCACTTTTCAGCTCATTACAGTTGAGCTCTTTTAGTAACTTGCTCATTTTTATTATTATTATTTTTTTTCGCACACTTCACTGCACAATAAGTTTTATTCCACTTTTCTGACACCAATGTAATATTTTTGCTAAGGTCCGTTAAATAAAACTTATTACTCTTTTTAGTATTTCTTCTTTATTCACACTTTCCAATTCAAAACAGTAAATCTCAATTTCTAAACAACTCAAATACTTTTATTCAAATTTAAATCACACTTGTTTAATAACACAATCCAATAAGCAATACTTTTGCACACTTTCATAATCCAAAATCAACTGTCTCTCGCTCACCGTGAACACTCCCTTATATACTCAAATTAGTTGTTCTCGAAAGTTCTTGTCTTGGAATGTTCTAGATGGTTGGAATAAGGGGAAATACATTTGACATTGGAAAAGAGCTTTTTGTTTCTTCCATAAATTAGATATGAAATTTTCCAACAGATGGCGCTGTACAATAACAACAATATTTTTCATATTTTTTTTTCAAAATTTCACAATAAATATTAAATTCACACAACTAGATCTGATCGAATTAAACTCACCTGATAATTTAATAAAAGTTAGTTTTAGAACAGGAAATTTTGTTTTGTATTTATTTCTATTTCATTTCGAGTGAAAGTGAAAAGTTTATTTCAATTCGTTAAATACTAAAGTGAACAGTATTAATTTTTACCTTCAGATTTTAAATATTATATTAATGAATTAATAGGATTAAATGTACATTTGACATTTGACGGGAGACATCCATTTGACTGCTGTGTTCAAATGTATAGTTATATTGTTGTGAACAGAGCTTTATACTACTACAGCGCCATCTGTTGGAAAATTGCATATCTAATTTATGGAAGAAACAATAAATAAACCAATAAACCACAAACCACAAAAGAGCCAACATAATAAATACCAGTGGTCAGATTTAGCCTGATTTATGCCCCAGAGTTATGGAAAATTGGGGGTTTCAGCAAAGCCATGGGGGACAATATATACAAATTTTAATAATAGGTGTGTTTTTTTGGGAAAATTATCCGTAGTGAAGTAGGATTTCCCAAAAAAACGTATCCGCAGTTGTGCGATTTTTCTACTTTAAAGTTGGTACCACTGACTATTTGTCAAATATTTAATTGAAAAAAAAACAACCAATAACTTTTTGCCAAGTAATTTCTTTGTTTCTGAAAATATATATGGAGGTTTTTATTTATGAATTTCAATTTAAATCATTTTGTATTTACTTTTTCTGTTCACCAGCCATTCTTCATAAAGCAGAAGTTTTGTTTGTGAATTTTTTTTTGTTGACAATTATCACCACAAAAGTCAAGGGATCTGTTCGCAGACTTTAGTTAGTTTTGGATTTCTCAACAGCTTTTTTCATAAGAAGGCTTTGTCGCGTTAGTAACTCTTAAATGTCGCTGTTTAACTAAAGTATAACAGCTGACCACGACATTTCGCTCCTACAAAAACGCGTTAGTTATTAAACAGCTTTCTATAAGAGTTCGACACCAACACGATACAAAATGCAGCTTTTATCTTATAAAAATGGTTTTGTAAAAAAAAGACTTAAACTCTCAATGGAAAATGCTAAACAACAAACTACTTTTCGTACTCTACGAACATGCCTTCGAGATACAAAAGAGTTTTCAACTGTACCAACATTTGTATTCGAGACTCGAGCAAACGTCAACATTCTATCCGCAGTTGGATCCTACTTCTACTTTTATCGGCAGTGAAGACTTTGTATTTGTAATACGTATAAAATCTTACTTCACTACGGATAGCTTTGCGAAAAAAACACACCTAATATCACACTGTTAGTTTTATTCAAATTTAAAAATTAGAAACTCTTAATGGAAAACCCTTAAGAAATAGAAGAAAGAAGTTTACAGGAATAACTCGATTATCAAGAACATGTTTTAGACATAATATACATTGATAGCTCTGATGCAGGAGTCAAGAGTCTTTATATTTACATCTTGAGAAGTTTAACTCAATATCATAATTATCGCACCAAGCTAAAGAGATTTTGAATATCAGATTTTTTACAATTCAGAGGAAAGAATACATCAAGCAGAAACTATAGTAATGATAATAATAATCTCTGGATGGAACACTAAATAACTCCTACTTATCAATTGTCTGATAAATTCAATAGTAATCAAAATATAAGCCTAATGGAACCAGATCCTTCCGATTAAGCTAAAGAAGCGATCAAGGATGAGTTTGATAACCACCTGGATGGATTTTTTTTTAGGTATATGATATCAAAATTGTGCTCGGAAAGCTGCTCAATGCTAAAGTCTAAAAGGCTAAGCGCAGGCTCCACGAAACGGCAGCAAATAACGGTTTTCGTTTAATAGATTTTGCTCGTTATTCTATGGTAAGTTTCAGTAAGTTTTCAATGCTAAAGATCCACAAAGCAGAGCATGTATGTAAAATTCGACGTCGGCGCCTTAGAATAACTATAGTTAGCAGAGTCTACAGAGTGTACCTAAGCGACCATCAAAAAGGCAGCTGGAACCATCACCGTTTTAAAATAAAAACCCCTGGTATGATGAACAATGACAAAAGAAGCTCATGAAAATAAGCTTCAGTAAAAAACAGGAGTAGGAAAAGAAAATATTCAAGCAGGAGAAGAGACCGAAGAAGATCCTACGTAGAAAAAAGAGGGCTTATGCAACTCCCAGGACAAGGATATTGATAAGTTTTGCGATCGAAACAACATTCAGAAGATTTATTAAAAAAACCGGTCCTAAGACCGAAATCAAGGCTCTTCAAAACAGCGAAGCGTTGTAAAAAGTTACTGAATGGGCATCATAATGTAGAACGTGAAATATGCCAAGAAGACAACCCACTTTCAATCAATGAAGAACTAGTTCGCTCGCCCAATATAGAAGAGTAGGATGCATTGATTTAATCAACAACTTAACTCCTAAAAAGAATTACCATAGGAAATGGCTGCTACTTCGATTTGATGCATCAAGTGTCTGCAGAACTCCGCCAGCCTTATTTACTAACTCGTTTTAGCGACGGAGTAAAGTTACTTTGACTTTATAATGACTCTAATCCTGAAAAGCGTATTTATAAAAAAAAAACACGAGGAATAGAGGTAGAATAAGCTAAACTGGTTCATAGGAGGTGTAAAGCCGTTTTAGTATCTAAATGTCATTTTGACATGATATCATGTGAAATTTACAAAAAGGAGTACAAACAATGTTTTTTTCGTTTGTAACAAAGATAAAATTGATAGATATTTTGCATTAATAAGTGATTGACATTTGTCAAACGCTCTAAGAGATGTACGATATTGGGGACCCAATGTGGTTGGTACATTCATTTATAGGATTTGAACTTTATACAAACCAATTTTAAGGGCGGTATTCACCGAAGGCTCATAAACGGCTCTTAAGTTTAAGAGGCTCATAAATTGGAAATTATTTGTGCTATTCACCAACCCCTCATAAGTTTTTTTCGAAGTTCGAAAATGAGAGCCATTCTTTCTCAACCAGGCATGTTCAAACTGTGAATTCAAAATGTTTTCAAACAAAATTGACAGCGTAGAAGTCAAATGTGAAATATAAGCCATTTAAACAAAACAACATTTATGTGCGTATGTTATTATTCCTTTTTATTTTTATTGATCGAATTAAAAAAAAACAGGTAAGTCAACCATAATTCGACTCAATGGTGGATTGAATTCATAAGCTTGTCCGGATATTACTGCTGATTTAAGGAACTGTAGGCAAGAATCGAATGACATATGTTATAGGGGCCAAGCACCATATGTGTTTTTATGTATCGTACACAAATACCCATTGACCACTTCTTAAGAACTTTGCAGTTTCTTTATTTGGTTCTTCTCCGGGCTATGTGGTTTTCTTCGTCAGGAATTGGTTCTTCTTCTGCAATAAAAAAATAACTCTAAAGTATTACATTTCTAAGTGAAATAATTTCCCTACCAACCATTTGTATCCTCAATCTCTTCCAACGCTTCCGGATCGTCCTATTTCGACTCGTCTTGTTTTCTCTTTTTCAATTTTATTCGTCATCATCACCGTCGTTCTGAAAAGTGATATTTTAAAAGATCATATTAGTTTTTTTAAATATGGAAAATATCAAACATACGATGTTATCGTCTTCGTCGAAATCATACTTTTTTAATTGTTGATGTTTTTTTTTAAATGTATGATTGAAGTTTTTTTCAATACAAATTAAATTCTCAAATTGAATTCCGACAGTGACAATTTTAAAAAAGTCAGTTTGTTTCGAATGTTTTCGAACAAGTTTTCGAAGAGAGCTCTCGTAACTTATGAGTGATCAGGAGCACTCATAACTTTTGCGAGCGCTCATAAATATTCAATATTATTGCTTGGTGAATAGATTTTTGAGCCTCTTAAGTTATGAGCGTTCGGTGAATACCGCCCTAAATGTATCCAATTTCCATTATGAATAAAATTAATAGTAATGGCAATCAGCTGGGGCTTGCTTACGTTTATAATAACCAGAATTTTAGATTGCTGACTTTGGTAGTATCTATATTTGACATAAGGAAGGCTTAGCTAAAACTTATAAGAAAATATATTATAAATAAGGATTTGCTTGACGTGGCGTAAACCCGAAGTAAGTATTTGGGCTCGGTTTAACTATTCCGAAGTTGCACCGAGCATTAGTGAAAACTAACAAATAAGGCTGCTCATGTGTATGACAAGTGTTCACACTTGTTTGCATTAGAGTGTTCATTAGATTGCTTTTACACGAAAGCGATTAAAATTTTTGTTTTCTTTTAGCTTCCTTTCGATTATATGGATGCTTTTAAGCACAGCAATTTTTAATAAAAGTTACTCTTTACTCTACTTAGTTAATCTACGTTCGCTGAGTTCTTATGAATAAAAAGATATTTGTTGTTGTTTGTAATTTTCGAAATAACATCACTCCGACTCTAATGAAAACGTTAATTTCTATTAAAATTCTTAAATTCAATTCTATGTATAATTATTCAACCAGATGTGCATAGAACTAGGTTTTGAATTAATTGAGAATTTAACAATCACACCATTCAAAACAAAAGTTTGAAAAGCTTTTCTATAGAGATGTCACAAACTCGATGTTTGATGTTTGAAAAACAGGGAAAACAATCGAAACGGCCAATTCAAACTCAGTATAAAATTATATAAGCTTTCAAAAAAAATTAAAAAATTTAATTTGAAAACCCTCTCTAAGCAATTTGTGAAATTAACTAGATAAGGTTCTAATAGGTGTGTTTTTTTCGCAAGTCCATATACAATTGTAAAAAAAACGACATCGGGATTTAGGAGCTTTTTTTCCACATAGCTGGAAGCATTGTGTACGCTATGACATTTGTCAGCTTATTGACGACTAGCATCAAACAATCCAAAAAGGTCACTTTTGACGTCTCTGAGCAAATTATCGATAACATATAGATAATACCATTTTGGCATCACCATTTTTATCGGGTCTTGGGTCTTATGCGCGAAACAGATTAAACCAGCAACAGCACCAGCATCGTCAACAGCAAACAGCACGCTGACCAGCAAACATTTCTCAAACACATTGCCACCAGCAACGTCATTTCATCTGCTTGACATTTCATATGGAAAAAAAGTTTTTCATTGTGGTGTCACTGAATATTACAGTGAAAAAGTTGACAACACTGCACCAGCAACAGCAAATTTAGGACTTTGGCCTAACGACGCTGTTGGCGTTGCTGTTGCTGTTCTTATGTGTGTTGAACAATTGAAATACATTGGGTCTAAATTAATGGCGGCCGCTGTTGCTGTTGACGGTGCTGTTGCTGGTTCAATCTGTTCCGCGCCTTAGATTAACTCTCGAAAATTATCTGGTCTTAGCTAACTCTGTATAGATTTAAGTAGTTGTTGCATTTGCATATAAAGCGCTTATAGTCCCGATGTCGTTTTTTTTTTTACAATTCTATATGGACTTGCAAAAAAAACACGCCTAATGTGTAAGTTGCTTGATGTATTTTTCGCTTTGAGTTTCTGTGTTTCATATAGTGATCCACAAAAGTTTGCGTACTACGATGAAATATTGAAAAAAAAAACACTTCTTTTTTAAAAATAGTCAACTGTTGACAATTTTGGTTCATATATTTCATTGAAATATATTTCTTAGACTTTATTTTACAAAAAACATAATAGAAAATTTCATTTTTTTAAAGTAAAAACCAAAAAAAAACAAGAAAGTCATTAAACTCCCTCCACAAAAGTTTGCGTACAGCTGCAATAAAGAATAAAAAGTGTTAAAGAATGGTCGAAAAACGAATTTTAATGTTAATATTTTGTTGGGTATCCCTTTAATCTTATTACTTCTCGCAATGCCACAAGTTTCTCAGTATAAGAACTGCTCATATTGCTCCATTCGGATAATAAGGCGTCTTTTAGCTGCACTTTATTACGAATATGTTGGTCCCTGATTTTTTTTTCCTAAGGCATCCCACGCGTGTTCGATTGGATTAATGTCAGTGCTTTGTGCCGGTGTTTTAAGGAGGTGTGGTGTGTTATGCAACAGCCACAAACGAACGTTATGTGCGGTATGTTTTGGATCATTGTCCTATTGAAAATAATAATCTTTTAGTATTCTTTAGCATCTCTGCACTTGCTCTCAAATTTTTTTTGAGAATATCAAAATACACATATTGGTTCATAATACCCTCGATTATTTCCAACTTACCGACTCCGCTTGCCGCCATACAACCCCATATCATAACACCTCCACCTCCCTGCTTCACAGTTTTTATCGTGCACTTTGGATTCAAACCATCGTTTGGCTTTCTCCACACTCACAAACGGCCGTATGATCCAAAAATACTATACTTTGACTCGTCAGAGAATATTACCTTCCGCCAAAACTCTGGAGGTTTATTAACATATTCCTTGGCAAAGTCCAGTCGTTTCTTCCTATTAATTTTATTGACAAGTGGTTTTTTCCTTGGCGCGCGTGACTTGAATCCTTATTCAACAATCGTTCTTTGAACTGTTTCTAGATGCACATGTGTGTTATGATGCGTATCTAGCTCAGTGCTGATCATCCTGGCAGTTGTAAAAGGATCCTGGACCACCATTCTCTTTATAAGTCGTTTGTCTTTTTCCAAAAGCTTTGACGGTCGGCCTGATCTTGCCTTTGATTCTATTTGGCCTTCGTTTCTGAAGCGGTCAATGGTTCTTTGAATCGTTGACTTACATCTTGAGGTATATTTTGCTATTTCACCATATGATATTTTTTGTTTAACATAAAGATTAATTATTAACTGCCTCTCACTCAAACTAAGCTCTTTTTTGACATTTTTGCAATAATAATTGTACGAAGTGAATTAAATAACTTTCTTTTTAAAACTGTCAAACTCAAACAAACAAATATGAAGAGAATAAAAAAAACCGTTACTTGTAGAGTGTTTAATGCACAAAAAAATGAAACTGTACGCAAACTTTTGTGGATACAAATCAGGGATGTCATTGCAATTTTATTATTATTTTAAATAAAAAAAAAACATTACATTTTTTTTACATATCGAATCTTTAAAAAGTACTTCAACGAAATATATTCAAAGCGAAAATTTTTAACTTACCATTTGAGAGAAATACGTTTTTTTTAATATTTCATAGTAATACGCAAACTTTTGTGGATCACTGTACATCGAGTTTTGGCATTTCCATATTTAAATGGGTTTTATCACTTAATTTCCAACCAAATTTCGTTCAAATTATCTATATAATTTTGAAATGCGAAGTTTTCGTATAGAAATGTCAAACTTCGATCTTTTCGAAATTTTTAACTAAATAACCCTAATGTACAATAGAATTGAGAAACAGCGGATCAAAAAAGAAATCGGACACATAAATTGTTTGTCTTTAAATCACAAAATAAAATTGATGAAGGTTTGAAAATAGCCTATTTCTGCATTTATAAATAGTTTTTATTATAAACTCTGGATGTTTAGTAAAAATTACATTTTTATTAACAAACTCTCATCGAAATTTAATTTTAATCGCAAATTTAATATAAAAAAAAACGGACACCCTCTGGTACACTCATTTTTTTGTTTTTAACGGGACAAATATAACACTTTAAGGTTCTTCAAATTCCGTTACATATGTCAGATGTTTATTCGATCAAAGGGCACGGTAATGCCCAGCCAAGTTCTGGCACTACACCCTTTTTACAGGAACAAACTCAGGCGATTTTTGAACCCTCCCTATCTTCAGTACCAATGAAGTCAGAAACTTAAAATTCCGAATATTTTCTAAGGTAGTCAGGCACAGGCGCCTTACCAAATTTTAATTTTCTAGGATAAGCGGTTCCTGAGATATAAGGCCTCCAAAAAACCATAACTGACTGACTTACAGATCATCAAAATTATGGAGCACTTCCCGACATCGTAGAATTTTGTAATTTTGCACAACGGTAGGTCATGCAAGCAGAGAAAAAAATCGAAAATTTGAAATTTTCCATTCAGGGGCGTGGTATCCGCCCACTATCTCCAAATTGGTGTTGGTTGAATGGAGCACTTCCGGCTGCTGTAAAACGATGAAATTTGGTAAAGTAGCAGGGCTTAAATTGCATAAAAAGAAAAACATATAAAATTTGAGGTCTTCCATTCAGGGGCGTGGTATCCGCCCACTTTCACTTCCGACTTCTGTAAAACGATGAAATTTGGTAAAGTGGTAGGGCTTAAATTACATAAAAAGAAACAAAATATAAAATTTAAAGTTTTCCATTCAGGGGCGCGGTATCCGCCCACTTCCTCAGAACTGATGTAAATTATATGGTACACTTCCGATTGCAGTAGAACAATTAAATTTGATGGAACGATAGGGCTCAAATTGCATATAAAGGACTAAAAATAAAAATTGAGGTTTTCCATTAAGGGGGCATGGTATCCGCCCACTTTCTGAAAAAAAGTTTAATTTACATTGAGCACTTCCAATTGCTGTAGAATGATGAAATTTGGTAGAGCGGTATAGCTTAATGTACATTCAAAGCGAAAAATAGAAAATCTAAGATAATTCATTCGAAAAGCCTTTTTATTGTCATTTTGAAACTATACATGCATTTTGAAAATTCATGACTTTTCTTAGAACTAGAGTGCTCGATTTGGTACTCTGTCGTCGCTGTAGATCGAATACCTCGTAACCCAGAAAAAGCCAATTTTTAGGTAATGATGCAATTATATTGTGAAAAAAATTCCGGATCTAATGAAAAATATCCTGTGAACCTAAAAACTATAATTGCAGAGCCACGCGCATAATTAACAACACGTCTCTCATTGCCTCTCATTGATTTGATAATAAGTTTTTTGTCTCTCCTGAAAAATCGACTTTTCTGGGTTACGAGGTATTCGATCTACAGCGACGCTATGTTATGTTAACATGAATGAAAAAAGAAAACATTTGCATACCTGAAAAAATTATGAGCTTACATAAAAAAACTCTTAACTGTGATGTGAACTATAATCAAACCACTAATAATTAGACTATTAATTGGTGGGCTACCTTCATTTAATAAAACGTGCCAAAATTACAACAAAAACATCATCGCGTCCTCAACAATTATTGCTTTTTTATGACTTTGTCCTTGCCAGGACAAGAAAAAACAATTGAAGCGCAAATCAAAACAACCAATAATAAAAAGAAAATATACCAAAAGAAATCGGAAGCTATAAACTAAGTTGATTTTAGTAGATAGAGTTCCCCCTTCTATCTTTGCGTATCTTTCGCGATTTTGACATGGCAAAATATTAAAATCTTTGCAAAAAGGAGTGAGATCAGATCAACAACATAAATGTTAAAAAAAAGAGCCCAAATTCTTCTATACAAAAACCTTTGTGTACCAAGGCCACCGTGAAAAGTACTGCGATCTAAAAGTAAGCCAAGCTTTTACTTCATGAAGGTTTAATACCGAATATTTAAAGTAGAATAATATTGAAAAAGCTACAATGTAATAGAGAAATTTTATTATTTAATGATTACTGACTAAAATTTGATGGGTTCACTGGTCAAGTTATTAAAACCTTTCGAATTGGGCATAAAAAAAACTTGCCAAGTATCAATCTATCAAAGTCTGGCAATAATGAAGCTTCCGTAAGGAAATGAAAAATGTGGTGCTTTTATGGAAGGAAAGTCAACACGACTCCCATTTAAAACTGTGGCACGTCCTAAGTCATTTAAGATAGGAGATCTCATCCACTCAGATATTGCTGGACTTGTTAAAATTCCATCGAAAGAAGGTTATAGATATTTTCAAACAATTATTGACGACTTTTCTCACTTCACTGTTGTTTACCTTTTGACAAATAAATAAAAGAGGCTAAAGGAAATTGAATACATTGACCTTTTCATATTAAAAATATTCAATGAGTCTTTTCTAAATGTTTTTTGATTTCATGTCCTTTTTCTTCTTAAAAAATGTATATCGATGCTAATCAATATTTTTTTATAAATCACTCATGCTTAAATTATGCCATACCATAAGCTCATACCAGATACCATAGAGTAAATAAGCTACCTAGAACCGCGACTTTGGAGGTTCGCTCTCTTTTACCTCAAGACCATTTCAATAATCCGAACAAAGCAAGTAGTTTGGAAATGACAGAATGGTTAAGACTTAAATTTTTCTTAAATTTCTCATTAAATTTGAAAACTACTTGCTTGTGTACTTTTCTTGAATTCTTCTATGGATATTGTTGCAGTTTTCAGGATGATTGTTGATGAAGTCTTGAAACTATAAAAAATATGATAAGCAAAAATGTTTTCATTTTCTTTGTTTATTCTGCTTATGTACATATTTTCCAAAGTGTGTATTATGGCTTTGGATTGGAACCTCCAAGGATCGGTCAGAAATTGTTGTCACATTTTGAATATTTCCTGTATATTTATCCATACGGTTTATTCTAAAAGAATAAATACAAATTTAAAGTAAAATAACAGGAAACTGCGCTTTAAAAAAACATTGTATAAACGATTTTGCCCATGCATATATATTCGTATCAGCAA
Organism: Chrysotoxum bicinctum; assembly: GCA_911387755.1. Lineage (NCBI taxonomy): Eukaryota > Metazoa > Arthropoda > Insecta > Diptera > Syrphidae > Chrysotoxum > Chrysotoxum bicinctum. The sequence goes on along the minus strand of OU426988.1, from coordinate 54,970,756 downwards.
GAGACGATGCAAACGAATATTTCGGAAATTGATACTTTATCTTTCAGCTGCAAAGCTCTATTCTGGATTCTGCATAGAAGTTTAAGTTGAACCAAAACAGATATATGAGTAGTACGTCTTGAAGTAAATGTTGCATCGCACGGATCAACTGGATCTGTCTGAAGTCCAACAATGTTATAATCAAATTCAAAGTAAACAATTCTGTGATTGGGTTTTGTCGATTTGCCATCAATGAAGTGGGTGATTTTCTGTGTTGTTGGCAGGAAATTTTTGCTTTTTAAATCTTGTCAGATGTACCTTCTCAATAAAGTACTCTTAGAACCCTGATGGAATTGATTCTTGGTGAGCAGAAGCATTTTTTCCACAAGATTTGTTGTCGAAACTCAAGTAGTGCATACTTGACTACTTGACAACTTGACATCCGTTTTCAGCACTACATTTCCTGATTTTGATTGCATGATTAATTTTTTTTTTAGACACACAGTTTCCACACGTAAAATTTTTCAAAATAGGCATTAAAGTTTTAATTCGGTGTGAAAAGCTTATTAAGATAAATCTCCTTGAAATCTTCTCGCAATCAGAAGATTTGCAAAACAAACAAACCTTATTTTGTAGAACGCACCTATGAACACCCACTTTCTTCATTGACAATCAACACAAAATAGAAATATCTGTTTTTTTCCTGTTTACTACCCAATTGCAATTTTTTTTTTCGCTTATCCAAATTGACAATTGAATGACAAGACAAGAGTGAAAACGTCAAATAAATCTCAGTTTCTTTGGTGAAAACACTTCAAGATTTATTTTAAATCTCTAGCGGATTTACTCTTGGTGAAAACGTAGTATAATCATCTCGATTGGAGATTTCAAATAAATCTACTTGAAATCTACTGTACTGAACGGATTCACTTTTCCATTTCCAATGAATCTGACAGTTTGATTGGAAATGGAAAAGTGAATCCGTTCAGTACAGTAGATTTCAAGTAGATTTACAGCCCGATTCTCCCCCTTGTGAGGAGTCACAAGTCACAAGCTCTTGTGACTATTCCTTATGAGGATTGTTGTGATTCGATAACATTTTGGTATTCTCCCCCTAATCGTCACAAGAAAACTTACAACAAAACTCACCACAGCATGGTCAGATTTTTAAGTGTCATTATTTGAACAGATGATTATTCAAAACGAAGAAATTACTTTATAAATTTATTGTTTTGGAGAGCGAATGGATCATTTGTATCTCTCAAAGTTTTTAAAAGCCGTCGGCGCTGCAAACTTCTTGATACGATTAGTTTCTTAAAAAAAAAAAGATTGTGTGTACTGACGTACGCGCGGTTGAAGTAAAACTTCTTTTTCCTCAAGCAAATCTTCTGTAAGATTATAACCTACAAACAAACATTTTGTATTCTAAAAACTTGTCGCTGTCTTTGACGGATAACGTGACGTTTTGACATGTCACTGACAGCTGCATAGAAATTTTTTTACCCCCAACGCCGGAAAAGAAGTTTTACTTCAAAAAAATTGAATGTGCGCGACTAGCCTTAAATGAAATCGAGAAGAAAAGTACAAAACTCCCATGCCACTTGACAAGCAAGTTGCCTCGCTTTGTTTGTATTACCCTAGGGCTGCACGTGTAGGTATTGGCAAGCATGTTGTAATCTTGTAATGTACACAAGCATTTCTTATTAACCCGTACAAACCCGAGCAACTTAGTAGTCACCTGGCAATAATTCAGTATCCAGGCAACTTGGAAAGCAAGTACACTGACAGCAGCACTTTTGTAAAATTAATTATTAAAGTATTTGATTGATTAGTCGGGTGACGTTCAAATTTATAAATACCAAAACAAATGTCGGTGGCGTGTGCGATTAAGCGAATAAATATTATTAAAAAGTATAATTTCAAAACTTTCAGGCAACCTGATGGTCATATGGCATGCCGTCTATAACAGCATGAATACAAATGGTAGTGGATATACCCAACTTTTTGGCCAGTACTTTGTATGCGAGGGTTAGGTGTTGGTAAAATTTATTTGGATTGCAATATGCTTGTCAATAATTATTCGTGTTGCATAGCCATTGCGCGTCTGAATCTATAGTTTTATGTTTATCTTTGAATGCAGCCATTTGAAATATGTAAATTCTAAATCGTATCCAACTTCATGTTATAATTACTTTGTATTCTAAAAACATGTCACTGTCTTTGACGGATGGCGTGACGGTTTGACATGTCACTGACAGCTGCATAGAAATTTTTTTACCCCCAACGCCGGAAAAGAAGTTTTACTTCAAAAATGTTACTTTTCATTTTCGTGGGAAAGATAAGCAATAAAATTCACTAGAAGATGTAAAAATGTTACTTTTCAATTTCGTGGGAAAGATAAGCAATAATATTCACTAGAACATCGCCCACTTCCATTTTTGTGTACTCACAATTATTCACATATCTAGAAAATTTTTTTTACAAAATATACTGAATGTCAATCCAAGAAACTTTAAAAATGTATGAGTTGTGACCTGCTCTGAAGGGGATCACAGTTTCGATTGTTTTTGTGACTCTCACAAGTTGTGACTGAGCAGCAGAATTCGAAAAAGTCACAAAATCAATTTCACCTCTTCTTGTGACTTGTGAGGCATCACTGACTTTGGGGAGAATCGGGCTGTTATTTGAAATCTCCAATCGAGATGATTAATTTTTGTATGGTAAATCTAGTGATTTCAATAAGATTTCAAGTAGATTTGAGTAAATCTCAGATTATCGTTCAGTAGAGACGCAGTATAAGTCTACGAGATTTAATACGCACACGTATTCATGGATAGGGAATTTAAGAATTTTCTCTTACTCACCTTAAATAAAATTCGTTGGAGCTTCAGGCAAGAGGGATACGTACCGGTCAGAACTCTAGGTATTTTATATATTCTATGCCAGATACCACGCTGTGATGCAGACATTTTCATACGATGTAAGCAAGAGAAATTTACCTAAAAACTAAAAAAAAACATATTCACTAGTATTTATTATATTAATAGTTCTTTTATTAGATTTATAGATATTAGTGAATGTAGCCTATCCTTAAAATAATTTATTTTGCGTCATTATGACATCTACTTAATGCATTGGGCGCATTCACAAACCTAGTCACTACGTAGTCAACTCGTTCTGATTGGCTAAAGACAACTAAAAATTTAGTTGAAATTTCCCCTCAAACGTAGTGTAAAAATTTCTGCTTCAAAGCTAGTTGACATTTCACAATCAGCTGTTCATTGAAAATACAAATTTAATTTTTGGTGGAAGATATTTTCGAAGTGAAATTATTAAACAAATTAATATTATATCTTATATTCGATGTTATTTAATTTAAACTGTAAAAAAAAGTTTATTTAAAGTTCTCAAAACACTATTTTTCTTATTTTATATGTTTACATCTGTCATTAATATGACAGTTTGAATTGACTAGCTTTGTAGTGCAATTTTGCATTCACAAAGCTAGTTGACTTTTTGACTACGTAGTGACTAGGTTAGTGAATGCGCCCATTCTTCGGTGAATGCTGCAGAAAATAAAGCCCAACAAACAAAAAAAAACGAAAGAATGAAAACAGCTGTTTAAAAGCTCACCAAGATAGTTTACTCTTTCCCGCGTTCTCAACAAATAAATTTAAGTTTTTGCTTTAAAAAAAAAAAACAAAAATGAACTAAAACTTGAACTTTCGTCCTTTTACAAGTACAGTTATTATAATTTTACTTTATTGAATCCGAATTGTTTCCTTTTGATATAAAATAAAATGATGTCATCCTTTCATCAGCAGTCTTCCTAGGTTTCAACGCATGTGCTAATCAAGTAAACGAAATTTATCTAATTTTTGCTTTAAACTTATCAGGCGCTTATGTAACAAAAAAAAAATTATCAGAACTTGGGGTGGTGGAGGTTACCTATCCAGTGTTTTTATTTTGGACGATTGTCACTGTAATCTTTAGGTTTCAAATCAATTAGCTATGTTATCCTCCTCCAGTCTAACCGCTGACCAAGATGTCAAACTGCGTCATCGGAATACTATGACAGTTTCTGCTACAACAATTAGTCCAGATCCAGTCAGAGTCACAGACAAAGTTCCACGCAGCAGTGACATTCAAGATAAATTTCACACAGAAGAGAAATTCCCAATAGTATGTAAATAAATATCAATACAAACATATCTAATAAACCTTTATCTCATCTGATTTCATTTATTCAATTCGCGAGGCAGTTGCTGATTAGTGCCAAGTCATGTCGATTTAGTTTATTCATATTTATCAAATACATATTTTTTTTTCAATTTGTATAGAATGAATTATATATTGAAGACCATAATTGTAGCAGGAAGCCTAGTGATTTGATCAGTAATTCGTCGTCATCGTTGCAGACCAAAGCACATACCCACATGGAAGAATCACATCTTCGCCAAACCTTAAGTGAAAGTTCTGACGATAGCCATTCAAACCAAGTTACAACAATTGGCGATTGTATGGAATACAGAAATAAATCTGGTGGCGATACAATGAGACCTAATGTCTTGCAACGCCATGCTTCAAATAATGCAGCAGTAGTAAACAATTCACGGAGCAGTTGTAGGCTGCGATATTTCAATCTGTTGTTGGAGATTGCTGTTCGGGTTTTGCTTTGCTACGCAACAATGTAAGTTTATAACTTTATTTAATTGTAAATTGATTAGCTTAAAAGATTGCTTCGAAATTGATTTATCTAATTATTCACTCTGGTGGTTTGCTAACTTTTTCTTAATATGTACAGCAGAAAGATCGCATATCATTAAACTTTTTGTGTGATACAATTTTCATGTACTTTACTTTGTTTTTTTTTTCTTGAGAAATAGTTTTTTAAAAATTTTCGATACCCTGAATGCAAAAGGCTCTGAAATTTTTATTATTATTATATTGTAAATATTTAACAAAAAAAAATTGATTTGATCATATTCGCCAAATGAAGATATAATAGTTTTATGCACATATTTCACAACCAACCTTGGGGTAGACAATTCTTTTTAAATAAAAAGAGTTCGGAAAACAAGGGGACAAGAAACATTATACAAAAAATTACTTAGAACTATTAATTTTACTAGTCTTATTTTAAATATGTGCACAACAATTTTTTCTGTTGTTATTATCCGAAAATTAAATACCTAAAGAAAACCAAACGCCTCTCGCTCACATTTGCTTCAGGACCCTCGCAGGCTACTTCTACTACTGAACTACTTAGTACTATTTATCTTTTAACAAATGTAATGTATATCGGTAAATCCATTAACGAATAATAAAGAAATAAATAAATCAGCGGTGTAGCAACTACTAGATTTCCAAAATTTTCATTTTCATAAAGTAAAAGGTAAAATTTAAATCACGAATCATTTGATATTAAAAATAAATATCTTTCAAAACATTTGTTTTAATTTTTTTAGCAGAAAGATACGCTTTCGAAACGATACTTTTTCTCAAAAAAAAAAAAAAACGTCATTTTAACATTAAATCCTTTATACAAATTAATTATTATGTGATTGTCATCAAACATGGATGCATTTGCACTGAAAAACTAAACTTTTTCTTGTTTTCCATTGATGAAATAAATAATTGATATGTTTTATTAGATTCATTTGTGCATGCATTGTGGTATTTTCGAAAAAGTTATTATTTAGCTGCACTTTTTTCGGGTATCGGGGCCACTAGATGTCGGTAGGCAAACGTATTATTTATTCAGCCCTATCACGAATTCCATCGTAATCGGAAACTTGTTACGATCCCGAAACAAACTATCACAGAATCCATCGTAGTGGAAAATCTCATACAAATTGCTCTTACGAACGGATTTGATGATATCTTTTTGTCAAGATTCGTAAAAGTTCCGATTACGATGGAATTCGTGATAGGGCTGATTGTTTTCAAGCTTGACTAATTGTAACTTGAATATCTTTTGGGAAAGGGAACCTTACATGTCGAAATTTACTGTGAGCACTCGGTCGGAATGTAGGTTTGTTGTCTAGAAAGATTAAAAATAAATAAAATTATAATAAACGAAGAATATCTTATAAAATATTAAATACTTGGGAGGCTTAGCTTAACAGCTTATTAACTAAATTTTAACTTTTGTGTTTGTTCACCTATTGTCTGAACCTGCTAAATTTTTACACTATGTTATTTTTTTTTATGAACTTTGACAAGCTTTCGCCCCAAATTCGTAGAAATTAGTAGGTTTGGACATATTAATAAGTCTAAAACCACAACAAAAATTTTGAAAACTAACTGACTTGTGTTCTTTGATTTCAATATTTAGTAAAATGCCTAACATGTCCTTAAATCTTTCATTTCATAGTTTTTTTCTCCAATTTTCAATAAAATTGATCAATTAAAGAACAATTATTATCCATAAATTTAAATTATCCGACTTGTTAATTTTGTTTATCTTCTCTAAATTGCAGGAAAGTCGAACGAACATTAGCATTCAAACGAATAATTCACCCAGAAGAAATTTGGCTTTACAAAAATCCAATTAGCAAAGACTACGTCTCTGCCTCGACAGCTCTGTTTTGGATTGTATTCGCCCCACTTTTACTCATTACTTGTAATTTTTTGATGTCTAGGGATAAAAACGATTTCAAACAAGCTATTTGTGCCTTCACTCTTGCCCTAGCTATGAATAGTTTCTTGACAAGCCTCATCAAAGTTAGTGTTGGAAGACCTCGACCAGATTTCTTCTATCGATGTTTTCCCGATGGAGTTATGGGTGAAAGTTTCGATAAATGTACTGGCGATCAGAAAGTAATTGAAGAAGGCAGGAAAAGCTTTCCCAGTGGGCATTCATCAAGTAAGATTAAAGAAAAATAACAATTGCAATCTTCCTTCTTAGCTATTGAATATATGCCGTTTTTTTTTTGTAGTGTCATTTGCCGGATTTGGTTTTATGTCTTTTTTGTTGGCTTCAAAACTTCACGTATTCAATGATCGCGGGCGAGGAAAATCCTGGCGTTTGTGCATCTCACTGGTGCCGCTACTTGTTGCCCTAGAAGTGGCTGTCAGCCGAACATGTGACTACCATCATCATTGGCAGGATGTGTTGGTTGGCTCATTGCTTGGTATATGTGTATCATATCTCTGCTATCGACAGTATTTTCCATCTATTTTTTCAAAAAATTGTCATCGTGCATATTCTGAAGGAGGTAAAATCTCAGCAAATCAAAGAAGTTGTTTTGTTGGAGCTGCCACAAAAGCAGCTACGGACGACACAGATGAGAATCAGCCGCTAATAAGTGCAGACAAAGAAAACAAATGGATATAAATTAATTGTAACATTCTTTTTTAGATCAATTGTAACATTATTTAGTTATCTACAAATATTTTTAAGCTAATATGAGAATTTTTGTATAAATGTATAAAATGTGTGTAATGCACTACGCTTGTTTAAGGTCTTCCTCTTACAAAAAAAAAAAAAAAAAAAAAACATTCCCTAATTTAAGTCGAACGTAGTGAAATTATTAAATGCAGGCATATGGTATTAATTATGACAAAATGATGATAAGGTCATCAGTATTACGAATGAATGTCAATGTATCCTAACTTTATTAAACAATATTTTTTTTGATGGTGGTGATGTAATCATCTTGTTAGTTTTATATTGGAAAAATAAAGCACCTGTGTATTTATTAATTTTATTCTTTTTTTTCACAAGTAATAGCGGAGTGGTTTGATTTTCAGGTAGGATTGGTCATACAAAAAATTCATATGATAGATTTGTGGGTTTATTTTGGATGACATAAATTGCGTATATAATAAGTGCATTTTAGCCGGTTTTTTTTAACGTAACTTAAAGTTTGTAGATTTATTTTTTATAATATGAAATGAACGACATTGTTCGGTTAACTAAGAGCTAAGTTATAGAAATCTGAACTAAATCAGTATCTGCCATCAGTGATCAGACGAATTGAGGAGAAGAAGAAAAATGTCAGTGTGAGTACAGTAAACAAAATAAAGAACAAAAGGGCACCCATGAAAAAAAAATAAATAATTTCACCAATATATTGAGCCAGAGTCCTACTTTTCCTTGTTTCTCCCATCACCTACCATTGCTTTGGTTTTTTCGTTACATGTATTAATCATGCCATATATGATGGGTAACCGATTGCACCAAAGGAATACCCAGTTAAATTGGTGTTATTTGTTTTGTTATTCATGAGCGGATCAATGTTTTTTTTTGTATTGTGTGTATTTATGATCGATTGTAGCAACATTTGGGGGATGGGGAAAAATATCTGTGCTGAATATGTCCATACTGCGAAAAACTGAGGCCAGCAGTTTTGGCACTTATCGAAGCCCAGGTGGGTGGAAATTTTTATTACATTTTATATTTATTTTTTCCAGACCATGGCGTCACGATATATCTATGAAATGATTTGCTTATCAACTTCAGCCACAATATGGCATTTTATTTCACTTTAATTCCATATGGTTTAAATTCTCCGTCCATAAGCTCATCATTCATACATACTTACTTAGTCGCAACTCAAGTTTGAATAGTAACTAACGAATTTGATGCGCTGTTTGACTCTATTCAAACATTTTCTCCTTATTATCCGCACAGTGAAATCGTTACGGGTAATTTCAATGTACACAATTCTTCGTGGCTGCGCTTCTCAGTTCAGGCAACACCCAAAGGAATTCCTAATGTTGCAGGTCAATCCGCCAACACTATACTTGTTTCATAGCTCTGACTGATAAATACCCTATAAGTGTATTATCACCTCTAGGCACATCAGACCATTGTGTCATACTATCTACAAAATTTTTCGTGTCAAAAATATCTAGAAAAATTAAAGAATCGTTTGGTAATACGATAAAGCCAACTGGCCCGGTCTAAATGATTTCTTCAGGAACTTTAACTGGCCATTGCTTCCTCAATAGTGACATGGGCTCCAGTGTAGGTATGATTACCAATTTAATACTTTTCGGAATGAAAAACTTTATCCCGAATAGGGAAAAATTTAGCAAATCATACAAATCCCCTAGTCCCATTGTTCTGAGGGAGTATTCTTCAACGACTGCGTAAGCTTTTCCATCTTTCCTATTCTACTGGTTTCGGTGAGTGGATGGAAAACAGTATTCGTCCAGCCAGTTCCTAAAAAAAATCTATAATCTTCCTTCTCTAATTATCCTCCCTTCCCATGATCATGGAAACGTAAACGAATTATCAGCTAAAGAAATATTTTATTTTAAAGAATGACGGGTCAGTAATGGCTTTCATTGCAATAGGTCCACTGGGATCTGATGGTATATCTCACCGAACAGTAGCACAAATCATTACATCATTTTCGAAAAAGTAAGATTATATATTACACTTTATATTCCAAAAGCATTTGATAGAGTTTGTCATTTAGCTCTCTTATCTAAAATGCGTGCATTAGGTATTGGTGAATCCCTTCTTGGTTGGATTAAAAATAACGTTTCGAACCGCTCTATTTAAGCTGTATTGGATGAGGTCAGATCTGTTATTCGTAAAATAAATACTGGTGTGCCCCAAGGCTCCCTTTTGTCTCCGACTCTCCTTATATTTATCAATAATCTTTTGTCTAAAACTAATCCATTAAATTGTTTTGCTGACGATAGGACTATCAGCTTCTCATATTCGTTTCCAGATTCACGCCCTTGCCCTTCGGAAGTGGATTTGGAACGACAGCGTATGAGAAGCTCATTAGATTTTGATCTCAATAGTATTGCATTCAAATCAAATGAGGAACCATAATGAATGGCACTTGCATTGAGGAAACAGAACAACTCTCAGTTATCGGTTTATGCATCACTGACCATATCTTGTGTGGAATAACCAAATATTCGACGTCGCCAAAAACGCTGTTAAGTGTTTAGGTTTCCTTCGAAGTTACAAGAAATTGTTCACTCCTTATCTATAAGGTATATATTTGTCCAATGCTCGAGTACAATTCCCGTATTTTGGTAGGTGCTCCAATAAAACCACTTGAGTTTCTCGAAAATAATCCAAAATAGTGCTTTAAAAAAGATAGGTGATAAAACAATAACAGAAACATTCGAATCTCTCGAGCACCGCCACAATGTTTCTTGTCTTTTATTATTGTACGGTTATTTTTATAAAAAGTGTTCTAATTGTTTTCCTTTTCAACAATTTAACGTTAATACTGGCGCTGAAACGCCCATTAGCTTATTCTGAGGTCAATTTCGCACGAACTGTTAAATTCAGAGAATATTTCCTTAGCCGCACTTCGCGAATGTGGAATATTCTATCCGGTCCAAATTTTTGTCCCACAGTGTGATGTTCGGACATTTTAAACTAATGTGTATCGGTATTCTTTTAAATCCTCTTCAACTTTCCTAAACGATCACACTGTGCTTAAATATTTTAAGGGTAGTCATGCAAAACTAAGTTGATGTTGAATTTTCATTATTGTGTTTCCACAGGATGCAAAGTTGAAAATAACCACCTGATTTAATATAAGTGTGAAACAAACTAGGTCCAAATTCTTAGCTTTCATATTTGATACCCCATTTATTGAAAGCCCTGCTATGAAGTAGGAATACTCAATTAAATATGGCTCCCGTAATGGACTTTTTCTAACCAGAGCAACCTTAAAAAACTTTTCCGACTAACGGGTTTTTTAAAATTGGTCAGGTTAAAAACTGTGCAAACGAAATGTATGTTTATTCCGGTTTCTGAATTAGAAAGTGAAAGTTTTTAAAGTCAATACAATACTGTGGAACCCAAATACTCTTGAATTAATTCCTAATGGCCGATTTCATAAAGAAACACTAAAAGCACTTTTACCAAAAATCCTCTTAAATTTTATCAGACACTTAAATCTTTTTAGTTTCACCAATCTATAAAAGGGACATTTTAGGGAAATTTTTGTTAAAATTGGGTTTTATTCACATCCCTTGAAAAATAAATTGGTTTTTCCTCTCTAATAGGTAAAATGTATAAGAAAAAATGAGATGGCATTATGCGTTGAAACAAATTCCAAGAAATGCAAGAAAACGGTAAACTTTTTCAAAACAAAAACGAAATATTGGGCCGCCACAGAAAAGTTTTTTAAGTGAATTTTTGTTCCAATTAAAATTAATAATGAACGGAGATACAAAAAAAAGAGAAAGAGCAAAAAATTACACAGAAGCTGAAAAAAATGGGCTGATTGATATTGTTGCTCATTTCAGAAATACAATTGAGAATAAAGCGACTGATGGAGTGACTATCGCCGAAAAAAATAGAGCTTGGGAGAAAATAGCTGGTATCTATAACTCCACAACCGCAACCTCAGGCGAAAGGAGTTATATGCAGTTAAGGAGCACTTATGAGTCCTTAAAGTACAAAACTAAAAAAAAAATGTCCACTCATAAGGTAAGTAAACAATAAACAAATTCCAAAACTCAATACTTGGGCTAAATATGCTAAGCTGAAAATTGTTTGTTGTCACTTGGATCTGCATTTTCTGTTATTAATAAATATTAAAACATACCTAAAAAACAAAAGTTATTTAATAATATTTTTTTTTCCTACAGACCGAAATTTATAAAACTGGTGGTGGACCATCTACTTCAACACTCAGCTGCCTTGAAGAAAAAATTGCTGGAATGGGCGGAATACAATTCACTCCTGAAGAGAATTTGTATGATTCAAATTCGGATTATCCTAATATTATGAAGAAGGTAGAGAGCGATGCAACTGAAGATATTGAATTTTTAGAAGATTATCAAATAATAATATCTCCGGAGAGAAAAAGTTCTCCGCCCTATCAACTGATTGCGTCAATACCACCTGCTCCATCCACTTATACGTCTTTGGCACAGCCTCATTCAACAGATAATGACATAGGAAAAAGATTCATTCAAAAAGCCAAGGCAAACAAACGAATGGCCAAGAAGCGGGGAACCAACGCATACAAGTGTGATGAGCTTTGCTGCCTTAAGAAGAAAAAGTTAGAAAAAGAGCTCGAGATACTTGACATCGAGCTTAAAATTAAGGAGATCGAGCTTCAGCTTAAACAAAAAGAACTTAATAAATGAACCACCGAATAGTTTTAAGTCTTTATTTTAAGTTTAAAAATACTTCTTTTTTATAAAAATTAAAGAAATATATTCCGCACATTGTCTGGAAATTTGATTTTATTTCTCATGTCTTCATTTTTCGTATCTTATTTCCTAACACAGTTCTATGTTTCATATGTTTCTCTTTGGTTTGGAAGTTTGTCAATAATTTCACTTCTAACATCCAGAAAATATATTTAATGTGGCATGCAGCTGAATTGCTGACATTGTTATGTGTACCGCCTGCTTTTGTCCAAATTCATCCCGATCAAGTGTTCAGAAATAAGAACATAAAGTGCATCATTGACAGTGAATGCTATATTCTTCCAGTTCAACTGTACTGGCCAAAGAAGAAGATGTTGCTGGTCATGTTGTTTAGTTCTCTTTATCACTGCGCTGCTTGGTATGAAGTTTAAAATGAATTCAATTTGCTGTAAATAAAGAGATTTAAATTTGATATATGTATATTGTTTTTTATTTTAAGCTCTTTTTTATTTTAATTCAATTTTTCTTAAAATAACTCATTATAAGTTTCAATACAGTCCATTAATAAAATCCTCTTTAATAAATAAGTGATTAATATTAAATGTTCCATCCACAAGTTTGATCTTGTTCTCTTCCTGGTTTTTATGAATGAATCAATTTAACGCCTAACTTAGCACAATTAAGACTACCTTAAAACGCATATCGCGTTCGTATATTTTCAAGCTTTTTGCATATTTGATTTGGTGTACGGTACATATCTCCAGCTATGCTCTTCTGCTTGGCCGGTTCAATCCGGAAATACTGTTCGCATAAATCTCCATCCAGTACATTTTTAACAGGGTATTATGCACTTCTGTAGCTCAAGTGATCTCTGCCACATAGTGGCAGATTCTCATTTCTCATATGCATTTCCAGATGCTGGAAAAAGTCAAAATCTTCTCGACTAGTAAACGGTACAAGAACTCCAACATTTCCACTTAGCGAAGAGTAAATAAGAGATTCAGAACCTCCAGGTATTAGGGTTGCTTTCTGAAGTGACATGATGATTTATCCAATATGGAATGTCGAAATGTTTTCCGCTTTCTGTGACGCTCCACTCAAAAGACCTCGATCCCATAGAGATTTTGTTCCAGTTGGATCCTCATCGACGTCGTCAGTTACAGAATTCAGAAGCCGCAGAATGGACACATTACCAAACTTATCAGCTGTAGCTATAGTATCGTAGTCTAGCAACGTAGTGGCAGTTATCCATCGAGAATGTGTATCGTCGGCAAAAATGATCAACTGATTTTTTGCCCGCTTGTAGCGTCCAAAGAACACAGAATCTTGTACATCTGAAACGTAAATGCGATGACCCATTGCTTGAACATTGACAATTTGATAGGGAATGTTTGTTCACGCACTTTCTTAGGAGCTTCTTCTTTCCCAAGTCATATATGCGGAGGATACGACCATTTCCAGCTAACAAGCGCCCCTGAAATCCGCAAAGAACTCCCGGAATTTCGTCGCATTCGGTTCGGTGTAAGAACTCCAGCAAAGAACAGGTTGGATCTATACGATATACATCGATGGCGCCTCCATTGGAAAGTCTCAGATTTAGTTAAAGATCTTTAGCGACTCTTACAACGAGGTAATACTGGCCATCAGCCGCTGCAGCAAATTTAATAACGGCCATCGACATTATAGCGTCATTTTGGATCAAAGGTATTTTGAAAGTCGTTTGTCCTTGAATTGGATCTACGACACGTATTTGGGATGCCCATAATCCTAAACCGGCTTTCGGCGAAAAGAATTTATCTTCTGGCAATACCTAGTTAATAAACGCATCAGCCATTTTATTTGCCAATTCTTGTTTATCTTCTCCAGCCGCTGTTCCCATTTCTACCAAACACAACGACTTTGCAGGCGATAGCAAAGCTTGCATAGAACAAGGTGATAAACAATCATTTGGATCTAGTGATATAATTCTAACAGTGTTGTCGGACAAACCAACAGCCAAGAACCATGATCGTTGTTCTCCCTCCGGCACCGTTCCTAGAGCCATGCACACAGCAGGCATTTCTGACCGCTCTGTGTATTCATTGAGTTCACCAGACTCATCCATTTCAAAATAGACAAGCTCCCGACCTGACAGTGCAATCACAATCTGCCTTTGGTTGACAGCATTCCATCCATTTACACGCTTATCGGCACAGATATGGCGGATGCCATCAGGGTAAACTTGAACCAAAGCATCATCTCCCAACGAGGAGCAGCTAAGAGTTGGTATTGTACCAAAGAATCCACTGTCCGTAACTTCCTCTACGGTTTCGCCGATACTGAGAACCAGCGTTGCATTAACGAAGGACACGATAATGTAGGCGTCGAAATCATCGTCTATGCGTTTCTTTACTGTCCAAACAGCATTATAGTTACCAGGCAATTCAGATACAGCCATCTCAGACAGTTCCAGACCGTGACGAAGTACTCGAATCGATGAACGTGGCTCTCTGCCACAAAGCAAATACATTTGCGGTGTATCTTCGTTTGCCAAATCAGCCACTTGCGATGTGATGATTGGAGCAAAAGACGGCATTTCATCGACCATAACCAGATTTTTTTTCAATGGCCATGGTGCAAAGAAGAAAGTCTCTCCCTCTTCGAGGGGCATAGCTGAACTCAATTTAGGTTCATCATCATCATCACCTGAATGTGCAATTTGGTACAGGTAGCTAAAAAAATAAACATAATTTTCAGTTAGAAAGTGGAAGCAAGATTCAAATAGACAATTTTAACTTACTGGTTGCCAAATTCATATGCATTCATGACACAGTTTCCAGAATGACTTTAAAAATGTCCCCTTGTTCAGTCTGTACAAGGAAAAAGTACATACTCTTTGTCCTGTGGGTTGCCGAACAAATGAAGATCATTCCGCGTTCAGGGTCATCCAAATCGTTTCTCCTACGAGGAATGGGGCAACGGATATCGTGCATATCGCCGTAGATTTTGTATGTTAAGTAATTTTCAGAGCAAATCAATACTCCCGACGGTCCGTCACTTCCACCAGGAACAGAGATCAAGAAATTAGCGTGCTCTTCGAGTGGTGCAGAACGTTTCCGAACCACATGATTCAAACCCAAATCTAGTTCGTAAAATGCTAGTGTCTGTTGTGTTTTCTGAGCAGCTTCGGCAGTAGGATCATTGTCAGCTTCTTCGTAATCGATTTCGAAGCAAGTAAGCATTGGATTTTCGAATCCAGTATCTACTCCAACCATTTATGATAAGATAAATGTGTTGGACTTGTGCGCTTCCAGGGGTGAAGAAATAGTCAATCGTGCTTCAGCATCTCGATTAAGAATTTAAGCCAGTTTTTGCTTCTCTACGGCGCCAATCATAATTGCACGTCCTCTCGGATCAATTGAAAAATATTGTCCTGGGACAATACGATGACATCCAGACTTTCCAAATGTTTCTTGATGGACTTTCTCAAGGTAATGTTTTGTAGGGTTGTATTCCAAAATAACAATACGTCCTGAATCTGAACCCACTACGATGTAATCTTTGGTTCCGCACGTTAAACGGAAAGACATAAACGCACGTACACATCCAAAGACTTCAGTAGTCAAAAGCGTGTGTACTTTTCAAGTGGTAGAATCCGGACGAAGTAGTTCAAAACTTTTCCCACGCGAAACAATGATCTCTTGGACTTTTGTCCCGGAAAAACTTCCATGGATAGCGTGAGTGATGCCTGTGGCACGTTGCAAGGTAAGATTATACAAATACATAATTGATGCCGATGTTACACTTACGTCATAGGTATTCATTTTAATTCATTTTGCACTCCAAGGGATGAATGCAGATTATATTTACAATTACTTTATGTGGATATGACCACCATTTAAATTCCACAATTTAACCAAAAAAAGACATCCGCCCCGCAAGTCGGTTGAAATTGAAATGTACATACATATGTATGTATAGCTATAAATTTCCAAATTCTGTTTTGATCACTTCATACTTACTAATTGGAATTACTAGGGGTATTCATGTAAGCGCGGAAAACTCTCGTAAACCTCGTAAACCAGATAATTTTATCTCTGCAGAAACGAGCTGTCAAAATTTGTATGGGAAAAAGTTTCTGCAAATCGCATAAAATTATCTCACAAATTTGCTGCGGAAAGTGCAGAAATAAACCTCGTAAACTAAAGAAGTATGGATTCTGACTTTTAATTTGACATTTCACAAAATATTTCCCACATTTACGCAAGTATTTCTTAGGGGGTGTTCATGAAAACATGTTGCGGAAAGTTATATTTTTCTACAAAGCGGAAAATTATCTCGTTACATGAATACCCTTACTGCTTTTAAACGAAGTATATTACCTTGCGATTTTTAAGCCAGTAGGAGAGAGACGTGTGTGGTGGCGGGGTTACACAAAGCGGAAGATGACTCCAAAAGAGAAACTAAGATTAAAAATCGCTTTCGTGTAAAAGCAGACGTCAACTACATTTAAATTCAAACAGATGACTTTGTTTTTATTTTTGTTTAAGTAAGAAAAGTAATATTACATTATGTAGACTTTTATCGGTTAAAAAATGTATCTACTAGTTGGTCCCGTGCTGCAGTATTGTTTTCAGGTGCGTTTTGTAATTCGAAATTTGTAAAAACTGGTATTAAAACTTCCGGATCATTTGGAGGCTCTTCATCCCCAATTTCAACACAAATATTATGCAAAACTGCTGTTGCAACAATGACTGCCATTATGGTCCGTATTTCTAATCGCATACCAATAGAAAGGCAAGGAAATCGCCTTTTCCAAACCCCAAAACCCCTTTCAATTACATTTCTCGTTTTGATTTGAGATTTGTTGTAGGCAATCTGAGCTGTAGTATGAGGATTTAGTATTGGGGTCAATAAATAATTTCTACATGGATAGCCACCATCACCAAGTAGATAACAATTTGGAAACTCATTGTTTTCGAACCTAGCACGAAGAAAAGAATCATCAAAAATATTAGCATCATGAGCACTTCCAGGCCACCGTGCCACAACATCAAGGAATTTTAAATTGCTGTCACATACGCATTGCGTGTTAATTGAAAACCATCCTTTTCTGTTTCTATAAACTTCTGCTTCCTCTCCACCAGGTGACTGAATTCTGATGTGTGTGCAATCGATTGCACCAAGAACTTTCGGGAATCTCGCCAAGTCGTAGAATTTGTTTTGAACTTTCATTATATCATGAAGATCAATAGGAAGTGTAATAAAATGTGGTCGCATTGATGCTATTAGGTGGGTTACTCTTCGTACAATACGGCAAACAGTTGACTTTGAGATATTAAACATGTCTCCAACGCAGATTTGGAAAGATCCTGTGGCATAAAATCGTAAAGCAATAAGCACTTGATTTAATGCACTGACGGGTTTGTTTCGGTTAGTTTTAGGTTGCAAATGACGATCAAACAAATCCAACAACTGTTCCACGGATGCTTTGGAAAGTCGGAACCTCATTTTGAAGTCAATATCGTCATAGTCGGAGAATGGATTCCTGTGATTTCGGAATACTCTGGTACGGCGAATTACAATGTGGTGCTCTTCATCATCGGACTCAGATGAAGACGACCAATCTATTATTCTATATAAAAAGCAAATCATTAAAATATTATTATTAACATGCAAAGTTGACATTTTTGTACCTATTCATTTTGTATCTCCAAAAATTGAAAATTAATATTTATGAAACAAAAATGTCAGCTGCTATATCCACTCTTGTTAACTGCATATGATGACATTTCTATGATACTTTTAAATTTAATGAGCCAAAAATGGGCATTTAGTTTATAAGGGTGTTTAAGAGCTTGTTAAATTTAAAAGCACTTGGTGAAACTAAAAAATGCCATTTTAAGGTTTAGAAGCCTGTTAAATGTTTAAAAGTCCTTCGTGAAATCGGCCATAAATCTTTTGATATTCAAATTATTTGTTGCAAGAAACTGTAACCTACTCATAATGTGTAGGTACATTATATTTGCAATAAATTAGAACAAATGTGTCAGGAAAAAATCAGCTTTTATTTGTATGTAGGTACTTGCCTGCTTATAGGCAAGTAAATGGCAATAAAAATACGCTTTTTAAATTTAATGAGATGAAAACAAGCTTTTAGTTTATATATCGCACCCTTAGAATGAAAGTGACCTAACTGAAGAATAGCAATTTGTGGAAAATGTGCAATATAGTATAGTTTTGGAGTAAGTTTGATTTGAATGTACATATCTCTCACAAATTTCAAGTGACCGATGTATAAACTGTCCCTTTCTTACTCATATTCCGGTATCTTTTTCACCAAAGGGCTTTTAGAGATGTCATTTTAAGGTCAGTTTATTGCGAAATCAGAAGTTACGGGAATTTTGAGTTAGGTCACATTCATTCTTGTGTTGTTTTCCATTGATTCCGCTCAAGGATCTACTCATTCTGAAATCCAATGAAACGGTGTTCACTACTTCTACTCAACTTTGAAATTTTGCCTTTGATTTGTTATGTCGTTTTCCATTGGTTCCACTCAAGGGCAAGAGTACGATAACTTAGGCGCCAAGAAATTATAACGGTTTTTTGTAGAACCGTTCAATACAAGCATTTTTTACTACGGGAGGAGGGGGGTGGGTCTATCCCCCCGTTTGGGCGGGAGGGGCAATTTTATAAAAAAGGTACTAAAATGGAAACAAAAATATTAAAAAATATCGGTAATACTTACAATTAAGTATTGTACCTTTTTTTAAAGCCAATACTCCGATCTATTAGATAATTTTTAAATCAAGTAGAATCTATGCACAGTTTTTGAAAAAACGAGTTTTAAACTCAAATTTTGGTGAAAAAAAAACAAAAAAAAAGTTTAAAGTTTAATTTTTCAAAACTGCATAGTTATATATTATTATTTTTCCTAAAATTCGTTGCTCTAATTTATTCTTATTCAAAAACTGAAAACTAGATGATTTTATGTCGTCTAGTTTTTGAGAAAATTGAAAATAACTAAAACTACTTTTTTATGGGATATTTGCTTTTTT
Organism: Chrysotoxum bicinctum; assembly: GCA_911387755.1. NCBI lineage: Eukaryota > Metazoa > Arthropoda > Insecta > Diptera > Syrphidae > Chrysotoxum > Chrysotoxum bicinctum. The sequence goes on along the minus strand of OU426988.1, from coordinate 54,951,650 downwards.
TGCTTGCTTACGCATTACGGCGTATAAACAGTGAGATATGTATGGGGGGGCATGCTGCTCCCCTGCAACCCCCTGCCTGGGCAGACTATAGAATTTGGGGTAGGTGCGAGGTTGGGTGTATGCAAGGTTTCTTTTACATTTACAGAATCTGGATTTAAAGAAACTTTGAATTTACCCTATGGTCTATATCCAACGTCTACTAAATATATGTATGTACGTAGCCCAAAGTTGCACATTTAAAATGTTCAGACATGAAAATTTAATACATTATGAAAAATTCACATTACCTAGGTAATACTGTACGAATGCAGCAAATTTATATAATTCCTTAATTAATATGTAGATATGTTTATTGTTTGTGTCTAAAATTTTTAATGCTAATATGGTACAGGTTATTGTTTACCAAGGTCATTCGTTATTCAACCTTTGTAAGAGTGAAGTATTTTTTTCTTTGAATAAAGAATGGCGACTAAGCATCCACTACTTCATCCTTAAATAAATAACTTTTCAATATTTCAAAAAAAATATTTCAAAAGCATCGCGTTCTTAGAAGAAATTGGTCTAATTCAAACTAAAGCGTCAACTGCCCTCAACTCCAACTCAAAAAGGTGACAAAAATTGTAAGAATACAATATTATTATTATTATTTATTATATAGTTACAAATTTGTAGGTGGGTATATAAAATTCAAATTACATTTAAATGATTTACATAGTTAATCTTTTATTTTAATAAATAACGTTACTTAAATTTTCCTTAAAACTAATGATTTAAAAGTTTCTCTGGTGCAATCCATATAAAAGTTAATCTCAGAGCAATAAACCCATCTATCGGCACATTTTTCCATGGGCCTCAATATTGGCTAGAGATTCGGGAGGTGCTTGCTATATTTTTTTTATGATCAAAATGCCTGTAAACACGGTTTTAATACATTGAACATTGAAAAAATGACTTGAATATTTTTAATTAACACCTGACTTACTCGCAAACTGACTGACTGAGACGCGAAATGCCATGCAATTCTACCTCCTCTGGTGCATTCTTGGTAACCCTAAATGATTTGCTGTACTTTACCTACAAATGAAATCACCGTAGTTAAATACCAAAAATCAAAAATTTCATAAAAAGTAATTTTAGTAATTTTCGATTTTCTCAAAAACTAGAAGGGACAAAACCATTTGGTTTTTTGTGTTGATTCAGAATTAATAGTAGCATTGACCACAAAAAGCCAATTAAGCACTTCATTCTACAATTTTGAAAAAAAAAAAATGGTCTAAACTTTTTTTTTTCATTTTTTTTTTTCATTTTTTTTTAACAAAATTTTGAGTTTGCATGCAAATTTTTCAAAAACTATTGACATAAATAATTTAATTTAAATTTACGATTGTAGAACAGACTTCTGGCTTTCAAAACCGGTATAGTATTTTATTGTAAGTATTGCCGTTGTTTTTTAATATTTTTTTTTTTTTTTTCAATTTAAGTAATTTTTTCTAAAATCACCCCTACCTCCTAAACGGGCCCCCCCCCCCCCTCCCATAGTAAAAAACGCTTGTATTTGACCCTTCTACAAAAATCCGTTATCAATTTTTGGCGCCTAAGTTATCGTACTCTCCCCCACTCAAGGATCATACTGAAATCCAATTTAACGGTGGTCACTACTTCTTTGCCTTTGTATAAGTTAATCGTCGTGTTGGTGAAAATCTGCGATAGTTACCTATTTATTATTTGTATATTTTGGATTAAGTAAATTATTTCTAAACGAACTTAATTATTGCAAACACAAACGAAATAAAATCAAATAAAAATGCTGCTGCCGGTTTTTACTTTCGACATTTTAGTATTATGTATTAGTGCTTCTTGAGTGGAGTGAATACTAAAGATTATTGATAACACGGTCACGGGCAAAATTTTCCAGCATTAATAATCATTATCATTATAAATTTAATCTTAGTTGGATTTTTGTCAAAAAATCGATGAGAGATAAACTAAATCTAACAAATATTGCGTAGGTATTGACAAGGCCCTCACAGTCAACTCTCTGGCATTTAAACATCAGAAATAAAAGAAGAAGCATGTATTAACATAGTTTACGTAAGATAAAAAATTCGTATCCAATGTGACTGCTGTCTGGGGTTTTCTGAAGTCACAGGGGTATGCCAATAAAAAGACGCAATCGAAGGATGATCAACATACCACAAGCTGTTGTCATTGAAGACTTTACACCTCGGATGCCACCGTGCGAAGCTTCGGGGGACATTTGAACAATGTCACTCTTCGTTTCCACACATACCTATATTCGAATATAAACATGTACAATGTACATACAGTGTTGGACAAATCTAAATCACTAAAAAATGTCACATTGGAAACATACGAATAAAAAGTGAAAACACTCGTGATACTTTTATATTTTTTCTTAATAACAATATATTATTCTATAGTTCACAGCCTTTAATTTGATTTTAAATCTTAACATATTTCTAAAAAATAAAAATAGTTAAAAACTAATTAAAAATTAGCTGGACAAAACTAAAGCACATGTATCCTATTTCTGTTTACAGTTATCGAATTCTACCGCTTACTTCTTAAATGCTATTACCTTGACTTGTTATTTTGTCAAGCATGTTCTAGGCAAAACAAAAAAAGTTAATCGCGGATCTTTGCACCATGCTAACGGTCAAAGCTAATGAACATTTTAAAATTTAAATAAAAATTGTTAAAATGGCGCGGAATAAATATTCCAATAAATTAAAAGAAAAAATAGTGTCCGACTTTCAAAGCGGTGAATCAATTACATTTATTAGCAATAAATATGGTATATAAGCCATACGGTTTATTTCTCTAGTGTTCAAACAGTGCAAATGGTGGTAGACCTCGAAAAAACACGTCGCATTGCGATATAAGAATAATGAGGTTAATCAGAAATGAAGTTATTATTATGCGGGGGCGAAATAGGACACACGTCTGAATAGGCTAAGAATTACTCGGAGAGGGAAAAATGGAAGACGGTTCTATTTTCGGATGAATCGAAATTTAATTTAAAGGGATCGGACAGATTTCGTACGGTACGAAGCCCGAAAGGTGAACGCCTCAATACTCAATTCAACAAGGCAACTGTGAAGCACTGTGGGGGGGGGGGGGGCATTATTGTCTGGGGATATTCTTCCAGTCAAGGGATCGGACCACTTCATAAGAAAAGTGGTATAATGGATCGTTTCATGTACCCGGAAAGCCTGCAAAACGTCTTGCTTCCGTATGCGGAGGAGAATATGCCATTGCAATATGCCATTGCGATGGATTTTCCAACATCACAACGTTCCGAAACATACCGTTAAATCGGTGAAAGATTGGCTTAATGAAGGTAATATTACGGTTATAAAGTGGCCAGCGCAATCCCCTGATCTCAACCCCACAAAGAATCTATGGGAAATTGTAGATCAGAGGATTGATCGAACAAAATGTAACAATTTTGACTCACTACTACAACAACTACAAACTGCCTGGGAAAACATCCCCATACAAATAATTTACAATCTCATTGCCTCCATGCCATATGTCACCAAATACTAACATTAAAACTTTTTTTTTTATATATTTTGTAACGGGTGATTTTTTTGAGGTTAGGATTTTCATGCATTAGTATTTGACAGATCACGCGGGATTTCAGACATGGTGTCAAAGAGAAAGATGCTCAGTATGCTTTGACATTTCATCATGAATAGACTTACTAACGAGCAACGCTTGCAAATCATTGAATTTTATTACCAAAATCAGTGTTCGGTTCGAAATGTGTTTCGCGCTTTACGTCCGATTTATGGTCTACATAATCGACCAAGTGAGCAAACAATTAATGCGATTGTGACCAAGTTTCGCACTCAGTTTACTTTATTGGACATTAAACCAACCACACGAATGCGTACAGTGCGTACAGAAGAGAATATTGCGTCTGTTTCTGAGAGTGTTGCTGAAGACCGTGAAATGTCGATTCGTCGCCGTTCGCAGCAATTGGGTTTGTGTTATTCGACCACATGGAAGATTTTACGCAAAGATCTTGGTGTAAAACCGTATAAAATACAGCTCGTGCAAGAACTGAAGCCGAACGATCTGCCACAACGTCGAATTTTCAGTGAATGGGCCCTAGAAAAGTTGGCAGAAAATCCGCTTTTTTATCGACAAATTTTGTTCAGCGATGAGGCTCATTTCTGGTTGAATGGCTACGTAAATAAGCAAAATTGCCGCATTTGGAGTGAAGAGCAACCAGAAGCCGTTCAAGAACTGCCCATGCATCCCGAAAAATGCACTGTTTGGTGTGGTTTGTACGCTGGTGGAATCATTGGACCGTATTTTTTCAAAGATGCTGTTGGACGCAACGTTACGGTGAATGGCGATCGCTATCGTTCAATGCTAACAAACTTTTTGTTGCCAAAAATGGAAGAACTGAACTTGGTTGACATGTGGTTTCAACAAGATGGCGCTACATGCCACACAGCTCGCGATTCTATGGCCATTTTGAGGGAAAACTTCGGAGAACAATTCATCTCAAGGAATGGACCGGTAAGTTGGCTACCAAGATCATGCGATTTGACGCCTTTAGACTATTTTTTGTGGGGCTACGTCAAGTCTAAAGTCTACACAAATAAGCCAGCAACTATTCCAGCTTTGGAAGACAACATTTCCGAAGAAATTCGGGCTATTCCGGCCGAAATGCTCGAAAAAGTTACCCAAAATTGGACTTTCCGAATGGACCACCTAAGACGCAGCCGCGGTCAACATTTAAATGAAATTATCTTCAAAAAGTAAATGTCATGAACCAATCTAACGTTTCAAATAAAGAATCGATGAGATTTTGCAAATTTTATGCGTTTTTTTTTTAAAAAAAGTTCTCAAGCTCTTAAAAAATCTCCCTTTATATGAAATCAAAAATGTGCTTTAGTTTTGTCCACCTACTTTTTAATGAGTTTTCAACTATTTTTATTTTTTAGAAATATGTTAAGATTTAAAGTAAAATTAAAAGCTGTAAAATATAGAATAATATGTTTTGATTAAGAAAAAATAAAAATTATAAAAGTATCACGAGTGTTTTCACTTTTTATTCATATGTTTCCAACGTGATATTTTTTCGTGCTTTAGTTTTGTCCAACACTGTATATATTGCGCACAAATGCAGTCATGAAATGTGTTAATACACATTCGATATTGTAACTTTTAAGATGTCCACATTTATTAAACACCAAAGCTATGGTCTGTTCATGGAAGTAACCGATTAAATGAAAAGAGGCAAAGAATTTGAAAAAAAAAAAATGTTTTTGACAACGACACGACCATAAACTAGCGATCAATGATTTATCAATTTTTCCAAGAATAAATTGTATTATTGTTAGTTATCGATCATTTTGTAAAACATTTCCGCAGGCTGCGCGGCGTTCGTTTCTATTTATGAAAGAACTATATCGATTGTATAAACAATTACTATACGTTTATAAGAAAAATTGAATCGAAATTAAGTCAGGATTTAAGCTCCTTGCTTACCTGAATCGAATTCAAGTCGGATTACTCCATCCGATCCCACTAGACGAGCTGGATCGAATCGAAAATACGGATGAAGATGAAGACAAGGGGTGGAATCGGCTAAGGGGATAGTTGATTATCAATTTTTTGGTTGTCATTTTGACTATAGCTGTCTCTATCATATCGAGAAAGAAATATAGAGAAAGCGGTTGTCAAAAATTTAGTGATCACTTAACTCTTAGGCTAGGCGCGCACATTCAATTTTAGTTGCACAACTAAAGTACCTCAACCAGGTACTCAAGAAGTGTACGTACGATTCATGTTGCATATTTTAAGGTGTGTTCAAAAGTAATTAATTAAAGAATAGCATTAAAATAGAATTACCACAATACTTGTTAGAAAATGTTTAAAATTAAAAAAAGAAGTAGGTGAACCGCTTATAAGTTACCAAATTCTTATGTCGTTTTAAATTGGTAATCCGGAATCTCTTGACGATCCGGGAACACAACTGAACACTTTTTTAATTCCGATGATTCTGAAGTTTTGTTTAATTGTATATGAGAAACATCAAATGTGGACAATAATGTTATATAAGATTTTAAGTTTATCTTTTCGCCGACGTTGTTCATGTTAAATAGATAAAGTTTTACGGAACTTACCGCGTTTTACTTTCTTAAGAAATAATTAGTTATTATTTGTTTCACCCGACGTTTCGAACAACAACTACGCACCGGTACTGCTTGAGAACAAGAACGAGTACCAATAAACAACAACTATAACATCTATCAAACGACAGTCTTATCCCGTGACCAAGAATGATGAAAGTTGTTCGAAACGTCGAGTGAAAGAAATAATAACTAATTATTTCTTAAGAAAGTAAAACGCGGTAAGTTCCGAAAAACTTTATCTATTTAAAATAATGTTATACATTTGAAAATCAAGAATAATGTTTGTTGAAAAAAAAATCACTTCGCACAATACAGATACAAAAAATTACAACTGACGAGTTTAAGGTTTAAATATGTATGCATATGAATGTGTCAGTTCTTCTGGTTTCGATTCTGATTTCAAATCCAGAACCAAATTTCTCTTCTTTTCAGAATCAGAACTGTCATTTTGTTTCCAAGTAAACTCTTTGTATATTAACTCTATAGTAGTCTCATGAAACTGAATTAAAAGTTTTTTATCTCTGCCGCAGAAATATTAATATCGCCAGTGAGATGCGGTTGTGATATAAGATATACTACGTGAAAGGGAAAAATATAAGAAAATAAAAGAAGAGATGCGGTAGTGATATATTTTTAAAAGAGGGTAAGGGAGAAAATCCTATCTGCGTTTCTTTTTGCTGTCAGAATCAATTGTAGGTAGGTATATAAAGTTGTATATGCCAGGTGCGAGATGAATACAAACAAATAGTATTGAGAGTGTGTGATAGTTTTGTGAATTTTGTTTCATTTCTCATACAATCTGGTTTGCTTACATTTTGATACGATTAATCAGCGAGGCTGCCATTTTTTCGACTTTGTAATTAGATCTAGAGTCATTTGAACTTAATAAACTCAAATTCTAAATTTGGTTTTATTTCATTTTTGAAAACAAAATAATTTCAAATTGGCTTTATTTCGTTATGGTAACCGAAATAGTGCCAAACAGAATTTGGTAATAAAACCGAATTCAGAATATTTTATTTTGATTTATTTTTTAACAAATGGAAAGGTAAACCTCCTCCATCTTTAGAGAGATAAGATGAATTTCAATGGTTCGGCCAATTATTTTTGGACATTTGACCAAAATATTTTTGAACTTTTGCCAAAAATATTTTTGGACATTTTATCAAAAATATTTTTTCAAAAAACTTTTTTCCAATAAATTTTTTTTTTTCAATTTTTTTTTAAGAAATTTTGATTTTTCATACATTTTTTTTCAAAAATATTTCTTGACAAAAATTTGCCACCCAATGTACTTTTAAACGTGATTTCTGGCTAAACTAGGCATCTCAGCGAGTTAAAAATTGTATATTCGTGAAGGGAGTGCCAACTTTCAATCCACGTACCGCATGTAACGAAAAAACAAATGTTTATTTTTAAATGCGATTTGCGGCTAAACGAAGCTCTGTAGACCCCCCAAAGTTGACATTTTCAAACGTGATTTCTGGCTAAACTAGGCATCTTAGCGAGTTAAAAATTGCATATTCGTGATCTAGGGAGTGCCACCTTTCAATTCACGTATCGCATGTAACGAAAAACAAATGTTTATCTTTAAATGCGATTACCATACAAAAATTAATATTTCATGAGCATACATAGCTATACTATATGTACATACCTATAATGTTAATTTTTTTAAATTATAATGCATTATTAATTTATTTTCTGTTTTAATACGCTTTATCAAACAAATATTTGATTAAATTTGACTTGAACTCTATACCTTTAAATGCGGATGTTGCGAAAACGCAACGTGAATTTTCCGGAAAACTAAAAGCTTTTCCAAAAATTTTTTTTTCAGATTTTCTCTAATTAAAAAAAAAAAGTTAAGTACTATGAACTCAGTGTCGACTGGAAGTACCCTCATGCCAAATTGTAGTAAAAGGTATTTCTTTGCTTTTCGTTCCAAGAGGCGCAAAACTTTCATTGAAAGTTATAATACGTTTGGCAAAGCTAACAGCCTTGAATCCTTCTTAACGAGGTGGCATTATAACAACTAGAGTATCTGGCACAATTTCATTGGAATCTAGCTTGCTTATCTTTTGATATTCCGTTCTAGTAAGCCCTACACGGGCTTTGTGATGCATCCAAGCCTGGCAAATATGGCAAGTTTTTTCACCTTTACATGATATAATAAAATCTTTTTTAAGTTTAAGTGGACCTCATGTTCCTTCGTAAATTTTTTACTTAATGTATCAAACACATTTATCAAACTTGGGATGGTGAAAATTAAGGTTAAAGTTCGTACTGAAAACATTCCTGTAAAAGCTATCTTTAACAGGACATTTTAAATGAGTGGTATATTTAATACAGTACATCTTTTGATTTCCTATTTTCTTTTGAAATAGAAATACTCACCTTTACTTATTAAAATGTATGCATATTTAGAACAAACATTTTGAAAATCACACAGCACAGATAAAATTCAACTTTAACATAAAATTCATAGCCTTTTGAAGCAACAAAGTTCAATCTATATCCTGTTGTGTAACAAAGTTTTATGTGCATTTTTTTTAAATTTTTCTAACTACACTAGGTTCTATTTACCAATTAGAACTTTGTGAACTTAGTTTTTAATAAATTGATGTACATAGAACTCTGCTTCCTGCATTTTTATTGACTTAGTAGGAAACTAAAGGAGACAAATATGGAGACAAATATGGATGAAACAGATCGAAAGAGCATACTCGATTTGCTACGACCACATGTATAACTCAGTTTTGAAAAAAAAGTCAGTAAGAACCCTATTGTTCTAAGGTCGCGATTTGCGAATTATTAATTTATTATAATAATTTTTTACCTGTTTAAGATTTTCCCATGTATCAAAAGATGTATGGGTGTTTGGGTGCACTTAATGAGATTTTTTTTTTTATTGTTTTCTTCATCAGGTAAAAATAAGAAAACTTTGTGTTTATGACACATTAAAAAAAAAATTGACCTCAAAGTCAAAATTTTGCTCGGGAAAGAAAAATTGAACACCATTTAAAATCGAATAATCGTAGTTTTAAAGGTTAGTATTATACTAAAAAAAAGTGCAGAATGAGGTCCCTACTGTGAGTACTGACAGAGAAATTTATTTTAACATGGGTCAGGGTACACCAAAGTTACCCTTTTTTTAAATCATCAAAAAGCGATGTCAAAGTTGAAAATCAGACTTTATTGTTTATTATCAGGAAGCGTTGCTAGCATTCTTGTTCGTAAACAGCTTCATAGCTTTTCCTTTCTTTGATATTTAAACTTTTATTTAAAACTTTTTAGAAGCATCTCTATAAAAAATTTCATTAAAATTCGTAATGCCGATATGTGAGAAATTGAAAATTAGACAAAATAGTTCTATGGTAAGTACAAGCTGTGATATCTTAATTTTAATTTTTTTTTTATTAAATCAAAGATCATAAAAATTAATTGAAAGAAAAAAAAAATATCAAAATTCTAGGCGCCGTTTTCAAGAAAAATACGATTTTTGAAAACAATATTTTAACATTTTTATGGTGGGTACCGTTATTTTTAGGTAAAATAAAAAAAAATCTCACATCTTGTAGATTATATTGAGAAACTCTCATTTATCAAGTTTAAAAGAAATAGCATTGGGTTTTCGAAATATTGAGTTTTGAAAAAAAAATTGAAGTTTTTTTTAAAAATCCAAAAAAAAATTTTTTGAAAACTTGAATACACAATTCTATTAAAGTTTTTCGGGAGCTTTAGCAAAAAAAAATTATCAAATTCGGTTGTACCGTTTTTGAGAAAATCAAAAACGAAAAAAAGGTTCCATGGGGAGTATACCCTCAATAACCATTTTTCGCACATTTTTTTTCAACTATACTATCTAGCTTTAACTAAACTAAATGAAATTTTTTTGTATTTTTATTTTTAAAATCTGTCGAACAGTTTTTGAGAAAAAAAAATCATATAATAAAACGGCAAACATGTTTTTTGTGGTACACTTTTCTCCAAAAGTATTTAACCGATTTCGATAAATTTTATATGGTTGGAAAGCCACAGTTACGGAGATGTGCAGAATATACTTGAGACACGCATTTACACACTGTGGGTCATTTTTGTTTTTGCACTGTCGAACACTTTGCATATTATATAAAATAAAATTTAATTTAATAAATTTGCTTGAAAACACTGCCAATAATATAAATAATAAATAAATTGGGACTCGAATTTCGAGAGCTGGGTCGGCTAGTATTTATAAAATTTCGAAAAAATTCGTATGGCATGTACCGTTATTTTTGGTCATAAAAAAAAAAAACAAAACGTGGGGAGGAAATATTCAAAGTGATATTCACTAAGTTTAAAGAAAATCGGCCGAGCAATTTAGGCTGTAGGTAGTCGAACAGACAGACAAAATTGCGAAACCCACTTTTTTAGTCTTCGCTATCGTTATATCAACTTTGATCAAAATCTCGAGTTCGATTGTTTTTACGAATGCATATGTCTTTCCCTATATAAGTACATACATGTACATACATATATGCAAAAACTAAATACAATGGACCGCCATCAATGGCAAACCCCTCTCTGGCAATATATTGCTACCTTATTCGCTCATTCATATACCTAATGCATATTTTCATTTCTCATAGAGGTATCCAAAAAACAAAGCAACGTTGTAAAAAAACTTATACACAAAATTTCATTCGCAAAGTGCCGTCGCCACCGCACCGCCGCCGCCGCGGCGCCTTTAATCGAGCGTAGGCTGTCCTTCTCAGTAGGTTTTCTGCATATAAATATAATGTATGCATGCTTGTGTGCGCCTGCGCTGACTGGCTGGTGCAAGTCGGTGTGCTCTGAATAGCTATAGCAATATAGCATGTTTGTTGTTTATGTCTCTCTCTGCCGAGAAAAGGATAGCATATGAGAAAATGTTAAATTAATTTGCTAATATACGGTTTGGGTATTGGGTTTGGTTGTTTTCTCTGCCGCTTGGTAAATTACGTGGCGTTCCTCGTCATGAGACTACTATAAGAATTTATATACAATGGTAAACTCTTTCAGAAAAGACTCCGGAAGGATTCCGGAATTAATCTATTTAATTCTTAAGCTGGTATTCACCGCTCACAAGTGTTTTTCGAAGTTCGAAAATGAGAGCCACTCTCTCTTGTTCAGGCATACCCAAACTGTGAAATCAAACTGTTTTCGAACTTGGAGGTATGTCGGGACCACTCCTAACTTTTAAGAGCGCTCGTAGATCTTCACTAATATTGCTTGGTGAATAGGTTTATGAGCTTCTTAAGCGCTCGGTGAATACCAGCCTTAATAATTTTTTATTTAATTTGTTTTTAATATAATATAAAAATTTATTTTCAAATGAATATAAATAAAAAAAGACTTTAGTTTCAATATTAACTAAAAGGCATTTTTGTTTTGATAAACGCAATATTTTAATGTAATGTCAAAGTGAAAGTGACAGTTGAGTTTAATACTAAAATGTCCTTATATAGCCACTATTTAACGACCTCCAAACACGTTTAGCTTATAATGCCCCTATTCAACGTTGCATAGGTTTTATAAATAACATTTTGCGTTTAGAGGCATTATGATGGCTGTATACCTTTATGTACTCGCTATAATGTGTTTATAAATATGGCTGTTAGTGTATGGGGCTTTTGAATTTGAATTGCTTTGCTCAACGTAAAGAACATGAATATTTGTGCACAAATGGAAAAGGATACTTATTTGATCCAATTAAAGAGTTAAATAAATGGTCTAGCGTTGTTAGTTGAACCAGTTACGCGCTTAAAGTTTCTTATTTAATATATACCAAGAGGAACTGGAGAAACTTATTGATTACCGCATAAAGAAATTCGACTTGCTCTCACTTCAAATGGACCGTTATTAGAAATTTGTGGAACTGTTAATTTAGCCCTAAAGTAACTGTTGAATATGCAAATTAAGAAAACACCAACGTAAGCTTTCGATGGCCACGGCTTAGCAGCATTTCATATTAATAGGTTGGGTTTGGGATGAATTTACGATGCAAAAGCTCTACAAAACAATGAACCTATTTGGTGGTGCGATGATTTTACATTACATTGAGAAACACAAATAACTTTTATTTCAATTCATATAATAAATTAAGAGTGGAAAGATAAATTCAACGTAATTCTATATTTTATACATGGTCTCTACGCTCGTTAACACATATGCAACATCTAATATCATAAAGTTGTTCATAACAGCGTGTAGGGTTGCATACTATTTGCAGTAGGTATCGCCCCAATTTATGGTTTAATTAATTGTTTCAATTCATTCAAATTTGATTTTATTTTGTAGACTTCTTGATTATAATAACCCTACAAACAAAAGTCAGACCAAGTGATCTCGGTAGTTAATGAAAAGTGGAGTTCCTAGAAATCAATTTGTTTGGGAATTTTCGTCATAATTGCGCCATAAGCGCCCAAAATGTATTTGCAGTCGCTCGTAAACGTAATGGAAATATGTATTCTCTTTTTCTTTTTGGCTCGATAATGAAACAGTTCACTTGAATCAAAACGTTTATTTATTTGTGTTTTGAATCTTTTCTTGTAATTCTGACTCAATTCAAGTATGAGTTTAATTTTAGAAAAGAAGGCGCATGTTTAAAAGTCGATCACATTCCACGTGTAAAAATTTCGATTTCTTCCTGCAACTGAAATTTAATAACCTTGACCACGATTGTTAATAAATGATGATCACTCATTATGATGATCCAATTGGATTGTTTGATGCACTTGCCCTTTAATAAACATTTATTTTCTAAATTTTTTTTTGCTTAGGAAAACTTTCGCGACCACCCCTATCCTTCATGAAAGCACAGAAATCTAGGAGACTTTCTTCTTAATCGTTAAAACCATTGACTTACTATATATGGACTGCTAGTCGCTTATTTTCTTCATACAAATCCTCAAAAAAAGTGGTTCCACTTTTAAGGTTCTCTCTAACGAAAATGCGCGATCAAAAGATGTCACTTAAAAAAAGGAACTAATTTTTGACAATTCAACCCAGCGGTTGTTGACAAATCAAAATGAACTGTCAATATTTTTTTTAAATTTTGGAATTGCAATAAATTTGAAAATTTAATCAGATTAAGTGGTAAGTTTTTGTTCTTGCATTAAACAAAATAAATTTAATTTTAATTTGTATTTTAGCATCTCCTCCGCCACCACCCGTTCCGACAGCTTCAGCAGCGGCATTATCGATAGTAATAGATGGCCATCGAATATGGGCACCGATGTGCGATTTGTGAATCATTCTTGTTCACCTAATTGTGAAATGCAAAAATATCTGTAAATGGTCTGTCGCGAATGGCTTTGTTTGCTGCTGCACGGAATATTGAAGCTGGTGAAGAGATAAGCTACGTTTATAACTTTTCGCTATTCAATCCATCCGAGGGTCAAGAATGTCGCTGAAATATTTCACAATGTCGTGGGGTTATTGGCGGAAAATCTCAGCGAATTAAACCTCTTTTAGAATCACCAAAACCGGTTGATAACTCTGCAGGACAGGCAGACGGAAGGCGAAATGGACGCCAGCGAAAGAGGCAGGGATCAGCACGTAAAGATGTTATACGTCTTCAATCCAAGGATATTGTAATGACTCAAATGTTACAGCAGTTGTCGGAAAAAGACAAGCGTTTCATTTGGTTGCAGAGAATCTTCTTAATTAGGAATTTTGAAAAGGTAAGTACAAATCATTCTCATTGTGTATATATAAAGACGTTAATATTTATGTCATTGAAGGTTCGTCGGATTAAGTCAAAGGGATCAATATCTGATGCGAGTAAGCCAGAACAAATTGGAACAGTTGCTCTTCAAAGAAGACCTTCGACACCTTCTTCTATTGCTGTGCAAATATCAGCTTTGTGATCAGCGAGAAGTACGAGTATTCATCCTCGTGGCTTAGCACAAGCTGTTCAGGATCCTGAGGTTGAAAAAATGGTCAAAATGGCAGTTGTTTTCAGGGATATATGTTCAGCATTAGAGGAAATTAAGGGTATGCATGTGTACAGTTGATTATTAACGCCCTGATTCATTGTTTATTTTTCTTCTTTTAGACGACACTGATAAACCGGAAATTATTAAACTATATCCAACATTGATAAAGAAAAAGGGAAAACCAGCAAAACAACACACTTAAACCTGTTGATTTTGCTACTATTCAAGCTAATGTCGAGAAAGGTTATTACAAAGTTCCGGTGGAGTTTGACGATGATTTAGAAAGTCTACTATCTGCAATGCGAGAATTACATAACGAAAAGCCAGAGAAACTTTCTGTTATTAAGGACATTTCAGAGTTATACTTCAAAACATAGGACAACGTTTACGATCAACTAGTAGAGCTAGCTCTTGACAAAAACAGTCTCAAGAGATTTCGAACTAATGCTGGTATTGAAAAGCCCCCAACGGGAGTTGTTAGTAAGAATTTTTCATCGAAGTCAAAGCAACAATCGAAGACATCATTAGTTGCATTTGTGGTTTGTTCAAAGATGAAGGTCTTATGATTCAATGCGCACGTTGCAATGTTTGGCAGCATACTGAATGTACAAAAGCCGATGTAAACGCAGATAGTTATTTGTGCGAAAGGTGCGATTCTCGTGTTGTTGACCGAGAAATTCCTTTGGATGATTATACGGAGGATGGTCATAAATACTATTTATCCCTGATGCGTGGTGATTTATAAATTCGTCAGGGTGATACGGTTTACGTCCTGCGTGACATTCCTATTAAGGATAAGAATGGCGTTATTTGCCCAACTAAAAAGCACACGTATGAGACCATAGACTATTCAGAGTGTGACATTTTTCGAGTGGAGAGGCTTTGGAGGGATCAAAATGGGAAGCGTGTTATTTTTGGGCATCATTTTCTGCGACCACATGAAACTTTTCATGAACTATCTAGGCGTTTCTATCCAAATGAAGTTGTTCGTGTACGAACTTGTACCGATCGAGCTGGTTATTGGTCGTTGTTGGGTTCTTGATCGTACAACATTTTGCAAAGGTCGCCCGGTTGATTGTACAAATGAAGAGCATGTGTTCATTTGTGAACTTAGAGAAGATAAATCGGCAAGGTTCTTTTCGAAAGCAAAAATCAACTGGCCAACATGCACAAAGAACTATGCGCTCAGGAAATTTGAAGAGAAGTTAAGAATCTGCAAGAAATATGGGTTATGTTTTATATATGCAGTTTTATTAACCATTAGTTTAAATACCAATATTTCGCTTAATAGCCACATGATGTTGATCCAGCCTTGCTGAAAGCGAGAAGGCAAAAAACGGATTTGGCAGAAAATACATCCGCTACGACCCTAAAATCAACTTTACCTATGCTTGGTACAGAAACGGAAAGAATTTTTGCCCGTTAAAGTAAGTTGTATTGATGACTCTTCTAAAGTTTTCTATAATCGCTTATTTAACACAGACAAGAAAACAAAAGCGAAATCACCTGGAAGTGGTGCTGGCAGCTATAAAGAAGCTCAAATCGAAGAAGAATACTCATATGAATGAAGGCGTTTTGGATGTATCATTTGCTTTCGGGACGCGGAGCAAGGAATCGTAAATCGATTGCCGCAAACGTTCTTACGTAGTCAATAAAATTAATTTAAATGCCATGCATGAATTTTCGGTCCAAACGATCAATAAAATTGTAATATTTTTTTGTAACATAATAATCTTGTATTAAATGCAGTCGGTTTTGCCTTTTTGGAAATATAAACTAATAGAAAGGCTTGTTTTCTTTTTAATAATTGTAATGAGAATATAATACAAGTGGTATTAATTAATCAGGCTCTCTTCGATTTCCTGCAGCAAGGTTTTATTGTTGATCGGATGGTACACAATGGTCTGGACAGGTCAAACATTGCATAATATGCAACATATGTTGAATTGAACGTCTTTTCGATGTTTTTTTGTCAATCAAAATGAATTCTCGAAATACAAAGCTTCCAGTTTCGTCGGCTTTTTCGCTTAAACATTTCACCGAGAATCCATCGGCTAGCATTAATTCATCCCCGGTAACTGGCAAGTACTGGTGGCATTTTTGTCGCCCGGCTTCCATAACTGTGGTCAACATCACCACTAAATGACTTGACTCCTGCTGTACCATTCGCTAGAAATCGGTAGTCGTACTAGCTAGAGGACTCTGAGTGGCAATGTAACAATTTACACCCCACCAGGAATTTCCATGTTTACATAGTTGGTGTTGATATCTCCTGAATTACAGTTTAAAAGCATCAAGCGGTTACAGTCATCTAAATATTAAAAACGAAACAAGTTAAAAAGCCATTTGAGAAGCAAAGTCTATAGTTAATTCTTACATGGTGAAATGTCCCTGTAACGTTTTTTGGTTTCTTCTCCTCACTTATGGCCAAATATATAGGCTCATACAGAGCCAACGAAGCTCCCGAAGCGAGTCCATCGCTAAGGAGCAGAAGGCTCTGTGTGAACAACTCATCACCACCATATTCGAAAAAAATTCGTATGACAGGTACCGTTAAAACGTGTGGGGGGAAAAATTAAACACCATATCTACCAAGTTTAACAAAAATCGGCCGAGCCGTTTAGGCCGTTTGAACAAGAAATTTCCTGCAGCTTCAACTGCGCAATTTACCAACGATTATGGACACTAAAGTCAATGGCACCTCACGTCAATAACTTTTAGAGTACAAATAAAATATAAAATCATATATTGCCGTTCTAAATATACTAAAAATAGGAAGAATAACAGGTACCTATGACCAATGTCATCTGCCAGATTAAATTGTCTGGTATAAATATTTTGAGATAACAAACTATATTACCCAATCACCCTTATTCCGATAGTCGTTTTACTAAAACGCCAATAAAACGACAAGGCTCTAGAAAAGAAAATTGGAATTTTATTGAAACAACTATCGTTATAATGCTAAGAAAAGTGAAGAACATAGAGAACGCTGCTCTTTTCATATTATTTAAACACCAAAATGTGGTCTTTGGAGCCTTCTCGTTTTAAAGGCGTTTTATTAAAACGACTATCGGAATAAGGGTGAATATAATATTTATGTATATAAAAAAAACAAAAGTATAAAAGAAAAATCATACACCACTTCACATAACTATTTTAATTTAAACAATTTTGTATTAATAAAAAAAATAACGGGGATGTTTTTTTATTGTTAAAATTAAATTGAAAGTATTGGTATAAAATTTGCAAATATTTCACTGGCATAAGCAATTAAATTCGTTTAAAAAAAATTAAATGATTTTGCATTGATATAGAAACAAAAATACTCTTATCTTAATATATTATTCTATTTTTTTAAGCCCAATTGAAAGCCGTTCTCTGACTTAAGAATAAGATTCATACTTGGCTTAACGTCCTCGCCCAGTGGAAGAAGTTCAAATTTTCTTACAATCTTCATAATTACACATTTCATCTCGAGCATAGCAAATTTCTGTCCAATACAATTTCTAGGACCGGCACTAAATTATATAAATGAAAAAGAACTTGTACGATCTGACGAATCCATCAAATGACGTTCGGGTCGGAATTCCTCTGGGTCAGGAAACAAATCACCATCATGACCCATTACCCAAATGCCAACAAGTACTTCACTTCCAGCTTGAAGAACTCCTCCATCTGTATAAATTTGAACTAATTTTAGTTAAAATGCTTAGATAAGGTATAATTCATAGTCACCATAACTCATGTCTTGCAATAATTATCTTCCAATAACTGGCACCGGTGGATAAAGTCGTAAAGTTTCCTTTATAACACATTCGGTGTATTTCAATTCCTGCAGAACTTGATAGGTAATGCAATGACTTTGATCTTTGTCTAGAACTTCGCATATCTCCTCGAGAAGTTTTTGCTGGACATTTAAAGCTGAGGTTGTTGTGTCATGGCCCTCAAACATAAATGTGTCGACTTCTTCTCGTATGTGTGTGCCTTCCCTTCGCATTTTGATTGCAGGAGAACATCCAAAAGAGCCATTCTTTCTTTCAATTCCACGTTATCAATATTTGTAGCTTGAGAGAATATTAGATTATTAGTTGGAGTCATGATTCAGAATCCATTAAACTTACGAATTTGATTTCCATTTTCTTGAATCAGCAATACATCCTGAAGTGCTTTTCGATGTTCTTCGATGACTCTTATTGTAAAGGTATGCATTGTTTTTATGCATTCAAACGATTGATTCTGGGGCAGATAATACTAAATATGGTCTCATTGGCAATAAGAACGTTTAGAAACCGGAAAGACATGATGTGAGTGATGCTAAGTATAATAGACTTATACGCATTGGGTTACGGTAATGTTTTTTTTTTTTACAACTTACTCATTAACTGCTCGAGTGTATTCATTTGTTGGATCAGTCTGTGCGTTGATCTTTGTACCCATCGCAGTCTCTGCCAGTTGAAATTATAATGTGAAGTTTTGGTTATTCATATTCATACGCTGTACGTTTTAAATCAGCACCTACCTGTTATGATATCCAACGCTGCCAAACCGATATACGGATGAACATCGAACTGCTTGCCAGTTTGGCTGTGCTGCTCCAATTGTTTGCACAAAATATCGCTTTGCTGGTCGAAGACCTTTACAAAACGCTCGAGAATTTTAAAGTGAAAAGTTGGTGTGATGATTTTTCTTCTTGAGAACCATTTACGTCCATCGCTCATAAGTAGACCAATTCCAAGCCAAAGTAAATTGTACAAATGATGCTTTTTAATGTGTGTCTGGCTGCTTAGAAGAACTTCTGCAACTTTTGGATCTGCAATGGTGATGATCAAGCGATTGAATATCCAAATTCGATATACCTTTCCCCATATCTTCCGAAAATGTATTACTTGCCTGAAAAATATCTTTGGAAGATATTCTTAAATTTCTATAAAATAAAAATCAAGACTTTTACTTACTTTGAGGTAAAAGAATAATTTATGAATACTTCCAACCAAAATAAATGGAAAAGGTCCCATCAGATTCGCCACGAGTTGATTTTTATGTCTATTAAGGAAGTATTGAGCAACAGTTAGAATAGTCAGAAATATAAAAATGCACCATGGTGTGGACTATTCGTTTGATTGCACCTTCAGTTATGGCTGAATGTTGGAAATATCAATTCCAGAGTGCCGGTGAGAACTTTTTTTTTTATTGTTTTTTTTTTCGAAAAAAAAAAAGAATGTGCTTCAGGTTTCAAAGTATGCTAAATTATATTCCTGTTTCAGTTGATTCATTAGCATGACTTTGATGCCCTCAATACCCTTCTGTCGTAGCAGATCTTCATAGTGCTCCTACCACGTTGTAAATCAGCAACTACCAGGAGCACATCGTCATCCTTGTCCACCAGCGAGTGCTTCAGGTGTCTAAAAAAAAAACAAGAAATTAGTCACCGTATTCTCTAGAATACATCGAACTATACTCACAGTCTGACCATTCTCTTGGGGGAATTGGGAATCTTGAAGTTTGCTACTTGCAGGAAGTAGCGATAGTCGTCAAAGATCGACGACTTTTTTGTCTTCATTTCCTTTTCGACTATGTTTTTGAGGGCTTCGGCGATTTTCTTGATGTTCTCGCTGTTGACAATTGCTTTGAACTGGTCCTCGTCGTATTTTGGTTCGTATTTGGTTCCAGCTTTCGATTTCTTCTCTTTCTGGGGTTGACCTTTGGTCGCCAGTTTCTGCTTTCTGAAGGCAATTTTTGCTTTTTTCTTATCCTGCAACGCCTCTTTGGGCTTTCCGATTTGGTACATTCATGGCCCAGGCAGCACAGAAAGTTCCAGGAAGACGAAGACATGGTAACATGTAAAACTGTACAAATAAAGGGATCCAAATTAAAATTAAATTTATGCTGCTTAATGCAAGAAAAGAACCAAAAACTTACCTTTTAATTTGATTAAATGTGCAGATTGATTGTAATTGCAAAATTGAAAAAAATGATGATAGTTCATTTTGAATTGTCAACAAACGCTGGGGTTGAATTGTCAAAAATTAGTTCCTTTTTTTAAGTGACATCTTTTGATCGCGCATTGTCACTAGGAAGAAAGCTTAAAAGTGGAACCATCGTGAAGTTGGCTACTAGCAGTCCATATCTAGTAAGTCAATGGTTAAAACATTATAACCTCCTTATTAAGCACATCGAGCAAGCCGAGTTGTGTGATTGCCTTAGAGGGTGTAAGGCTAGGCGCACACATTCAATCTCGTTACATGAATACCCTTATTATCTTACAAATTTGCTGCGGAAAGTGCAAATTGCAGAAATAAACCTCGTAAACTAAAGAAGTATGGATTCTGACTTTTAATTTGACATTTCACAAAATATTTCCCACACTTACGCAAGTATTTCTTAAGCTAAGTGTACACGATTGGTAGATCTTACAATATTGTAAGATCTTACAATGTCTGACAATTATCTACCAATGAGCTGACAAATAAGTTGTGTGTGTACAAAATCTACCAATCTCTTACAATTAATTGTCAGAAGTTGGCTGACAATTCATTTTCAGATAGCCGGCTTAATACCTACCAATTAATTGTAAGAGATTGGTAGACTTTCTACCAACCGTATACACACACAATTAATTGTCAGTTTTTGTTGGTTATGGAAACTGACAATTGAACCTTGGCTGCAAATTGTCTGACAATGAAAAAATTGTATGATGCTAAAAAACGAACATCTTACAATTTCTTCATTGTCAGAAACGTCAGACAACGATAAAAATTGGCAGGCCTGACAATAAATTGTGTGTGTACACGATTATCAAATACCTTACAATTTACCGTCTTACAATTAATTGTCAGATACATTTTCTGACAATTAATTGGAAGATTACACGATTGTCAGCTAGCGTACACATGATTGTCAGATTTCTTACAATTAATTGTCAGACAATGATCTAACAATTAATTGTCAGACAAATTTTCTGACAATTAATTGAGAGACTACACGGTTGTAAGACATCGTAAGCATGTTTTTCACTGACAGATCTGACAATATTGTAAGATCTACCAATCATGTACACTTAGCTTTAGGCTAGCCGCGCACTATCAATTTTTAGTTGCGGAACTGTTTGGTTACTTATAGAAAATAGATGAACTATTTGGTTGAATATCTGCGCAGCTGCAGATCATTATAAATGTTCAATAAAATAGCGAACTCATTTTAGGCAATCGTTTAGTTTGTGTCGAAACACAAACTTTTTAGTTGCTCGAACCAAGCAGTTTCGCAACTAAAAATTGCAAGTGCGCGCCTAGCCTTAGGGGGTGTTCATGAAAACATGCTGCGGAAAGTTATATCTTTCTACAAAACGGAAAATTATCTCGTTACATGAATACCCTTAATACTCGTAATTCAAACATCATATACCTCAAGCAGAAAGTAAAGAAATTATTTTCAAACCTTAAAATTCGTTTTCTGGGGAATATTTTTTTTGGATATTGGGCATTTAAGTACTCAAGCGGCGACAAACTAAACAATTGCCTAAAATGAGTTCGCTATTTTGTGTAACATATAATTATATGCACCTGCGCGGACATTCAAATAGTTCATATCTATAAGCAACCAAACAGTTGTGAAACTAAAAATTGAATGTGCGCGCCTAGCCTAAGACTATATAACCATAATTGAACATTTTTTTGCTTTTATTCTTTAGTTATCTAGAAGTAAGAACTTAGAAAAGACAGGTTTTTTCCAAGACGAATTATAAATATCACAAATAATCTTAATGCTATAAATATTGAAGCATATTTCTTTCACACAAAGATGGCATTATTCGTACCATGTGCTTCCACCTTCAACTACAATAAAAACCTTAAATTCTCTATCTCTTTCTTTTACCTATTACTGCTTTTATCATTTTCGTTTACCTTTTCTGTCCTTCTCGGTTCGATGTATGACCAAAAAAAAACCAAACGAAAATTAAAAAAATGACAATTGAGTGCGAGCAGTGAAAAAAATTCTAATAAATTCTGCACTTAGCTTTTTCTCATAGTTATTCAATTCGTATTCATTTAAAAACAATCGCAAATCACTCGCGACTTGCTTGTTTATAAGAAAATGAAAAAGTTTCTTGTACTTACTTTAATTTTCATTAAAAACATTCGAGGTAAAGAAATGATTTTTTTTCCTAGGAGAAAGAAAATTTTCTTTCCAGTGCTTTTGATTGTGTTCTGCTTCGCTTTTACCATTTCCACCCTGCTCTACCTCACCCTTGTGAACTATCCTTGTGTTCCTTGGCCCAAATTTGTATCACAATACTGAAATTGATTTGCAAAGAAATTTTTAAAATCAAATCTGGCAAAAGCTAATTTAGAATAAACTGTTTCTAACTAGCTTCTCCATTGACCGTACAGAAAATATTTCAATTAGAATAAAATTCTAATTCAACTTGCTACCCTTGATAATACCAACCTCAGCCTCCTACCCCTCCTTTCCTTGAAACCAATTGGTGGAAAAATGTTGACCTCTTTTTTCTGAATCTGGTATTTTCTTTTTGTAAAATTTTCTAATAGGACTTGTTTTTAGTGTATTTTTTTTAATTATTGTCAATTTTGTTTTAGACGCCCTCGCAGCTAGTTCAAGCTTAACTGCAGGAGGCCACTGTAAAGATTATAATGGTAAACTATATGAGAGTGGCATGCATTATATGCCTGGACCAGATTCGTGTCGTTTGTGTATTTGTGATAGTGGTTTGCCGAAAGCATGCAAAATGGTCCTTTGCGAGGCATTCACCAAATGCAAATCATTTCAAACTGTAGGGAATGGCAACAATTGTTGCGAAGTGATCTGCCTGGATGATCAATTTACCGATGGTAGCACAGATTTTGGAATATGACTTGTGGCCAGTGGCATTACTGCCACTTTGTCGCTATCGTTGTTATTCTTTTTGGTTAATAGATTACGACAGAGAAAGATTAGAGCTAGAGAGAGTCGTCAGAATGCGGAAGATCAAAGGAGTATCGTGGGAAGCATTGGGTAAGTTTTATAAAAAAAAAAATATTAAATTCTGCCCTTAATATAACATTTGCGTTTTGAAAAACAAACCATGACAATAACTCATATCTCCAATTTTGTTAAGAAAAAGTGCAGCATTAAAATCAGATTTATCTAAATGGAATTTATAATATAAATAGAATAATTCTTATTTTTCTTGAAAAAATATTTATTAAAACAAGGTGGTGCTGGCTTAAAAAGAATGTAAAACAATAACTTCTCTAAGTTGTCTTTCAATTTTAATATTTTAATTTTTACTTGTTGAATTAAATTTTATTAGGTTGATTAGATTTTTAAATTACTTTTTTTTTTATTTATCTTTTGTTTTTAATTAAAATAATTTTTAATATATGTATGTACATCATTTTATACAATATTTAATTAAAATAAAAATAATTTCAGTAGGAAATGGCGTTGCCGTCTGCCTGACTGACGCACTAAAGCATACAAAATATGTAGATACAAATAAATTAAATTATACACAATAAAATTAAAACAGCTATTCCTAAAAAAGAAAAATTTTAATTTAATTTTTGAAAACAATTATAAAAACAAGGATATGTATACCAACTTGTTAATTGAAGATGCGGCTTGTTATTTACTTTCATTTTTGCAGCTAATGTCGCATAATTGTCAGTGGCGATTCCTGATATTTAGTATTGGGTTAGCTCCATGGTATGAGGAAGTTTAAAAAAAAAAAACAAATTGTAGTTTTTTTTTTAAATTTTATTAATAAGGACAAAAACACAAACAATACTTTATAAATTAATAACATCGGATAAAAGGTTTAAAAATGTGTCGATACATAAATTCGGATTGTTGTTCAATGGTAGCAAAATTTTCGATGACTTGATTATAATTTTCGTCACTTTCTTTAAACTCTTTCAAGACACCTTGAGTACTCCAAAGGCACCTTTTTATCCTCTTCAATGCAGAAAAGACGCGCTCTGTCAGCTTGTAATTAGATTTGTAATTACTTCTTCAGGAAGATTGTTTTTTTTTTGCGATATGCAATAAATTTGTTCCCGCGTTCAGTAAATCGAAATATTTCAGTTTTTCCAAGAATGCAAACCTTTCTGATATCTGCGTGCTTAAATTGTCAACTATTTCAAAGAATAATCTCCTGTATTTTGTTTCATTTATGTATATCAAATTGATCATTTCGAGCTTTTGGTTTTCAGCATGTGTTAAATTTCCTGAAAACCTTCGTTTCTTAGAAATTTAAGAAACTCATTTAGCTTTTTATTTGCTTTATACAAAATATAATGCCTTAATTGGCGTTTTAAAATTTGTTAATAAGCAGGCATACCTGAGTGTGAAAAAAGTTTTGAAAACACATAAAAAAAAACTGTTTCAAAGCTTTTCAGGAATTTACAGTCAACCGATGCAGCCATTCAATCATTGCTTTTCCCATGTATTTTTTTCATCATTTTATATATATTTTCAAAATATTGTAGAATGCTTTCGGTGTAAGAGGTGAATACATTGATAAGTCGTGAACTAAGGCACCAGGAAGTCATAGCCAACGATGGTATATTTTTCTTTTTAAAAGTTCTTTAAAGGCATGCAATCCCATTTAAAGTGCTAACAAAATCTTGCACTTTCTTATATTGGTTAATCCTTGAGACAGCAAATTAAAGACGTGTGCATAACAGTCGAAAAATTCAGCATTGGGACATACATTCTCAACTTGTATTTGAATTCCATTCAAATAACCACTAATAACGGAAGCCCCATCGTAGGTCTGGGCTATAACTTTATATTTAATGTCATATATCTCAAATAAAGCTATAACTAATTGAAACAAATCTTCTGCTGTTAGCCCAGAGCTTACGTCAATAAGTCTAACTAAAGTTTTATGGATTTTCTTATTAAAGAAATACCGAAACACAACGGATAATTGAGTCAGAAGACTAATCAAGCATAATAACAACAAAATCTGACTGTTTTATTTCTTTTGATGTATGACTGTAAGCTCAGTAACCGCTTTGATCAAATCATTTCGCCATTGAGGTATCCTTAAGACCCGTTGCCATTTCGTATTGTTTCAACACATTTAAAAACTCAATGTAGTTTCCTCGGTTTAAAGACGAAACAGATTAATTTTGGCCTCTAAAAGGAAGGCATTCAAATTTAAAAAATTCATATAAGGACCACCCTAAGACACCTAGATACAAATAAAAATAAAAAAACAAGATCACACTCTGTACTTCGTATCTATATTTACTCAAATTAAAAATCCACGCAAATACAAATTACTTAATTAATTTCACATTGATCGTAGATCTTAGGACGCGATATAAATGTTAAATGCTTAAATGTTTATGTGTATTTCGCACTAAACTTTTGAGATTTAACATCTAACTAAATATCGTTAGATATTAAATGCTAATCAAATAACAACACAAGTAAGCAGACGATCTTGTTCTTTCTACTGCATACAAGTATACAAAAAAGAGAACGCACACAAAATTTACCTGCTTACCTACTCCTCTTTCATTCAACCTGATGTGTCTCTTGTGTTATCGCATGTTTTTGCGCTAACGCTTTCATATTATTTAGCTGGGCTTTGCTTAGGACATGTTGCAGTCAAACGCTCTTGTATTGTATAAATTGTAGGGAATTTGGTAGCGCAAATTTGTACGCTATAAATGCTTCAAGGAAGGCATTTTTGTATGAGAGTTTTGTGTTGCGTTTGTGTAGGAAAATATGATTTGAGAATAGGAAATTTTAACACTAAGGTAAACTTTTTGTATGGTATTTTTGTGTTGTGTTTAAAAAAGTATGATTTAAAAGTTGCATTTTCAATATAAAATGTTCATCATAGTATTTATTCATTTAAATTCTTGGTTTAGCGGCAATAAACATGCTAACTGAGAGGAATCGCCACTGATAATTGCAACACTTTTGTTGCTTCAAAACTGCAAGATTATCACATTGTATATTAAGGCTTAAATCACATTTTACTGCTAGTTCTATCTTATCTCTAACCTATTCTTATTTATTATTGATCGTATATTTTGCTATAATAAATGCAAAGTCCATATTGGCATTTGGAACCCTTAGCTCAGTCGTGGGGGTGGTTCTTGGACCTGTCGCTCCTACAAAAAAATATTGCCAGCCTAAACATCACTGGTGTTCTTGATGTGCGAGTAATATTGCCCTTGCCCTCCCTACCATGGTTACTTTCCTCGCTAAAGCAACCCCTAAACTAGGCTTCTTTTCCTCCTCAGCTTATCATCCCTTTCTCCTCATCCTTCTCATCCCTTTTCCATGTTAAAATTACTCACTCATTGTAAAATATGTATTTTCTTCTAAATAATTTAAAACCATTTCTTTCTTAATTTTTTTTGTTCTTATATTTTCACTTTATCTTGAACGTACTAAACATTGTTTTTGATTATTAATTCAAATTTAGAAAAATCAAATTTACTTTAAGCGAAATGAAAATTTAATTTATTTTATGCAAAAAATGAAATTTACTTTATTAGCAACGCGACCAGTAATAAAAATTTTTATTATCCACACCGCAACGTCTTCGATTTATTAACAAGATTTGGGATTTTCAATCCTCTTTTTTTTTTCTATATGTTGTAAATATTCTTTACTTTAAACACTTTAATCCCCACAAAATACCAAAAAAACCCAATTATTCAAATCGCGAAAATTTTAAAATATACTAGTATACATATACAGTAGACTCGCGTTAACAAAAACACCACCTTACGTGAACACCGGCTAACGTGAACACAATTTTTTTTACATTGACTACTCTGTAGCGTGAACACGTTGAGAAAGCCCTATAACATGAACAAATTTAAAATGCATTTAACATACAAAATATTGTTTTCTTTTCTGCATTTGTCGGTTATTCGAATCGTTTTTATAAAACTGGGATATCCCGTAAATGATCGGCATTTAGTCCTGGACTGAAGATCTTCCGAACGCAACCCAAACGAACGAGTGAAGCAATCAACATTTTCAATAAATCTTTGGAATGGACAGAAAAAGAAAACATAAGTATAACAGATATCAGCGTACTTGAACGTCTCCGCCGAAAGCCCTTGTTCAGCAATTTGCAAAAAAAGAAAATCCGGACAAAGACAACCCTTTTTTTAATTGATTTCAACATAATTTTTTTTTCTTAACAAATTATAATGAATTAGGTACCTACTTACAAACCGAAACACACAAAATATATATGAATTTGATTAAAAACATATTATGTCTAATTTATTTGAAAAATTTAAAGATTTTCACCTTCGTAAACATGAAAAGCTTCGCAAGCGTGAACACGCTCGGTTTTTAATAGTTCACGTTACCGCGAGTCTACTGTATATGTATATATGTAATTATTTTCAAATTATCAATATATGCTCTTTTTTTTTTACAACCAAACTCACCCTTGTTAATCCTCCAGAAGTGGCCACTGCTGCTGAATAACGATGGGTAGATTTTTTTTTATATGCACCTTTGCTGTGCCTTGCCAAATTTATGCTTTTACGTATATATTATTTATATAAGTATATATACAGGGTGTCCCACAGTCACCGCCCCAAACGAAAACCATGGATTCCTGAGGTCATTTTAAGTCGAAAAACTTATGAGGTAATTTTCTCGTTTTCGTCCCGTTTTCGAGTTATAACGGTTTTTATGATTTTTGCTCTCTTTTCCTTTAATTGGCATTATCTTTGCTAAACTACGTCCGATTCGTAAGACTTTTTTTATAACCAATCAAGAATTTATTACAGTTTTAGTTTGTCTCAGAACTTTTTTTTTCTGCGGGCAACCGTTTCTCCGCAATTTTGCATCAAACCCAATTTTTTTCGTTTTTTAAGTTGTTTTTTTCACTTTGATATCATTTTTTTCAAAAAAACACGTTAATGAGTATTAATTTTTTTCGTTAATTATTAAAGCTCAGTTTATTTTCTGAAAAAAAATATTTTTTTTCCTTAAAAAAGAATACTAAATGTAATTAACAAAAAATAAACAAACAGTGAATTCAAAAAAAAATTATTATTAAATACAAAATTAACTTTTTCTGAGCTATTGTGGTTAAGAAAAGGACAAATAGATAAAGTTAATTAGTAAGACCGTTAACTAATGTAAAAAGTAAAGATTTGCATTATGATTTGAAGGTTGTAAATGTCTTTCTCTCGTGATCTAGTGTCCGCGTCGCGTTCTTTCACTTGATACACCATTTTGGATTTGTTATTCAAATTGTATTTTTTTTTCAATTATTTGCGAACAATGGATTTAATTTATCAAGAATATCTGGAAATATTATTATTATTAATATACGCTGAAATGGGACGATTAACTTTATCTATTTGTCCTTTTCTTAACCACAATAGCTCAGAAAAAGTTACTTTTGTATTTAAAAATAATTTTTTTTTAAATTCACTCAGTTTGTTTATTTTTTTTTAATTACATTTAGTATTCTTTTTAAGGAAACAAAATATATTTTTTTAAGGAAATGAACTGGGCTTTAATAATAAGTAAAAAAAATTAATACTCATTAACGTGTTTTTTTGAATAAAATGATATCAAAGTGAAAAAACTACTTAAAAAACGAAAATATTGTGTTTGATGCAAAATTGCGGAGAAACGGTTGTCCGCAGAAAAAAAATCTGTGGACAAACTAAAACTGTAATAAATTCTTGATTGGTTATAAAAAAAATCTTACGAATCGGACGCAGTTTGGTAAAGATAAAGCCAGTTAAGGGAAAAATCATAAAAACCGTTATAACTCGAAAACGGGACGAAAACGAGAAAATTGCCTTTTAAGTTTTTCGACTTAAAATGACCTCAGGAATCCATGGTTTTCTTTTGGGACACCCTGTATATATATATATATATATATTCACTTTCGCGATTCAAAATTTATTTTCACGTTTCGCGTTGTTGTAATTTTAATAATTATTTTTATTCCAGGTGGAATTGCGCAAAATTAACCATTAATTAATTAAAAAAAAATCAAAAAAAAGAATATAAAAAAAATTTGACTTGGCTGGTGGGATTTGAACCCAGGCACTTTTAAATTGCTCAGGGGTTTTTTTTTTTTTTTTTTTATAATTCATTTTTATTCAATTCAAACTTATAACTATCTTAATGCTAGACAAAAATTCATAAAACTAGCCTACTTATCAATAACTTACAACTAACTTACTGGCCCCATGCGGGCACTCTAAGTTATAACTATATATAACTATATACTTATAACTACTGCCTTTCGGCCTAAAAAAACTATTTGGAATTCAATAACTATATCTATTTTTTTTTTGTTTTCTCGAGAAAATTTAAAAAACTCGGATTCTTTATCATTTTAACTTTTTTATATAAAACTTACAAACTAAAATTAAACTAATTAAAACTACCTAAAACCACTTAAACTACTTAAAATAAACTAAAACTAAAATAAAACTACCTATAACCACTTAAACTACTTAAAATAAACTAAAACTACTTAAAAACTAGAACAACCACAGCGGAGTTTTTTTTTTTTTTTTTTTTTTTTTTTTTTTGTTTTGTACATTTGAAGAATGTAGATTTTTTTTTTTTTTTTTTTTTTGCCACTGTGCCTATTCTTTTTAAAACTAAACCTGTGACTAAAAAACAGGTATGCAAGCCGGCCACGGCTCTAACACCCCACCCCGACTACCCATTATCAAATACCGATTCAAGCCACCAAAACTGGTTCTCCTGCTTCACCCTATCAGTTTTGTCCCGTTCGGACACAGCCCTACTGAACCGTAGGAGCTCTTCTCCGTCTTGTGCCAGGATGTCCCGAGTGTAAAGGAGCCGCCGGTCCACGGTTCTTCGTCTGACGTGGTAGATTAGCGGTATTGCGAATCTATCCTGTATCAGACCGCATCTATCTAAATAGAGGAATGCCTCTGGAGGAATGAAGCCACTCAAGCGTGCATTTTCAAAATATTCGTCATTTGGGTAGAACGCCCCGAAAATCAAATTATTGGTCGAAGTCATAGCCCTCGCAATGTGACCCCGAATTAGTTTTATCACGAAATTGTCAACTCTGTTGATCCGAGCCCCGTTGTATAGAGCCTCGTTCGGATAATAGTGAACATAAGAAGATTCGGGTGTCCGATGCAAACCAGTACAGCGTCGAAGACACTGCCGCTCGAACACCCGTATTCTCTCCATCTGAGATGGAGCAACGTTGAACCACACTGGACAACCATAAACGATCATCGGCCGTATGAGGGCCATGTAGCAAATGACCTTCACTCTGGGGTCAAGCCGACTGCTGTAAAACAGTCGTTTCGTCAGAGCTAAGGCTCCTCTGGCCCTGGCCAGCGCAGCATCTATATGTCTGTCGAAATACAGATACTGATCCAACCAGATACCGAGGTACTTCACTACACTTTTGCTCGTTAACCGCTGCCCGTGAGGATCAACGATGACCATCTTGCGCCAATTCTTGCGCGTATCCCGCGGGGCTCTAGCCAACGGAGTCCGGAACAAAATTGTTTCCGATTTCTGGACATTTATTTTCAGTTTCCAGTCATCGCAATATCGCTGAATCTTCTCAAAGTCACGCTGCAAGAGAATTCTAATAACCTCAACCTTTCGGGCCGTTCTGTACGCAATTAGATCGTCGGCATACGCTATTGAATTCGGAAGGCTACCTATCAGATCGCTGGTGTAAATGCTGAAGAGAATTGGCGAATTAACCGCTCCCTGTTGTAGACCATTTTTGATTTCAAAAGTTGTGGTAGAAGTTACATTGCCACTTTTGACAACAAACTTTCTACCGTTAAGCATATCATAAAGCATATACATCAATGGTTTGCTAATGCCAAGTCTGTTCAGTTTCAGATAAAGACCCTCTAACCATACGGTGTCGAAGGCCTTTTCTAAATCTACCAAAACAGCACCCGTGCATTGTTGTTTTGACTTATTCCATTGGATATCAGAAACGAGCTTAGCCGCGGCATGAATTGTGTCATGTCACGCCTTGAACCCGAACTGGTTATCCGGAATTATTGTGTTGTCCGCAGCCCATTTAATCAGAGCCCTATTGATGATCTTTTCGAAAACTTTACTAATGCTCGGAAGAAGACTTATCGACCGAAGATTGGACGGATTGGAGTTGTCCTTTCCCTTTTTCGGGAGAGGATGTACCACCGCTGTCTTCCAATGCACTGGATAATGTGCATTATTCAGCGCATTGTTAAAGAGTGTGGCATAAATGTCAATTGCCTCATTCGGTAAATGTCTTAGTACAACGTTAGATATACCATCAACACCCGCAGACTTCTTATTCTTAATAGAACTGAAGATGAGCTGGAGATCCATCTTCGTCACTAACAAGGGACTTGTCCCTATTCGCTCGGCGATTGTGGCATTTGCCAAAAGATCGTCATTGAACCTCAAGAAACCAGGGTTCTCAGATCGCCATTGCGTTATTTCATTTCGAAGATAGAAGTGATGCAGTAGTGCTCTGTTTTCCAGGTCGTGGTTCGGGCGAATGCAAGCATTCACCTTGTACACTTGCTGAAACGCAGCCCCCACTGCCTCCACCTTCTCCCTCTGATCCTCAACTATAAAGAAGTCATCGTCCAAGACGGCTTCCTCTGGATCAATTTGCGCTGTCAGGAGTACGTCTGTGTTCTCTACTGTTCTCTGGAGTTTAAGACACGGAAGGTCATTTTGATTGTTTTTCCTAAATATCTTATTGATTTCAGGAAACATACTAGGGTCGCTGGAATTTACAGAACGAATTCTGTTGTTCCAGAACCTGTTAATAGATAACCTGTAGTTATCCTTAATCAATATATTGATAATCTTTATTGACGACTTCAGTGTCCTAACCTCCAGGTCGTGCGGGTCTGTGAATCGTCTGTATAAGTTTTTAAGTCTTGTCAGTAAGCCACTCTTATGTCTGTGTAGTGCGTCTATGGTCGCGTTTCTGTAGACGTCCATTTGGTCGCGTTCTTTGTACTTGGGTATTGTCCGTTCCATTGTTCGTTTAATCGTTTCGTCCATCTGTTGTAGATGTTGGTCGATTTCTGTATTTGTCAGGTTTCTGTTATTTGGTGGGGCTATGTCACTCGAACGAATTTCTCTCGCTAAGGCGTTGGTGAAACGAGGCCAACGCATCTTACTGTAATTGTAAGAATGCGTTGCAACGTATTCCTCCAACTCCACGCGTTCGTTCGGAATCTCAGGGCGTTAGACCGCAGCTCTATGGTCGCTATTGATGGTGCCGTTTCAAACGGAAGCCTTATTCGGTTTCCTTAAGTTACCGTAGCCGCTTTACATACGCTGCCGCTACTGCCTGCTACTTTCGGATTTCCTAGTGGCACTTTTTTTTTTCTTCTTCCTTTTTTTTTTTTTATTGTTTTAATTAATCCTTAGTTATCCTGGATAACTTAAATTGGGATAGCTTTTATTTTTCGGGCAGTCGGATATATGTATCGACTGCCAAATCTAATAAAAAAATTAAAAAATCACTAAATAAAATTGCCACTAAAATTCCTCACTATACACTCTTACCGTTTTGATGTATAAAACTATAATTTTTTTTTTAATAGATGTGTATATGCTCTATACAACCGCTGGTTTGGTCGATTTTAAATCACCAAAAAAAAAATGTATATTTAAACTTATTTTATTTTATCAAGTAAAATTTAATGAAGTAACTCAAAAACTGACTTGCACTATCAAAGGCTGTTTGAATAAAGAATTTTCTCCTGTCGCCAATTAATTTCAGAGGTAACCAGAGATTTTTGGAAATTTCTGCAAATTACCCCTAATTCCAGGATCATTAAAGCTAACAGGTAATCAATTATTAAGTTCGAGTCGAAACTTTCGAACATTTGCATACTCAAGTTATACGACATCAATCTGTACGTGCAAAGTTTCATACCAATTTCTCTTTGAGTTATGATTCAAAACGCAATCCGAACCCTAGAAAGGAGTCTTGCAAATATTTTTACTCCATAGAGAATAAAAGCTTTGTCTTCCTCTTAACTAATCGGTTGCATCTAGTCTTTCCTTCAGTATGTGTTTTATCTCAAACTTCACATCAAACCCTATCGTTGTCGCATAGTAGAGTAGTATCGTGCGCGCGCCGCTTGTTATTTTTCGTCTTCGGTTGACCAAAATATTATTTTGTTTGTTTTTATTTTGTTTTAAAATAACTAAAAACATAAATTCGGTTACAATGATTAAGTTAAACCACCGAAGTAGGTGGTTTAGCGAAGGAATAAGAAATAGAAATTTCAAATTCGTTTTTTTTTTTATCAGAAAATTAAACAAAAGTGAGAAGTTTCTAAATTAATTTTGAACAGAAATAATAATAATAAAAATGGCACAAAGTTTTAACGACTTCTTGAACCGTTTGGATTTGCTGGATTTTCCTAATTTTTCTATAAGAAGACCAAAAATCTATATAAACCCTGATATGATCCAATAAAAGAGCTAAGCTAAGAGGAATTCCGAAAGAAATATAGGTTTTCCATGTTCCATGTTCATAATTGATTTTTCAAAAGAAACAGCAATAAACAAACACAATGGGCTTTACCAACATTTTTTCAACGTATTTTTGATAAACTTCACTTAACTATTCCGCGAACATTTCGTTTTTATTAATGTAAATATTTAAACCAGGACTTAACTCTTATTCCATGGTTTAGTTAAACCGTGGAATATAGGTGGAATAAGCGTTTTTTATTAATATAGCTGTAAATTACTAAATACTTCTTTTTTTTTTTTCAAAAAATGTAAAGGAATTGTTATACAGGGTGTCTGGTAATTCGTGTGCCATACTTTATGATGTGATTCTTGGTCATATTCTTAGAAAAAAATTGTTCTAAAGAAAAGTCTAATTTACAAGTTTGACATCACTTTTTGACGATTTAAAATAAGGCTAACTTTGGTATAAACTGACCCATGTTAAGGTTTCTGTCAGTACTAATGGTAGGGACCTCATTTTGGACTTTTTTTTAGTAGAAATAATAACCTTTTAAAGTGTATGTTTAAATTAAGCTGATATGCTTTTGGAGTTGGTCAGATATTCAATTCTAACTGGTGTTCAATTTTTTTTTGTCCGAGCAAAATTTTTACTTTGAAGTCAATTTTTTTCGAAAAATGCGTAATAAACAAAGTTTTCTTATTTTTACCTGATAAACAAGACGGCGGCGGGGTCGTGCGCCTTCAATTGCTGAGTCATTTGGACCGAGATGTTTGTGCATGTTTGTGTTGAGCTGTTAAGATTGATGGCAGCCACATTCTCGTCTGTGCGCACCGTACGAAGACGGGGATAATGAGTGTTGTCTACTAGCATACCATTCTCATGAACTTTTTGCACAAACTTGCGTACAGCAGGTGCGGTGTGTTCCTCATTTCGACCAAAACTCTTTTCAAAAAACGCACTGTTTCGGCTACACAGCACTCACTTTGGAAATAAGTTTTCAATATTTCCTAAAGTTGTTCAAGCGTAAAGCGTTCCGCGGAGGTATAATACTCACTATATTTTAAGATTTCGAGCGGGAAACAGTGTCAAAATAACCAATGATTTAAAAAGAAACCACTAGATTTGCCCACCTTGTATATGCGGTCGGTGCGCGAATTTCGAAAACGTTTTGATTTAGGGCGTAAAAAACCTGTATTCTCTGAAAAAACATTGCGGACGTGGGTGAAAAATTTTCGCGAAACTGGGTCGGTTTGTAAAAAAAAGCGCCGGGTCCGCCAACAGTGATAAGGACCTCGCCAAACATCGCGCGTGTCCGCGCCGCCGTTCAAGCCAGTCCGAGTCGCTCCGCGCGTATGCACGCCAAAAATTTAAATTTATCCGATCGTACCATACCGATCATTCTGACTTCTTGACTTGTTTACTCAATGATGATTTGTTTAAAAAAAAAATTTTGTTAACCGCTTAACCGTTTTTACGTTTCACGTAACGCCGAAATCTCGTGGCCGTCGCGCTCACCCGATCTCTCCGTCTGCGATTTTTTTCTGTGGGGCTACTTAAAATCAAAATAAACCTCGAGACCTAGAAGCCCTAAAGACTGAAATTCGACGTCATTCCGCTGCAATTCCAACCACTATGTTGACTAAAGTGTACGATAATTTTATTTTGCGCCTTCGTAATTGTATCGAAAATGAGGGTCGCCATTTAAACGATGTTATCTTTAAAACTAAAAAGCTTCCAACTTTAATAAATATATCAACAATATTGCTCTTTTTTCTTCTTTCGAACGCGACCAAGATCGTTTCCCTACGTTGCCTACAGGTGGCACTGTTACGATTTAAAATCCTTTCGGTTTCCGTGCCGCACCTTGTAATCGCAAAAGATGTACAGCCTTATTTTGAGATTCGAACGAATAGCTAATTCGATAGAATAGATACTTTCATTCGAATGAACTATCCATATTTGTTCATTGTCGAATGATTGCATAAAATGAACCTCAATTAAATTCATTTTCGAAATCAGCTGTTTGAAATTTACTGACATTTCTATCTGATTTAGTATGACCAAGCTGTTTTTTTTTTTGATAATTTTTATTTAAAAAAAAAATATGGTCTAAAAATAAAACTTTATTATTTAAGAAAAATAAAGTAAAGATAAGTGATGCTAACGGCCCGGTAAAGTTTGAATTTGAATACATCAATAAAAACTGACATTTTCAAATTTTGGAGCATTTAGAAAACAGTATGGTAAGTTTATTGATATCAAAAAAATGTTAAATAAGGGTAAACTCCCCTGAATAATAAAATAATTGATTTATGTTTTAGTTTTCATGTAAATTAATTTTGTTTTCCAAATTGATAAACAAAAAAAGAAGGCAACTTAATTTACACAAATCTGGTCACACTTGAATTTTGAACTACCATTTTGTAAATTGTTTTATGAAAATAATTGATAAATAGAAGCCAGACGTTAAAAAATCAAAATGGCATTTGTTTTATGTATGAAAAGAGAAAACGGTGAGGAGGAGAAGGATAATGGATGCATCACATCCATTTTATGCATCCAATACTACTAACATTATACTAAACTTACATGTTTTATGAATCTATTCGCCAGAAAAAATTGAACGAGAATGAAATGACATTTCTTTCGAACGATTCGAAAGTGAAAATTTGCTTAGTTTTCGAAAGATAAATGAACTTTCCATTGATAAGGTGAACTTTCGAATCGTTCGAATCTCAAAATACAAATTATTCGAATTCGACATACTTTCTAATGAAATCGAATGTCAAAATAAGGCTGGTAGTCTCAGGGGTTTTGGATCCGTCCGTAAATGTGAAGTTCCAGTATTTGGACTTGAGCTCAGATGAAATGCTTAGGAAGAGCTTGCGATATATTTCAACGTTTGTATGGGTTTTGAGATGAGATTCAATGTTCATTAAAAGGAGTTGGATTCAATGAGCCAAGGTGCTTCCAGAAGAGTTAAACTTTTCGTTTTTATCAGTCTTGTTTCGGAAATTCGGAGTTACCAGATTGGAGGATCTTAAAGATGGCTGACGGGGTCTTATAACTCCTTTTCGGATTCAGCGTAAGGTTGAGTACTTTATCGATAATGGAATGGAGTTCGTTGAAAATATCAGTTTAGCACATAGTCTGCATGAGATTTTTTCTCTTCGCTCTTCAAACGGGTGTTTACATGTACGCTACTTTTCCTACTTGATAAATACTCAATAATATTAGACCTTGCAGCTAGAGATTTCTTAAGTTCTAAACAATGATTTCTCCAATTGTATTTGCTATTGAATATGAGTCCTAAAATTTTTAAATTTGTTACATTTTCAATTTCTACATTGTTTATATTGATTGAAAGAGGTGTAAGGAAATGTTTGCAACATACAGTTGCGTTAAAAATAATAGCAGTGTAATCTTATCATTGACATATTTTAGTACAAACTAAGATATAGGCAACTTTTTAAAATACTCTAGTACTATTTTTGTAATAGAATATTTTATCTTTTGTTTCCAGAATAAAATAAAATGCACGACTGGGTCGCACGAACTTGCTCCTATGAAATAGACTAGGAATTTCAAAAACGGATGTTATTAAAGAAAACTGTTCATAAGGATAAAATGAATTTTTTAAATTCTTTTAGTAGTAAGAGATAAAAACAGAATGCTATGCAAATATGAATTTATGCAGGAACAAAAATTATAAGTCGTTGTAGTGGTTCCTTAAAAAAATAAGCTTTTATGTACAGAATTTTTAAAACATTTTTAAGAAAAAAATTTGGTACGCCAACCTTAAGTTTTTATTATTGTACGAATAAAAGTCTAATTTCCAAAAAAAAATATAAAGCCGTTCTTGAGATATCGATTTTTTCAAAAAAAAAGATTACTTTTTTTCTAAAAATTTAAAAAATATTTTTTCTTAAGTTTTTAAATGCAATGTTTTTTAAACTTTTTAGGAGCTTCTTTATAAGAAATTTCGTTAAAATCCGTTATGCCGATAATGAGTAATTCAAAATTGGAAAAAATCGTTCTATGGTAGGTACAGTCAGTAATATCTAGATTTCAATTTTTTTTTTTATTAAATTATAGATCGTAAAGATTATTCAAAAGAAAAAAAATTTTATCAAAATTCTCGGAACCGTTTTCGAGAAAAATACGATTTTCGAAAACCATTTTTTAAAATTTGTATGGAAGGTACCGTTAGTTTTAGATAAAACAAATTTTTTTTCTCAAATCTTGTAGATTATGTTAAGAAACTTTTATTTGTCAAGTTTGAAAAAAATCGAGCATGGGGTTTTCGAAATATTGAGTTTCCAAAAACAATTTTTGATTTTTTTTTTTAATCCAAAAAATAAAAAATTGAAAATTTGAATATGTAATAATATTCAAACTTTGGAGAAGCTTTGGCATAAAAACAATGATTTAATTCGGCTGTACCGTTTTCGAGAAAATTAAAAACAAAAAAAATGGACCCAGGGGGGCTACCAAAAATAACAATTTTTTGTAAAATTTTTTTCAACCATTAGCTAGTTTTAACCAAATGAATTTTTTCAAATTTTTTTTTTTAAATTCTGTGGGACAGTTTTTGAGAAAAAAAATATTTATAAAATTTCGAAAAAAAAATCGTATGGCAGGTACTGTTATTTTTGGTCTTAAAAAAAAAACAGAAAAAAAACGTCCGGGGGAAAAAATTAAAACCCATATCTACCAAGTTTGAAAAAAATCGGCCGAGCCGTTTAGGCTGTAGTCGAACCGACAGACAGACAGACACTTTTTTGGTCTTCGCTATCATCGTAATGTCAACTTTGATCAAAATCTCGAGTTCGATTTTTTTTTACGAATGCATAACTTGCCTTATAGTACCTATAAGTAAAAAGCCATATCATAACGGTTTTTTTCCAAAGGTCATCTGATTTCACTTAAAGTGTATTTTTGTGCATTCAAAATAATAGCAGTGTTTAATACTCGTAGTTTGTGAATTTTTTTCATTGCTTTTGAATCTTAGGAATATTTTTTTTATTTGTTGTTGAAACTAAAAGGTAAGGTATAAAAACCCTTTACGCAGAAGACTGTAAAAATGGCGGCTCAGGCATAATGGTATGGGATTGTTTTTCCTATCAAGGTGTAGGGCCCATATATCGCATAAATGGTGTAATGGATCAGCGTAAGACGTAAGAAATACAAATATATTTTGTTTTACCTCTTAATCCAATGTAATTTTCTTATTTTCTCGATTTTTATGAATACTGCTATTTTTTTGACTGGACTAGTTTCTTATACATTGAAGATATTTTTTTTTTTGATATTTTTCAATCTTTCTTTTATAATGGATTTCATATAAATGTAACCTAATAAATAAAATTTTATTACAACGTTTCATGAGTACCCTCTTTCTTTTTTACTTGCGATATAGGTACTATAGGGCAAGTTCTGCATTTGGAAAAAAAATCGAACTCGAGATTTTGATCAAAGTTGACATTACGATGATAGCGAAGACGAAAAAAGTGGGTCCGACAATTCCGTCTGTCTGTCTGTATGTCTGTACCTCGAACTACAGCCTAAACTACCGGAGGTATTTTCTTCAAACTCGGTAGTTAAGGGTCTTCGGTGATTCCCTAGAGGAGAAATTGAAATTTATTTTTTAGCTCCAAAACTAACGGTACCCCCATACACCCGTAATGCAAAATCTTATTTATCTCGAAAACGGCTCTAACGATTTTGATAAAAAATATTAAGTGTGATTTTATGGACATGGACTATATTTTGGTGAAAAAAAAATTTGGGGGGAAATGTTATTAGGGGTACCTGTCATAGAACGGTTTTTTTGATTTTCGAATTTTTCACCAACGGCTCTAACGATTTTAACCAAAATTTTTATGCAGGAGCTGCTTTGCATTTTAAAAAATATAAACTAAAATTTTTTTCGAAAAAATAGTTTTTGGATTTTCTTGAAAACCGATACACGATTAAATTTTTAAATTATGTTTTAAAATGTATTTTATTAAATACTAACAATTTGCATATCAATTTTTTTTATAAAAATTTTAAGGAAAATTTAGTACACAAAAAACATGTTTCAGTGTGTCTGTATGTCTGTACCTCTCACTACAGCCTAAACCACTGGACCTATTTGTTTCAATCTCGGTAGTTAAGGGTCTTCGGTGATTCACTAGAGGAAAAACTGAAATTTTTTTTTTAGCTCCAAAACTAAGGGTACCCCCCATACACCCGTAATGCAAAATCTTATTTATCTCGAAAACAGCTCTAACGATTTTGATAAAAAAAAATAAGTGTGATATTATGGACATGGACTACATTTTGGTCAAAAAAAAATTTTTGGGCAAAATGTTATTAGCGGTACCTGCCATAGACCCGTTTTTTTGATTTTCGACTTTCTCATTAACGGCTCTAAGAATTTTAACCCAAAATTTTTAGCAGGAGTCCCCTTAAGTTTAAAATAATATTGTATATAAAAATATTCGAAAAAATATTTATTGGGATTTAAAAAAAAAAAAAAAAATTTAAATCAATATCTTCAAAACCTATGAACGATTATTTTTTGAAATTATTTCCTAAAACCAATATTATTACATACTTAAAATTCGCATCCCACATTTTTTTCTTGAAAAATTTTAGAGAAATTTCTTATATAAAAAATTTATTTAATAATAAAACGATTTTTTAAGGTTTATTTGCATAAATTCATACTTTTCCGGAAACCAAACGGCAATTTTATGCATTTGAACATTATTATCTCATTAAATCCATGTTTTATATTTATAAAATGTATCTTAAATTCCAAAGTACTTTTACATAAGAGCAAGTTCGTGCGATCCAGTCGTGCATTTTATTTATTGAATATTTCTTCGATCTATTTTCACTGCTATTATTTTGACCGCAGCTGTACATGCAAGACTTTGCATTTTGGCAACGAAAGTTTGGCACCAGATGAAACTGTCCATTCTAAAGTATCATTGAGAACATTTATGAGTAAAGTTTTGATATCCCTTATATTTTGACTTTTCGATAGTATATTCATACATCATCAGCGTAGAGGCAGTATTTTAGAGACTTGTGCTTGGATAAAATGTCGCATATACATACATATATTGAAATACGATAGAGAACAGGACAACAGATAATGGAAATCTTTGGGAGATTCCGTTATGTAGTCAGTATGTGACAGAATTGGAATTATTAGTTTTTATAAAAAAAATTCTATTTGTAAGAAAGGCTTTTACATAATTGAAAATTTTGGGACCAACGCTCCATTCTTTGAGTTTGTTTAACACAACATGGATTACTATTCTATCGAACGCTTTTTCAAAGTCTAGAGATATAGTCATTAGTCATCCATAAAAAGTCGGGCGTGTGTGCATTCATGATTAGCTTTATATGCGACTTGATTTAGGCTGAAAAGTTGTTTCGATTCTGCATACCACATAATTCGTTTTGATTTTATTTTTTCGATGAAGAATTGAGGCTGTTTTCCAGCTTTGGGGAATGCCTGCAGGGATAAGGATGTTCGTGAATTCCTTTTTGAATAGCGGCCAATTGGCTGAATCGACTTTGCATTTTGCAATATGGGGAATGAGTTTGGTGTGGTGATCAAGATTAATGCTTGTAATTATTGGGAAATGATCGCTATTATGAAGGTCATCGACGGTGTGCCAATGTAAGTTAGGTAGGAGTTCGGGAGAGTTGCAGGTGATGTCGACATGGGTGAGGGTGCTATGAGTGGAAAAATGGGTAGGAGAACCATCGCTCGTTCAAGATAGAAAGGTCGGAATCCAAAATAAAATCTTCAATAATTTTACCTCTATTATTTGTACAAGGGGAATCCCAGAGGATATTCCAAGAGTTCACATCTCCTGCTAGTATGACTGCATGAGAAACTGATTAAATATAGTTTCAAGGTCGATTTTTAAAAAATTCTGGTGTGGCAGAATGTAAAATGTTATGTCTATTGCAGCGCATTATATGTTCGAGTTGATAGGTTGATAGTATTAGACGGCAGGTTGTTAAAATAAGACTTAAATGTCTTTGGAGAAAATCCATACTAATAGGAATCCTAACGAGTAGTAACTCAATAAGATCCCCCAAGAACAGAATGGTCATTAGCTATAGATAGAGGCAGAGGAAAGCTCATCTCACTTGCTTTGTAAATGTCCCAGCATTGCCGGAATCAGAAAAGCAGCCCCCATATTAATAGAGGATATGAGATATAGAGTACTGAAAAAAGGACAAAAAGAGAAAACAATCAATTATTTTCAACTTCATCAATTGTAGTGAGGTCTAGATCCATTATCTTTGAGGCGTTGTTAATCTGGCGAACTTTAAAGTTATATCTATTTGATGATATAAATTTGAGTGGTCTGTTATATAGTAATATTTGTAATACATAATTTATTTTATTAATATTTACCAGTATGTTTGTCTTGTTTGTTAAGTCTTCCGAAAATGTATTCTGCATTAAACAGTTTAAATAGGGCTACAATTTCTTATCTTTTGCCTTTATTATTTATTAAGATAAAATTCTTTTTTTTTTATAGATATATTGCTGGTAACATGGGCTACATGGAGGGCAATCTCAGTGGGATGGACTACTCATATGGTGGAGGTGCAACACACTACCCTTTATGGAAACCGCCCAGTGGTTATTTTCCACGAGGCGAAGCTCCACCACCTTATGAAGAGGCAGTAGCAATATCACAGGCCGAAGCTCTAAGTGCTCAATGTACGGTGAGCGTTGCCACTACAACTCATCGGTCACTGCCGGTTGGAATCAATCCAGCTGATATGTCAAGTGATGTTGTTCGTCGCGGCCAATTGGCTCAGCCTCAACAACAGCATCATTCACAAGCAGCTTCAGCACAAATACCGCCACAGCAGCAAGCGCAGCATCATCAGCAAAGTATAACTCAAAGTACAACCAATTTAATAAATATAAATATCAATAGCGGTGGTAATCTTACAACAATTGCAACAGGCGAGTCGCATCAGCCACCTTACAGGTAAAATTATTATTTTTATATTAATTTTAAAATGAAAATTGAAAATTTAAATTATTATTTCAAATAGCTGCATTACATCTGTAAATCAACCCT
Organism: Chrysotoxum bicinctum; assembly: GCA_911387755.1. Classification (NCBI taxonomy): domain Eukaryota; kingdom Metazoa; phylum Arthropoda; class Insecta; order Diptera; family Syrphidae; genus Chrysotoxum; species Chrysotoxum bicinctum. The sequence goes on along the minus strand of OU426988.1, from coordinate 54,908,929 downwards.
GTTCCACACAAACACCATCAAATTGTTCCCCGGCTTTAAATAGCATCGGTGATGTTACGCCAGCTGCTGCTAACAGTAATCGTCTACAAATGCCCAATAATTCGATTTGTGTACAAACAACAGCCCCGCAAATCCCAAATAGTGCAGCGATTCATAGTGCACAGCATCAGCACAACTACCAGCAAGCACAACAACACATTCAATTTCAACAACGTACCCAACAGCAACAGTTGCATATGCAACAACAGCAGCAGCAGCAGCAGCAACACCTTCAACAGCAACAACAGCCGCAGCAACAAAAGCAGTCACAATCCTTACAACAATCGAATTGTATTCAAATAACTGAATGCACATACAAGAACTGCCATCTAAACAGTTCCCATCGTCGCATTCAAAAACAGAATCCCACACAGGAAATGATTCACTATGTCAGTAATGCTAGCACTGGGGTCACATTCCAAACGATCACCAGTGAATCATCAGAATCCGCTGCAACGAATAAGCCAGATCAACTTACATCGCCACAGTACACAACAGCAGAATGCGCTGGTCGTGTTCAAGAGATCAGCACCATATCGAGCAGTGAGACCGTTGCAGCTCAAGCTTCAACGCTAAAAACTAACAACAAAACGCCATCAACATCTCGGCGATACCACCGAACTATACCCCGATACTTTGCGGTAGTTGATCCACTGGGACAATCCACTCAAAAGCTTATATCTTCTTCCGTGTCAAAGCAATCATCCTCTTCAGTCACAAGTGGAAGTAGCAATAGCAGTAGCGGTAACAACAATATAGGAAGCAAGAAGCCAACTTGTCAATGCCCAGTACAGCACGTGCCAATGTCTTATATGGGAACCAATCAAATAAATAACTCCCAAACTAATAATGTGTTTCTCTCGGCTCTGAGTACAAAACTAGTCACAAGTCGTTCTAGTTTCGGAACGAAATGTATGCCACCAGGCACACCTACTTCATCGATAAAGTCAACCAGTCAGAGTCCTTCAAACGAACTTTCTTCAAATATAGGCGGAAGCAACGCTGGAACAATGAGAAAAAGCAGTAGCGCCATGAATCATCAATCAAATTTATATTGTCAGCATGAAGCTAAAATAGCTACGATTTCGAAGCAGGTAGGTGATTTCAAGACCGACACACCTAGCTATGAGGCACATGCCATTCTCCAAACATACGGGGACGAGAAAGTTCACACGTCATCCTCAAACAAGGGAAAAATCAGTAGCAGTAGTGGAAAAATAACCAGCTCACCGAAAGTTCCTCCAGAGAGTACATCTTTATACTCCACTGGAAATCTGAACACCGTGTCTCTAAGTTATCCAGAGGCAAATCCAGCATTACCACCGAAAATGTATAAAAGTCAAACGAATCTCAAGTCGCCCAATGGGGCGACTTCTTCATCAGCTTCTCACATGTTAATGCAACAAAAATCTCCCCATCATAGTGGTGGTGGCAATGATCAAATTCCAACCATTTCCCATCAAAAATCCCAATTCACCAAATCCCTTCCCCGCAAGGAAGACAAAAACACTCCACCTGCGCTAACACTTCCTATTTCGGGTCAGCTTAGCACAGAAAAGTCCCTTAGCATGGGGAAAATCAATTCATCTACCTTTTATCCCCTGCAAAACAATCATGTAACATACACACTCCCAAAACATACACCGGGAAAGATGTCCCTTAACAGTACGATAGCTAGTGTGGTTAGTAAGGTGCCTTCAGTGATAAGTATTCCAGCTATTGAGGACACCAATCTACCACGCATGAAATCTCAACCACAGAGTCCCAATCATAAGGCAGTAACTGTACAGTCAAACAAATGCACCACATTGCCGAAAACTTTGCGTTCCGCTGCGAAAAAGATTGGAGCAACAATTCCAACCACCACCGTTACAATGCCCGGGACAATCGCTCCACCTTCCACATTAACAACTTCGTCGTGTGGCAAATCAAAACCGCTTGACAGCGATAAACCACTGCCAGTCTGCACGACATTAAAAAACTGTTTGAATCCCAAAGAACATTTTTTGCCCAACGATACGAGCTTAGATGATGACTACTTAAGTGAGTGTGAAAATTGTAAAATTGCACATAGTTCAAAGTATTATTTGGATGAGGAGTCCGCAGAGTCACCGCAGGAGACAATGACACTGCAGCGAAAGATGGACGACAAGGAGGAGCTGGAACAGGCTTATTATAGGATATCACATACACTGCCTACAAATCCAAAAAAAAATCCGTGAGTAGAATTTTTTAATTTTGTAAGATTATTTTTTAGTTTATAAGGAATCCCAATACAAATTGTTGCAATGTGTATGTTAAAATTAAACCTATTATTGTATTCATTTTTACTTGCGATGTATGAACTCGAAATTTCGATCAACGGTGACATTACGATGGTAGAGAGCAGTTCAGTGATTCGCTAGAAAAGAGATTGAAATTTTTTTTAGCTTTAAAAGTATGAAAAATCTTATTTTACTAATGTAGACATGGATTACATTTCGTTAAAAAAAAATTAAGGACAAAATGTTATCAACGATTCCCGTCATAGAACCTATTCGATTTTCTCATTAACAGCTCTAACGATTTTCTTGCAGAAGCTGCTTTAAATTTGAAATAATATTGTTTATACAAATTTAAAAAAAAAAATATATTTTAGAGTTTTTGAAAACAAAAAAAAAATCGTTTTTTGAAAAAGTATAGCCTGATAACTAGTGAACCATTGTTTTTTTTTTTTTTTAATTATTTTCTTAATAGGTATATTAAAAAACATTTAAAATTGGCATACGAAGTTTATTTTAGAAAAAAATTAAAAATATTTCTGATATAAAAAATTATTAAATTAAATCGAGACCGCTTGAAATTGTATGGCCTTTATACGTCCAAAACTCGACGGACTGTTTTGATAATTTGACACTATGTTGCTGATCTCATTGAACGCAATAATGAAAATAACCACTGAAAATGGGGAACCTTGAGATATACCGTTTTTAATATCTTTGGGTCCGAAATTTCCTGTTCGTTAAGAATGAGCGTATGTAACCAAACGTTTTTGGACCTATTTTTCATTTCATCAGGGTGTTCAAAATAACATGAATCCCAATTTTTTCAAAAGGACTTTCGAAGTCAATTGACAAAATTGAAATCTGGTTTCTTGTTGATAATGATGAAGCTACAGTTGCAGTCAAAATAATAGTAGTGTAAATAAAATCATTGGTAAGTACCTGAATTTTCATTTTTGTGAAGGAATATTTTGTGGTCAGACGAGTCCAAGATTGCATTTTATGGTGGAAAGGGACCTCGTCAATATTTAAGAAGGCCTCCAAACACAGAATATAAACCACGCTTCACAGCTACAATAAAACATGAAGGATCCAGCATAATGGTTTGGGCATGTTTTTCCTTCTATGGTGTTGGTCCCATAAACCGGATTGAAGGCATTATGGATTAGCATCTTTATGTGAAGATCATGGAGGAAGTTATGTTCCCATATGCTGAAAATGAAATACCACTGAAATGGGTATTTCAACAAGACAACGACCCAAAGAATACAAGTAAACTTGCAAAGCAGTGGTTCCAAGAAAATAGGGTTAATGTCATGGAGTGGCCTGTGCAGTCCCCAGATCTCAACCCTTCAGAAAATCTTTGGTGCGATGCCAAGAAGTATGTTGCTAGTTGTAAGCCAACTGATAATACAGCCCTTTGGGAAGCTATGGCTGAGTTCGTAATTGCAAAACTGCCGCAGTCCTGCAAAAATTGCGTTCATAATTGTAAACAAACAGCATCATCTCTGCATGAGCATGGCAACATTTGTGTTCATAAAAGTAAACTTACAGTCAACATGCGGTCAATTTGGCATGTGTTTTTTTTTATGTTGCTGAATTTGCAGGAAAATGGCAGAGGATCTAATGTGAGTAATTTTTTTTTGAAATTAATTTATAATCGTACAAATATTGATTTGTACAAAGTCTGGTCCGATGCTGATATCGAACTATTTTGCAATTATGAACTCATTTTTAACAAAGTATGATGACTGCACACATGCTGTTGTAATTGAGTTCATAAATGTATTCGAAGCATGTTTTAGGCACGGCAGGGGCAACAAACATTGCAATTACGAACTCAGCCTATATATACAGCAGTCTTGGAGGTATATACAGCAGTCTTGGAGGTCCATACCTGGAGAAAGATGTGAAAATCTTATTAATTCGATACAACGTCGTTGTGCTGCTGTTATTTCTAACAAGGGACATGCAACTTAATATTAATTTAAGGTTCAAACACTCGACTATCACTTATGGTAGAAATTGTCTCTTCACTTTCCCTTTAGTAATATCTCGTAGTCCTGCCATAAGTTCTGTCCCTAACAAAAACACGTTTTATTTAAAAAATAAAAAAACAATCAAAATTCTTTTTACTTAATATTAAATTTACAATATAAATATATAAGAAATTATTCAAAATGCCCCCCCTTAGCCTTCAAACACTTTCTTAAACGATCCGGCCACTCGTCTGCGCCGTATAATAGTATAATAAAACCATTTTTGGCTTTCGATTTTCTCAAAAACGGTACAACGAATTTTGATCAGTTTCTATTTTAAAGCACTTAAAAAGCCAAATTAGTTAGTATTTGCAACGTTAGTTCTCTTTATTGTTAAATATTTTCCAAATGAAAAGAAAATATAGAAGTAAGTTTTAATAATGAATTATGAGCACTAGCTGATTTTGAAACACTAGAACAATTTAATAGCTATAAGATATCTGAATTCTGGGCTGAAATAAGCCAGATTAAAAATCAATGTAACAAAGAATTTAATACAAATATAACTGCTGCAATTAAATCAATTTGTAATTCATGTACCTATTTAATATATTATTCTGTATAATAAATTTGAATTATTAACATCGTTAAGTTTTTTGTATGCTCTAGAAAGTTTATTTCCGGTTACTTATTATTTATTTTACATAATATGGTACAATGTTATTTTTTCTTTTATTACAACATTAAATTTTTGTTTTATTCTTCAATGAAAGTTAATTATGTTGAAAAAATCAAAAATTACAATTTGATACACTTTTTATATATGTTCACCCCTATTATGATTGTCAACTATCAATTTGATAGTTGATAAATTTTTAATTCAATGTTTAAAAACCCAACTGATTTAAGTTTTGATCATTGAGAATGATTCAGACCATTGCGAAACACAAGCAAATTGAAAAATTTAAAAGAAAAATTGATTAGTTTTTTAATAAATTGAGTTTTGTAACCCAATTTTCAAGGTTTATTAACTATCAATTTGATAATTGACAATCGTAATAGGGGTGGTTGTTTTGCTGACAGTCATTTTAGCAATGAAACAAAATTTGTTACATATACTTTTCTAAACAAAAAGTTAGTCTTAAACTAAAACTAAGAGAGAAAACATAAAGAGATCAGTAGCGGCAAGTAATTATCTATGTGACGATCGAGCAGTATACCGCTGAGATGTTTTGTGTGTCCTGCTTACGATTCATGTTGTTTTTGTTGTTCAATATATGAAGAGTTTCGAGGGTATAACGCTTCGAAGTATGTTTTTCAATTTGAAGAATTTTGACACCTTCAAAATCGTTTCGTCGTGCCAATATATCATACATTGCAAGATTCAAAAGTCTTACCATTGCAGTTGATCCTATATATATCCAAATTGGTCAATAATTTACTTCCTTGATACACTTTTTATTTATAATTTGATACAATGCTGAAAGACGATTTTTCATCCCTGCTGAGCATTTCTATAGTACAATCAATCTGTTGAAAAAAATAGTGCAACTCTCAGAAATTCGTAACTATTTTTTTTACTTAGAGCATAAAAAGGTAGAGGGCACCAAAGTTACCATCTTTAATTTTTTGGGTCAATAATAAACAGTATCAACTGTCAGAATTTTTTCTGTAGCATACACAGTGCTACGGAGCGTTTGAGCTTAAACAATTTCAAACTAAATATTTGTCAAATCTTTCTCTCCGACCGATTATTATCGAAATTAATCATTTTTATTGAAAAAATGTGTGGTTTTGAATATAGGAACAATAAATTCCAGTATGTTGCAAATTTGTGTGATCGTAAGTCCTACCTTGAAAAACGATTGAAACAATTCAAACCTTAATACTCAAGTGTGAGATATTTACTACCTTTTGTCTATATAATTTTAAAGCAGAAACATTTATGGTATTCATATTCTCGAAATATTTATAATGTTTATATTTGTTTTTTTTTTCTCAGAACTACCAAAAACAATTCCCGCGAACCATGGTTCTCCACAATTCCGGCCAGTTCATCATCAGAAGAAGAAATAAACGAATGAGATTTATCACACTTTCTTTAAATATTTTAAATAATAAAACTATTTAATTTATTTAAAGAAACATCGGTGTAATGTTAAAAAAGATAAAATGTAAGTAAGATCATCAGTGTAGTAAACATAGAAAACAAAATTGAACAGCGAAAGTATCTTTTGCCCTTGATCATCCCCAATATTAGTTATAGAGGCAAAAATGATTTATACATTTTCATTATTTGTTTCTTGTTTCAAAACAAATAAAAACGAATACAAACAGAACCAAACGCCATGTGAAAAACAAAATAACGATAAAACAAAATGATTCGTAAACGATACAGTTATCTTTTTATTTAAACTCTTTAAATAACATAGCTGTAATTTAAATTTGTTGAAATAAACATAATTAAAAACAGATAAAATAAAAAAACATTAAATTAAACTAAGATGTACAAAGCCAAAGTAGCAATATTAGTATATGTGAAAAATTCTTGTCGTGCATTTATTTTAAAACAAATTAAAATTTGCAATCGAAATAGAAAAAAATAAATTTTAAATTAACATTATTGCATTAATGAAAACACACCTTAATAATTAAAAAAAAAATGAAAAATACATTTAATTTACTGTACTCACAAAGGAAAGCAAAAAATATAAATCATTGCATTAAATTACTCACATCACATTAAAAATCATATTTATTTTGTGAATTTTCCAAAGAAATTAGCAAATTTCAATCAATGCTGCTAGCCAATCTCAAATTGACTATTATTATTATTATAAAAACTATGTGTTCTATTTAAATGACAATTTTCTTTAATAGGTAACAAAATAAAAAAAAAAAGAAATTAACCAAAGAAACCAAAGAAACAAAGTCATAGAATAGGAAATCTAATTTTAATCGAAACAAAATACTCATAGCATTAACATAAAAATGTATACATCTTTTTTTTATCTTGTAGATAAATGGCATTCAGTGTTAAAGGCTAATGATTTTTTGGGAATAGTTTTGAAATTTATATTCAGATATTAACCAGATTACTTCCAGCAATGAACCGAATTGGTAGTGTACATAATGTATGTATGCATATGCCTTTGGTAGAGAAAATGAAGACTAAAAAAGGAAAAGAGGCGTCCAATGAGCAGATACGAGTACACTGTTTACAATTTTATTAGCTGATAGAAATATTTCTCAATTTTTCATTCGGAATTCGATTTGAACAATTACAGTTGTTCTTTTTGTTATCCTCTAAATCTTCTACAAATTGAGGTAAGAAGTTCAAGCATTCGTTAAAACATGTATTATACATAATAGTAATAAAAATTTTATTGGGCGCTACACTTAAATTCTTCATAATATGGCAACTAGTTAATTTCATCTCTTTTTGTTCCCAGCTCGCTACCTTAGTTAGAACCGTAATTCCAAGTTCTGTGAGTGAGCCTCGGAAATATAATGATATATTGATGATTTCATTCGAAACAACGCTACTTTATTATTTTGCCATATAGGTTCTCAGTGTATGCAAAAATCATCGCGGTTTTCTCTATATAATATTAACATCCAGACAAACGTCTAGTCCTAAGCTTCCAATTCTTGTTGGAAACCGTTTGCGGCCACAGTATTTTTAGAATGTAAGGCAGCTAATTATTAACAGGAGCTTGTAACCTTCTCAGGATGTTGGTGGAACATTTCCACATTTAAATAGAGTATGTCAGCACACATTTCACTTCCGATTCACAATTTCGAGCTGAGTGTGAAAAAATAGTTTAATAGTTTTCCAAAATAGAAAAATGATTCATTACGAATATATATTATTGTACTGCATTATTTACTCCGCTTCTGGGGTCGACGTCCGTTCCATTTGTAAGGTATCAAAATTCACATGTTCTTATAAATTTATTAATGTGATAACTTGACTTGGGGTAATTGTATAATGATCGTGGAATTTTTCCTTTTATCTACATTTTAACTCCAAATAAGAAGAAAAATTTGTTTGATATTGACTTGGATCTTGAATTTTTTTTTTGAACGTCAATCATAATCTTATGCACGAAAGTGGGCCAACAAGTCCCTGAAAAGAACACTCTTTTCGGCATAAAAACGTTTTATTTCTCAACATACTCGTATTCTCCTTTTAGATCGATATACTTCATCTGTTTCTCCAATTTTGTGATGGCCTTAACGTTGTTTCAAAGATGACCTCTTCATTCGACCTAAATCTCTTACCTCCGGGTCTTTTCATGTTTGAAAACAGGAAATTGTCGCTAAATTTGAAGATAACTTTGTCGGTTCGGACTTTTGCGCTTATGCTGATAGAAAAGAACATTCAATAATGTTTATCCTTAAGTGGGCTTTAGGTCAATTTTTGTTAATATTTTGTTTTGTTTTTTTATGTTGTGACGTTTCGGATGTGGTTACACCCTTCTTCAGACAACTTTAAAAAATACAAATATTTTGTATTTGTTTGTTCGCTTTTGGTTTCCGTGGTTTTTTAAAATGTTTAAAAGACGTTTTAAATCTTCTTTTTTTTGTTGTATTTATCTTATCTCTTTTGTTTTTTATTTTTTAATTTGTTTGAAAATTCATTTCAAACAAAATGATGTTTAATTATCTGAATTTTAATTATTTTGAATTCGTTTTACCCTTTTCAAGGTAATCGATGTGGATAACATCACGCGCATCTCAGAAATCTGTCGCCCTGACCTTGTTTGCATACAAACCCAGCTATGTCTTCCTCGACTTCGATTCATGAATCGTGGATGAATCTATGTTTCATCCACGCGTACGGGATAGCAAAGCGGTTATAAGACACAGGGGGCTCAACTGCTTTTTTTGTATCCAGTCTGGTTGAGGTATCTTGGCTTCTTTTTGCGTGCCAATATCAACGACATTTTTGCGTTATCTTGTCATAGCTTTTTTTTTCTTTCTGAATCAGGATGCCTTATTGTTAACGGGGAACTTTCTTGCACTTCCAATAGGACCGTTTCAAGGCGATAATCGTATGTTACCTTCTATGTTTTTCGCTTTTATTCTTAACGAAGAATTTTATGGATTCAGTTTCCATCTCTTCAGTAAAATTAACTTTTAAATTTTGACTAACGATGGCTTCGCCTCCATTAATCCAATTACCTACACCATTTATTATTTTCACTTTATGAATCTCATATATTAATTGTTAAGTTAAATTAAGAGGATTTCATCAGGAGGGACATGTGTGAGAGTATTTATACCCTCTTCCAAAATGAATAACTTCTAAAAATCACAAAAATAAAAAGCAACTTAAACTTTTTTGAGCACGTCCCTTTGATTTCAGATCACAAACCTTACTTCGAAAGTATTATTTTGAAAGATGCTTCTTAATAGTTATGAATCTGATGTGGCGCCGCCATTTGTTGTAGAAAACTTTGAAATCGTATTAAGCCGATAACAATCAGATGCCCAACAAACTTTATTCCACTTTAAATTATATTTGCGAATGTTACAGTGTTGTGATATTATATCGAAGTGTGTGTGTCGACTTCAAGCCAACATCTCGGAAATCCTCTAGATTTTCATACAAATTCAATCAGTTAAATGTGATGAACGTTGACGTGCTTTTTAAATCATCCATCGTTTCTTCTTTTAACTATTATTGTGTTGTTCGTACAATTCTGTTTTGCATTCCCATTACTGTTTGTTTCAATTAATGTATGTATTTGTTCCTTGTTAATGCTGAATGCCTTTCTGCATGTTAAACAAATTTTTTTATATAAAAATCAACAAAACAATGTACATTTATTATATCAAAACTATACAAATTATATGGCTTGATTCAAATTATAAACCTCATCCGCACATAGAATATACAAATAAATTACAAAATCGTTACTTGTCATAATTCTTATTTCAGATAAACCAAAAAAAAAATATTATTATAAATCAAATAAATTTAAATTATTATGCAAATAGCAGTATTATTGTGTGTTCCAAATAAAAACAAAAAATTGTTTACCATAAATTATAGGTGTACAAGTATTCTAATTAAACAAAAATTGTATCTAAATATAAACGATGTAAAAAAATCATCTACACTTTTAGAAAAAAAAAAAAACAAAACAAAAAAAAAACAGACACATGACATTACACACAAATGTACTTTGATTGTAATTTTATCGAATAAAAATAAATAAAAAAATTAAATTAAAAGGAGAAAGAAAAATAAATTTCTTATTTGAATCTCGATAAGTGATTTTTTTTTAAATGTTTTAACTACCTTTTCTGATGGTTTCGGATGTTATTTTTACAACTTTTTTACAATTATTTCTTGTTATATTTGTTTATTAGGTATTTTAAGTAGGATGTATGATATATATATTTACTTGGTGTGATTTGTTAATTACTTAAAATAAAACTAATACCCTTTTTGTACTCGGTTTAACTTTTAAATATTTCTATTAAAACAAAACAAAATTTTAACAAAAAATTGAGTTATGGGATATTAAAATTTGACTAAGTCTTTTAAAAGGACATAATGAAACGAATTGTATTTATTAATGTATGAATAATAAAGATATTATCATCGGTATAATTATAATTGTTTTCTTATATTATCCGTCTCTCTGTTTCAGGTGTTGGGGTTGGTTGATTCAAAACTAATTGTGATATACATCGATTATTATTGTTTTACTTATTATCATGCCAAAATGAAAACGATATAACACAACAAATCTCAGTTCATAACCGAGACAGGAGAAAATTCTATAAAATTTTGATTTTGCTCGTCAAATATGTAATCGACCTGCTTGCACAAAATCTGTTTATGAACGTCAGTCACAATGTTTGTGCCGCAAATGATGTTTTCGAAGATATGACTTTAGCGACTGCTTTATCGAAAATATTGCAACACAGCCAATTTCTTCGAAGCATAAAATCAACGACAATTTTATCTTCAAATGTTTGCAGTTTGACGTTCAATTCAAGAAAAGGAAAATTGTGTGTTGTGGCAGTGTTTAAAGTTGACCATTTGTCGGAGCTCTACGGGACACTGCCACTCACTCTATGTACAACGCATTCACATCATAAAGGTAAGCTGTCTCCGTAACAGGCTAGATCTGTGTATCGACAATTTATTAAATGAAAAGCAAAGACAAGTCCAAATTGGTGACCTAAAAAATCATCTCTTTGGAGTTGCTTTAGTTATTTAAACGAAATGATACATTAGGTTGTTTTCGGGACCTATTTAACCCATAATCTGCTCCTAATGGCCCAAACGTAGATATCACAGATTCACTATTTTTGTAGTAAGTTCTGACAATGTTATTAACGTTCAGTGATTGTTAACGAACCATTTTGCTAAACAAGGGTCTTATAATACAAATTCTATATACTACTAAAAATAAATCAGCCAAGTAGAAGACTTAGCACTGTTAATGGACTTGTTGAATTATTGATTCAAAATAGCTTTTTTGGCCTTTAGTCCCCAAAAATTGGCGTTTCGTCCCGGTGATCTCACATGGACTCATCAGTTGACTGTGAGGACCTTGTCAATACGCAATTTTTGCTAAATTCAGTTCATCTTACATCGATTTTTTGACAAAAATACCCAACCAAGATTAGAATTGTAATCATTAACGTTGGAAGATTTTGCCCGTGGCCTGGGATTGATTCTATCACCCATGTTCTGCATTTCACTTATTGTGAATTCGAGCAAAAAAAGTGAATTTTGATGTTCTGCATTCCGCATAAAATGACTTTTGTGATTTGTTCATTCCGAATGTGAAATGTTGGTGTTCTGAATTCCACCCGAAATGAAGTTTGTGAATTGAGTTTTCGGAGATGAAAATTCGTGTTCTACATTTCGAATACATAGCGTTTTACGGTGAATTCAATTCACTTAGTTTTATTTGGTGAAATTGATAAACGTGTAAATAAAGATTTGAAATTTTGATTGATTGATTTTGATTTGATTGATTGATAAATTGTTGTTTACAAGAAAATACAAAAGAGCTCCCGACAAGAAAAAGTTGTGTTGCAATTTATGAAATAGGAAGGAAGAAATTTTGTGTTAAGGGAATTGAAGTCGATTTTATTAAGGGATTTATTTCTAAAATGTAAACAAATGTCTCTTCGCTTAGTCTAAAGCTTCTTTTGAAACTACAAACAATTCAAATATGACCATGTTAATTCATTCCCCATTTTTTACTTACGCTGTTTCTGGAAGATCTAAAATTATGGTTTACTACGTAAAACTTTTCCACAAACTCTCTATCATTGATTTTCGTCCCTTCTACCACTTATTAATAATAAAAGTGAATCTATTTTCGTTATGCACAAGAAACAATGTTTTAATAAATGATGCAAATTGTCTTTCAGCAGATTTTGACATTTCACAAAAAAATTCGGAGTGAATTGAATTCACTCGGAATGTAGAACATGCCTTTTCATTTTAAGTGAAATTGAAATTCGTTTTCAATTCACTTTCACTCGGAATACAGAACATGGGTGTATATGAAGGTTTTATAATAAAAATTCTATATACTACTGAAATAAATAAGCCAAGTACAAGACTTAGCACTGTTAATGGACTTGTTGAATTATTGATTCAAAATAGCTTTTTTTGGCCTTTAGTCATCATCATCTTTACTCATCAGTTGACTGTGAGGACCTTGTCAATACGCAATTTTTGCTAAATTCAGTTCATCTTACATCGATTTTTTGACAAAAATCCAATATGAACTATACCCAACCAAGAATTTAACAAAAATTGCGTATTGACAAGGTCCTCACAGTCAACTGATGAGTCCATGTGAGATCACATTTTGCTAAACGACAAACAATCTACGGCGTCAGTTCAGGTTGGCGGATATTTATATGTGACTGAAACATGAATAGTATGGTAAATCCAGACTACGATTTGGATGATCCTATATTAAACTAGAGTCTGTTCTTCATAACATTACATAGACACCACAAACATTTCATGTGCGCTGTCTCACTCCAGTGGAAATAGTTAGTTAGTTAACCTTTTTTAAGCAACTTACTTCCTGGATCCAACGATTATTCTCTTAATTGAGACCAAATTTAATTTGAAAACTTATTGTCCTAACTTCATAATGAATGAGGTTTTTTGGATGATTACATACGTGCAGTAAGCTTATGTTTGCTAAAGATAGTTCTTTAATTTGTTTTGTTGGGTTTATTATATAAAACTGTTATTTGTTAGACCACTCTTTGACCTTTTCCTTCTTTTGATTATGTTATTTGTAATCTTAAAATAATTTAATAGTTTATGTTGATATTTTCTTAATTTTTCTTATATAATTTTATAACACATATATTATATTGTACCTAGCATGATGAATTAATAAATGCAACACAGAAACAAATTTTCTAGGGATGTTAAGTTTGCTTACAGTTTTGTACCATATACCATGGATATAATTTTTGTATTGAAACTGAAGCTTACACCTTTTTTACATTCAATTTAACTTTTGAGACAAATTATTTGGAGAGTACTATTTACAATTCCAAGAAATGTATGTATGTTCCGCTGCGAGCAACAACAAAAAGCTACGAAAAATAAATTTTGGCAAAAATAAAAAGACATTTTATTTTAGAAGTTTATATAAGTAAAACTTTTTACGTTTTATTGAAATGTTTTTAATATAAATTAAACTATAATTTATTGATCATTAGTTATTAGTTATTATCCTGCTAAGAGAGCCCTTTGAGCGGCATTTTAAAGTCAGAATATGGTAGCATGGTGTTCTGCTAAATTTTCCCATAAGAGTGCTGATGCATTCAATAATAAGTTAAAGCACAATTAGCAATAAACATTTAACAAAAGGTAAATTTTAATTTCAATATCTAATCATTGGTCAAAATAAAATTTTATGAGGAACAAATAAAAAATATAGAAAAAAGTTTAAGGAAATTATTTGGAATTGGGGCTCCAGACAAAAATCGCTCCAAAAAAATTTTCCACTCCTAACTTTTAAGAGCGCTCGTAGATCTTCACTAATATTGCTTGGTGAATAGGTTTATGAGCGTATTGACAAGGTCCTCACAGTCAACTGATGAGTCCATGTGAGATCACATTTTGCTAAACGACAAACAATCTACGGCGTCAGTTCAGGTTGGCGGATATTTATATGTGACTGAAACATGAATAGTATGGTAAATCCAGACTACGATTTGGATGATCCTATATTAAACTAGAGTCTGTTCTTCATAACATTATATAGACACCACAAACATTTCATGTGCGCTGTCTCACTCCAGTGGAAATAGTTAGTTAGTTAACCTTTTTTAAGCAACTTACTTCCTGGATCCAACGATTATTCTCTTAATTGAGACCAAATTTAATTTGAAAACTTATTGTCCTAACTTCATAATGAATGAGGTTTTTTGGATGATTACATACGTGCAGTAAGCTTATGTTTGCTAAAGATAGTTCTTTAATTTGTTTTGTTGGGTTTATTATATAAAACTGTTATTTGTTAGACCACTCTTTGACCTTTTCCTTCTTTTGATTATGTTATTTGTAATCTTAAAATAATTTAATAGTTTATGTTGATATTTTCTTAATTTTTCTTATATAATTTTATAACACATATATTATATTGTACCTAGCATGATGAATTAATAAATGCAACACAGAAACAAATTTTCTAGGGATGTTAAGTTTGCTTACAGTTTTGTACCATATACCATGGATATAATTTTTGTATTGAAACTGAAGCTTACACCTTTTTTACATTCAATTTAACTTTTGAGACAAATTATTTGGAGAGTACTATTTACAATTCCAAGAAATGTATGTATGTTCCGCTGCGAGCAACAACAAAAAGCTACGAAAAATAAATTTTGGCAAAAATAAAAAGACATTTTATTTTAGAAGTTTATATAAGTAAAACTTTTTACGTTTTATTGAAATGTTTTTAATATAAATTAAACTATAATTTATTGATCATTAGTTATTAGTTATTATCCTGCTAAGAGAGCCCTTTGAGCGGCATTTTAAAGTCAGAATATGGTAGCATGGTGTTCTGCTAAATTTTCCCATAAGAGTGCTGATGCATTCAATAATAAGTTAAAGCACAATTAGCAATAAACATTTAACAAAAGGTAAATTTTAATTTCAATATCTAATCATTGGTCAAAATAAAATTTTATGAGGAACAAATAAAAAATATAGAAAAAAGTTTAAGGAAATTATTTGGAATTGGGGCTCCAGACAAAAATCGCTCCAAAAAAATTTTCCACTCCTAACTTTTAAGAGCGCTCGTAGATCTTCACTAATATTGCTTGGTGAATAGGTTTATGAGCGTATTGACAAGGTCCTCACAGTCAACTGATGAGTCCATGTGAGATCACATTTTGCTAAACGACAAACAATCTACGGCGTCAGTTCAGGTTGGCGGATATTTATATGTGACTGAAACATGAATAGTATGGTAAATCCAGACTACGATTTGGATGATCCTATATTAAACTAGAGTCTGTTCTTCATAACATTATATAGACACCACAAACATTTCATGTGCGCTGTCTCACTCCAGTGGAAATAGTTAGTTAGTTAACCTTTTTTAAGCAACTTACTTCCTGGATCCAACGATTATTCTCTTAATTGAGACCAAATTTAATTTGAAAACTTATTGTCCTAACTTCATAATGAATGAGGTTTTTTGGATGATTACATACGTGCAGTAAGCTTATGTTTGCTAAAGATAGTTCTTTAATTTGTTTTGTTGGGTTTATTATATAAAACTGTTATTTGTTAGACCACTCTTTGACCTTTTCCTTCTTTTGATTATGTTATTTGTAATCTTAAAATAATTTAATAGTTTATGTTGATATTTTCTTAATTTTTCTTATATAATTTTATAACACATATATTATATTGTACCTAGCATGATGAATTAATAAATGCAACACAGAAACAAATTTTCTAGGGATGTTAAGTTTGCTTACAGTTTTGTACCATATACCATGGATATAATTTTTGTATTGAAACTGAAGCTTACACCTTTTTTACATTCAATTTAACTTTTGAGACAAATTATTTGGAGAGTACTATTTACAATTCCAAGAAATGTATGTATGTTCCGCTGCGAGCAACAACAAAAAGCTACGAAAAATAAATTTTGGCAAAAATAAAAAGACATTTTATTTTAGAAGTTTATATAAGTAAAACTTTTTACGTTTTATTGAAATGTTTTTAATATAAATTAAACTATAATTTATTGATCATTAGTTATTAGTTATTATCCTGCTAAGAGAGCCCTTTGAGCGGCATTTTAAAGTCAGAATATGGTAGCATGGTGTTCTGCTAAATTTTCCCATAAGAGTGCTGATGCATTCAATAATAAGTTAAAGCACAATTAGCAATAAACATTTAACAAAAGGTAAATTTTAATTTCAATATCTAATCATTGGTCAAAATAAAATTTTATGAGGAACAAATAAAAAATATAGAAAAAAGTTTAAGGAAATTATTTGGAATTGGGGCTCCAGACAAAAATCGCTCCAAAAAAATTTTCCACTCCTAACTTTTAAGAGCGCTCGTAGATCTTCACTAATATTGCTTGGTGAATAGGTTTATGAGCTTCTTAAGTTATGAGCGCTCGGTGAATACGGGCCTAAGGATGTAGATTTCCTCATTTTCAATTAGTTTTTAATTGTCCTGTAATTGCATTCCATTTGAGTATGCCCTTTTGTAAAAAATCTCAGTCATATTTTTGAGATATAAACAAAACTGGATTGCTTATGATGTTGTCACGGTTCTGTGCCGTGCAACCATTAAAACGTTACCACTTCCGGAAAAAAAGTCGAAGTAGGCTTAGAGAAAAAAGTAAAGTAAATTGAGAAAAGTAGATTTCAAAATTACTTTTTGCTTATACAGTAAAACCCGCTTAAGAGAAACGGCAAAATGTCACAGTCTTTCTTTCACTTAAGCGGGTTTTTCACTTAAACGAACCCCGCTTAAGTGAAAAATAATTTCACTTAAGCGGAGTTCGGATAAGTGAAAAAAAAAATTTCACTTAAGCGGATTTAAAAATTTCATTAAGCGGAGATTTAATGCTAGAAACAATATTTTTTTTATCTTCTGAACTTGCCAGGAAAGAAGTTAAATAAAACAACGATTAAATAACACAGAAATAATTTATTGAAAAAAGAAAACTGGCAAATTTTTGTTCTGTTCGATTCAATTTTTTTTTTCACTTAAGAGAGTTTTTTTCAATGAAGTAAATTAAAAATTAACTGAAAATATGTTTCAGTTATCCGGGTTTTTCACTTAAGCGAGTTTCACTTAAGCGGAGTGTTTTAAGGGAAATTGGTCGGAAAATACTTGGGGACGAAGAAAGTGTTTCAGGTAAGCGGGTTTTTCTCTTAAGCGGGTTTCTCTTAAGCGGGTTTTACTGTATTTACAAAAAAAGTTGAATTCGAGATTTTCATCAGTTGATATTACAACATGAAAAAGTGCTGATTCCGTCTGTCTGTATGACTGTACCTCAAACAGCAGCCTATAGGAGAAACTGATTTTTTTAGCTCCATTGCCATTATGAAATTTCTTATTTATTTATAAAACGGCTCTAATGATTTTGATAAGAAAAAAAATATGTGTGGACCATACTCACAATGGTCTACGTTTTGGTACAAAAAAAAAATGTTTTCAGCAGTACGTATCACAGAACCTACTTTTTGATTTTCAATACTCTCATGTCCGACTCTACCGATTTCGATCAAAATTTTTATATAGGAGCTTCTTTGGTTTTGAAATATTATTGCATACAAAACATTTTTTTCTTAAATGTATTTTATTAAATACTGAAAATTGTCATTCTATTCTTTTTTTTTTAATTTTAAAGAAATTTCGTATGTATAGAATTCATTTATTAATAAAATTCCTTTTAGATACATACATGATTTAAAATTTTATTTGCATATTTTGTTTTTAAGCTTAAACAAGTTTTTGAGTAAAATATTGTATCTTATGCATTTGAACATTTGAAATATAACTGAAAGAACTTGTGTCCCAGTGGGGCACGCCATTTTTAAATAAATTGGCGCAAAGTTTTAAACAGCCTATTATTATGGTATTAGTATGATACTGCATACTTAACAATTTGCTAACTTTATATTTAGTAGTTTACTAACTCATTCTTAATTTTAAACATTTTCAAACTAGTATCGTACCAAAAGAATTTTCTTAATAAATTGCTTCTGAACACACCAAGAACAATGACATTTCGTGTAAAAACGTAAGTACACGAAACTTTTTTTTGATGTTTGCTAGCACGATACTAAAAATATAAAGTAGGTATTCGATGATTTTAACTTTAATAAAAGGGTAGAGAAAGTATGATGCTATATTCGATTAAAATTTGCAAATTTGTTGTTTTAACCTAGTATCATACTAAAACAGCTTTAGCATCTAGCACCGTACTAATTCAATTAAAATTTTGCACCATTATGTTTAAAACTTTTTGATTAAATTTTATAAATCAACAAAAAAAAACTGAAATTCTTTTAGACATCATATTTACATGTTTCAATAAATAAATTGCTCACTTTTTAAATTAATTTAACAAAAAAAAAAAAATATTTTTAAATTTATTGCTTATATTTTTATACATGGTCTTATACCAATTCTTAGTTTTATTTTACAGAAAAAAACTTAGAACAAAACATATCTCAGGCTTAATTTTTAGCTACTTAGAAAGCATAAGTAGCTTTCTTTTATAAAAAATAGCATTAAAATTACTATAATTAATCATAATTTAATAAAAAAACAACAAGGGAAATATTCAAAAGATTCGTGTACACATAAGTGTGGTGAGTTTGTATGCTTTATAAGATTACTCATTTTTGTATTTTTTTTTTTTTTGAAAAAGTTCTGGGGTTACATACTACCTAAAATAAAATAGAGACAAATAAGTAGATTTGGGCTTTAAAAAGGTAAAATTGAAGTACATTGGAACAGCGATTTGGAAATGAAGTAGATTTCAGTATTTTTCTGATGGTGCGAAGTAGGAAGTAAATTGGCCCTATCGAGGTAACCGTCGTCGGAGCGAAATTCTCTCCGATTTCCTTCGAATCGGAGACAGCTGATCGGAAATACTCTCCGACGAAATTTAACACCATGCCATTTGTATGCTATGGTTTGCGATGAAGTACTTCTAATGGTTTTATTTTTTACAGATGCAAATAAAATTTTCTCCGAAGTTTTAGTTGCGGAGTGTTTTCTTTTTAAAGAAAAAGTTAATTAAAATGAAAGTAATAAACTTTTTTTACGTTTACATGTTAACTATGGACTGTGGAATGGACTTTTTGTTTTTAGGCAGAACGGAAACACAAGTTCACAACAATATGAGCGGATGGTGAATCTGCTGAATATTGATATTGTAAAAAATTACACCAAAAGGAAATTGTGGCCGTATTTTGGGAAGATATGGCCAATCAGCTGAATTCATTGGGACCAAAGCAAAGGGATTTTGGTGGATGGAAAAAAGTATTTTCGTGATCTTTTATTTTGTGCATTGATCCATTTCCATTGTGATTAAGGTATAAGTCAAATAAATAAATAATATTGTGTTTCAAAAGTTTTTTTTTCAATTTATTCTTCTTTTGACACTTCAAAGGGAAACAAAAAATATATGTATGTTTGGAAAGAAGGAGGGGACTTTACTCGATAATTTTGATTTAAAAATCTGTGCTTCTAATTACATTCCTTAAAAACGCTAGCGCCTTATAATTGAAAAACATACTTTTTATAACCAATAAATTACACTCTCTAACTGATTTTTCATAGTTGAAAACACTTAGGCCAGGCGCGCACATTCAATTTTTAGTTTCGCAACTGTTTAGTTGCTAAAATGAAACATATGGGCTTATATGGGACACCGCGCACTTAGAGAAACTCGACCCGAGCAACTAAAAAGTTTGTGTTTTGACACAAACTAAACGATTGCCTTCGCAACAGTTTAGCTGTTTTCTATAAGCGCAAGAGAAAAAAGTGTGAGCGTGAGTAAAGAGTTGCCAGTGCGCGGTTCTCTTTCAACGGGTGATTAAACTATTTGATTTCGATCACAGTTGCCAGTGCGCGACTAGCCTTACAGGACCATGGTATAAATAAGTCTGGGCAACCATTTTATCTTTTCTTCTCTGGCACGATCTTTGTCTTTGACTTTAGTGTCTTCTTCAATTTGAGTTCAAAATCAAGAATTTGGAAAAAAGTCTAAAGCCGCTACCTATCTATACGCTGAAACTTTCACTCAGAGAAAAAAGTTGAAGAAGGGGCTATTAAATTTACAGGGTAGGAAACTCCATAAAAACAAAATTCCGATCAAGAAATTTACACTGCATATTTTTGGATTAAAACTGGTAGATTATCTCCTTTTATTAAAAGATTGTTGGCTGAATTGAAAAAGATCATAACTTATGGTATTATTAACTATAGCATAATGTTACTGAGTAGAGTAATCTTTCCTTAATTGGTTTTGAGCATACAGTTCTATTTTTTGAAGCACATCTCCAATCCTACGAGCTACGACTAAGGAGAAGTAGTTATAAAAGAAAAAATTATAATTCAGATTATATCACTGCCTCTTCATGTTCACAAGCTTTGTATAATAACTTTAAAGTTATAAGATTAAAATCATTAAAGTAAAATTTAAATGCAAAAATAAATAAATAATGGCTTAAAAATTATACAATTTAAATAGTTTTGGTTCGTTATCTTAAAACAATTGTATTTATAAAATATAAAACAAAAAAAAATATGGTAACAAAGCCTCCTATTATATACTTAAATTTATTTTATATTTCATTTTGAATTTTGTTGGTAATTTAACACTGTACCATGAAATTTCGAAAACAGTTTGTATTATTGTCAATCAACCATACACCATCATGTTACTTAGAATCAATGTAAAAAACATTTGTAGATTCCACAGGTGATTATTGTGAATTAAACTTAGGATCATGTGACTTTAATTTGTTCACATGTTTAATTTGACAAAGGTGATGTATGTAGATTCAACAGGTGTCCAGGTGAGCATTGATCAATTTAACAAAGGATATAGTAGATTAAACCAGAGATATTAATAATTTAAGCAATAATCATGATAATTGGTCGTTAAGTTGAACTTGACAAATTTTATGAAGATTCGACAGATTTCTTAAGTTAACTGCAAGTGATTATTGATAATTTAACAGTGCACCGTGTTACTTTAAGACTGTACATAGGATCATTAATTTACAAGTAGCTCCTATGACCAGTGATCAGCTATTCCTTCCCAGTCTGGTTTTCAATTTCGAAGACATCTATGAAGGAACTTCAACTATGCGAAAGGAAGATAGTGAGGATCTGCACTCGACTCTATTTCGATCGTCAACTCCGGCAATTCTACACACAAGCGAATTTAATCCTATTGGACAAATATCTAGTTCATTCCACGAAGAAACTAATGCGGAACAACGGATGACCACAGAACGACGACATCCCGAACCGAGGTACCTCAGTGTGATAGAAACTCTAGATGACAAAGTAATCATGGACAACGAAGAAGTAGTCTCGTTCTACGCTGACATTGAGTCAGCCTACCACCACAGGAAATCAAGTACATGGGTTTAGTTTCCAATATTAATTTAAATAGATGAGCAAAATTATATTCATGTAAACTTTACATCAAAATCTGGTATCATGTAAACACGTTAATCCGGCTAATCATTTTGAAAAATAATAACAAGAATTACTAAAATCTAGTTTGATTTTACGTGATTTTTCCCTGAGTTTACAAAACAATTTTATTGTTTTTTAATAGTTATTTAATTACACTAATAGAAGGTATTTTAAATATTTTTGGTTAATTTCTATTTTTCAAATACTTGGAGCATAGAGCTTCGCCAAGCCTTGTTGTGCATTCTTTTTAAATACTTACCAATTCACCAAATTCTTTTAGATGTAACACAAACATTTTTTTTATTTTTTTTATTTATCCCACTCAATGGAGTTTAAAATTACAGAATAACAAACTAAAATAACGTGGTGAAGTCCTTAGTTTATAGTTTTATATAATAATTAATTTAAAGTTTAAAATTAATATTAAATAAATATTTTAAACATTTTTATTTCTCGTTCAATTGGTTTTGTTTAATTTTAAAAATTGTGCATTAAAACTTAGATAATAAAATGCCTATGATGTTTTTGTAATATTTTATTACCTTTTTTTCGTGTTATTTTTATTGTTTTGTATTATTATTCTTAATTCTTTCTTTGAGAATTTATATTTGGTTGAGTTTTATTTAGGTATGTATACCCACAAAATTTCTTCATTTGTGTTTGTTTGAAGAACTTTAACTTTGTTTTTTTAATATATATTTTATTTTCGTTTTGATGCATGTATATATATATATATGTATGTATGTATATTATTATATTTATTATATAATATATTGTATAATATTGCAGATAAAAGTGATTTTACATTGGAGCATAAAAATGAAGGCCACATAGCACTTTTCATGTTTTGTTCTGTTTTAATCTTATTTTACATTTTAATTTTCTTTAAAAGACGAAATTCTTTCTCCTGGCCAAAGTGTTCATCATTTTCGATCTTTTATAATGAACATAACATAAAATATCTCTCTATTATACTTTAACCACACTCATTCTAGTTTGTTCGATTTAAAGATTAAGTTTAAAACAGCTTGTCATTTGCAATAAAATGTTGGTTAAATTAAGTATGCCAAATGTAACGTACTTTTAACGCTTTTTACACTAGGGCTTAAAATGTTGTATCCTTCTACAGCACGAGAAGCTAAACATGTCTTTTGATTTTACGGTTTCGACTTCTCAAACTGTATTGGAAATTAGCCTTCAAAACCGTTTCGATAAACTATTTGTTTATATATTTATATAGTCCACTTATTAAAACAGAACTTCCAATACGACACCTTAGAGATTCTGGAGAACTACAATTTTCATCAGCGCAAGCAGCATGACGGTAAAATTATGAACGATTTTGTGATTAACGTGATGCGACTGGTGGATTCGTGTAATTTGGATAAGTATCTACAAATGAGGCGCTTCGAAACCAGTTTGTTAGAAATGTAGAAGTAAATTAACATATGTATATCGAAAATATTTGTTTTCAACATATGGAATTTAAAAAAAAACCACCATTGATGAAAAAATGCAGAAATTGCTACAAACAATAAAAGTTTAATTTTTGTAGTTGATACAAGGTGAAAATTTACTTTATGTCTAGGGAAATTTTAAAGATATAAGAAGTACCAAACAAACAAATTGAAAAACCTTAGATTATTATGAAAAAGATGTAATGGAATTTTATGGATTCTGTACCATTGTTGTAGAATATAAAAAAAATAAAATTTACAAATTGAAAATATTAAAATCAGCATCTGAAGCGCTTAAAAATCGATAGAAACAATTTTGCAAGGGATTGAAGGAGTTGCTGATTATCTAAAAACTATAATGTGGTACTGGAATTCTTAAAACGTCTAAATGAGATTGGCCTTACCATCAAATGGTCAAAATGCAAAATAATTTAAGACATCAATTAAAAGTTTTGGTAACATAATTGATTCGATCAGATCCAGTCAAAATTAAATGTATTCAACGAAGACGAACCAACATCTCAGAACCACGTTCTATGCTAGAAGCAATACATTATTATGGAAAATTAATTTTTAGTGGTCACAGAATGAAGTAAAAATTGTGACCTACTGCACATTTACGACCCAAACCTTCCAATCATCATGGCGGCAGAGGCATCCATGAAACAACAGAAAAAGTTATATGCCATATCTCGCACCATGAAAAAAGTGTAGCCCTATTATAGCTTTCAACTATCAACTAGATACTTGACACAAATCAACAAATTGAATGAGTTGGTATTATGACTATCAACTATCAACATTTTTTATCGACTGTGAATTTTATTAGATTTTATCATTACTGTGAATGTTTTTTTTTTTATAGACATGGTATTCCGGATATCAACAAAATAGATACACATAAATTTTCTTATCAACCACAAATTCTTGATTGAAACGTAAACATACAAATTTATTCGGGATTTTTAAAAGCGAACAAAGTTAAAAAGAATGTTGACTTCGAGAGAATTGTTTTTTGAGGAGTTATGATGAATTTTTTACAAGAAAAACTTACATTTACGCACAAATAATTTACCTTTTCGTGGCCGACAAAAAACAAATAAATATTTCAAACGCGAAGAGTCAAACAAAATAAACAAAACTTATTTACAATGAAATTTTTGATAAGCAAATATTCACAATCGGTCTAAAATTACCAGTTGATACCCATAATACGAAATTATCAACAAATTGATAGAAATTATCGACCATCAAATTGATACTCATAATAGGGCTGAAAATAAACAAAACTCATTCACAATGAACTTTTTGATAAGTAGATATTCACAATCGGTCTAAAATTACCAGTTGATACCCATAATACCAAATTATCAACTAACTGTTAGAAATTATCGACTATCAAATTGATACTCATAATAGGGTAGGAAAAATGGCCTTTCAAAATGTGCATAAGACTGGAAAATATGGCATACAAATTTTCTAGGTTGTAGATGCTGTAAAGAGCTTTCCTCTTCAAGGAGACATTTATGTTGGCCAGCAACCATGTAATAGTCGTTCCAATGGTATATCACATCAAATAGTTATGCAATTGGCACAGAAGTTTTTAGATGATGATGGTTACAATATTACAACCGATAATAACTTCACATAAATACTTTGGAGCTGATGAGAAAACACAACAACGGTTGGTACGATAAAGTTTACAAGCCACTATTGCCTAAACAATTTTCTTTACACCAATCGACAAGCTTTTCAAACAGATGAGAGACAAATTTTCAACAATTGTGTGTAATTCACAATAAAAAAAATGTGATCAGCGTGTCAATGGCGAATGATAAAGATAAAATCACCAAAAAAAAAGGCAGTTATTATGGATTACAACTCTACGAAAGGTTACGTACACTTTTGAGGGTATGGCGAATCCCATTACTTATTATATCCCTCACCTCCCCAATTTATTGCCTACTTTTGAATTTTATGAAGCGCCATGAATTCAAGTGAGAAAATGCAGTTTATCTTTCAATTCCATCATCCATTGACAATTCTTAAATTCTCAACACAAAAAAATCAATTAAAAAATGCCAAAGACCTCTCAAATCGAAAGAAATTTCATCTTTAAAAGCTTTGTAAATTGTGTTAACAGCCTTCTAATTCTATTTTGCCTTACAAACTGTACTTTTCTCATAAATCATCTTCATCCATCAACCTTTAGAATTTTATTCTAAATCTAACCTGAAACTTCTAATTTTTATTTTACGTAGGTATTTATGTATGTATGTATTTATATTACGAGTCATACTATGTGCCACTGTTTGTTTAATTTTATTTTTTTGAAACTTTGTCTGGTGTATTCGAATAAATATTATGTATGACGGTAATTATACATTTTGTATGTTTGATAAGCGGACGGACACATGTGTGATGACTATAACTTTCTTTTCTGGAATATATAAATAGTTTTTTATATTATTTTTATTTTATTTTCATTTTTAATATACAATGTTTTCAGATATTTGAGTTTTTTTCAGTTTAACTTCATATAATAATTTTATATATTTCTATGTTATATATTTACAAGTCTATAAATCCACAGGGTCTGTGTATATATATAGTATATATATTTGTTTGTATATAATAAGGATAATAATAATATAATATTTTGATTTATGTACAAACTTCACTTATTTTCATTTTTATTTTGTTATATAGAGATAAAAATGTGGGAATAAAATTCAAAAATAAATTAAAATAAATGTAACAATACATTGCTTTTGCTTTACCTGGGTTTTGCAAGTCTTATGCTGTTGATGTATTTTGTTCAGTTTTTGTTGGGAGATTAAAAAAGGACAGGGAGTAAACAAATGCGCGATGGTAATAGATTATGTTTCAGTTTTTGATTTCTGCAAAATTATTCGGTTTCTACAGTCGGATTTTGTGTCACGACACTGAGGTGGCGAAAAAGTCTTGCAACCTTTGCACCGTGTGACGATCGAGCTTACATAAATCGAAATCAAATGTTTTGCTGGTGATTTCGTAGCGTCCGGTAGCGGCAATCATTTCGACCACTTGTTGCAACTCTTCGTTGTCTTGTAATGTCATGATTTTCTGGTGCAGTTCCTGTAATTCGGACAGGTACTCCAGATTAAGTGCCGTAACGGGTGTGTTTTGTATTGGTAGTGTTGATGTAGTGGCCGGGGGAGGTAAGAAAGTTTGTTTTTCTTCGGTGCGAAGCAGCGGTGACTGGGATTTCTCTCGCGCTGGTTTTAAATCTTTCTTGATTTGTTTCAGAGGCGGTTCGACGAATATGTTCCCCGCTGTGGAGTTTCTTCGACGTTTCTTGTCTTCTTTTTCCGCTGTCTTTTCAGCCTTTGATTTTTCAGCACCACTGCGATGGGTTTTCTTCTCCACGGTAGGTGTTGCTTGCGGTCGAGGGGGTTCGGTTATCACCGCTGGAGCTGCAGTAGCTAATGGATTCGTTGGAGGTGTCGGCTGGGGATTTGCCGGAGCTTGAAATAGAGGCGCTGGTTTGGGGGCCGCTGTAGGCAGTTCCGGAAAACTACTGTTCGAGCTGTCTGAGTTTTGAATTGGTGCGGCTTTATCTGAAGTCGTGTTAGAAACCGCATGAAGACTCTCCGAGTTTAGACTATCTACATCGCTGAGGTCGTTTTGAGAAGGTAAAAGGCCACTTGCTGGTACTGTTGTTCCCGTGTTATTAGTGTTACTATTTGGTACAGGCACCGTCGAAGCAACATTATTATTGCTTTGTTTATTTGTTGTTGACGTTGGTTTCGTCAAACAGGTGCCTGACACTGTACTTGATGTCGATTTTGTGCTGACAGTCTCTGTTGGTGCGTCAGCTTCTGTTGCGGGTATTGATTTCTTTGATATTGCTGAAGAATTACTTGTTGTTGGAATTGCTGGTTCATTTTTTATAGTTTTATCTTTTTTATCCTTTTTATCTTTGCTGCTGGTGGATTTCTTAGATGGCTGATCCTTATCCTTTTCTTTCTCTTTTTCCTTCTCTTTGTTCTTATCTTTCTTTTTGTGTTTGTGCGATTTTTTGTCTTTATCTGTGGAAGATTTCTTATCGCTTGCTTGTACTGGCGTAGTCTCTTTCTCTGAAGATTTTGAGTCAGTTTTTTTTGAGTCCTTATCCTTTTCTGAGGCTTTTTGATGTTTATTGCTATTGAGATCAGTTTTGGGAGCAGCTGTAGTGTTTGCAGTCTTTGAAGGTTGGGCAGCGGATACTACAGCTGGACCTGCTGACGCTGTATTTGCTACGGCAGGTGCAACACTTGGAACTCCAGGAACACTTTCCTTAACATCATTTCGATGTTTCTCTTTGTGGTCACGTTCCTTGTCGTGTGATTTTTTTTCTTTCTTCGACTTCTTTCCGCTCGAAGAACTGCTTCCACGTTTTTCAATTTCAGAAGTCTTGCTAGATGATTTAGCTGACGCATCATCTCGACTAGCGGCAGACGAAGATCGTACAGGACTTGGCCTCTTTGGACTGGGCGCTGAAGTTGATGCGCTTTTCGGACTTAGGGATCGTTTTGAAGGCTTCTCTTTAGCCCTATCTCTTTCTTTCTCCTTATCTTTTTTGTCCTTTTTCTTTTCTTCTCGTTTATCATGCTTTCCATCAGATTTCTTTTTGCTTTCCTTTTCGTCATGCATTTTATCTTTATGTGGGCTTTGCTTGTGTTTGTCCTTTTTCTCGCCTTTGTCTTTATCTTTGCCACTAACGGCAACAGGACCAGAAGAAGCATTTCCAGCCACTGCACCACCAGCCGCCGAACTCGATTTATCTTTTCCCTTACCTTGGACAGATGGGGCTATCTGATTAATAGCACCACCATTTGCTGTTTTTGCTTTCGGATCTGGAGAAAATTTCGGTGCACATTTGGTTATTGGAGTCCCAAAAAGATTCGCAAAAGTATTTAATTTACTATCATCTGGCCTCTGTTTGTGTTTCTTCGAAGATGACGAGGAGGTTGAACTTGTTGCATCAATGCTTAGTTTTGGCTTACCTACCATTTGACTTCGACTGTCTGGAATGGTCATATCGAGGCTTTTATCGTCGTTGGTGATAGCTCCACCAACAACAGCCGATACAGCAATACCACCACCTTTGACCAGTTTTTGTCGGAAATCTTCAGAAGGGGCTTCAAAAATAAATTTTTTTATTTCACACCGATGATATGGTGGACCTTCATGTTGGAGATCCAAGTCGTAAACATATGTCACTCGTTTTGGTTCATCACGATTACGGAAATAGATATCTATGTTGAGTACGAACCCAGCGTACCCCGATTCTTTTATCACGTACGGTGGTTCTTTAATTGCTAAAAAAAATATTATAAATAAATATTAATTTTTTGTAAATTTGTTTTTTTTTTTGTAACTTACATCTCTTGGGCCTTGGAAACGAGTCATGCAAGTTAAAAACAACTTTGTCGACAAAAGCACTGATATCAGCTTTATTCACACCTTGTACGTAAAGCTCCCAATCATGGGTGAAACCTTCGGGGGTGCGCTTGGTTTTCACCGTTGCCGTATGTCCAATTTCAAATTGGACCTTTATTGCCATAATTAGAATAAACGCTATACTATGTGGCCTTTTTGAGTTAATCAATGCATATAATTGGTATTACCTAAAAAAAAGCAATATAAATAAATAAAAATAAAGTTTTTGAAAATTATAATACTCAGTAAATTTTAACTTCTGAACATAAACAACACTCCTCAACAAGCAATAACTCATTTCAGAAAATTTTGCATGCAATGGTACGAGTAATTTAAAATATGGACCACAACTTTCAAGAGGCTAATTTCAACAGATTGACTAAAACTTAAAGAACATACTATCTTTGGCTTCAGTGATTCGATCAAGTCATTAATATAATTTGGAGAAAAAATATATTAACAAGTTGATTACGTAGATTGCATGAAAAAGATGCAGCTTTTAGAGTTTGTTGAAACCACCCTTAAATAGTTTTAAGGGTTCTAAACACTCGTAGTTTTTAAACATATTTATATATCTTTCAATCTTAAAAACAACTGTTTGTCTATTACTTGTTATTAATGAAATTTATCTGACAATCGTCTCAACACACAATTTGCATTAATAGCTGCGAAAAGAAAAGAAACACTGATTCAGATCTGAACAGAGCAAACGTGTGAAAACTGTTAAAACAAGATACACGAGAAAAATGCAGCTTTATGTTTTACTTATAAATCGTTGCCAATCAACGGTGAAGTTTTAAAAAGGTTTTAATTATATTTTATTCGTAATGATTTTAAATTTCAATTTAATATCAATTCGCCCTTTTTTCGTATGTTTTTATTTAATTTTCTTAATTCTTCTATTCAAAAATCTATTAAGTGTAGTTAGTTCATTGATAAATTTTATCTTGTTTTGACATTTTTCATTCACTTACTTTAACAGAAAATATTGTGCAGAAATGTTGTAGACAATGTCATAGAACCCTTAAGGACAAGGTTTATATTCTGGAAACACCCAAATCTAATCTTTTTTGATTTTTTTTTGTGCAGAATAGACTTATGTAATAATATTTTAAACACATTGTGCCTTACCAATAATTAAATTAAGAGACGACTTTAATATTTGAGTGAAATGAACCATTATGCAATGAGCTCTATATAGTTAGACATATGTACATGTTATGAACTTAATATTTAAGTGGACTCTAAGTTATAAACCATTTATTGTACGGAATCTAAAAACTAAAATGTAGCATGTATGGCCAGTTATATAGAGTCCATTAAATAATGGTGGTTGGATGCTGTAGGAACTGGGGGCTTCGAGCTGTATCTTTTCCTACACATCAAGTGCTTACATTACCTACTCGTTGGTAACCGCCGGATACCCTACAGATTGGAGGTTAGTGCGTCGGGCTAACGACCCGGCCACAGTAAAAAATACCAATTGTTATGAGACGCGAGAAGCCTCGGATAACGACCCCCCTCAAATGGCAACCAGACCCGGAACGAAAATGGACTACGATTTACGAGTATGCACCTGGAATGTAACGACACTCTACACACCAGGTACTACTCAAAAACTTGAATATGTCGTCTCGCGGTACTAGGCAGACATTACCGCGATCCAGGAGATACGATAGATAGGATCAGGAATAGCGAAAAGAAAAGATTGCCACATTTATTACAGCTGTCATCAAAGAATGCACATGTTAGGATGCGGATTCGTCGTGGGAAATTGACTCAGATCAAAAGTCATCAATTTTAAGCCGATTAGTGATCTGGCTGTGATTAGTGCCTGGCTGTGATCCGCATCAAAGCTACTTTTCAAAACATCAGCCTAATACGTGCAGGTGCACACGCCCCTACGGATAAAGCTGAGGAATCTAACAAGGAGGAGTTTTACTACTTCCTGGACGGAGCCTACGGAGCCTGTCCGGAGTACGATGTCAAAGTCGTGCTCGGAGATTTCAATGCTAAAGTCGGGAAGGAAAATATCTTTGGCGGATTAGTTGGAAAGCACAGCCTCCACGAAATGACAACAGATAACGGCTTCCGACTAATCGACTTTGCTGCAGCTTAGAATACGGTGATAAGTAGCACTAGGTTCCCCAAGCGAAGGATACACACAGCAACCTTACGATCTCCAGATGCTCGAACCGCCAACCAAATCGACCACGTGCTAATTGGCGCAAGGCACGCGTCAAACATCTTGGACGTGCGAACTTTCCGAGGTGCAAACGAGAACTCTGACCACTTTCTTGTTGTGACAAAGTTCAGAGCCCGACTGTACAGCGAAAAGAAAATGAGGACCGCCAAAAGGAAGAAATTCAATATTGCATGCCTTAGCACACCAGAGAAAGCCAGAGACTACAGTGAGCAATTGACCGGGAAACTCTCTGCCGTACCCCCAGCCACAAGCGTCAACAACCAATGGAGCCAGTCCGCGACATCATTAAGGAGGTAGCCGAGTCCACCATAGGCTATCAACCACCTAGGAAAAAGAACCTGTGGTATGATAATGAATGCGCGGTATTGAAGCAGGAGACGAAAAATGCACGAATGCAAATGCTGCAACGGAAAACAAGAGCAGCAAAAGAGGAGTACCGTGAAAAGAGAAAAAACCCTGCGCAGAAAAGTGTTTAAGCAGCATTTCCGAAACCACAGGGGAGCAAAGAAGCATAAGACCAGTCAATGAAGATCCCGTCCCACTACCCAGTACTGAAGAGGCTCGGATGGCCTACCTGCGGAACTTTTTAAGTATGGAGAAGATGTCTTGATAGGGTGCATGCATCAGCTCATCAATCAAGTGTGGGAGGAGGAAAGTATGCCCGACGACTGGTCAAATAGCTCCATAGGCCCTATCTACAAAAAAGGCGATCCTATGTCCCGCAAAAACTACAGGGACATATCCCTACTTAATGTTGCCTACAAGATCCTACCCACCGTACTATGTGAGCGTCTAAAACCTTTCTGCAACACTATAATCGGCACGTACCAGTGTGGCTTAAGACCAGGCAGATCAACGATAGACCAAGTCTTCACATTGAGGCAAATCCTGGACCCACCATCTTTTCATCGACTTCAAAGCCGCATATGATAGCATAAATCGCCAAGAGCTTCTATTGGCGATGTCGGAACTTGGGATCCCGAAAAAACTGATCCAGCTATGCCGCATGAAGTTAAAAAATACGCGGTGCAACGTGCAAATGGGTAGCAGCTCATCCGAGCTATTCCAGACATGTACAGGGTTCAGACAAGGAGATGCGCTATCATGTGATTTCTTCAACCTAGTTCTGGATCAGATAGTGTGCAAGAGTGGTGTTAACCTGGAGGGCACTATCTTCGACAGGTCTTCCCAACTGCTTGGCTATGCGGACGACAGGCGAAACGCGTTGGTCTTGAAGTGTATATGCTATCAACAAACAAAGCCTCAGCTGTCCATCGCCTAGGACAAAACGTCACTGTTGGTAGCAGTAATTTCGGGGTAGTCAAGGAGTTCACCTACCTCGGAACGAACATCAATCCCACGAATGACACCTTAGTGGAAATCCGAGCAAGAATTACCCTAGCAAACCGCTGCTACTTCGGTTTGGCCAAACAAATGGGTTCAAAACTCTTTTCTCGAAATACAAAGTGCACGCTATACAAAACGCTAATTTTACCAGTTACTCTACGGCGCGGCGCCGAGTGCTGGACGATAAGTAAAAAAGGAGAATTGATACTGGGCACTTTCGAGAGAAAAATTCTTCGGCGGATATTTAGTCCTATATGCGAAGAGGGGGAATGGAGAAGATTCAAACGTGAATTATACGAGCTGTACCAAGATGTGGATGTAGTCCAAAGAGCTAAAGCACGTCGACTACACTGGCTCGGTCACATCGAGCGAATGGACAACAACGCTCCAGCCAAAAAAATCTTCGAATCCCAGGTTCGAGACGACGAGTTAGAACGAACCTCCGCTACAGGGACCAGTCGGTAACAGACGTAAGAGCGCTTGGTCCCGACGACTGGAGGGAGCTCGCGAGGGATCGCAACCGGTGGAAGTTCGCAATATCTCAAGCAAAGACCCTCCATGGATCGGGAGCAGGATAAGTAAGTAAGTAAGCTTTGTAATGCATTTTGCATTCACAAAGCTAGTTATTCAACGTATTTTGACTACGTTACGTAGTGACTATATTAGTGAATGCGCCCAATTTAAAATTTTGGAATCAAAGCCTACTACGATTTTTGTTTCGAATTTTAAAAGGGAACTCCCCGTTTTGGCAAGAGTTTTCCTAAAGTGAAAGAATGTACATATGTAACGTATGGCGTTGGACGTTTGAAAAGTGTGCATATGCAGTAGAATATCTACGCAACAGGTCAATCACTTGTGTGTTGGGATTTTGAATCGTTTATTCAAAATTGACCAAGAGCAAGGCTATTTCAATATGCGACAAATTGTTGATAATCGGAAAAGTTATGAGGGGAGAAAAGAAAAAAGAAATTTGGAATATCCTTTATTACATTGTTGACAATTTTGAAAAATGAAGTACCTACAAATTTCAAAGTTTTCCGAAGCAAGTTCAAATAAATAAAGCAATGTTAAAATTGTTTTTTTTTTTTCATTTTTTTCATATATAAAAGAGCACTTGCAGTGTCAAAAAGATTACATTTTCTTTATAACGAATCAATTTTGTGTTCCCTTGAAGGTACGTTATAGAGAAGTTTCACTGTATTTTGAAAATTGGCATTGAATAAGGTATATATGCATGTTCAAAATTCAGATAAATTTCAAATGAATTATGTAGGTATATTGAAGTCCGAGTTTTTTTTATAACAAACATAATTAGTTAGGTATGAGTGATATTTGATTAAATTAAAAAAGCAATTATTAACATAAAGCAATTTTAGTTTTGTTTAAATTTGTAAATCAATGAATATTAAAAACTGGTATGTGTTTACCAATTTTTTCACGATATAGAAATTTTTTTTTTAAACCAAAAATAAAAATAAATTCATTCCACCTGAAGTTTCTCTTCTTATCAGAAGGATTATGAAATGGTAAGATAGAAATGTTACTATTTTCTAATAGGAAACATGATTATGAAACTCCTCAGTCTCGTCGTTTTCAGAAAAAAGCTTTGCTTGCGACCAGAGATTTATTTTTTAAATGGATGTTTTTTATTGCCTTTCCCTCCAAGCAACTCTTCGGATATGGGACACCCAATCCTACGTATAGTTAAACTTGCTCAAATATAGAAGCCACAATTTAGATACAACAAAACCAAAGTTAAACTGATTAAAGAATTTATTTAAAATGCGGTTAAATCAAAATTTAGGAACAAAAAACTAAAACGAAGATAAGAAATAACTTGTTGGTGCTAGAAATTTTAAGCCGCGCAACTAGAGGCATGTTAAACGGACATTAAGAAGATTAATGGAACCAGAACAACGAAATCGATTTATAACCGGCACTTTGAAAAACAAACCTCACAGACTGCATGTAATGGGAAAAATAGGACTTTATCGCCTCCGCCTTAGGACTAATATTTGTAAATAAGTGTAGCCGGTATTAAATACCAGCAGGACAATTAAATTGATCAATTACTTGTAGCTTATGGAAACACGAGCATAGCCTGCGATTTGCGAATGAAAAAGAAAAAAATAATACCCACTGCCTTTGGGAGTAGCAAAGTGCCCCACTATGCAGGTTGTGGGGAAGGTTCGATGATTATTTCACATATTGCCTAGCTATGCTTAATTTTCAAAACATTGTTTGCTTTTTATGACACAAATTTCACATTTTTTTAACTTAAACTGTACCCAATTAGTTTAATTGATTAGAGATTCAAGAATACAAGGTTTTCGGATATAAGTGGAAGAGAGGGTTTTCACGATGTCATTCTTCCTGGGGGGAAGAACTCATTATTTTTTCTTCTTCATATTTACTTACCCGCAAAAGAAATGTTTTCGAGGTTTAATTTTTTGTTCTTAAATACACTTCGATTTTTGTTTGGTTGTTAAAATTAATAAGTAGAACATAATAATTGTGGTTTACTTTTTAATTAATAAATTATTAATACACTTTCCGGAACAATATGTTCATTTTCACTTCGGTTGAATTTTTTTTTATTATTTTCTTTTTGCTTCTGTGCACAGGAGTGGACGAACGAACGAAGTGAAGACAGAAAAAGTTTCCATGCACCAATCGAAGTACTGACGTATAGCGATGATAATTATGGAATGGCAATACCATCTTTTTGGTAGACATTAGATTGTAGTAGATTTATGTATGTGCAAGACAAAATACATAAAATGGCTGACTAATGACTAATAGATTATATTTAAGGGTGGATACACATTTTCTGGATATGTATGGCGGATACAGGTGGCGCTAAGAGCTGTACCCGCAAAAAGATTGAATGATTTTTCTATAAATTATAAAATATAATCATGAACGTACAACCACAGATAATAGAGTTACATAGATATTGCATTCAGTACAAACAAAAATGATCACTTTTTCAATGAAATATTTAACTAATTTTTCCAAATCAAACCATGCAACCTTATCAAACAGAGAAGAATCAAACCCAGTTAACAATACAAATTCCAAATGGTGTCCACCAGTGAGTTGGATTTTAAAGATACACATTTTTTCAGATTTTGTATGCCAATACAACCCTTTTTTTAGTATAATCCAAGTTCGTTCGTTGTGTGTATAATACTCGTATCTATATCTATCTACTCCGTGGACGGCTTGCGGTGCTGGTTTCTTTTCTTGATTTTATTATTTTTATATTTCGTTCTTCCTCATTTGCTTTTGCCATCGACTTTCGATCGAACGATTTGGATTGTAGGTAATTTATATGGTTGAGCGAGTTTCTGTAGCGTTTATTTTTGCAATGGGTGGTGATCTGGTGATAAAGGAAATCGAGAGTTTCTTGCTTCGTTTGCAGAAAATCTGAAAGAGAATTCCCCCAAACTGAAATTTTTTGAATGTCCTTCTACGGACAAAAATGAAATTTTAAATAATTTGTGAGTATCATTTTTGTTCCGAATTCATTCGAAGAAAATACTCGTATCTTAAGAGGGATGCTGTTCCTTCTCTTAATTTAAATTTCGACTTGGATATAGACTTATGTCTAGAAAATATTCAATTTCCTCTATAAAAACGAAGAAGAACTTCGATCAGTTGTAGCATTTCTTGTGTTAAATGCGATAAATTATTCCAAAGATGCGCAAAAGAGGAGAAAAAAATTCCGTATTAAAAAAAAACATTACTTAGTTACAGTATAAAAATAAAAAAAAATGAAAAGAAAACTTATGTAGAAATAAAATGAGAGTCCATACTGCTATTCAAAAAAGTAAGAAATTTAAAGTAAGTCTATCTTCTCATATTCAAGCGCTTGATATTTCAGAACATTCTAAACCATTTTGTGATATGCTAATGAGGTTTTCCAAATCCAAGAAATATAATAGTAAAGAAAAAGAACTTTCTTAAAATATTTTTTATAGATCTTAAAGCGCCTACAATTTTCGATGGGATAGATTGGGGTTCAGACTTCCTAAGGTATCTACATTTTATGGATGGGCTCCGGTAAAAGGTTTACAACCAGGATTGGAAAACAATGCCCACACTTATCTGAAGTCAAAGTTTGCTTCGTTAAGCCACCGTGAACGCTATATGGTTCTAATTTTTGATGAGATAAGAATTCGTTCAAATCTCACTTAGAACATTAAAAACGATTTGATTGATGGTTTCGAAGACCTAGGGACAGATAGAAAAAGATTGTATGCCAACGAAATATATTTTTTCATGGTCAGTGTTTATTTGATAGGCGTTTTAAATTATTTCGTTTTAGCAAACGGTGTGAAAGGGGTTAACCTGAACGATATTATACAAAATAATTTATCAATCTGTCAAGAACTTGGTCTTTACTAAAGTGATCAAGGACCTAATAATACGAAAGCTTACCAGTTATTAGGTGTTTCCGAAAAAAGCCTTTTACAATTTTCAATAGTAAAACAGCATTTTATTTTTACGATTTCCTATATTTATTAAAATCTTTTCGCCATGTTTTACTCAAAGCTTATATATACTAACTCCAGATGGTAACATTTCCTTTGATGTTTTCAGAGAAAAATTCAATTTAGAAATTGACAACGTTGCTAAAACATGTTGAAAATTTACAAGTTCACAAATTGCTCCAAATGCTTTCGAAATAAAATGCACGACTAGGTCTTACGAACTTGCTCCTATGCATGTAATAGACTACGAATTTTATAAACGAATGTCATTAGAGGAAATTGTTCATAAAGATGAAATTATTTTTTTTGTTTAATTCTTTTATTAGTAAGAGATACAAACAGAATGCTATGCAAATATGAATTCATGCAGGAACAAAAATTATAAGTTCTTGTAGTGGTTTCTTTAAAAAAAAAGAAGCTTTTATAGGTATACAAAATTTTTTAGAGAAAAAATCGTTACGCCAACTTTAAGGTTTTATTGTTGTACGAATGAAAATTAAATTTACAAAAAAAATATTTAGACGTTTTCGAGATATCGAATTTTCCAACAAAAATATTTTTTTTTTAGGTTTTGAAATGCAATGTTTTTTATCAAAGGGCTCGGTAGTGCCCAGCCAAGTTCTGGCACTACACCCTTTTTACAGGAACAAACTCAAGCGATTTTTGACCCCTCCCTATCTTCAGTACCAATGAAGTCAGAAACTTAAAATTTAGAATATTTGCTAAGCTAGTCAGGCACAGGCGCCTCACCAAATTTCAACTTTCTAGCTGAAGCGGTTCCTGAGATATAAGGCCTCAAAAATCACAAAAACTACTTTTTTAGTCTTCGCTATCATCGTAATGTCAATTTTGGTCAAAATCTCGAGTTCGATTTTTTACGAATGCATAACTTGCCTTATAAGTAATACCTATAAGTCACAAGTAAAAAATGAGTGTTCGCTTTGCAACACAAATCTTCAGCAGGACAACCGCGGCATCAATACAAACAGCTTATGAACTTAATTGCTTAAAAGAAAGTTCCAAACGTGATCTAGCAACGAAAGAATTCACATTAAAAGTAAATAATGGGTTTGACTACAAGGACAGTGGTTCATATTATGGCAAAAATATTTTGAACCGTGGAGTTGAGCCAGAGAGTCCAGCTTATAATGAATTAAGACTATTTGTATCTAATTAGAAACTTGTGTTTAAAAGGAATGGAACAGACAATTATTAACGGCGTTTTATTACTTAGTGAAGATATGTATAAGTAGTGACTCGTATGAGAATACTGATTATTTACTGACAAAAAGAATGCATCAAGATATCTTTGAAAATTTATTTTCTATTATTCAGAGTAAAGGTGGTAACAAGAAAAATCCTTCAGCTTATGAGTTTAATGTTATGATGTCAAAAATTATTTCCTCGAAGCTAATTAGATACTTTCTCTTCAAATTTAAACACACCTGAAACTCAACCTAAATTAACGAAAAATACTTCACTGTTTAAGGCTCCTGAGGAAATAATATGCGACGAGCCTTTTTTGAAAATATGGAAATGTAAACAAAGTTCAAAAGAAAGTATTGAAGCATCATTCTCAAGGAACCCAATTCAAACAAATTCAATGAAAAAATTTAATCTCTTTTTACTTGCGACTTATAGATACTATAAGGCAAGTTATGCATTCGTAAAAAAAAACCGAACTCGAGATTTTCATCAAAGTTGACATTACGATGATAGTGAAGACTAAAAAAGTGGGTCCCTCAATTCTGTCTGTCGGTCTGTCTGTCTGTCTGTCGGTTCGACTACAGCCTAAACGACTCGGCCGATTTTTTTAAAGTTGGTAGATATCACTTTTAATTTTTTCCCCCCACACGTTTTTTTCGTTTTTTTTTTTAAGACCAAAAATAACGGTACCTGCCATACTAATTTTTTTCGAAATTTTGTAAATATTTTTTTTTTCTCAAAAACTGTTCGACAGATTTAAAACAAAAAGATACAAAAAATTTCGTTTAGTTAAAGGTTAAACAAAATTTTCCGAAAAATGGTTATTGAGGGTACCCCCCAAAGAACCATTTTTTTTTGTTTTTGATTTTCTCCAAAACAGTAGTACCGATTTGGATCATTTTTTTTTGCTAAAGCTCCTCAAAAACGTGAACAGAATTTTTTTGGATTTTAAAAAAAAAAATTCCAATTTTTTTTTCAATACTTAATATTTCGAAAACCTTATGTTAGATTTTTTTTAAACTTAATAAATAAAAGTTTCTCAACATAATCTACAAGATGTATGAAAAAAAGGTTTGTTTAACCTAAAAACAAAGGTACCCACCCACCATACCTACCATAGAACCATTTTTTAAAGTTTGAATTACTCATTACCGACATAACTTGAGAATTGGTTGTTATTCGGAGGACTATTGCCCGCAGAACTCCAGTTGCGGCTTTTTTTTTTGTGCAGGTTCGCTTCCTGCTAGTGGTGAGCCAAAAGTGTTGGCGTCGTCGATTTCCTTTGCACCCATTACTTTTTCGGGAGCTTTCGAGAATAAATTTGTATTTGTGTTGTATTTAGCACTGTTGCTTAATGCAAGGAGTTGGTTGGCTGCATCAAGCTTCCTTTTTCCGGGTTTTTTTCCCTTGTCAAATTTATACCTCATTTCGAGGTTCTACTTTTTATCATCTCGCTGGGGAGAACTTATGGGCACTTTAGATTAGGAAAGTGATCCTATTTTTTCGTCGTAATCACTGCACCATCCGGCGTTGAATTTAATTTTAGGATGTTTAGGAAGTTCGCTTTTAATGTTAGCCAATAAGATTTAATCAAAAAGACATATTAAAAATGGAAAAATTTTAATTAAAACCGTAACACGTTTTTACTTTTGGTTATGTTATTTTATTTTTTTTTGAGAGTGCAGAGGCACGTCTGCACTCTTGGAGGTTAGCTCCAACTCCCCAAACAGCTGAGCTATGTTAAGACGCTAAATGTAATAGAATTTCACTTTTTAAAACTTAATTTGACACAGTCAAGCTTAATATTCTCGACTGAAAAGTATCTTAAGTCGACATAAGATATTTCGCCTTTTTTGGTTGAACCTCAGTGCCATTCTAAAGGGCTACAGTTCTGTCTTATCGGCATCCTTCTATCTCACTCCTTTGCTTTTTTATAGACAAAAACAATTTCATCTTACATATATTCAAAAGACACATCTCTACACGAGGTAAAATATCTTAAGTCCACATAAGATTGTGTGTTCTGCTTAATTTTAAAATCTAAATTAGACTTAAGATTATATTGGCTTAAGACTTTTTTATTATTGTGAAATCGTAAATCATATTAAGTTGACTTAAGATATTTTCGCGCGTGCAAACAGAAACAAAAGTCATCCTTAAGTCGACATAAGATAAAATACTTAAAAAAAATTCCGAAAATGTGTGAAAACGCAAATCATCTTATATAAAATGATTTTTTTAATTTAAACCTGAAACTTTTCTCTCCCTAAGTAGTCATAGGATATTTTACCCTTTGCAAACCTACAAAATAGCCGTAATAACAAGGACATAAGATATTTTTTAAGCGTAGTTTGGTTCTGGATTTCCTTTTGTGCGAACGTTTTTCTTTTAGTGAATGAGTTGATAATTCAGTTGTTTTTTCATTTAGTGTTTCAGACAGTGTTGTTTCATATGCGATTGAAAAATTATTACAAATAAATTAAAATTATTACACATATTATCTACATACATACAACAAAAAAGAGGTGAAATGCGTGAAATGCACGACTGAATCGCACGAATTTGCTCTTATGTAAAAGTGATTTGGAATTAAAAAAAACATTTTATAAATATAAAATGGATTTAATGAGATAAAAATGTTCAAATGTATGAAATTGCCGTCTGATTTCCAGAAAACTAAGAATTTATGCAAACAAATCTTAAAAATCGTTTTATTATTAAAAGAATTTTTTATACAAGAAATTTTTTTTAAAATTTTTCATGAATAAAATTTGGGATACCAATTTTAAGTACTCGTAATTACATAGTAGTATCGGCGCAAAATTCTAAACAGCCTATTATTATTAATTTTTTAGTATGGCACTACTTAACAATTTGTTAACTTTAAACATAATTTTAAACATTTTCTAACTAGTATCGTAATAAGCCAATTTTCTTAATAAATTGCTTCTGAACACACCTAAAACAATGACAGTTCGTGCAAAAAACTAAGTAAACAGATCTTTTGTGGCGTTTCTAAATACTTTTACGATGATTTTAAATTTAATAAAAAGTTAAAGAAAGTATGATGCTATATTCGAATAAAACTTAGTTTCATATTAAAACAGCTTTAACATCGTACTAATTCAATTAAAATTTGTAGCCATATATCTTAGGAAATAATTTCAAAAAATAATCGTTCACACGTTTTAAAGATATTGATTTTTCAAAAAAAAAAAAAAATGGAATTTTTTTTTTCAAAAAATCCAAAAAATATTTTTGCGAATGTTCTTATATACAATATTATTTTAAACTTCGGGGAGCTACTGGAAAAAAATTGGTTTAAATCGTTAGAGTCGTTAATGAGAAAGTCGAAAATAAAAAAAGAACGGCTCTATGACAGGTACCGTTAGTAACATGTTATTCAAATTTGTCTGAACCAAAATATAGTTCGTGCCCATAATGATTTTTTCATATTAACCCTAAAAACACACCGGATAAAGCAAAACGTGTTTTTTTGTTTCGTGAAACAAGAGAACATTGTTTCTTAAGAGACTACACACACCAAAGAAAACGAAACAAAACACACGTTTTTGTTTTGAAGTGTTTCGGTGGTGGTTGTCGAAAATACATGCTATTGTATACGAGCAACACACACCGAATGCAACAAAACTATTTCGAACAAGGGTCGTTGACGATAATTGCATACTTTCTTATGGCGCAATGCACACCAGATGAAACAAAACATAAAAACAAAAGCAAAACAGAAAAACATGTTTCGTTGCGATAGCTGACCTATTGTTTTGTGCAAAACGAAATTTGGATTCCGTTCTTTTTATTTTCTTTTTTCGTTGCACTTCACAGATTTATTTGCTTCTACGTTTACTCTGTGTGCAAATTTTTAAATAAGTATGGACGTAGATGGAGAAAAATTGATTTTCTTAATTGAGGTAAGAAGCCCTACCTATAGTTATAAAAATAAGGAACATAAACTTACTATTGATAAGCTGTAGATGGCTACTTCCTACTATGACATTTTTCAAGATGTTCAAGATTAAAAGCTTTTCTTTTTTCTTATGCTATGCAACCCTTATAATGCCTCTAAGCGCAAAATCATTATTTATAAAACTTATGTGACGTTGAATAGGGACATTATAAGCTAAACGCGTTTGGAGGTTGAATAGTGCCTACATAAGGACATTTTAGTATTGAACTGTCACATTCACTTTGACATCACATTGAATTATAAAGATTATCAACAGAATAATATGCCTTTGACTTGATATTGAAACTAAAACTTTGAGTTATTTTTATTTATTGAAACAAAAATGTTATACTAATATATTAATAACAAATTGAATTGAAAATTGTATAAAATTAAATAGATAAATAGATATATGTACTTGTTGGTGAACTCTCTCCACGCATCCTTCTTCATCCGGTGTGTTAGTGTTGTAATTTTTATTTTGCATTATTGATATTTTATCCTCAAGAACTTGTCTGAGGAGTATTCCAGCCATTCCAGCTAGGATGAAGCTAATAACAATTTGAATCCCAGTATTGTGCTACATATAATAACATACTTTATCTGATGAATCAAAGTTATTTTTTTTTTTTTTTTTTTTTTTTTATAATCTACCCGCGCTCAAGGGATTATGATTACCCTTTAAATGTTTCAACACAGCGCGGGCGTGAAGTTAATGAAGAGAAAGAAGGATAGGAAAGATGTGTGGCACGATGTTCTGAGACTGTTGGTGGTTGTCTCAGATATTTTTATCTCCAGGGATGGCGGCTGAACTAAAGCGGAGAAATGCCGTGTCTTATTTTTATGTCGCTTATAATTCACATTATTTTATTCGTGTTCATCCTTGTTGGGCATACTAGTTTAACTCAATTACATGTTGTTAGTGTTATGCCTGAACAACATGTAATGAGTAAACCAGCAACCCATTGATGACAATTTTTAGAAGGTTTTTAATGGAATTAAAGCGACATAGACGACGGCAGGGATCGAACCTGTCATCATGAGGTTGACAGGCGAGCACTTATCCATCGCGCCACGGCCACCCCGAATTTCGAATTCTCTTAGCTTTCGGTAGTTTCGTTTTTGTTTATTAAATTCGAAAGACAGACAAGATGTTTTTTTTTGTTTTTTGACAAACAGCTGAGTGTTTTGAAGGCTAAATGTAATAGATTCTTACTTTTTGGTACTTTATTTGACACAAGCTCATTATAACTATGCAGGGTAGGCAAATGTTTTATAAATATGAATTTGCATAGTGGATGAATAAGTCCTTATGCATTGCATAACTATTCACGCGTTTAGCGAATTCTAATAAATACGGCTGATATTGTCTATTTTGTAAACACAAAATTGTTATTTGTGTTTACTTGCCGTAGAGCTATACATAATCTTTCAGCCGGAGTTAAGCTTTTACGATAGTTCGTACTTTGTTTCATTTCAACGCACACCAAACGAAACAAGAAAACAAAACGTTTTGTTTCGCTTGGTGTGTGTTCAAATAAAAAATGTTTTTTTGACTATCAAATAAAAAACGTTTTGCTTTATCCGGTGTGTTTT
This sequence comes from Chrysotoxum bicinctum, assembly GCA_911387755.1. Taxonomy (NCBI): domain Eukaryota; kingdom Metazoa; phylum Arthropoda; class Insecta; order Diptera; family Syrphidae; genus Chrysotoxum; species Chrysotoxum bicinctum. The sequence goes on along the minus strand of OU426988.1, from coordinate 54,865,193 downwards.
CAGCCTAAGGACTCAAATAAAAACTAGAAAATATCATCTCTTAAATCTCTTTTTTTCCACTTCTGTACACGCAACTCATAAGAATTGAAAACGTCCTTCGAAAACGTGAGGCAAACTATCTTATCTGAACTTAAGATTTTGGAAATTAATATAAAATTCAATTTAAAGAAAAGCCAAACTATCGTAACTCATATTTTTCCTTATAACGCCCGAAATATTCAAAATATCTTTTTGAAATTAATTTCAAAAAAAAAGATTATAAAATTTTACATATAAATGCATTGTTGAATAAAGTCTAGATTTGAAAGATTTTTTGGGAGGTAGCCTTGAAGTGTTTTTTTGCTCTCCTGAAAAATCATCAAAATTGACTTAAGATACTGTTTACCTTTTCAGTCGAGATATATATATATACATATATACCGTAGAGTAAGTAATTAATTAATTATAAAAATAATAATAATTAAGTAATATACAAACTCTATGATAACTATTATTGATACGAAAATTTTGAACAAATGAGAATTTCTATAACGGATGAAAAAGATCTTATGCACTGCAGCTTTTCACCCGTTTAGCTAATTTTAATAAAAAATAGCGACGTTAACTTAAAGCTCTCACAGTCTATCATCTATCTATATAAATCTTCAATAAAAATAAAACTATACGGATCAGATGGACAGCACTTTTGTTGTGTTTGTTTACTCTGAAGAATTTTTTTTTTCTATTCAGAATATTTCTATACTAAATAGCCATCTATCCGCCAGAATTTTTAGATAAATCTATATAGATCAAATTTGGTAATTAACAATGACTAATGACACAATGGGGGTTAAAAAAAGCAATAGGCGTAAATTTTGGAAGTTCATACACAATCGAATAATAATCAAAATCGGGACTTGTAACAAAAATGCAATCAATGTAAAAATACATATCAGAAATAAAACCATAAAGCTTAATTAAGGTCACTGATCGAATTTTTGATTTTGATCGATGCCAAAGTGATAATTCGTGTTGGTTATACCTACAGCTTTTATGGGGATACATACCTCAATATTACTATAGTTGTTGTATTTATGTAGGTGCGTGTAAATCGTTTGGTTCTGATGTCATACAATTATCATAATTACAATAAAAAATTAAAAAATAATAAAAATTAATACCAAAAAAACTAAATAAATAAAAAAAAAAGGAGAAGCCTGTGTTATTCACTTTTTAATAATAAATTATAACTTATTTTAAAGATATTTGCCATTTGATCTCTATACATTTTTCCCGTCACCTCCCAATTTCACCTCCCATCCCTCCCCTTTCCTTCATTATTTCTATGTTACGAGTATATAATTGGTTGAATTGAAGTATTATTGCTTTCTTAAAATTAGCGGTAGAAATATTTTTTTTTTAATAGGAACAGGCAGAGAGTTCCATAACTTTGCATGAACAAAAAACAGTCGTGAAGAATTCAAAAAGTTGTAAGAAGGTGTTAAAAGATTGAGTGTTCTATTAGATGGGTAAACTGCAGTTTTTCATAAATGTACGATGGTTTTCTATTTTGAATGATTTTTTGCATAAACATACAGCATCTTGAATCAAGGAATTGTTGAAAAGAGCACCCAAGAACCAGTTTATGAAAATGTGATATGTGGTCATATCTCCTAAGCCCATAACGACATAAGTCAGTTTTTGCTACTTTTCAGGAGAGCGATTTGTATGTTTAGTTTGCAATTACAAATCAGGTACAAGACTTATGGACAAAGTTTAAACGCGAAAATTACTGAAATCACTGTATGATCTTATTTGAATTCAAAAAGAATTAGTTTTATGTCAATTTACAGCTAATTTTGATAAAAATATGACTTATGTCGTTGTTGCTTATTTTTGGAAAAAGAGCATAAGTAAAAGTTAAAGATATCCTTCGCGAGGATATTAAAAAAAACGCGAACGCCAGCCCAGAGGGCCGGCTCAACGGTTCGACTTACAGATTGAAAGACCAAATCAATTAATATTCTCAATACTTATTTATTCTCTATGATTATTTATTCCGTTTACTTCTAAGTCAAGAATAAGACTAAATTCTAATAATAAATTCAAGTATAATGATACTCCGCCTATGCAAGGGTAAATTGCAACGTCAGCATTTCCCACCAATGGGAACAGCGGATGGGGATCGTATTCCTATTTGGCCTTGATACAGCACAGTGCATTTACCTCGTAGTCGTATGCACTAATATGCTACCTCAGCATATACGTGGGAAATGCCCCGTGTTAACTACCCTCTCCTTGAAAATCTACGTCCCGTAGATCAACTTGAACGTGAGATGTTAGGCGAAGATATTGTCGGTGGTGGTAGTTGTATTATAGGTAAGTCAACTTTTCTATATATCTTGCACCATATTATCAGGACTACAGCTGCAAACATTAGAAGGATCGTCATATCTGTGAAGGTGTAAGTATTCAACTTATTCGTTAGACCGTTCAGGATTTTTATGTTGCTCATGCTCATATTGTGGAGGTATTCGATGTCGATCTTGTGTTCAACTGCGGTGGTATTAGTTAGGACTGGTGGTAGAGCTTGAAGCGAGGTGGTTGTCAGGCTAGTAAATGTCCTGTTATTGAGTTGAATTGATTCGTTGTAAAGTTGAATCAAATATGTGCCAGAAAGTCCTTTTGGGATGCCTTTGCTGATTAATTCTCCCTTGAAGTTCGTCACGAATACGGTGTCTTCTTTGATAAATTCTATTATTACAGCCGGGTTGGAACGCATTATACAACTAGCATGACCTCCTTTCAGTAATCGAACGATGCAACCGTCTTCATCTAGTTTTTCCAAGGAGGTTTCGTCACAAACTGTAACATTGCCAATATTGAGGCAGTTAGATGTTATTCCGTAGGTTTCCTCATGGTTCGCCAGGATTCTAGTGAAAGGTAAATCTACTTGTTTTTCCTCGATTATTGATGCTCTAGTCAGTAGAAGGTTATATTCAGTCTCACTAACCTTAGGCATTGAAAGGACATATAACAGCATGGAATCATTGGTGAAGACTGACGGCTTGCCAAATTGTAACGCTTCTACCACGTTTGCGTATGGTAGCGTCTCAACTTCGCTGACGACCCTGTTGATTTCTTCTTGGTCCAGGAGATTGGTATTGACGATCCCATTCCTCGCCATTTGGCAGGCACGAACGATTTCGTTGACCTCTTCTTTGATAATCATGAGTTCATCTATTATGCTTTGTTCATGCATGGCTCTGTTGGATGAAGCTACTTGATTGGCAGTGTTGTTGATGACCCAGTTAATCTTTTGTGTGATGTCTTCCGTTATTTTTAAGACCCTCTCGTTTATCTTGTACTGTTGATTGTTGTTGCTGACGATATCATCTTCATTTTTCAATACCTTGTCCCAATCGGCTGCGTCGGGGTTACCTGCCAGCCACTTCCATGCGGACCCGATCCAGTTGATTGATCTTTCCCTTCTATGAGTTTTCCCTTTCAGCGAATCAAGGCGTTCGTGGAGTTGAGTAAGGTGATGACGTGCAACAATTTTCTTTTCGAGCTGAGTGATTTCGACCTCAACGACTCCCGTCATTTTGTCCAAAAGTGCTTCAAATTTATCCAGACGAATGATGTGTATTAATTTGAAATGTCCATCGATAATCCAGCCTTGCCCTTCTTTGATGGTGACCATTGGAGACTTGTATTCGAATATGCTGAACCCTTGCACGGCGGTTATAAGGATAAAACTATATGATAATTAAAATTATGAATAAAAGAGAATTAAGTATAAAATAATAGTTATTTTACAATTTTATATACTTTTATGATTTACTATTTTCGGTAGATATTGATTAAAAAAATTCAAAACTAAAATTAATTATTAATACAAATATTTCAACATTAGGATATTCGATAAGCCAGAAAATATTAAAAATTGAATTACATACATATAAGTATTTCCTTTATATCTTTGTAATATTTTAATTTCATTTTATGTCATTTCAAGGTATTACAATGGATTGAGCATTTCAGTTATGATTGAATTTACAATAAAGTTACATATAATTGAATAATTTTTTTAGTACAATTTAAGCATGATTATATTAAAAGGATTTTAGCATTTTATTACTTTTATGTTACATCACTCCGTAGTATTAAAATCAATTGGGTAATTTAGTAATGATATAAATTAAAAATTAAATTAAGTTACATATACAATGGAACAATTCTTTAGTAAAAAAAACTAATATTAAGTAACATACAATTGTATAATTTTGACAATCTAATTATTTTATTTTACGTCATTCCACAGTAAAACTTATTAAATTGAATTAAGTAATTTTAGTTATAATAATCTTGATGCTTTGGTGCATTTGGAGCTTGTGCAAGGATTAAGTGAAATTCAAAAAGGATTTTAATTTTTCGTGCATGATACATTATAAGGGGTGGGGTGCTTGGTGCCACTGCCCTTTTTTTTTTTTTTTTTTTTTTTTTTTTTTTTTGTAAATTAAACTAGGTAATCTTTTTATATTATTATTTATTTTTTTTTTTTTATTTATGCTCTCCGATGGGGAGTTGAACCCCAGCCTCCTGCATATCATGCAGGTGTACTGACCACTATACTATCGAGGAGCCATTACGTATTACCTTGGTTTAAGTTTTTAATATGGGTCTTATGAATTTTTCTGCCCGTACTGGTTGTTACTGTTACACGGTTGTCTTTTGCCACAGTATCTTTTCGGAATAAAGGCTTATTCTTTGCCTTAATTCCTTTTGATGCCGTGTATATAACATCTCCTTTTTTATATTTTTTTAGGAGAAGTTCTATTCTTGTTCCGATAATGATTTGTTTGGGTTTGCTTTCTCTTGATCTCGGCTTTGAGGTCATGGTTTATCTTTTTCCTAAAGTCTGTAAGATTTTGGTAATTAATTCTTGGAGATCTGTCGAAGAACACGTCTGTTGGTTTGAGTTTGGTAACTGAATGGATACTATTGTTATACCTATCAACGGCAATGTTTAGTAGTTCCTTTAAGCGCAAATCTTTATATTCGACTTTGAGACATCGATAAATTTCAATGATCGTTGAATGGAACCTTTCTACCTGACCATTTACTTCTGATCGATTTACGGGGGTTCGGTATAGTTTTACACCTAGTAATTCGATAAAATTTGCGATAATGGGGCTAACGAAACTACATTTATTGTCGGTAACAAGTATTTTAGGGACTGTGAAATAGTGAAGGACTTTAATAATTTTGTCTCTTAGGTGCAGGACTGATCTATTCTTTATATGGAAAAGTTTCCCGAATTTAGAGAATTTATCAATACAACTTATGAACTTCTCATTCTGCACCTCAAGTATGTCCAGATGAAGAATCTCGCAGGGGTAACTCGGGGTTGGTGTAGGTTGGAATTCAGGACGGTTTGGATGCCTATCATACTTATTCGTGTTGCATATTTCGCACGCCCTCACGTATTTTGTTATGAGGCTATTCATACCAGGGAAATAGTAATTTTCTAGTAATTGCTCCTTGTTTTCCCTGGCATTCCTGTGTGCTCTTCTGTGCTCTTTCATAATCAGCTCACATTTGCGGTTCTCATTCTTCACGTCCTCGACCACTCTTTGCGTGATCCTGATTTTGTATTTCGAAAAATGTTCGATAAAGACCTCTTGCAGGATCCCTAAATAGCATTCTGGCATTTTAATACCATTTACTACATTAGGGTTTAGCTTGGACCTCAGCAACTGGGTCAATGGTCCTTTATCGTGTCCATAAATAACAACGTAATGCCGGCAATAGCCAGGATGTGGTTCTTCGAAACACTCCAAGCCCTTGTCTGCTCTAAAGATAATCTGATTACGAAAGACATTGATCGGCGCGAGCACGTGGGGTATGAGGTCGGATGCATCTTGTTGGGCACTATGAGCTGTTTCCGTCGTTGATCCACTTTGATCACTACCAGCAGTTTCTGTTGTAGATCCGCTCTCAGAGAACGCGGTTTCAGTCTCTGAACCTGCATTGACCAAACGAGACGTAGATGGCTCATGTACTGTGTTTCCATTTGACCTAGATTCATTTACTGAGTCTTGCAAATGGTTCACCTGAGTTCTAAGCCTTGAAAGAGCATCAGCCACATAGTTTGATTTACCGGGTTTGTAAACCAACTCGTAGTTGTACTCTTCGATTCTTGCTTTCCACCTCTTTAACTTGGCATTGTAATTTCTATTACCCAATGCAAATGTAAGAGGTTGGTGATCCGTCAGAATGCGTATCTTTTTGGCCCCATAAAGGTAGGACCGAAGATTATCTAGGGCCCAGACGATGGCCAACATTTCCTTTTCGTTGGTGGCAAAGTTCTCTTCACTTTTGTTCAGTGACCTAGAAATGAATGCAATTGGTCGGTCTCTTCCGTCCTCATTCTGTGATAGAACGGCCCCAATCGCATAATTAGACGCATCAGTTGTTAAGGTGAAAGGTTTTTCAAAATCGGGAAAGGCTAAAACCTCAGAAGATGTTAGCAGAATTTTCAAATCATTAAAAGCTTTGAGCTCAACGTCACCTAATTCGATTGGAACATTCTTAGATTGGTTGGCTCTTATTTGCGCATTCTCTCCCCTTGTGAGATTCGTCAATGGTTTGGCAACCTTCGCATAGTCGCGAATAAATTTCCTATAGTAGGAAGTAAGGCCAAGGAATGATTTGAGTTCCTTCAGGTTTTGGGGTGGTTCCATGTTCTGAATTGCCGTAACTTTTTTTGAGTCGGCTCGGATACCCTCAGCTGAGACAACATACCCTAGGAATTCTACTTGTTGTTGCATGAAATAGGTCTTCTCGAGATTGACCCTCAGACCCCCCTTACCGAGTCGGGCCAACACCACATCCAAGTTCCCAAGATGATCGTCTAGTCCCTTGCCAAAAACTATGATGTCATCTATATAGACGTAACACGTTTTTCCAATAAAAGGCTTCAGGACATCGTCGATCATTCTTTGAAAAATCGCAGGGGCATTCTTGAGCCCAAAGGGTAGCCTCAGAAACTCAAATTTCCCGTTCATAGTGGAGAATGCCGTTTTCGGAATGTCGGACGGTTTCATAGATATTTGGTGAAACCCAGAAGTCAAGTCAAGCGTTGTGAAATACTTAGCTTTTCCAAGACTAGCCAACGTTGAATTAATGTCCGGTATAGGATATGCATCTCCTATGGTTACACTATTAAGTCTCTTATAATCGACAACCATTCTATACTGTTTCTCGCCATCGGGTTTCGGTTTCTTGGGCACAACCCATATTGGCGAGTTATATGGGCTTTTAGATGGTCGAATGGTACCTTCTTCCAAAAGCTTAGCTATCTCTTTTTCAATCACGCCTCTCAGGCAGGCTGGATACGGATAGCTCTTTGAATATATCGGATCATTCGTACTTGTCCTTATCTCAGCGAGAACCGAGGTATCGACGGTTTTTCTAGTGTCAATTGGTCCAAAAAGATAATTATATTTGGATAATAATCTATTGAGTTTGTTCTTGGTATCCTCAGGAAGTGAAGGATCTAAGGTAAGATTAACTTCCTTAGAGATCTTTTCTTTTAGTGGAATTTGGATATTGTTTCCCAATTTAAGAACATTGATATTTCTGTCTATAATAACCTTTAATTCTTTTAAGGTATCATCCCCAATAATACCATCGAAAGATGTAAGGCCAGGCAACACATAAAATTTTAATATTGTTTTAATTCCTAATTTTTCAAAAAAACGTCCCTCGACAGACTCCGTAATATTAATCTCTCCACCGGCTGATCGTACTCTAAAAGGGTTCTTTATGCGCTTGGTCGGTTGTCTGATATTTGGGCTAATGAAGTTCTTATTCGCCCCTGTATCGACAAGAAACTTCAAGACCGACCCATCCCCCGTAACATACTCTATGTATGGTACGCTGGATGGCCCCTTGTCATAAAATTTATCTCATCACAAGCAGCTTCTCCGACAGCCTCTTCCGCAGCAGCGGTGTATTCTTCTAGATCAACTTCATCTTCGACCTCTATGTTATAAAGGCGTTGCTGCTTGTTGGGATAGTTGTCAGAGGTTGCCTTACGTTTGAATGGGTTTTGAGATTTTGGACGGTTTATATAATTGACCTGTTTGCTTTGAACAGTTCGATCCCAGTCCATTTTTTCTAAGGGCTTTGGTCCAGGCTTTCACTTTCATGAGGAGAGCTCCAGTTAAACCGATTATTTTTGCCTCTAAAATTTTGCTGAGGCTTCCTCGGAGGCAAATAGGGTTTAAACTCTAAACTCTTGAAATTCTGGTTTATTGGGGCTGTAATTGTATTTGAATAGGAAGAGGGGTGAACGGAATTGTTCCGGTAGTTGAGATTTTGTATCTCCAAGCATGCCGAATAAGCCTCGGGGAGGGTTTTAGGCCTCTGAATCATGAGCATTCGTGATATGTCGCCGTTAAGGCCGCGCAGGAATACATCTAGGGCCCTATTCCGGTATGTTTCTACTAACGCTTTTACCGTCTCTTCACTATAAGACTCAGTTTTTATCTTATTAACCATCAAAGATAATTGATGATTAACAGCAGCGTAGAATTCGTCCAGCTTGCTGCTTTTCTGAACAAGCTGGTTTAACTGGTGTTCAAGAGTCCTTAAGTCTCGTTTATCTGCGTAGTGCAGAGACAAACAAGACTTCATTTCGAGCCAGTCACCGTCGAAGATATTATAACTCACGAGGGCAGCATCAGCAGGGCCTCTAATCTTACCCCTGATGTGTTGGAGTATGGCGCGATATAAGGGCTTTGACCTGACTATCTCATAGTCCTTGAGGATCCCCTCCACAGCATGTATCCACGATACATACTGCGTAGGATTTCCATTAAAGGCCTGCAACTCCTTTACGCAGTCGGGTAATTTACTGATTTCCCTTAGCTCAGCCTCCGTTTGTGGAGGACTGAGGACGAAACTACTATTAATACTATCGTCCGCAGCTGCTATAGGAGCGACTGCCGCAGTTGCCTTGTCTTCGACAACTTGTAGCCTCCTCTCGAAACCCTTTAGTTGACTGATTAGGTTGCTAACAGCACCAGTCAGTTCAACTATTTTTTGGGTGACTTGGTCCATTTTAGATATAAAAATATTGTTTTTTTTTGTTTAAAGAGAATAAAAAGGCTTACCTTAGTAACAAGCGTATTCTTTAAATTCAATATTCTTTTCCTTTTTTTTTTTTGCACAATTTTCAATTATTATTATTTCACCTTAACTGCCTCAGGCAATTATGCACCTTTAAATACCTTTGTATTAATGCAAATTTTTCTTTATATATTTTTTCAATGGTGAGCTTAATGCACCTTCTTTATATATTTTTTCCAATGGTGAGCTTTGCTCCCTTTTTTTTGCACCTCAGGCGATTATGCACCTTTAAATACTTTTTTGTATCAATGCACCTTTTTTTTATATATTTTTTTCAATGGTGAGCTTTGCCCCCTTTTTTGCACTTATCCTTTAATTTTAATTATTTTTCACCACAGCACTTGCAAAAAAAAAAAAACTTTATTTCGAGCACAGCACAAGCAACGCGATAGACTTAGCTTTACACTTTTTTTCTTCTTTTTTTTGTGTTGTTTTTTCTTTCACTTACAGCAGCTTCATCGTTCGTTTATATGTATATAGTTATCGTAAAAATTTTTTCAAATTCGTTCAGTAATGTTATTAACGTATTTCTGCAAGAAAAAATTAAATCCGTTAATTTTCTATTCTAAAAGAACCGGTATTTCTTGGGGGGTTGCCGTGGTAGTCCCGTTTAGTTTAACTTAATAAACCTACTAATGGCACGAACAACTCCACCCTCGTATCCCTTAGCGTTTAAGGATATCCGCATGTTCCCATGGGTATGCGAAAGTTTTATGCTCAAGGTACCCGAAATAGTCTACTGTGTTCCCATGGGTACAGTGACATTCACTATGAAAGAGTGTATTGGCCTTGGCATAGATCCTTCAGCAAAAAGGACACGAAACGAATACCGGTCCCTGCTCGGGCGCCAGTTAAAGATATCCTTCGCGAGGATATTAAAAAAAACGCGAACGCCAGCCCAGAGGGCCGGCTCAACGGTTCGACTTACAGATTGAAAGACCAAATCAATTAATATTCTCAATACTTATTTATTCTCTATGATTATTTATTCCGTTTACTTCTAAGTCAAGAATAAGACTAAATTCTAATAATAAATTCAAGTATAATGATACTCCGCCTATGCAAGGGTAAATTGCAACGTCAGCATTTCCCACCAATGGGAACAGCGGATGGGGATCGTATTCCTATTTGGCCTTGATACAGCACAGTGCATTTACCTCGTAGTCGTATGCACTAATATGCTACCTCAGCATATACGTGGGAAATGCCCCGTGTTAACTTAAACTTATGTGTTTGTTGATTTGATTATTTTTTATGGAATAAAAGCATAAGTAGAAAAGAAAAATTAAAGAATTGTACTTATGTTGTTTTTCCATACGCAAGCTCTGTAGATACTAACTTGTGTCGTTTTTCTTTTGTCTTTAATTCCTTAACAGCTTGAGATAAAAATACCAAAAAAATATGACATACGGAATGGCTTATTGCGCATCGGATGGTATTAAAAACTCATTTTCGACATAAGTCAACTTATGCTGTTTTTCCTTGTTGCCACAGAAATGTATCTTAACATGTCGTTGAATGCTAGAAGAAGCTTATGCTGGGAATGAGAATCAAGTTTACAATATATTATAACATTGGCATAATCAATTAGAGGAATTAGTAGTGTTTTAACAAGTCTTAGTTTGGTATTAACAGCAGTTACATTGGAAAATAGCCAAAGCTTACTTAACCAATCACAGAACGCACAAACTTAAGTTGTACATTAGGGTGGAGTGAAAAACTTTTTTTTTATATTCGTTTCGGAATACCTGTAAAAAGTTGCTGTTATTGTTCACAAATATACATACAAAATTTTATTCGGCTCATGATAAATTTAGAGGTGCCCCCAACATGAACTTTAGAAAAATTCTCAAAATTTTGTCAAAAAACACCAATGTCTAATATTGTCAAATTAACGCTAAATCATATTCTGTGTGTTCCGTTTCGTTGGCAACTGTTTAACCTTGAATAGTGCGTGGATAGGTGGAAGTGCGCGCGTGTTATTGTTATTCTACTTGTGAGAAACATTGATTTTACCCACTGCCGTCAAGAAAATAAGACTCATGTAAGTAATATTTTTAATTTCCCCTGTTCACAGATTGATTTGAATGCGCCTGTGAAGAAAATCAAAACTAGATCAATGTTTTAAAAATTTAGTATTTTTCTAATTTTCAATTAGGTTGGGGCACCTCATAACATCAAGACAAGTAAACAATCTTTTGTATGCTGAATTTACTCATTAAAAGGCAACTTTGTATTGCTATTCCATTAAAAAAAATTTTTTATTTTTTTTATACATTATCACTCCACCCTATTGTACATGTAAGAGATACACCGGTGGCAAAAGTAAGGTATTAATTTGGTTCTTAGATATCGCAATCAATTGGGACTTAAATGGGTTGAGGGTTAGGCCATTGTTAAGGGACCAATAATAGATTTCCTGAAGGTCCTCATTCATTCTACAAATTAGATCCTCTTGTAAACCAATTGGACGAGACAAAATAAATTTGCACATCGTCATCAGCCAGTGGCGATTCCTGATCTTTAGTATTGGGTTAGCGCCATGGTGTGAGGAAAAAATTCTAGTTTTTTTTTTTAATTTTATTAATAAGGAAAACAAAACATAAGCAGTACTTTATAAATTAATAACATAATGTTGTGAACAGACCTTTATACTACTACAGCGCCATCTGTTGGAAAATTGCATAAATAATTTATGGAAGAAACAAAAAAGCTCTCTCCCAATGTCAAATGTATTTCCCCTTATTCCAACCATCTAGAACATTCCAAGACAAGAACTTTCGAGAACAACTAATTTGAGTATATAAGGGAGTGTTCACGGTGAGCGAGACACAGTTGATTTTTGATTACGGAAGTGTACAAAACTCTGCTTATTGGATTGTGTAAAGTGTAAAACAAGTGTGATTTTAAATTGAATAAAGTATTTGAGTTGATTATAAATTGAGATTTATTGTTGTGATTTGGAAAGTAAAAATAAAGAAGAGATACTAGAAAAAGTAATAAGTTTTATTTAACGAACCTTGGAAAAATATTACAATAAGATAAAATGTTTAAAAATGTATCGATGCATTAATTCGGTTCGTCGTTCAACGGTAGCAAAACTTTAGATGACTTGATTATAAATTTCGTCACTTGCTTTTAATTCTTTTAAAATAACCTTTTCGAGCCGAATAGCTCAATTTCTTGTGACCATGAGTACTTCGAAAGTACGTTTTTATCCTCTTCAATGCATAAAAGAAGCATTCCTTACACGCCGTTCAAGCAGAAGTTTTATAAGCTTGTTACACCTGCTAAAAACTGTCGGCGATGTTTGCCTCCATCCACAGTAAGATATTAAATGGAATTATAGCTTTTAAAGTCTCAGCTGATGTTGTACGTTTTGGCTATATAGCATCTGCGTTTTCATGAAAAAAACATTCAATTCATTCTTTAATTGAGTAAATTCAAATATATTTGGTCAGCTTGTAATTAGATTTTTATTTACTTCTTCAGGAAAATTTGTTTTTTGGCGTTATTAAATAAATTTGTTTCCGTTCAGTTAATCGAAATATTTCAGTTATTCGATTGATGCCAACCTTTTTAATATCTTCCTTCTTAATTTGTTTCATTTATATCAAATTGATCATTTCGAAGTTTTCGTTTTTATTATGAATAAATATATCTACGTTTTATTTTTTTCTTCTACGAGATACTGGGTGCCGAATTCGCGAAAGATACAAAAAATGACAAAAAACACATTTTACCAGTAACTTTTGTAAAAAAAGTTGTCAGGTGGTGCAAATTTGGTTTCAAACCTTTCTCATAATGTCCCTTATCGATCCATTAAAAAAAAAATAGACCATGCATCTGCGCCCAAGGTCAGGCCCTTTTTCATGACGCTTTGACTTGACTTATACATTCTCAACTTTTATCTGAATTCCATTCAAATGACCACTCATAAAGGAAGCCTCATCGTTGGCCTGGGCCATAACTTTATATTTTGTGTTATATTTTTCCAATTGACCTGTAACTTATTGAAGCGAATCTTCTGCTGTTCGCCCAGAACTTATATCATGGATTTTCTAATTAAAGTAATACCGAAACACAACGAACAATTGGGATTTCACTTGAATGTCAGAAGACTCATCAAGAATAATAGCAACAAAATAAAGCTACTTAATTTTTGCAGAGGTATGACATGTTTAAAAGCACAGAAACTGCTTTGATCAAATCATTTTGCCATTGAGGTACCTTTAAAACCTCTTGCTGTTTCGTATTGTTTAAATACATTTAAGAACTTAATAGTTTTCTCGGTTTAAAAACGAAACAGATTAATTTTGGCTTCTAAAAATTAAAATTTTAAAAAATCAATATAAGGACCACCCTTAGATACCTTGATACAAAAAAATTAAAAAAAAAAACAAGATCACATCATCGTCCTTCAGAGTATCAAAAATATCTATATTTATTCATATTGAAAATCCAGTCAAATACAAAATATATGTATATAGTATATACTTAATTAATTTCACACTGATGTTAGATCTTAGGATTTATGTTTATTTATTACTAAACTTTTGAGATTTAGTATCTAACTTAATATCGCCAGATATTAAAGGCCATGTTTTTTCTACTGCATACAAGCAAGAGAACGCACACAAAATTTACCTGCTACTGCTACTACTATACGACTATACCTACTCCTCTTTCATTCAACCTGATGTCTCTCTTGTTTGATCGCACTTTTTTGCGCTAACGCTTTCATATTATTTAGCTGGGCTTTGCTTACGACATGTTGTAGCCAAACGATGTTGTATTGTATAAATTGTATTGAATTTGTTAGCGCAGATTTTCGCGCTATAAATGCTTCAAGGGATATATTTTTGCATGAGAGTTTTGTGTTGCGTTTGTGTTAGTAAATATGATTTTAGAATAGGAATGAGGGTAGGTTAAGTAGTTTTGTGTATTTATGTCAATGGTTTTCTATTGTAGGAAATTTGGTATCGCAAATTTTAACGCTAAGGTATACTTTTAGTATGGTAGTTTTGTGTTGTGTTTAGGAAAGTATGATTTCAAAGTTACGTTTTCAATATAAAATGTACATCATAGTAGTATTTATTTATTTAAATTCTTGGTTTAGCGGCGATTAACCTGCTAACTGAGAGGAGTCGCCACTGTCATCAGCATACAAATGAATTGATGGATTGGAACAAACATTTGGCAGATCGTTGATAAAAAGGCAAAATAAAATCGGTCCCAAAATAGAGCCTTGTGGAACACACATTTTTATTTAAATTTAAATTTTCAGTGATGAGATTCAGTGAATGGTATAACTGCCATTTAACTCTTACTCCGTATAAAAATTGTATTACTGCCTCGAATTATAACGGTAAGCTAATGTGCAATGGGCAACAGGACGCAAGTCCTTAGGAGCACAGAACTTGAAATGCAGAAAGAATTTTAAGTCGATTTAAATAATCTACACGAACTTTGACTTTGCCGAAAGGGAAGTTCCCGGAAATTGTAAAGCTGACGAAATTGCCAAAAGTCAAATAATGTTCTATTTTATATTGTTTGATGAAAAAAAAGATCTAGCTTACGATGGACCTGAAGCGATTTAAATGTTTAATCTCTGAGGAGATTTTAAGATTGAAAAAAGTACAAATATGAAATAAAAATTGAAGTTCCTACCGTTAATTTATTTTAAAACTATGTCTATAATGTTCGATTTAGAAAATTAATACTACAATGATCCTAGTAATATGCTAACTATAGACTAAGCAGTTTTGTACGCTTCATAAGTGTTTTAGCGAGTCGGGATGAAGTTTGCCGGATTCATGTATAGTATCACAGTGGATCAACTTATGGCTAAAACAGATGTGCAGCAAGTCTGCACGCAGCGATGCATGCAGCGCTGCAGCCAGAACACATGTGCATACTTCCTAACTTTAATGATGCCTAGTTCTGTTAAAACAAAAATGACATCTGCCAAATTTTCATTCTTTTTGTTTGCTTAAATTGTTTTGTACTTAAAGTTTTATAAGTTTATTTTAAATTAAATGGATATTTCAACAAACAAGGACAAAATTTTGATTTTGATTGCCGTGTATGAGAAATACCTCAAGTTTTTAAATTAATATAATTTGTTCCAGATCAAAACTTCAAGGCCGTGGACAAATTTAATTAATCAGAAAATGAAAGAGAATTGCACCTATACTTTCAGAAATTGTTCCTGGTGATAAGTAGGAAAAGCAAAAGAAGATACAAAGCACAAATGAAAAACAAAACTATACTAGACATGTAGTTTCCCTCGCGTTGATGTTGCTATGTATAGCTGAAGAAAATGTCCTTAGTTGGATACAATTTACTTATCCCAAACAGGAACTGGTGAGCAGTAACAATCTTTCATCTGTCTGAAAATAAACAAAAATACGAGTCGGAGACGAAACAAATTCTTTTCACTTCTTGTTCATTGTACGGATTTATTTTGTCATAAATGAATTTGTTTTATTTTTTCTTCCATTATTGTATCAATATCAAGTTTTCCACCAAAGACAAAAACAAACTTTTTTTTTGCAAATATGACAGACAATGTCAACAATCTGTCAATATCAGTAATGCCAAATAGCAATTATTTGGAAATTGTTGTTTTACAATTATGGCTACAATGAAACTAGGCAGCAAATTTAGGAATAGAGACATCGTGCAGCGCAGCGCTGCATGCAGACTTTCAATGATTCTGCTCCCATAAGAACCTGTGTAATTAAATTTCGCTGCAGGGAAAATGCTGCACATGTGTTTAAGCCATTATGGTCCAACTGCGTCTGTTTTTTTTTTTTGAAGCAATGTATAAGTAATGTATAAATAATTTATGTTCTTAAGAACAGGGTTTCCAATACACGATTAAATAAAGTACACGACTGTGTCGCAGGAACTTGCTCTTATGTTCAAGGCCGTTTCTCCGACCCAGGATGGAAAAATCAGGGGCCCCAGGCCCCATATATAAACAAAAAATTATAATTCATATTTAAATAAGATCGTCGGGCGGTGGGAGAAATAAGTTTTTCTAAACGACCAAAGTAATTCTGCAAAAACCATCCCATACAATATAAAATTCACTATACTTATCTATAAGAACATATGGCTTTGGAAAGACTGTTGACTTTTTATCAGCTTTAACGTTTTTGACGACAACTAAAAAACGGATGTATGTAATAACCATATCTTGGGTTTTTTCAACTATTAGCTAGCTTTTGTTAATGAATTTTTTTTTTAATATGTAGAGCAATTTCTGAGAAAAAAAATTATTTCCAAACTTTCGACAAAATGTACTGTAAGTCATATTGGGACCAAAAATTAAACGAAAAAAACGTTTCGTGGAAAAAAATTTAAAATGTTGCCTATCAAGTTTTAAAAAAAGGCAGACAGGCAGGATTGCAAGGCCCAATTCTTTGTTTCTAATTTCCGAGCCCCAAGATGTATGTATGTTGAAAACAAAATGCCGATAGGTTGATAGATTTGAATGAAAATTCTTTTAAACAAAAATAATAATTAGAAAAAAAAATAAGTTTTTTTCGAATCTCTGGGCCTCTAGAAGTAGGTAAGTAGGTAGGTATAAAGCCCCTTTTAGACGATCATTTCAGTTTCAGTTTTTAAGTTTTCAGTTCTCTGATAAAATTGATGTGTAAATACCTTTCAGTTCAGTTGTCAGTTCAGAGTCGTCATTTCAATTTCAGTTGGATGATAACTGAAGCAAAAACTGATAGACGATCAGAGGCTTTAGAGGATTAACCCTACTTAAGACAAATACGAACACAATACATATATTTTTAACGAGAATATAAACTTCAGTTTTCTCAAGTGAAATTTGGGGTCTGGGAAGAACCTCATTTTCAAGGTTCTTTGATTTCATCTTGAAATAATTTTCGTACATTTCGTACAACTTTATATTTAATTCTGTAAATTTGCCAAATATTTTTTAATAACGATTACTTTGGAACGAACATGTATATTCATAAGACTTTTAATTTAGATGTGAATTAGTTAGTCTTTTAAAATTCATTAAAAGTTTTGCGGAACGCATTTCCGAATTTCTTTAAGTGTTTTGTGAACAAAAAATACCCCGACAAATACTTTACCCACCTTCCTACATACATATGTATGTGTATCACGTTTCATGATCAAAACTATACTCTGTCAAACAAAAAATGTCAGTGCAGGCCTTATGGGAGAGCTTTTTCTAAAGCAGTGGCGCCTGATGCACCCTCACTACAATGCGTTAGGAAAAAACCCACTAAAAACAGAGCAAGCCACTGACTTTTCTTAAGGAATTGTTGTTGTAATTCTTTGCAAAAAGTTGTACACCTCAACACGACCGTCGTCGTATCCCACTGCTGATGTGAGATACTGTCAAGAGTGTCAAGTGTCACTCAATACGATCGTGCGCTCTTTATCTACATCAAAAAAGAGTTACCATTATCATTCTCAATTGCAAGCAAGGAGCTTTTTCAGTGGTTTTTATTAAGGAGCTTTTGGGATTTGAAGCTTTTGAGAACACATTTTAAGAAGATGAGTATGTTGAGTGTTGTCGTATTGCGCTTTTCAACTTAAGAAAAAACGTGCCTATTATCTTACCGCTTGGCGTTGTGGGAAAAGGTAAATTGAATATTGTTTTCAGTCGTTTTGAATCGGTAGACGGTAGCCCTACGCGTTTTTTACTTTCATTTGCGGCGATTTATAATGTAAACTACGGAATCCCTGTGAGAGCTTTAAAAGGCGACACACTTATGCATGGCAATGCAACCAGAATGAGATACAAACGTCCTATCTTCCCTGTACTGACAATTTTTGTTGGACGGAGTATAGTTTTTGATCTGTCGGATAAATGACTTATTAGTTCTGCAAACATTGTCAATATTGTGTAACAAAAAGACAATATATTTTTGAAAAATAAACAAATAATAAAAAAAGACATACATATGTATGTACATATGTAGGTATACATACATTATGTACAAACATAACTGATGGCAGTTCGATCCGTATCAGAGATCTGCAACAAGTAGCTCGTTTTGTGAGCCACTCACAACATTTGTTGCCTTACACACTATTCACACACATTCATTTTGGTTTTGAAGAAATACTCACACTGCATGCCTTTTCATAAATGAATCTGAAACGAGCTCACATTCGTTTGAGTAAATGATTCATTTTTAACAATTCATACACTGTCTGCATTGATTGTAGTGAATGCTGCAATGGTGTGCTGGATAGAAAATGAATGTGGGTGAATACTTAAGAAAAGAATATTTCAGTGGAACGCGATCATCTTACACTACACAGATTGCGTTGTCTATGGGAAAATAAAAGAAGGTATACCTATCTATTCTATGTTATTATCAAATTAATTTGTTATATTATGGCAATTTTAAGTATTTAATAACATAGATTTTTGGAAATAATTTCAAAAACAATCGCTCACACATTTTCAAGATCTTCATTTAAAAAAAATGGAATTAATTGAAATCAAAAACTGAAAAAAAAATCGAATATTCTTATATACAATATTATTCTAAATTCACAGAAGCTCCTGTACAAAAATATTGGTTGAAATCGTTAGAGCGTTCAATGAGAAAGTCGAAAATAAAATAAAAAAAACGGTTCTATGACAGATTCTGTTTTTTTTTAATTTTTTGACCAAAATGCAGTACATGCCTATAATACCACTATAATAGCCGTTTTCCCATAAATAAGATTTTGCGTAACGGCTGTTCGGCAAGTACTGTTGGTTTTGGATCTAAATAAAATTTCAATCTCTTCTCTAGGGAAGAACCTTAGATACCGAGTTTGAAGAAAATCTCTTTAGCGTATTAGGCTTTACGTCGAGGTACAGACATATAGACGGAATTGCCACTTTTTTCGTGTTCTCTATTATCGTAACGTCAACTTTGATCCAAATCTCGAGTTCGATTAATTTCAATGACGGTTCATAATATAACTTTTTATTAATTCAATATGCAAAGAAGTAGAAAATAAACTGCTTAAGAAAATAATATGTAATTTATGTACATACATACATACATTTCAATTGTTTGCTGTTATAAATATTCATGTCAGAAATTTTTATACTTTACTTAGGTACCTATCCTTCTAGTTAAAAATGTGAATCCATTCAAATGCTTGTGAGCCACTCATAAATTTCACAACTTTTGTGAATGAAGTGATTGAATGAATGGTTTGAGTGTGAGCCGACCACGCATTCGATATTCATAAGTGCAAGCAAGATAACCATTCACACTCTAATGCATTGCGAAAATGAATCTTTGTGAGAAATAAATACTGATTCACACTTGTTTTCGTTCATAGTGTATGTGACTGTGTGAGGCTCACTTTTTTGCGAATGATTCACAATGGCAAATGAATACATTCATGCAGCTCTCTGATCCGTATCGTATTATTTTTATTTTTAGTTTCATACTATTATCATTACACCAGATAAGGATGAAACTTACATCCTCATTTAAGCTCACTATACTCCATGAGACCTATTGAACGAAAGATTTATAATTGCATTAGATTTTACCAACATTAGTTTTTATTCGCTGCACGACACCAAACTTATCACAGTCCAAAGCAAATGAAATGTATGATGTAACTTTACTTGCAGCAAAGTTTGCTGTTAATTTGACGCTACTAGAGAGTGTCATGACCACGGTTGCCAGTTTGGTCATTTATGACCAAATCTGGTCATTATTTTTTCACTTGGTCACATGGTCATTTTTTATTCCATTTGGTCATTTTTCAACGAATTGAAAAAAAAAAAACTTTTTTTACTTTTTATGTTCTTAAAAACGATATGTAATACCAAAAGCAGTTTTATTTGCGTATGATGTAAAATGTGCATTAATGTGTTTAATTGAACAACAATACCCCAGCACGATCACTGAATGCACAAAAACTTAATGCGTTCATTTCCTTCACTTGCGAATTTAATGATAGATAGCTGGAAAACTTAAAATTGTGCGTTAATTTTGCGCAATGTTGCTTCTTAGCTGGGTAAAAATAAAATACACTATTTGACAATTTAATTGGTTTTCAACTGATGAGGCTAGTGTTATGGTTAGTGAGGTTAATGACCATCAAGCCAAATTGAAAAGCAATGTCATTTTAGTGCACTTGCCATTCGCTTCATCTTCGCTTTGCATATTATTGCAAAAAGTACCTAGTGAAGTTGAAAAAAAGTGTCACAACATACGAGTAATACATACATTTTTTGCTTATAGTGCCAACCGCATCAACCAATTTAAATAATTTCTAAAACTATTGCGCAGTCCCACCGCACAAAATATTGTGTATTTTGCGAGCGAAAATTTTGCGAATTAAGTTGATTAAAAACTAAATTAAGAATTGGACTCAATTTTGAAACAATTAATAATATAATGCTAGCCAAAGAGTTGAAGATCATAAAATTAGTAATGGTTATTGGTCTGCAAAAAATTTGTTTTAAAACAGCGTTTGTGAAAACATATATTTATTTTTATAGTTATTAAGTGGCAATAATTGATCTTCATACATAAATATATCGCGCAAAATTTTAAACAGCTTAGTAATAAGGTATTATGATGATACTAGTTAGCAATTTGCTAACTTTTAAGTAGATTACTAACTCTTTCTTAATTTTAAACATTTTCTAACCAGTATAGAGCTAAGGCTATTTTTTAATAAATTACTGCTAAACACTAAAGTAATGGCAGTTCATGCAAAAAACTAAACAAACAGACCTGTTTTGATGAAGTTAGCACGATAATAAAAAAAATAAAATAGGTATTTAATAAAAGGCTAGACAAAGTATGATGCTAAAACTGATTGAAATTTGCAAAATCGTTGGTTTTACCTAGATTCACACTAAAACAGCCTTAACATCGTACTAATTCAACTAAAATTTTGCGCAATCGTGATCTTATTTCAAATAGCTGTGAGAAGCTAATATTCATGTTTTGTATATAAGGTGCTTTGTGAATTTTTGTACCTGATTTTTTATGTTTTTGTTTTTTAATAATTTAAAAATAACGTGTGAGCTGTATAATATACATAAGAACATTATGCTCCAACAAATGCGATGAATTAATTGTTCTGTTTTTGTTTGTTTGTATTTCTTTTTTTTTATTTTGGTCATTTTTAACTACACTTGGTCATTTTTATTTTCAACTTTGGACACAATTTTTTTTTTCAAGTGGCAACCGTGGTCATGACTCCTTCTGTACTTGAGAGCGTAAACGATTTTATGGGATGAACCTTCTTTCGTACTCATGCAGTCGCTAGAGTACTAAAAGATCTTGACATTCACAAATCCGCTGGTCCTGATAGTATCCCTCGTATTGTTCTGAAGAGATGTTCTTCAAAGCTGGCAAAACCACTACGTAAGCTTTTCCATCTGTCCTACTCTACAGGTCTCTTTCCGAGTGGATGGAAAACATGGATGGCTTTCGTAGCAATAGGTCCACTGATGATCTGATAGTATATCTTACCGAACATTGGAACAAATCTTTACATCGTTTTGGAGAAAGTAAGATAATTGCACCAGGTATTTCTAAGGCATTTGATAGTGTCTGGCATCAAGCTCTCTTATCGAAAAATGCGCGCATTTGGTATCCATGAATCCCTTCTTCGATGGATTAGAAACTACATTTCGGACCGTTCACTGCAAAAAGTATTGAACGGTTTCAAATCTGATTTCCACAAAATAAATGCTGGTGTGCCCCAGGGCTCCGTGTTGTCTCCCACACTCTTCCTTATGTTCATAAGTGATCTTTTGTAGGAATTGTTTCGCTGACGACAGTTCCATCAGATTTGACGTAGCCAAAAACGCTGCTAAGTGTTTAAGTTGTCTCCGCCGATGCTAGAAGTTTTTTACCCCTTCAAATATGTATATGGCTGTAATATATAAAGCCTATATTTGTCCAAAGCTTAAGTACAATTGCATTTTTTTTTTAATGTATCTTAAATCGCACGTCAATTATAATAAACCGAAAACAATTGATGCTCTCAATGACAACATAACCCACGAGTTCCTGCATATTAAGCTAGATTTATGTGACAAAGATATCGAATACATGGCACCAAATAAAGCCACTCCAAACAAACCCACAATGATGAAAGGCTGTCAACGTCTTAAACGAAACTGAATAGATATTTGTTTCCAAAAACTTGTAATGCTGTTTTATTGAAATTATATTTACTATTGGTACGAAGGTAAATTAAAATTGTTAAACAAAAATACATAAAGCTAACCCTAGGCGATCTACCTACTCCTTCAACACATATTTAAAGTAATTTTAAATTTATTTTTAAGAGAAACAAACATATTTAGGCACATTAGAATTGATCGCTTCTACATGTATAGCGTTTATCCACTGTGTACTGTTGACACAATATGCAAATCAAAATAAACACTAAAAGGCGCAAAAACTTTACCATAATACAGAAGATGGATTTTCCCAAGCTGAGTAATACATATTTCATTTCTCTTAATCTGCCAACCAGAGAGCTGCATGAATGTATTCATTTGCCATTGTGAATCATTCGCAAAAAAGTGAGCCTCACACAGTCACATACACTATGAACGAAAACAAGTGTGAATCAGTATTTATTTCTCACAAAGATTCATTTTCGCAATGCATTAGAGTGTGAATGGTTATCTTGCTTGCACTTATGAATATCGAATGCGTGGTCGGCTCACACTCAAACCATTCATTCAATCACTTCATTCACAAAAGTTGTGAAATTTATGAGTGGCTCACAAGCATTTGAATGGATTCACATTTTTAACTAGAAGGATAGGTACCTAAGTAAAGTATAAAAATTTCTGACATGAATATTTATAACAGCAAACAATTGAAATGTATGTATGTATGTACATAAATTACATATTATTTTCTTAAGCAGTTTATTTTCTATTTCTTTGCATATTGAATTAATAAAAAGTTATATTATGAACCGTCATTGAAATTAATCGAACTCGAGATTTGGATCAAAGTTGACGTTACGATAATAGAGAACACGAAAAAAGTGGCAATTCCGTCTATATGTCTGTACCTCGACGTAAAGCCTAATACGCTAAAGAGATTTTCTTCAAACTCGGTATCTAAGGTTCTTCCCTAGAGAAGAGATTGAAATTTTATTTAGATCCAAAACCAACAGTACTTGCCGAACAGCCGTTACGCAAAATCTTATTTATGGGAAAACGGCTATTATAGTGGTATTATAGGCATGTACTGCATTTTGGTCAAAAAATTAAAAAAAAACAGAATCTGTCATAGAACCGTTTTTTTTATTTTATTTTCGACTTTCTCATTGAACGCTCTAACGATTTCAACCAATATTTTTGTACAGGAGCTTCTGTGAATTTAGAATAATATTGTATATAAGAATATTCGATTTTTTTTTCAGTTTTTGATTTCAATTAATTCCATTTTTTTTAAATGAAGATCTTGAAAATGTGTGAGCGATTGTTTTTGAAATTATTTCCAAAAATCTATGTTATTAAATACTTAAAATTGCCATAATATAACAAATTAATTTGATAATAACATAGAATAGATAGGTATACCTTCTTTTATTTTCCCATAGACAACGCAATCTGTGTAGTGTAAGATGATCGCGTTCCACTGAAATATTCTTTTCTTAAGTATTCACCCACATTCATTTTCTATCCAGCACACCATTGCAGCATTCACTACAATCAATGCAGACAGTGTATGAATTGTTAAAAATGAATCATTTACTCAAACGAATGTGAGCTCGTTTCAGATTCATTTATGAAAAGGCATGCAGTGTGAGTATTTCTTCAAAACCAAAATGAATGTGTGTGAATAGTGTGTAAGGCAACAAATGTTGTGAGTGGCTCACAAAACGAGCTACTTGTTGCAGATCTCTGCTGCCAACCTTGTTGGTTTATAAGCTTTAGTTATGACTAAGCCCTGTTTTGCACCTACCTACCATAAGGTACGAGAAATTGACGATGTTGAAGGTAAACAAAAAACAAAAAAAATGACAAAAACAAAATACAAGAAACAAATCCACGTCTTTTCCATTTTTGTATTTCTTTTCGGAGCGAATACACATTGAATGAAGAAGTTGGAGAAAGTTGTTACCGTCCTCAGTTGTAATACGATAGTCTTCCATACCATATCGATTGAACAAATTCATCCAAAGATATAATAAATTTGTAACTTACGAGTACATAAGTGTAGGTATTGTTCCGGGTTCGATAAAAGAACTAATCAAAATCCGTTTGATATTATGTTCGTTATATAAAATTTGAAATAATGAAACCGAAGAACCTATCTAAAACGTTCTTTTCAAGTGGCCTTGTGATCGTAATTTCCATTAATTTTGTTCTGGCGTCATTATGTAATGACTTCGAGCGTAAATCTGACAACACAACAACAAAAACTAAACTTTGTGACAATGACGATCAACAAATGGTATGGTCAAGGTTTCTTGAGGAATACACTGTTAGGTATGATGGCTTGATTTGTACGAAGAAAGTGAAATTTTAATGCAAATATGCGTGTAAATCGTTTTAGCCAGCAGACCAATGTGTCAAGAACAGCAAAGGTACTGCCAAATCCTGGCTTATCAAATCCTGGCATGATGAATCCATCAACCCCAATGAACTTCATTAGTGATCAAAACTACCATCGTTACATTCCTACGAATAATATCTACATAACAAAGCGAATCGGAGAAGCTATGGAATTGGAGCCACATATGCGCCCACCAGCAAAGGTAATCAATCCTCCGCACCGACAGAATGGGCTGCCATCTGGCTTTGGAAGTCAGATGCAGCAGCCTAATCATCCAGTACATCCGCAACAGCATGTTCGAGCTGTATCCGAGAATGACTTGTATCTGCTTGGTGCGATAGAAAAACTCGTTTATCGTGTCGATTATCTAGAAAGTCGCGTGCGAAGATCGGAGCAATTAATATACTACCTAATGGCGGGGAACAACCAAAAAGAAGGTATTTACATATGTACATACCTATGTATATATTTTCTTTTTATACATCTGTTGCCAAAGATTCACTTTCATTAATTTTTTTTTTTTCGCATTAAGTTCGCGATCCATGCCCAGCGAATTTCACTCGAATTAGTGACGCATGTTACTTCATTAATAGCGATCGGCAGGTCAATTGGAAGACCGCAAACAGTGCGTGTAAGTCGGTCAACTCTTATCTGGCTGAATTTGAAAAGGTCTCTGAGAATGAGGAGCTAATAGCTCATTTGTTGAATCAACACGTACATCGGGGGCGTGATTTTTGGTTGGGTGGCCTTAATCCGGGTCTACTTTGGATTTGGGCGAATTCAGCCAAACCAGTTAATCCGAATATGAATTTAACAACCATTGCGAATAATCTGCAGCAAGAAAACGATAATGCAGCCAAAGGTGCAAGCAACAATAAGACCGAATCAAATCAAATATTAAATAATACGATGGAGATAAAGGGACAAGGACGATGTTTAAGATTATCTTATAATCCTGCGAAGCATTCATACTTTTATTACGGACAAGAGTGTACGTCGAGGCATCATTTCATATGCGAGTATGAAGACAAGACCTTGGATAATAAAATTAAGAAAATATCTAGAGAATTACGATTAGATTTTTAGAGTTAAATTATGAAAGAAGATTTTGCTGCGAAAGCTAATAACAACAAAAGCCATGTTTAAAAGTGTTTTTTTGCATATACATATATATAACAATTTAACTTATTTTTTATTTATTAAGTTTCATTTTAATACAGCTTTATTTATTCAAAAAAAAAATGTTCCTTATTTCGTTTATATTTTTTTGCATAAACATAAATTACGTAAGCCTTTTGATCATAATGTAGGTATGTACGAAAACTACTGTGTTACCGCTTTTATTTACAAGCGCACGCTGAATTCACTAAAACATTTAAGTTTCATCATCGGTATACTTGTCAAAGTCCAATTCTATACCTTCTCGACAAAACTTAAGACTTCGATACGTCGATAAGTAAGGAGAATACAGATCGCATTCCACCTTCAAACGCAACTATATCATTTGTCCATTATATCGTTTGGACCTAGCTCTTCTCCTTCTCCTAGTCCTTCTTTGGTCAATTTCAAACAGCAGACTTTTACGTTGACTTAACTAAGCAATTAATTTTTTACCTTTTACAAATCCCACAGTGAGAAAAGTAATTTTTGGACTCGTATTGCATGTGATAATGGGGCATTTTTGACTTTTATTACTTGTGATATAGGTACTATAGGGCAAGTTCCGCGTTTGAAAAAAAAATCGAACTAGAGATTTTGAACAAATTTGACATTACGATGATAGAGAACACGAAGAAAATTGGTCCGGCAATTTCGTCTGTATGCTTGTATGCATGTACCTCGACCTCGACCTACATCATAAACAAACTCGGTGTTAAGGGTCTTCGGTGGGTTTCCTAGACGGGAAATTGAAAGTTTTTCTTTAGCTCCAAAACTAACGGTACCTGCCACACAGATGTGTTATGCAAAATCTCAATTCTCAAAAACGGCTCTAAATACGAGTATTTTGATAAGAAAAAAAAGTGTGCTATTATGGGCATGGACTACATTTTGGTCAAACAAATTGTAAAAAAAAATGTTTTTAACGGTACCTGTTATAGGACCGTGTTTTATTTATTTTATCCAAAATTTTTATACAGCAGCTTTCTTAAAATTAAAATAATATTGTATATAAAAAAATATTGAAAAAAATATTTTTTTAGGTTTTTGAAAAATCAATATCTTCGAAACGTGTTAACGATTATTTTATGAAATTATTTCCTAATTTTTTTTTTAATAAATAATTAAAATTGGATTCCCAAATTTTAAGGAAATTAGTTATACACAAAATTAATTTAATAACAAAACGATTTTTTAACTTTGTTTGCATAAATTCATACTTTTATAGAAATCAAGCGGCAATATTATGCATTTGATCATGTTTACATAATTAAATCCATGTTTTTATGTATTTATAAACAATTTTAAAATTATTACAAAGTACTTTTACAAAAGAGCAAATACGTGCGATCCAGTCGTGCATTTTATTTTTTATAGGACCGGTTGCTGCAAACAAAATGCCTTAAAGACAGTCATTCGAAAACAGTCATAGGAAAACGTTTTTTCGCAATGTCTGTCCATAATAATATATTGATTGCTTACTAACTGTAAGATACAAAAT